>OY998175.1:181495063-182695063 GCA_963921935.1 Galeruca laticollis | reverse complement strand
AATGAGACCATCGCATCAAGAGGCTCCAAGGAAATTGGTTCTGCCCTATTAAAGGTAAGATATTAACAAAAACTATAATTTTTTTGATTATACCGCATTTATTTTTTTCAGTATATCAAAGGATTACCGGAAAGTGTGGAACATCTTATCTGCTATAGTGATTCCTGCGGTGGGCAAAATAAAAACAAAAATATTGCAAAGCTTTTTATGTTTTTAGTGCAAAGCACCAGTGTCAAAACTATAGACCACAAGTTTTTTCAGCCTGGGCACTCCTACATGGAGTGTGATCGAGCATTTGGGCTCATTGAAAAACAGAAGAAACGGTCTATTAATGTTTTTATTCCTGACCATTGGACAGATGTGATTCGAAAAACATCGAAAAATTTTAACATCATCAACATGACACCTGCTGACTTTGTTTCTTTTGACTATTTGGATAGCATAATAATGGATCCAAAAAAGCAGGAAGATAAAAAAATCTCGTTAAAGTGGCATGACATGGTATGGTTTCGTTACCGAAAGGAAGACTTTTTTTCGTTTTCATTTAAACACACCAGACATGCAGATTGGCCTTTTACTCAAACACAAAAGTGTTCCACTCTACAGAAAGGAAGACCAAATTTGAAAATATCTGCTCTAAATAAAAATTTATATGGCGGCAGCCTGCCCATAACGGATATAAAGTGGAATAATTTAAATGAACTTTTACCTTTTGTACCTCCTATTTATCATGAATATTATAGGACTCTACCACATGCAAATAAAGAGACTATTAAAAAATTGAAAGACCCGCCAAAGAAAAGTAAACAAGCAGAAACTGACGATACCGTTACTCCAGATGGTGATATTGATTTCGACACCTCAAGGGTCGAATTAGAATCCGATTATGATGAATAAAACATACCTATTTAGGATTGGGCAGCTTATTTTTTATATTTTTTGTTAATTATATTGAGGTTTTTGTTTTTATTTTAGAGCAATAAATAAAAAATTTTGTCTAAACTGAAACAAGTACATTTTTTTAATTTTTTTTTTGGTGGAAAAAGGGTTTAAGTTCCTCATATTTACAAAAATATTATGTTTATTATGTTTTGAAATAATAAGATTAAATTTTGGGTATATTACAATACTGTTGAAAAAAACACTCTTTTGCTTTTGGTACTCTGGATTTTATAAGGAGGTGTTAACTTTAGAAGGCATTTTCTCCAGTTTTATAAATTTGCACTTGAACCCTTTTGCTTCTGACCCCTTCATATATAAAGTACCATATTTGTTATAGATATGACAACTCTTATTTTTATTTTCAGTCAGATCTTTTGTGATAACCGCGGCGATCCTTTGACGAGACAAAAAAATTCCCTAGTGCACGTGCGTAATAAGGCGTAAATAGTTCAAAGCTAGTTAAAAGAATGTATGACGTCAGACTTTCATTTCTGATGAACAAACAATTTGAAAATATTTTTTGTTACCCTCGCAAATACCGATAGGTGATATTTTTTGTTTTTTAGATGATATTCGTCTTTGATCTACCGCTCCTATTTCTGATTCATAATAATTCTGTATTGGTTGAAACAACTAACCTCTGTTTTTAAATTTGTTTAAGCATTCTGAATTATATCCAAATATTAGGAGATACATTATAATTTATTAGAAATACAGCAAACGTTTATTATTGACATATAAATTTAAGTATGTAAATTATTTAAGTCATAAATGCATTTCTTTTTCTCAATAGGTCCAATAATACTGCAAGATGAGTCACAGGGTAGTTACAATATCAGCAAAATAAAATTGAAGGATTTAACAACAATAATCGAATGGCAACAGTTAATAATAACTTATATGAATCATCCGGAGTCGTGCATTATGAACCTCCGAGATATGCACGTCGTATGTCTGAATCTGATGTCGGCCATTACAAGTGTTATAGCCGAATGGCAAATAATACATGTTATGAATCCGACGATCTAAAGAAAAAGGTGGAGCGAGTCCGTAATGACACATTTTCAATTCCTTCCATTATAATGTATAAAGAGACATCGCATAATTATATTGAGTGAAAAAATAAAACTATGTTTTTATACAATATACCTTTCCCGTTCAATATACTTTTTAGTACTGTACTTCTATGTCTAACATTAAAGGGTATCCCACTAGGAATGAGATAAGAGATAAACTACGAATTTGAAATAATTTCAATAATTACTTAGTACAAACGTATAAGTATTGAGAATACCTATAATTGAATTAAAATATATTATTTATATCACTCAAATTATAGGTCATTAACCTCGAAGGTAATTCAATAATTAATTTGGGTTTTATTTAGAATTTACAATAATTCAGAAGATGTACTCAGCTGTGGTGTTTAAATTCATATTAGTCACAGTTGATATGTCTGTTTGAACACCTCTAAAAAATAGTTTGGCTGGGTAAAATATGAGTATACAATTTAGTCCTATACCTATTCGAAAATTAATATTTAGTTACATTTGATAATTTCAAATCTTTTATCGATTTACTTAGAAATTAATAAAACAGGAGGTCTAATTTACTATCGTCTTTTATAAACAAAATGATATACTTAATAATGAAAAAACGATTTTGGGTACAAATTAGTCCTTAATTCAAAGTTTAAAGGTAAGCTGTTGAAATTTGATTTTGTAAAGGTGGAGGTGTTCAAGCCAGAACTCCCACAGTAAAACTCCTTTTACAGGGAAAACTGTGTGGGTACAAAGTTTAATTTTTTGGGTAGAAATTAGTCCTATATTCGAAAATTAATAATATTTAGTTATCTTTGATAATTTCTTGGAAATTAATAAAACACGTGGTCTAATTTACTATCATCTTTAGTAAACAAAATGATATGACTATGAAAAAACGTTTTTGGTTAGAAATTAGTCCTAAATGCAAAGTTTAAATGTATGCTGTTGAAATTGGATTTTTAAAGGTGGACGTGTTCAAGCCAAGACTTCCACATTAAAACTCCTTTTACAGGGAAAACTGTGTAGATACAAAATTTAATTTTTTGGGTACAAATTAGTCCTATATCGAAAATTAATAATATTCAGTTATCTTTGATAATTTCAAATCTTTTAACTATTCACTTTGAAATTAATAAAACACGTGGTCTAATTTACTATCATCTTTTATAAACAAAATGATATAATAATGAAAAAACGTTTTTGGGTACATATTAGTCCTAAATTCAAAGTTTAAAAGTATGCTGTTAAAATTTGATTTTGTAAAAGTGGGGGTGCTAGCTTGAGCTTAAACTAGCACCCCCACTTTAAATAACGGTTTTTCAGAAAAACTGAGTGGGTACAAATTATTATCTTTTGGGTACAAATTAGTCCTCAATTCAAAGTTTAAATTTATGCCAATAAAATTTGATTTTGTCAATGTGGGGGTGTTAACTTGAGCTCAAGCTAGCACCCCCACTTTAAATAGTGATTTTCCAGAAAAACTAAGTGGGTACAAATTCTAATTTTTTGGGTACAAATTAGTCCTAAATTAGTTCTAAATTACACATGTTTTTTTTAAATTTGAAAAAGTGGGGGTGCAAGCTTTACTGGCGTCTAAATTTTTACTAATTGGTACCACGAAGAATATTTCAAAATATAAAAGTTAACCCACTTAAACAACCCCTGCTTTTATAAATTGAATAGCAAGCCCATTATTCCCCGATCTTTTCAAAATTTCCTGAAAAACGAAAAATGAAAGTCGACTCCATAAAAACTGAATTTGTACTAATTTGTACCACAAAAAATATTAACGTCAACCCCTTCAAACAACCCCTGATCGATAAATTAAATATCAAGCCCATACTTCTCGGATCTTTTCAATATTTCTTGAAAAACGAAATATTAAAGTCGATTCTATTAGTACTAAATTTGTACTAATTTGTACCACGAAGAATATTTTAAAGTATAAAAGTCAACCCACTTAAACAACCCCTGCTTATATAAATTGAATAGCAAGCCCATTATTCTGGAACTTTTCAAAATTTCCTGAAAAACGAAATATTAAAGTCGACTTCATTAAAACTGAATTTGTACTAATTTGTACCACAAAAAAAATTAACGTCAACCCCTTCAAACAACCTCTGATCGATAAATTGAATGGGGATGTGGGCTTGCTATTCAATTTATAAAAGCAGGGGTTGTTTAAGTGGGTTGACTTTTATATTTTGAAATATTCTTCGTGGTACAAATTAGTACAAATTAAATACTAATAGAATCAACTTTAATATTTCGTTTTTCAAGAAATATTGAAAAGATCCGAGAAGTATGGGCTTGCTGTTCAATTTATCGCAACAGGGGTTGTTTGAGGGGGTTGACGTTAATTTTTTTTGTGGTACAAATTAGTACAAATTCAGTTTTAATGAAGTCGACTTTAATATTTCGTTTTTCAGGAAATTTTGAAAAGTTCGAGGATAATGGGCTTGCTATTCAATTTATATAAGCAGGGGTTGTTTAAGGGGGTTGACTTTTATATTTTGAAATATTCTCCGTGGTACAAATTTAGTACTAATAGAATCGACTTTAAAATTTCGTTTTTCATGAAATATTGAAAAGATCGGAGAAGTATGGGCTTGCTATTCAATTTATCAAAGCAGGGGTTGTTTAAGTGGGTTGGCTTTAATATTGTGGAATATTTTTTATGGTACAAATTAGTACAAATTTAGTACTAATAGAATCAACTTTAATATTTCGTTTTTCAAGAAATATTGAAAAGATCGGAGAAGTATGGGCTTGCTATTCAATTTATCAAAGCAGGGGTTGTTTAAGTGGGTTGGCTTTAATATTGTGGAATATTTTTTATGGTACAAATTAGTACAAATTTAGTACTAATAGAATCAACTTTAATATTTCGTTTTTCAAGAAATATTGAAAAGATCGGAGAAGTATGGGCTTGCTATTCAATTTATAAAAGCAGGGGTTGTTTAAGTGGTTGGACTTTAATATTTTGAAATATTCTTCGTGGTACAAATTAGTACAAATTTAGTACTAATAGAATCAATTTTAATATTTCGTTTTTCAAGAAATATTGAAAAGATCGGAGAAGTATGGGCTTGCTATTCAATTTATAAAAGCAGGGGTTGTTTAAGTGGTTGGACTTTAATATTTTGAAATATTCTTCGTGGTACAAATTAGTACAAATTTAGTACTAATAGAATCAATTTTAATATTTCGTTTTTCAAGAAATATTGAAAAGATCCGAGAAGTATGGGCTTGCTATTCAATTTATAAAAGCAGGGGTTGTTTAAGTGGGTTGGCTTTAATATTGTGGAATATTTTTTATGGTACAAATTAGTACACATTTAGTACTAATAGAATTGACTTTAATATTTCGTTTTTCAAGAGATATTGAAAAGATCGGAGAAGTATGGGCTTGCTATTCAATTTATAAAAGCAGGGGTTGTTTAAGTGGTTGGACTTTAATATTTTGAAATATTCTTCGTGGTACAAATTAGTACAAATTTAGTACTAATAGAATAAATTTTAATATTTCGTTTTTCAAGAAATATTGAAAAGATCGGAGAAGTATGGGCTTGCTATTCAATTTATAAAAGCAGGGGTTGTTTAAGTGGTTGGACTTTAATATTTTGAAATATTCTTCGTGGTACAAATTAGTACAAATTTAGTACTAATAGAATCGACTTTAATATTTCGTTTTTCAAGAAATATTGAAAAGATCCGAGAAGTATGGGCTTGCTATTCAATTTATAAAAGCAGGGGTTGTTTAAGTGGGTTGGCTTTAATATTGTGGAATATTTTTTATGGTACAAATTAGTACACATTTAGTACTAATAGAATTGACTTTAATATTTCGTTTTTCAAGAGATATTGAAAAGATCGGAGAAGTATGGGCTTGCTATTCAATTTATAAAAGCAGGGGTTGTTTAAGAGGGTTGGCTTTAATATTGTGGAATATTTTTTTTGGTACAAATTAGTACACATTTAGTACTAATAGAATCGACTTTAATATTTCGTTTTTCAAGAAGTATTAAAAGATCGGAGAAGTATGGGCTTGCTGTTCAATTTATCGCAACAGGGGTTGTTTGAGGGGGTTGACGTTAATTTTTTTTGTGGTACAAATTCAGTTTTAATGAAGTCTACTTTGATATTTCGTTTTTCAGGAAATTTGCAAAAGTTCGAGGATAATGGGCTTGCTATTCAATTTATATAAGCAGGGGTTGTTTAAGTGGGTTGACTTTTATATTTTGAAATATTCTTCGTGGTACAAATTAGTACAAATTTAGTACTAATAGAATCGACATTAATATTTCGTTTTTCAAGAAATTTTGAAAAGATCTGAGGATAATGGGCTTGCTATTCAATTTATAAAAGCAGGGGTTGTTTAAGTAGGTTGCCTTTTATATTTTGAAATATTCTTCGTGGTACAAATTAGTACAAATTTAGTACTAATAGAATCAACTTTAATATTTCCTTTTTAAAGAAATATTGAAAAGATCCGAGAAGTATGGGCTTGCTATTCAATTTATCAAAGCATGGGTTGTTTAAGTGGGTTGACTTAAATATTTTGAAATATTCTTCGTGGTACAAATTAGAACAAATTTAGTACTAATAGAATCGACTTTAATATTTCGTTTTTCAAGAAATATTGAAAAGATCCGAGAAGTATGGGCTTGCTATTCAATTTATCAAAGCAGGGGTTGTTTAAGTGGGTTGGCTTTAATATTGTGGAATATTTTTTATGGTACAAATTAGTACACATGTAGTATTCATAGAATCGACTTTAATATTTCGTTTTTCAAGAAGTATTGAAAAGATCGGAGAAGTATGGGCTTGCTGTTCAATTTATCGCAACAGGGGTTGTTTGAGGGGGTTGACGTTAATTTTTTTTGTGGTACAAATTAGTATAAATTCAGTTTCAATGAAGTCTACTTTAATATTTCGTTTTTCAGGAAATTTTCAAAACTTCGATGATAATGGGCTTGTTATTCAATTTATATAAGCAGGGGTTGTTTAAGTAGGTTGCCTTTTATATTTTCAAATATTATTCGTGGTACAAATTATTACAAATTTAGTACTAATAGAATCAACTTTAATATTTCCTTTTCAAAGAAATATTGAAAAGATCCGAGAAGTATGGGCTTGCTATTCAATTTATAAAAGCAGGGGTTGTTTAAGTGGGTTGACTTAAATATTTTGAAATATTCTTCGTGGTACAAATTAGAACAAATTTAGTACTAATAGAATCGACTTTAATATTTCGTTTTTCAAGAAATATTGAAAAGATCCGAGAAGTATGGGCTTGCTATTCAATTTACCAAAGCAGGGGTTGTTTAAGTGGGTTGACCTTAATATTTTGGAATATTTTTCATGGTACAAATTACTACAAATTTAATACTAATAGAATCAACTTCAATATTTCGTTTTTAAGGAAATTTTGAAAGGATCGGAGAAGTATGGGCTTGCTGTTCAATTCATCACAATAAGGGTTGTTTGAGGGGGTTGATGTTAATTTTTTTTGTGGTACAAATTAGTACAAATTCAGTTCTTCAATTTCCTGTATTAATTTTAATTTTTCTCAATTTTTTTAAATTTGGGCTTTCTAGGTTAACATGAAGCTAGCAGCGCCATGTTTTTTTCTATAATGGGTAAAGGTACAAAATTATTTTTTGCGGTACAAATTAGTACAAAATGAGTACTAAAAGTTGTAATAGGTTTTATTTGATTCTGCCGAAATGGTTCTGCCACCTTCACAGAGGTCAAAAATGAAATGGTATTGGTAAAAAATAAAAGAGGACAGGAAAAGGAGAAGCCATTGCCTATCGTAAAATATATGGGTATGGGTGTATGGGTGGAGTGGATAGGCAGGACCAATTGATGTCATATTATCCCGCTCAGCGACGGCACTGCGCTGGTCTAAGAAACTTTGGATTCATATCTTTCAACTTCTACTACAAAATTCACATATCCTCTTTAATAAATACAGCGGTAAAAAACTATCATATTATGGCTTTCGGTTGGGTGCGCTAGATAAACTTTTACCAGCAGAAGAAGGTGAGAATTATCCATAGTAATGAAAAAGAGAAAACTATAAGTATCGTGTATGTCGAAAAACAAAAAAAGAAAAGATACGGCTTATCACTGCACACCATGTGCTGATCAGCCAGGTTTGTGTTTAGGAGAATGTTTCATTTCCTTTTTATGTTCTTATTATAATGCGCCCAGTATATCAGATATGTTTTTGTTATGTTATTATATTTTTTAAATTATTAGATATACTTGTTCTGTGACTGAAAATATATAGAAAATTGTTTTCATTAGAGTGACTTGCTATTTTTGATATATTATGTCTTTATTATGTGTAATTAGTTTTTTTTTCAAATTATGTATTATTATTAGATAGGCTTGTTATGTGACTTTTAGTTTAAAAATAAAAGTATTTTTGCGTTCTTCTGTCTTTGTTAATTAATTAATTACAATAAAATAGCAAAAAAGTAAGACGCGCACCACCAGAATATTATTAAAATGTGCGGAGGACGCATATACGCGCTTTGCAAAAATTTGTTAAAAAATATTTACAGCGGTTATTAATGTTTGATTCTACTCTCTGCGTGAAAATAAATATAAAATAAAGGAATTCGATTATTCCGCACAGGGCTTTTTTACATTTTCTATCGATCCGCAGCGAAAGTGTTAAACTAATAGTTGTAGGGTCATAATGCACAGCAGCGACTACATTTACTTCTAAACCAACTTCTCCCGGTTCCTCTGGTTCTTCAGATTAATTTTTCTTTATACAAGAGCATGGAAGAAATACCGAGCCATATTTGTTTTGGTTTTGAATTTCTCTTTTTATGGTTGTTGCCGAAGGGATTGGTTTACCAGGATATAAAACAGCGAAGTCATCTCGAACTTCATTGATACTACCTGTATAATACAACTAAAGACGTTTTTGTCACTAATCGAATACGCTGAAGCCATTACGCCAAAAAATGTATTATGGCAGCTAATGATTGCAATGCCATGAAATAAAAAAAAGTCAAATTTGCTATGAAATTTTAATAATTTATAAAATTATTTTATTAATAGGAAACTGAAGAACAAAAATCCTAATAAGAATCAAAGCCTATTAAGAAATTTGGCTGGTTTCGAACCCGAACCTTCTGCGTCAAAACCAACCATTCCTATCACTGCGCTAGAATCGACTCCGACTGCAATTTTCAAATTCAAGTATAATTGGCGTAAAACATATAGTGTAGCAATGTAATCGTATATCCCCTTTAAGTTATGTTGCGGAGCTAAACTCTGAAAGGTGTTAATATTTTGTTTACTTTTACCAATACCTATATTGTATTTGATGTTACGTAATTGTTGAAAGGGCGTTCGGTTTAATCGGGATACCAGACGTGAACTAAGTAAGCCCTTTTTGTATCCCATTCAATTTTTTATTGACGAAACTAAATTTTATGAAAAAATAACAACAAAAAAGAAATTTTATAACAAGGAATAAAACAATTCTGTAAAAATAAATATTTTGTCTAGCTATTGTTTGTCACTACTATCTATATAAGTAACATGAAAAATATATTAAACTTAATTAATTTTCTTCTTCCAAAAATTATATTAATCCTTCTCCCATATCATCTGCTTCACTATCACTATCGTCTTGTAAATTAATAATAAATTTATTTCCACCATTAATATGGACTTGCCCAATATTCTTATATACTCATCTTCGGTTTTGATTACTTTTTTATCTCTGTTTTAATTGTACCCAAATTAACTTGATGAAATTGAAAATACAAAAATAAGGAGGAAGTCTCACTATAGAGGGTCCCTATTTTTCAGCAATACTATCTTCTAAGTGTAAGGGTAAGTGGGGCGGTAAATGATTTCTAGGGGCATTTGCAATGTATCCAGTGAATATCATCCTGGAACTCAAACGAGAAGTCGAGGTTCTGAATTATTTATTTATATTTCTATCGTTTAGGGGTGGTATCGTATACCTAGAAGGCTATCATACTATAATATATTATGTGTGTTAAATTTTAAAACACAATTTGTTGCAATTACTTTCGATTTTACTATTTTAACTGCTGGAAATGAACTTCACACCTGTTAACTTTTCGGGGTTTTCATTGCTTATTACTCAGTTTTGGGAATAGAAACATTAACATGCGGTTTTCTCCAGTTTTATTCAAATTTACAAAGGTTTTTTTCTCATTAATGCTTTTATCTGAATTTCGGTTTTACCATAAATTAACACGGTGATTTTGAGGGATAGGGCAACTTTGTTACTTTAACTGGAACAACCAGTATATTTTTAGCCTAACACAAAGCACAATCTTTAAGCTTCCGAAATATATATATATATATATATATATATATATATATATATATATATATATATATAAGATGTACGAATAGTGCGGCGTGACATATGAACAATAAGCAACGAATAGATTAGTGGGTATTGCACACAAATATATATATATATATATATATATATATATATATATAATGGATATTTTTGTGGGGAAGTGGCAATAAGACTCCAGAGTAAATTCTTTCAGATATTTATTCCCGAGCTTTCGAATGATTTTCATTCATTATCAGGGGCTATAAATAATTGGTCAATGTTATCATTATTAATAATTAAATGAAATAATAAATACCTACATAAAATCTATAGCGAATTTTAGAATAGTTGTAAATTTTTATAATAAATTCTTTTAAACATAAATCAATGAAAAACTCAAAAAACAATATGACAATAAACAAAATATTTGATCTTGAACTACTACAATTTTTATTTTTTTATCATAAAATTAAAGATTGTTATGAATCTTCTGTTCTTTTTTCATAATCTAAAAGATATGCATAGATAACACTAAGGTTATTTAAATCTGTTTTTTTATTTATTACATAATTTTGTTCTGCAATATATGTTGTTTCCAAAAAAAGGCGTTTTCTATAATTACTTTCTATTGCTAAGACTTTGGCAGATTGATAATCCATAGAATGGCCTTCATAAAACACGTGTTCCGCTAAAGCACATCTATCAGGATATAATCTACTGTCACTTTTATGAGAGGCGATTCGATTGGTTAGCGATCTTTTACTGTGACCAATGTTTTTCTTATTACAGATATTGCAAGGAATCTCATAAACTATATTAGTTAATTTAGTAGTAGGAGTCTTGTCTTTGATCTTACTGAAAATTGATTTTATTGTAACTCATTGTTTATTCGCAATTTTGCAATATCTGTAATAAGAAATAGATTGGTCACAGTAAAAGATCGCTAACCAATCGAATCGCCTCTCATAAAAGTGACAGTAGATTATATCCTGATAGATGTGCTTTAGCGGAACACGTGTTTTATGAAGGCCATTCTATGGATTATCAATCTGCCAAAGTCTTAGCAATAGAAAGTAATTATAGAAAACGCCTTTTCTGGAAACAACATATATTGCAGAACAAAATTATGTAAAAAATGAAAAAACAGATTCAAATAACCTTAATGTTATCTATGCATATCTTTTAGATTATGAAAAAAGAACAGAAGATTCATAACAATCTTTAATTTTATGATAAAAAAATAAAAATTGTAGTAGTTCAAGATCAAATATTTTGTTTATTGTCAAATTGTTTTTTGAGTTTTTCATTGATTTATGTTTAAAAGAATTTATTATAAAAATTTACAACTATTCCAAAATTCGCTATAGATTTTATGTAAGTATTTATTATTTCATTTAATTATTAATAATGATAACATTGACCAATTATTTATAGCCCTTTATAATGAATGAAAATCATTCGAAAGCTCGGGAATAAATATCTGAAAGAATTTACTCTGGAGTCTTATTGCCACATCCCCACAAAAATATCCATTACAAATAAGTTGGCAAATATCTTTCTTCAAATTAAATTATATATATATATATATATATATATATATATATATATATATATTTAAGGTATTTGCTATATTATATATATTTCTACTTGGTAATTTCTTGGGATTCGGTCCTTATTATAAACTTTCACCAGATTACATAATATAATTCATCTAATACACTTTATTTAACGTTTCGGCTGATTTTTTAGCCTTTTTCAAAAACAAGTTATTGGGAACAAAAACTTTTTTATCCACATATTGGGAACGTCACAATTAAAAAAATTTTTATACATTGTATATATATATATATATATAACAATCTCAATTTACTTATCCTTGATAATGGAAATAAACGTTTCCGAAAGCTTGGAAGAAAAACAGTAACAAGAGTTTTCTTTAAATTAACTTGCCGTTACCCCAATATTCGTGGTTTTATACCTAATTAGTCGGCAAAGACTATCTCCTATATAGTTATAGATAATGGGGTTTTACAAGAACATATATGAGCAATATGGTAAATATATATATATATATATATATATATATATATATATATATATATATATTGTAGTACCAATAAGTACATAGGAATGACTACACAATACCTTAATAACAGGCTAAACGGACACAAATACACTAAAAATGCCTCAACAGCTTTACATAAACATGAATCTAGCCAAAACCACGAATTTAACTTTTCAAATACTAAAATTCTGGCACAAGATAACAATTACCAAAAACTTTTGATGAAAGAAATGATTTACATAAAAAAGGAACAGCATACTGTCAATGATAAACAAGACACAAATCATTTAAGCCATATCTATCACAACTTAATACTATAAATAAACAATGAATATTTTTGTGACCACCTCGTATATTCCATTTTAATAATTAATATACACCTTATCTCTCTGCCATTGAAAAACTAAGTAACATAAACCAGAATACTTACTCAAAAAGGAAAAAAACGAAAACAATAATAGAACCTTCATTCTTTCCATTCCTAATTTTACCATTAAAATGTAAACATCGAGGTACGTACCATAATAAAACTTAATTTCAAAATTTTATTCCTGCATGTGAGCTGGAAAACCTTTTAATTTTTGACTTTTAATTTTTAATTGTTAATTGTGAATGTCTTCATTGTAAGCTAACAAATTTCATTTTAATTCTTTCCACTCGTAGGTACTGTTCCACAAAATAAAACAGATTTTGATAGAGCCTACTATGATGGGCGAAACGTCGTCATAAAATTTTCGTATTATTCACAAGAAACCTATACCCAAGAACTATCCAAAAAAGATATATATAAATCAAAAGGGTATTCTTGACGGTAGATAAATCAAAAATCTTTCAATATCTTAGGGTTTCCGTCGTAAGTAGGGCTGAATTAACTCTTATTTACTACCCAACGTTTCGAAAAAATTTATTTTCTTTTTCAATGGTGCAAAGTGAGTTAACAATTATAAAAACACTTCATGCTTGGAACAACAACAAAATATTTTATATATAGATATTTCTTCATTTTAACTAATTTAAAAGGATCTTTTCGATGTGAAGTAACATTATTTGATTTTCAAAGTGTCACAGTAAAAATCAAATAATGTTATGTGATGTATAAGAATATTAATGGAGGAAATAAATTTATTATTAATGTACAAGACGATAGTGATAGTGAAGCAGATGATATGGGAGAAGGATTAATAGAATATTTGGAAGATGAAAATTAATTAAGTTTAATATATTTTTCATGTTACTTAGATAGTAGTGACAAACAGGAGTTATACATGATATTCATTTTTAAAGAATTGTTTTATTCATTGTTACAAAATTTCTTTTTTTGTTGTTATTTTTTCATAGAATTTTGTTTTGTCCATAAAAAATCGAATGAGATACAAAAAGTGATCAGTTCACCTCTGGTATCCCGATTAAATCGATCGCCCTTTCAACAACTACGTAACATCAAATACAATACAGGTATTGGTAAAAAGTAAACAAAATATTGATACCTTTCAGAGTCTAGCCCTGCAACATAACTTAAAGGGGGATACACTATTACATTGCTACACTATATGTTTTGCGCCAACTATACCTCTATTGATATAACATTTACTGTTTTATGTTTATTAAAAGAAAAGGGGAAGGTACTATGATTTCTACTTCAACAAATAAGGTAAAAATCGTTGGTATACGAAAATATTAAGTATTTTTGCTCAGACATCTAAATGTGGCTAGGATGAATCTCAGGCTTCCATAATTTTTGTGTTCGTATTTATAATCATTTTCCCGGCTTTTCTCATTTCGAAAAATTGTTGCATTAATATTGACAACACTGTGAGTCAATCAGCTGCATTGAAACCTATGGACAATTATATTTAGATAGACAAGTTTATCCAGTGAAGTCACGCGTCATATTCTATGACCGTCACATACCATTGGTTCCCCATTATTGCTCTGAAAAACTTATGAAAACCGAGACCCCACTCAATAACCCGATAACCTAAGGCTGCCTACATAGTGGAGCGGCGATACAAACGACAAAGGATAAGGATAAGCTTATTACAGCGCTTAAGGTAATATCAGACGGTTTACTTTCTATTCATTTCTGTCTTTCATTCAGCATCTTTCATTAAGAATGACATGTTTTGGCTTTAAATGAATCAAAAGTGATAAATGAATTCACTAGTGAAACAATCCAGCGATGTTGGATTTGGCATTCAGCATCAATTACTCGCACTCCGAAAGAACGAAAAAGGAAACGTATGAACACGAAGGGAACGTCCACTCTGTATAAATAAATCCCAGTATTATTTGAAGTTTTATACTCGCAGGTATACTTTTATACTCGCAGGTATACTTCATCTCGCTAAAAGTTTCTTTTTTCGTTGTGACGGGAGTGACAATTTGTAAATGTTATTCAAATTTTTTTTATCTATTCGAATATGGTTTCAGTATGAATCAGAATCTTCATCGGCTAACTCTTTTAACAATCAATCTGAAGTTCAAAATTCATTTTTTCTAGCAATCCATGATCGCACTCACCAACGTCGTTGCTTCTTTTTTCCAATTCTTCGATCAAATTATCGCAATTTAAACGAATTGTGTGATCGTGGAATGAACAAATAATTGAACATTGACTTGAGTGATCATTCATTCGAGTGAACCGTCTGATCTCACCTTTATTATCGTATTGCTCCTCTCCTTACTAAGCGTCTTAAGCGATGTTATATTGAAATGTGTGTGTTTATATTCGGCGCCCTACGCTCCCCTCTATTATGCGTACAGTACAGTGACTATATACAAGACAGTGGCGACAATTATGGTCGTCCTAGTGATTGGCTACCTATGTCACGTGGTATCGGCCGCCATTAGTTTGCTAAATGTTTGTTTATGTTTATTTACCGTTGGGTTCTATTGTGTTCTTATCACAGGTTTTGGTTTTTGAAAGTTTTCGTGCAAAATTTGGTGTTTAAGTGCTATTTATAAAAATTATAGACTGAAGACTTATTTATGTATGGTTTAGAGTAACAAAATTAGTGATTGATGCATATATTATTATTATTTTTATAACCAAATGTCCTTGGTTCTTACAGTGGATTTTGAGCATCATTTTAGACATTGAATTCATCGATTAAATTAAAACATAAATGTATTCTCGAGTTTTACTAGTTGTTTCTTGTTATTTCTAAAACCTCTTAGATCTATAAAACGTTGCATAAGAATTAAAGTCTTTTAAAAAGTATTTTGTTTTTATTTGTAATAGGGCAATGCCTGGCTGTGCTGATGTAAATTGCAGTAATTCTGCAAGAAAGGGGTTTATTATGAAACAAACAAAACATACTGAAAGAAGGAGGCAGTGGCTCATTAAAACCAGAAGGGACAATTGGCAAGATTTTTATGTCAAAAAAATGTGTGAAGAAAATTTAGTTCTAAATATACTGGATTGTCATAAATTGAAAAATAAAATTATTAAATGATACATTGTATTGAGATTTAAAACAAGTCAAAAAAGAATAAGAGTGCTTTTAAAAAATTAGCTAGTAAATATCTTGCTGGTCATTTGTTATGAATATTCAATAAACAATTGCAATAGAACATTTTTTATTTTATTATTTATTTTTTGCTTGATGGTTTTTTAATTAAACTTAGAATCTCTGAGACAAATTCAAAAATATCGGTGCATTATGACATGTACAATGGCCAAAAATATTAGATATTAGCTTCATATTATCTTCTTTATTAATAGTATCGAGCATTTATTACATATAAATATTAAATAGGCATGTGTTTCATTTTTCTGGTGGAGTTTCAATGTGAGAATTGCAGGTACAGTCTGTAACATATAAAAACATTCATTGATTAATTTCAGATTAGATGAAAAAATAAACATAGGGTAATTATTTCCTAATTATGTACTAAAATTGGATATAATTCTGACTAAAACCGTAATAGTCCAAATTTGTATCCCAACAAGTCAATTTAAAATATTTTATTACTTATTTTACTTTTTTCTATTCACACAAAAATAGGGACTAACATCCCTCTGTGGCATATATATATATATATATATATATATATATATATATATATATATATATATATGTATATATATATATATATATATATATATATATATATATATATATATCTAATTAACTACCTGCTTTTGTTAAGAGGCCTGGTGGATTATTTCCGCTCCGAGTATATTTGCGGTAATCATAGATTAAAGAAAGACTCCCTAGTACATATACCTAGACTACACATCACGATTTATTGTAGTAACCATTTAGCATGACATTTAACATTATGGTAAACAGATGGTAAATAAAGATACATCCATAATTTTGTATGCAACATCATTACATCCTTGATGATTTTGATTAACATCTGTCCACTTTTTCCAAAAATATTTTATGATACGCCTTATAAGAGAGCTGTTATTTAAAATTACAGATTCAAAACTAGTTTAAAAGTAGCAAAACTCTTTTAAAAAGGGTTATTTAGTTGCATGTAGTCAAATGTAAACAAACCAAAATTAGCAAACTAATGGCGGATGGGCGGGGCTTATACCCAATTGTCGCCACTGTCTTGTATATAGTCACTGTAGCGTACAGTCTAAGTGTCTAAGAAACATTAAGCGGAGCCACTCTGGAAATGAGCTCAAAAGAAGAAGTTTATACAGTTGAATTATTGGATGTTTACCCATGCGTCATTAATATGTGATAAAATAAAACACACACTCTTTATGTAACATCTCTTTCTATCAACCGTGACAAGCAGATCAAAATTCGTTAATATTTGTCTTTTAAGCACTCTGAACAGTGAAAAGAGAGTATATACAAGCGACAGTATTTTTACTATGCCTAACTTCATAACTGGACTCTCTCTTGACTAGTGCAGTACCATCTACTTACAAAGTCATTGTGGTATTGTTTTATTGTGTTTTATTATCTCCTTTACGCTCTGCAGTTGGATATATTACAAAAACAGTTGTTCTTAAAGCTAAACGTCTCTTGGCATTTTTAGTTTCAAAGTAAGTACAATACATCTATGTTTTATTTACACTTTATTGTTGAAAATTCCCTACCGTACATTTGAAATGGTGATTGGCTCTGCCTACGATTCCGCCTAACCGGAATATTTACACAGCAGTAATTAGAGTGTGAAAACCCTACGTGATAGGAAAAACAACGGTAAAATAAAATAATTACATAATGTAAACAAAATCCAAAGCGGAGAAAGATGTTTTTCAATAAGTTTGTACTCCTTTTCAGATTATGCCTGGAAAGACCCTTAAGTCACAAGCAAAACATTTTGTTTTAAACTTGTGCGAGTATTTTGAAAGGGAGAGAATAAATACATGGAGGACCTTTGGAACCTTTGTTATCTGTGCAAGAAGTAAAACGTAAAACCAAAACAGAAGTTTAATTACATTTCTTAATTGTATTTTAGAGAGTAGCTGTTGCAATTAAAATATCAAGATATGCGTTGTATAATATTAAAAAACGGTACGAGAATAAACCCATTCCATATTCCCCGGGCAAAAAAAGATCTCGTCTTAAAACAAAAATAAATGAATTAGGTACCCGACGGACAAAAATTGACCGTACGAAATACATTGTACGATATGTATAAAGAAAGTGAGTACACCTATTTCAATAACTATTTGCAAGGTATGGGTGTGATAATAATAATGTTTATTCACAAAAAAAGTAGTAAATACAATACATATTTTAACAAAAGCAAATAAACATGGTAACTACACAGAAGCTGTCGTAAACAGCTTGTACGTGGTAGATATCGAAAATTAACAATCCAATGTATATATTAAAATATAGGACATGAATACAAAAATATGAAATACACCGCATAAAACACAAAACATACAATATAAGACATAAAATATGAAATGTGGAATATAAAACCCAAAAATATGAAACACAAAATATAAAATATAATAATAAAAAGAGAAAAGTACAGAATGCATTCAATAAAGCACAGTTAATAAACGAGAGTAAAATATAACAAACACTGCAAAATAAGACGTATAGTATAAAAGTAAAATGTGACATTAACTGTCACAGGACAATACTCAAGATTCAAGAGAATCTGGAAAAATCGGAAATATCATGTAGTTTGAAATGCTTACGACTAGACGTGAGCTATGTGATGATCGCAGGTATAGTTGTTTTATTTAATATCCAATTTTATCGCGTATTTCTGCACGGGAAGTATGCTGAACATAAAGTTTCAGTTTATTTTTAAATTTTATAGGGTTTGGCTCACATTTTAGTGCTTCTGGCAGATCGCCGAAGAGTTTTGGGCCCAGAAAATGGTAGCTTCTTTGACCGACTGACTTGTTCATGATTGGTATGTGAATACTTCTTCTGTGGCGGGTTTTGTAGTTATGGCTGTTGGTGATTAATTCATTTTTGTGTTTATATTGAACTGCAGTTATATTTATGAAAAATAGTTGCCTTGGGTCGAATATTGCAGTTTCAGAGTAGAGGAGGTTGCTGGTATAGTCGTATGGTTTTTGCATAATACATCTTAAAAAGCGTCTTTGGATGACTTTAAGGGAATGCAGATGTGTTTTAGAGACTCCTCCCCAACCAATTATGCCGTAGTTCAAGTGTGGTTCTACCAAACTTTTGTACAAAATTATTTTCTGTTTATGGTTGAGTATGCATATTATCTTTTTGAATTTGTATAGAATGCATCGTAGTTTTTTCACGAGATGTAGTACATGTTGGTCCCATCTTAGATGCTTATCCAAAATTATGCCGAGATATTTTATCTTTTGGACCGATCTAATGATAGTTTTGTCGGATACCTCTATGCCATATTCTGGAAGGGAAACATCATAGCTACTGAAAGGCAAGTAGTGCGTTTTCTCGAAATTTATTGATAGTAATCTATAGTCGAACCATTCCTTTATTTTACTCAGGTCGTGTTCTAGCTTAAGTTTCAAATTGAACCAGTCATCGTCCTCGCAGAACACGACCGTGTCATCCGCGAAACTGATAATTTTTGAGTAGGTATTCAATAAGAACAGATTATTAAGATAAATATTAAATAGTATTGGTCCAAGGACCGTTCCTTGGGGTACACCACATAAGATAATTTTTCATCACTCACACTGTCGGCAATTTTCACTCTTTGCCGCCTATTTAGTAGATAACTACTGAAAAGTTTATGTGGTATGCCTCTTATCCCCATATCCTCCAGAGTCCCGAGTAATATAGAGTGGTCTACGGTATCAAAGGCTTTTCTCAAGTCTATGAAGACACCAATTGAAGGTTTACACTCATCTAGACACTGGTATATATTTTGTGTCAATATTCTTATAAGGTCTTGGGTAGACATGTTTTCTCTAAATCCATACTGAGCTTTTGATATTAGATTGTACTTTTCGAGGAATTTATTCAACCTCTTCTGAACAACCTTCTCCAATACTTTAGCTAGACTTGTTATCAATGTAATAGGTCTATAATTTGAGACATCAGTTTTTATTCCACTTTTATGAATTGGTGTAACCACGGCCGTTTTTAATGCTGTGGGGAAATATCCCTGCTCCAGTGATTTATTGACTATATAGGTAAGTGGTTTTGTTATGTAGTTGGAAAAAAGTTTGAGGGTCTCTGCTTTGATATTATCAATGCTAGGGGATTTTTTATTTTTTAGTTGTGATATTATTTCTATCAATTCATTTTCGGTTGCAGGGTATAAGAAAATTGAGTGGTCACACAAACTTTTCTTCTCCACATAATCCAGATTTCTGCTTATATTTCCAGCTAGTTTTTCACCCACTGATATAAAGTATTCGTTAAAATTGTTTGCTATTTTGATACTATCATTGATTTGTTCACTATTGTTTGTTGATCGATTTTATTGGTGAAGGTTCTACATTAGACAGTACTTCATTCACAGTTTGCCAAAGTTTTTTAGAATCGTTTCTTCCTGCACTCAGACGTTCTCTGTAGTATGAAGTTTTGGCAGTTTTTATGATTTTGTTTAGATTTTTTTATATGTGTTATATTCTTCTGAAAGGGCGGTATTATTTGGGTCATTTTTCAATTTATGGTACATACAATTTTTTTTATTCACAGAATTGACGAGTGATTTAGTCATCCACTTTTTTCGTTTTCTCTGTTTGTTGTTGATTTTTATAAAACTCGTACATTTATTTAAGTTAGTTTTTATAATTTTAATTAGTTTATTTGTGGCGGAGTCAAGATCATCATAGTGGTAGATGTCATCCCAGTTTACTTTTTTTATGTAATCTATGAACCTTTTTTCATTCACATGTTTATAATATCGTATCCTATTTTTTTCAACACTCTCACTATTCTCAAGAACTATTTGGGCTAAAATTGTGTAATGGTCTGTAATGGATGTTTCAAACGTAATTGGTAAGATTGTGTCATAGTTATATTAGGTGCGTTCTTTTTGACTGAGATCTCAGTTAATCTCAGCTCACATCAGTAATGTGACCGTTCTTTTTGTTTTACTCACTTTAAGCGAGCTGAGATTTTTCCTCCCCCTTCACCGATGCTGAATGTGTTGTAAGGGGGTATCAGTTGGAATTGAGTCGGAAACAAAGTGGAGGGGATGAAGAAATATTTGATTTGCTTGGTTTATTTGTAGTTTTGACCAAAGTTATCTAAGGTTTTAACCATTGACATATAAACAATAAACACACATAATCTATTTTTCTTTTGTTACAAATTATGGATACATTAATTAACATTATTAGATACTGATACGAATCTGTCATATAGTTTAAGTCTATCGACAGATCGCGCGCTTCAATTGAGATGTCGTTCTTTTTGGTGCTTACTCACATCACTTTATCTCAGATCACCTTAACTGAAGTGATCTGAGATCTCAGTCAAAAAGAACGCACCAGATATCCTAATTTTATAAACATGTGATCCAAACATGTGCGGGATCTTTTTTGTTCTCTTGTAGGCGTATTTATTGCAGATATATATCCGTGCTCGCTCATGGTATTCAGGTAATATTCGGTATCACAATTAGTATTTAACAAATCAACATTCATATCACCAATCACTATATTGTAATCAAATGTTTCGTCTTCCTTTCTCAAGATAGTATTCAATTGGTCGACAAAGGGACCGATGTGTGTAGCTGGTGATCTATAAATGCCATTTACTATAATAGTGGAGTCATGCACCGATTGTGGTATGAGATATGTACGCCTCTGATCTAACAAACATTACGACCCCATCGTTTTGATTCAATTGTCCAGAATTATAGATTGTTTTGTATCCAGGAATGTTGAAAATTGTGATATCAGAAATGATACGTGTTTCTGTGAATACAATACAGTCGAAGGATTCATCTAACTCATCTAGAGTGATCAGAAATTCATCAAGGTTATTTGATAGACTGCGAATGGTATTGTGTATAATTTTGAAATTATCATATCGATTATTGATTTCTAAAACTTTTTTAACTTCTTTATCAGTACTCAAGGAAAATGAATCTAATTTAGTTATAATGAAGTCCCGTATATAAGGATCCATACTGTAATTTGACTCACCTGATTATTTGAAATTTCTAGTTTAATTACAATACATAAATAGAATTCTAGTAAAATGTTATCATTACAGTCACGTTTGCGTACTTTGCAGTTTAGTAGGGGAATTTCTTCTTTTCTTTTTCACTTATTGATCTTGTCTTCGCTTTCTCGGTGATTTGGTTGATCGTTTGTTTCTGGAGTTGTTTCTTGTTGGCTCCAAGGATTCCGCTGCTTTTTGGGGTCCCAGTGTTTGGTTTGACCGTTTCTTCCAGAACTTTCGTCGTTTCTTCCTCAAATACTTCACGGAGGAGGGGTTGTGTAGGTGTCGATGGGGCACTATTTGTCTTAATGGTTTCTTGTCGATCTTCTTCGCCTTCGAGTAGTTGACTTACTGAATACTCCGTCCCATCAACTACTAGCTTATTTCCTTTTATGAAAGATTTTTTGTTTGGATTTTGCGTCTGGATCATTAGATTCCTTTTAAGGACTGCCTGTTCTTCTCTTTGTTTGGCGGTGAGGTCTTGAGAGATTGATATTTTGGTTCCCTTTAGTTTTTTGCAGTTTGCGAATATGTATTTCTTGGTGAGATTTGATACAAATTCGATTTTCACAGGACAGTTTATTTTCGATCCCAAGCAATATATGTCTTTTATTTGGTTTATTGTAAGATCTACCTGAAGTAGTGACTTTAACTGGCCTTGGATAAAATCAAAAGTGATTTCGTTACGTTCTCGATCGAGTCCAAATATGACAATGTTATTGGATTTCTGCTGCCGCTCTAGATTTTCAATTTTATGCTTCAGAAACGAATTTTCCACTTCCCGTTGTCTGATTCTCTCGTTTGATTCTTCTATTCTTAATTGGGTTCGTGCCTCAATGGCATCAATGGCTCTGTTTAGTTCTATTCTACTCTGCTGGTTTTCTTCAATTATAAGCTTTGTATCCATGCCAGTGGACTGCATACTCAAAACTGAAATGAGTGTGTGGACCGCTTTAATATTTTATCTAGCGAAGAAAAGATAAGGCGATTGTTTTGGGTTTTTATATTCAGTCCAGTGCTAGGTTTACACTCACTACTTATAAAAGATTTCAGTTTGTATTTTATCTATTTCATTGTGATTATAGATTGAATGTGACGAAAATGTTCTATTTATACAGTTACCTTGTTTGAAGAAATTTCTTTCTCACTGGTTTCGAAAAATTTTTATGAACATTACGGAGGAACAATTTAAGTAACTATACTGTTAGGCATACCACACACAAGTGAAGATGATATGGGTCTACTTCTACTTTTCTTAAGTCGTGATCGAAAGAATTTGGGCACTTTTTTGACACGTTTTATTTTATTCAATGAACATGACACTGTGACTAGTGAGAAACGTATTACAGACTTAATGTAACTGCCCTAGTTTTTTCGATCACCTCTGTACTAGGAGAGTTATTGGGTTCATGTTTATTAATTCAAACTTCATCCAATAGATGTCGCATTTATATTACTTTTACTTGAATAGCTTCACAATTAGTTCATCTTGCAGCACTTGTGTCCCGTTTTTGAAATGCAGTTATATAATTTCTTCTAGCCTTTTAATTGTAAAATGGTGTATCTATATTTATTAAGATTTTTTTTTCAGAAAAACATGTTACCCTTCAAACCTTAAACGATAAATTGAAAAATAAGGATATTATTTTTGAATGCAAATCATCTTTAAATGTATTATTGAAAGAACTGGGATTTAAATTTAAAAAAGATGATAATCGAAGAGCTTTAATTGAAAAAACTCATATTGTTTCACAAAGAGCATGTTTTTTACGTACATATCTGGAAAACCGTAAAAATACATATCCACGAAAAGTAGTTTTTTTAGATGAAACGTGGATTTATTCTCGAGGAAATAAAACAATGTCTTGGCATGATGATAATGTCAAGAGTGTACGCAAACCAGATGGCTATGATGGCAAACGGTTTATTGTTTTGCATGCTGGTTCTTCGAAAGGGTTTGTTCCAGAAACCGGTTTATTGTTCTGTTTAAAATCCTTGACACTAGATGTTCATGGAGAAATGAATGGTACAATATTCACTAAGTGGATCATTAAACAGTTAATTCCCGGTTTGGAGGAGCCATCTTTGATAATAATGGACAATGCACCATACCACAGTGAAATTTTAAATAAACAGCCTACCACTTCATCAAAAATATCGGAAATTATTAAATGGTTACAGAAAAATAATATTGATCGGCTTATAGAAAAATGGTGTGAACGAGAACAATGTATATGTGATATAGATATTGAACAAATAATCATCAACATCGATGACAGTTTTGACTTTGGAAGTGATTAATAAATACATATATAACTTATGTGAATCTTGTGTTATTTTGTATTCAAATATATTTCTGTTGGTGTTTTATTTCTTAGATATTCATTAATTTATCATGTGAATCTTGTGTTATTTTGTATTCAAATATATTTCTGTTAGTGTTTCATTTCTTAGATATTCATTCATTTATAAATATACACGGTGTCCCGGCTTCGAAGCATGAATAGGTGAAAAATTTGAATATCTCTAAGTTTAAATGTCATTTCAGCCCTGTTTGGATGGAAATAATTTTCTTATATTAAACTAGGCACTTTGTCGCATCTGCTAGAGCAAAGCACTTACTGGGGGAAAAATAATTTTCATAAACCAAAGTAATACTTTATTTTTCGAATCTGAAATTATAGCACAAATTTGTTTCTTTCAAAGCAGGGCTAAACCCCAGCAGATGAAATTTAAACTAGGAAATTTTCACCGATTCATCGATCGATCTGAGAACACACTACATACCGTACGCTGAATCGTTCTTATGACATAGGCAAATGCTATCTATGTATTTATATACATGAGCAATAAGGGTCAGAATAGCGCTATGATAGAAATGGACGGTGACGCGCTGCTCTAATGGGATTTCGATTGTGCTATTCTGACCCTAATTGCTTGTGTCCATAGGTACATTTCCCTATGTCATGAAAATGATTCACCATACGGTATACGGACTACCTCATTTTAGAACTGTACTTAAAATTGCACACTAAAACGATCTTGATTACGTCTTACAGACTTGTTAAAATCGTAAAAACAAATGTTTGTTTTTTTTACGGCTGTAATGAATTACGGCAATTATTAAACATTCATTGGTTAGTAGATGTAGTACGTTTTCATTGTTAATTAGTTGCCTAGCAACGAGTGAATAATTAAATATTGTGCACAGATGCAAGGTAACATTTCATTTTTGAAAGTAATATAACCGTAGAAAAAGTATAGTGTAAAACTCGCACCAAATGACCATTTCGTGCTCGTTGTACATTATACTATTCTTGAGATGAATAAATAAGATTGTTATTATAGTTTGTACTAGTTTTACTAAATTTATATTATAAAATATGTTAGTCGATTTACTATGCTTCGACAAAACTGAGTTAAATCTCTTTACCACAATCTACACCTAGATGAGCATTTCAATGACCAAGTTATCTGATGTTGATACCTTGTTATCAAAATGCTCATCTAGGTGTAGAGTCTGGTAAAAGGGTTTATATATAGTTTTTAATTGTGTGACACCACAGTCGTCTAACCAGAATTACACACTGTTACAAAATACTTAACGACCTAATAATGAAAGTTGTTAAAAAAATAGTGGCTTTTATTTTCACAAATTTCAGTAAAACTATAATTGTTTTATTTTTTATACACTTTTAAACAAAATTTTTAATGACCGAGTAATGGAAGTTGTTTAAAAAATAGTGGTTTTTATTTCCACAAATTTCATTAAAACGATAATTGTTTTATGGACTTTTAATATTTCCATATTTGAAAATGTAAACTAAGTAATCTTCCACTATTTATACTTTGATCGGGGTGTTAGCCACGTCGTTTTGATCGTAATATTAGCCACGTCGTTTTCAAATTCAATAACTTAGACTTTGTTTTGACTAATATTTTTCGACTTATTTCATATGAATATTAGCTATGACGCACGGGTAAAGATCCAATAATTCAACTGTATATTAGTCAATTGTCTTAATAATTTTCTTTAGTAATAATACTTTTCTTTTGCAGGTAAGACTATCAAGACTTCAAGAGTATCTACCTATGCAAGTAAGACACGTTTTTAGAACTATCATCTCGTCAAAAGTTTATAAGTAATGCAAATTTACTTATTATTCAGAAATGGAGTAAATTTTAGAATTTCCTTGGTACCAATAAGATATTCTATCTTTCGGCGGAATTATTTATTGGAATGGAGTAAACTCCTTCATATGTTTCGTAACTAAATTTAAACTAATTAGTGTGACTACATGCAATCTTCGTAACATTACTTGTTCTCTGTCACATCAAATACTAGTTAAAAAATAATCTGAAGATGAAATGGTGACACGTGACACTATACTATTGACAATATGTTATCAAATACGTACCATGATTCATCTGTTTTTAATGTACCATAAATTTCATTTCATCTTCTGTTTATTGCTACCGTTCAATAATACCTCTATTTATTGCAAAATCATGGTTTGTTAATGTGTTCTTAGCCTAAAGTGAGAAAGTGTCGCGATGTCTAGAAATTGGTGGTGTTCAATTCAATATCAATTCTTTATTCCGCCTTAGCGATCCGTTAAATGACACTAATTATATAAAAAATATAGATTCAATTATATTTGATATTTACTTACTTTTATACATATAAATGGAAAAATGGCTCTTCTTACCAGAAAACCCCTAAGAATTGGTTGATTTAGGTATTTCATATTATTAAAATGCATAACTATCATCTATGAAAATCATTTAATAAGTACATCCCCCTTTATCGACGACACTGTTTTTTCAAAAATGGAAGTCAAATGAAAATACACAACTAGCCGTTGAAAAGAGAGCTCTTTGTTCAAATAATAAATTTTTTTGCAAATACAACACTGATGTTTTTGATATTTAATACACTTTTAAACAAGACTGAGTCTACAGTAGTACAATAACTGGTTAAAACCCTAAATCATTACTTGTACACAGTACACCGATCTTCTGTAATGGCAATTATGCGTTGTTGCGCCCTACGTTTTGTGAATGGATCTGGTTCTACGGCGTTGTCATGTAGAGTAGAAAAATTTTATTGTTGAAATCAGATACATTAACATAAATCGCAAGAAAATTTGTTAACTGCATGTCCTTTATTTTCATCTTTCAATAATACCATAATGTGCCACTATTTTTTTAGAAAATCAATGCTACATTGCATTTTTTTCCATCAATTTATTATATATTTTTCGAGCAGTTTTTAGAAATAGAGCACATTTTGACAATAGCGCACGGTGACGCGTATCCCATCTCGTTATTGCTTTTGCAATGTTGGCTTCAGTATTTAAGAGGGGCCTCCTCACAGGTATATAAACCTAAAAACCTACACAATACTAGTTACTAATTTAGTAATTATTTGGTTCAAAATATTTACGATAGATGTCGATAGTAGTATTGAATCGGCTTTTACTTATTCAACATATTTTCTCTCTCTGTCTTTCCACTCTTGACGGTTCAAAGAAACGCATCTCTGTTCGAATGTTTTGATTTCAAATATTTCAACTTATTGTGAGCACAGAAACCTTATCTCTGTTTTTTATGTTGCATCCAAACCACAGCACACCTGTGCATAGATAAGAGAATATTATATACACGGATCCAAACAAAATTTGTTGACATAATTTCCATTTGAGTGTAGATTTTTGATTATTTAAGAGTTTCATAAATGTTTTTGAAAGGAATAAATTGTTAAAAAAGTACGTAATCGTATCGAACCGATATCAAAAATAATAGTTATGATAATGTAAATTATCCTGCAATCCATATTTTTTAATTTAAAAGCTATGTTTGAGGTTATGTTTACTGGATTATTTGATTAATGTGAAAATGTGAGATAAATAATACTGATGATTTGTTCTAGTATCATCAAACCATCTTTCAACATTCTCTTGAAACCCTGTTTTAATGATAATATGGGTTTGCTAGTGAAAAGCGAAAAATGCTTAATTGAAGTGAAGTGACCTTTGAAGTATCTGAATGAAGAAAAATTAAAACCGCTCTCATAAGACAAGAATTGCATAATTCGTTTTGATGAATATATAATATTGATAATTGAAAAATATAACTATTATCACAAGGTGCATTACATATTTATTGCATGAAAGGACATGTGCTATTTAATAATATGGATACCAAGTGACAACATTGTGGGAATTGCTAGAAATTAAGAATGGAAGAAAAATATACATACTTTGAAAACATTCTACCTTTTAAAATTTGTACCATTTATATTAACATAATAAAATGTTTTCATGATTATAAATTTTTGTTTGTTTCATGCTAAGAAAATTAAACTGCGGAAATGTTGCAAATGTACATGATTTAAAATAGGCCATTTAGTCTGAAAACACAGAACGTCGTGTCACAACTTTGCCTCAATCTAATCATATTTGTATCAGTTTCAGAGTTTCTGTTGGTTGCTTTCAAATTTTATTTGACATGTAGGCTCTTTTTTCAACTACATGTGTAAATATATTCAATTTTTTCTAGAAACAAATAATATAAACAAAGAGCTTCAAAATTTATTATACAAAGAAATATTTACTGTTAATACAATACTTTATATTTAATAGAAAGAGGAAAGTAAGGTACAGTGAGGAATTTCAATTTAAAATAGCGTTTAAAAAACTCACAAAGCAACTATAACAACTAATAAAAAATTTAAAGCGAAAGATCTGTAATGACAAATAATAATGTATATATTGTGGGGAGATCGATATATACAGTACAAAATCAAACATACAATCAACATGTACAAGTTTGCTTCTACCTTGTTTGCAAATATTGATCATATGTGTTGTGGAGATTGGAACTGAAACATTTTTCCTTCATTATACAAAAAAATAATTGGTTCATTCTCTTTTTTCCATGACAGATACACATATGTGTGATCACCTGAATTGTAAATATTTTTTTTGATTTTGTATAATACATTATTGGTTTTATTACTTTTCCATCCAACCCATCTGATATGCGAGAGAAAAGTATAGGTTTACCCAAAAAAAATTGGAATTTTGGATTTTTTTAGTTGTTTTTACGTTTTTCAGCAAGAACAACACAAAAAAAAGGTTTTTAGAAAAGAAAACCTATCTGTATAACTCGATACAGCCCCCGAAGTGCAACAAGTAGACAAAATTAACTTTTTAGTCGTCCTTTGTTTTACAATTTTTTTTAATATCAACAACTAAGACTATTACTAAGTCATCCTTTAATAATAATTTGGTTTCTTACTTTCTTTGATTTTTTGAAATGCTTATATAATCAAACAATTTGCAAGGAAATTTCGACTATTGGCTAGACAAAGTTTTAAAATATTTATGGTTCAAAGATTTTTAAAATATAATGTTACCTACTTCATTCATTAATTTTATTCAACAATTACTATTACCTAATTTCTTATAAAATCTTTGGACAGGTTGTTAAGAGAAAAACAAATACACCTTGTCATTCTCTTGTTAAAACTGTTCTATAAAAAAGACTTATTGTATGACGGAGGTAATGGAGTATGGAACTCTTAAGGAAAAAGTGGCTAAGAGCATTTTTGAACAAGTACAAAATGTTGTGGTGGTTGATTCAGGATTGTGGGTAGATGTTCAACACGGTTTTCTAGGTGCTTCTCCTGATGGTAAATATATTTAACATAACAAATAATTACCATGTGTTATAAATTCTTTTTGCATATTAAATGACATACATTTATTGATAAAATATTTTAGGGCTTGTAGGTGATGATGCACTACTTGAAATAAAATGCCTCCACTCTGCATCAAAACTGAATTTACAAACAAATACAATAAGCGAAATAATTGACCTTATGAAGAACAAAATTTGTCTAGAAAAACACAACAATAAAGTTCAACTTAAGCGGAATCACAATTACTATTATCAGGTATAAACATGATATATTTATTCCAAAGAACAAAAACTCATTCTCACATAATATATTTAATCACTTTGATGTATTTACCAACAATAAATAAGAATAACATTAAAAAGTAGTTATTTGTGTAATAGGTGCAAAAAGTGCATTTTTGTTGCAAGGAAGCATGAAGCACTAAACACAATCTTGTGGGAGTAAATATAAATAGCATTTACGAAGCACAAATTTACTTATTTAGCATGAAAATTACTTAATTATAATCACAAATACAATACACACTAAACTATAAATTTGGGATATTTTTATGAACACAAAACATATGACAACAGCATTTGACCCATAGAGAAAGTTATAATATTATTTGTCTATGAATTGACCGTCGCCTTCTGTCATTGTTCTATATTGTTCTATACAGCGCCATGCATCAAGACGGTGGAGCGGTTGAACTAAAGTAAAAAGATGTTCGTTTGCAAAAATTTGCGCACAACAAATCTCAAAAAATACAATGATTTGAGATTTCATATTTTCAGAATCGAATTCTCTAGGCTTCCTTTTGGGGATCAGGTTTTGGTGTCCAGATTGGTGACCACAAATTGTCAAAACTGTCAAAATCACACCATCACTTAATGGCTTATATATTTTTTATAACAATAGAAAACTCAACCAAAATACCTGATCCCCAAGATAAAGGTCCAAGTTATATTGTGTTAAAATGTCAACACTTAATTTCCCTGCGTTGTTTAGATTTGTTGTGTACAAAATGACCTAAATTTTGTTGCAAATCACGAGTGCCAACTGTTTTCAGGTTCCTAAAACGTGAGGCCCCTCTTAATGTAAATAAATGGGTCTATTCTTTTTCTAGGTCATTGGTAAGAGTTATATTTAATTGTTATTGTTACACACGTACAAACTATTTCTCAAATTTTTATCGTGAAAACGTAAATCGTAAGGACAACTGTCTTAACTTTACACAACTGATTACGATTAACAACTGATTACGTTTATTTAAAGTTTGTGCCTAGAACCTGCAGCAGAAACGGACCTGTAACAAAATGAGAATAAGTTTCCAACTCATAAGGTTTATGGATTTTTCGATCCATACGCCGCCTCGGAAATCTTTACAAACCAGAGATGTAAATATGGCAAAGCAGTTGAAGCGTCTGCAAGAGAGTTTAGAATGTGACTCGATGTTTGGGGCAGGAAAAAATCAAAACAAACATACCTATCTATTTTGTTTGTTAATCTGAGGGCATGACCATATCTCGGCGAGGAAAAGTGTTACGGGGGTCTACCGAGTGGCATATTTTATTGCTAATTAATTGTTGTTAATTCTGTTTCTTCGGAAAGAATTGTTCAACCAAATAAAAAAATAAATTTTCAGAAGAGGTAGTTCTGTACTAAAAAGAAGAAACAAATATCAAAAAGTGGTGTCTGCAATCCCAGTCATGAAAAAGTGGTCAAAATAGCCTTACATTTGACATAAAAAAAATGTATACATAAATTATAATTTATGAGACAATCCATTAACCTTAGTAGATTTTTTGCTTTGTTAAATATTCATATTTTTTTTAGACAACAGATGTAGGTCAAAATAAACCAGTATCTGCCTAGTTTCTACTTTGATCAAAGTGAGTATTAGGGTTTTAATTTTTTTAAATCTCAGTTAACCAGTTAATCTGCAGGATTCACTAAGTCATAACGACATTCCTGGTGAACTATTTTTTATTGTTTCTATTTCAACAATTGTTGATATAGCTACCAGGAAAGTGATAGATACAACGACAAAAAAGAAAAGTTAATTATTTTTGTTCCTACTTAACGATTTATATTTTAATTTGAAAAGGAAATACCTATATTTGTTCACCTCAAACGAGTAAATTAACATTCCAAAAAAGTTCCTCTGAATTTTTTTCCTCAGTCTAGCAATGTCGTTATGATTTAGTAAATGCGTCCGAATATAAAATAATCTCTGTTAATTGTATCCGAACAACCAAGAACAACCAATTACAATGCGTAAATATTTTTGTCAAAAGAAAGCAACTATTATTTTTAAACTTTCACGGCAACGGATCCTAGCTTCGGACTTTTTATTGGTCAGGATCGTCTGTGACCCGCAGCTCACTAGACACTATTTTGTGCCTAGAACCTCCTATTTCAGGATGGTTAAAAGTAATAAAACTGTCCCTTCTCCTAAAACGGTAACAAACCCGGCATCCAAAGATCCTCTAGGTTGAAACATCTACTTATTTTCTACACGACCGAGATTGATTTAATTAAATACTCACGTAGACTGCATTATATGTGCCGGAATAATTTGGGGTCAGGTAACAACATCTAAAAATGGCAATAACTATGTTTTATCGAGCCGACGAGACAAACAAGTGAATCACCTTCGAAAGCAACGATTCAAAATCAACAGGAAATAGGTCAGGTACGTAAGCTGTACGCAATTAAATATAACATTGCCTTTTATAAACAAGAGTTAATTAAAGACACTTTAAATAATGTAAATGTGCCGCATTTTATTTCAACGTGCCTTATAAATATCAAAAGTATCAATTATTCATCATTTGATATTAACCTACTGTTCCATTCATGGTCGTCACGTCTGATAGGGTGAAAAGGAGTTCACTTTCTCTTTCCTCGGTAATCATATTAAGGATGAAACATTATTTTTAATAAACCACCAAGACTCTTTATTACGTAAATTACCTACATTGTTTGCATACCCTGTTTTTAAACTAGGAGGGCCATTTTACGAAGCCTGAATCACTAAAAAAGTTACTAGATTGGGAGCTATGACATAAAATACTAGTCATATTAAAATGATATAGTCTGGAAGTAATGAACCACAAACTAAATAATAATTAACCTAATAGACACACGGTAAAAGAGCGAATGCATATTATTGAAAACGAAAAAAAAATGCAACGAATTGTAAAATTAAATCTATAAAGAATTCCAAGGTCGGCGACTATGTGTCTAAGAAGTAGAGCACGAAAAATATGTAAAATGCATATTTGCATGTTTTGAATAAATTTTGTAAGTGCATATGCATTTATTATAAGTGCATATTTTCAGCTATTTTCGGATTTCTGCAAATAAAAGTTTTCAATATGGACAATCATCTGTGAAATTAGATAAAGAAATAAGCGAAGTAGGTACCTGTCCCTTGGAAATACCCATATCCCTATTAGCATAATAAGATTAATAAGACAGTAGACCCTACTGACCGATAAGCCGGTTGCCGTCATAAATCTATTATTGCTTTTGCTAAAAGCTTAACAAATTTTCAGAATTTATTTACGAAAATACCCAAATTGCAAGTGGAGGAAACTATTTACATTGACCAATGAAATCGCACCTCCTTTAAAATTTTAAGTTTAAAAAAGAATGTAGAATTTAGTTCTGTGCCTTTAGTTAGTTCGATAAACTTGTGCTTGCTTAATTATTGTCTATCAAAAGTGTGTGATAATGCCAAGACAAAGTGCTAACATATCAATTCTTCTAAAGAAGTGGATTCATAATAAAAAAGACTTTCGAATTATTGCAACAAACCGGTAAGTACTATTATGTGATTCTATATTTAGATATTGTTTTAATTTGCAATCATTTTTCTAAAAATATAAGCCAGCTTTACGTAAAATATAATTTTTAGAATTGTTGAATAGGTACTGGCAGTGTCTAAAATTTATTTGTTTTAAGGAAGTGGTGTTAAAATTATTTTTACCAAAGTTATAAACATGGTCTTGACACTGACTTGCATACGTGTTTTTGTTAATTAATTCATTATAAATTGATACGATATTTTTTATTTTATGTTGAAAATGTAACATTTTAGTAAATTCTATGATCAAAATTCAAATAATAAGTAGTTTATACTAATTTTTTTGTAAAAATTTTTTGATCTGGGATCAAAAACTGTATAAATTGGAAAAACCAAATAAAAATCAAATAGTGGACCACTTATTTTGGCTATAACTTCACAAAGGTGAACCAAATATCCCAAATGTTAGATACCATTGGAAAGGTCTTGAATAGAACTACAAAATACATTTAACATTTCGGGTTTTTTTCTCTATCTGTGGCTGAAAACCGTATAAATAGGAAAAACTTGAAAAAAAATCAAAGGGCAGACGACTTATTTTGCCTATAACTCCACAAGGCTACACCGAGAAACACTATTGGAAAGTTCTTGAATAGAACTACAAAAACACGAGGGGTGATTTGCTCAATCTGGTATCAAAAACCGTATAAATTGGAAAATATTTGAAAAAACGAAAAATAAAATAATCAAAGAGTGGACCACTTATTTTGGCTATAACTCCACAAGGTTAGATCAAGTATCTCAAATATCTCAAATATTATATATCGTTGGAATTGTCTTGAATAGAGCTACACAAAACTTTTCGGGTATTTTTTCTGTATCTGAGGTCAAAAACGTATAAATGGGGAAAAACTTATACCCATATTTAGAAATTTTAGTTGGCCATTAGAACCCCTTAATGATTTTTTCAGGGATCGTGGTATGATACCATCATAATAACTTTTCGATCTCGTTAGAGCCATTACAAAGTTGCCACAAATATATACGGGGATGTATTGATATCTAGTTAGCCTAGACCAGTTCCATGCATAAACAAAATATTGCGTTACCATAGCAACGAACAATAACTTATTAGAAGTGTCAGTGTAAAGTTTGACGTCAAAAAAGTAAACCAGAGTTACGCAATAAATTAAAAGAAAAAAGATGTCCACCGAAATTGTGAAAATCGAAAAATTAGAGTATCGACCCATCATCAAGTACCTGTATTTAAAAGGGTTAAGAGGTAAGCAGATTTACGAAGATATGCTTAAAACCCTTGGTGATCAATGTCCTTCGTATGCGACCGTGAAAAATTGGACTGCAAGCTTCAAAAGAGGTAAATTTTCCATTGAAGATGATGCCCGATCGGGAAGGCCAGTTTCTGTGTCAGTCCCCGAAAATATCGATGCAGTCCATGACATGATTTTATCAGACCGTTGAATTGGGCTAAAACGGATATCTGAAGCACTGAATATTTCATACGAACGCGTTCATCATATAGTTCACGTCAATTTGGAGAAAGAAATTGCTGAAAAATGGATGGAATGGCGTTCGATCTGTGCTCGATTTGAAAACAATGTAGACTTCTTAAACCGAACTGTTACTATGGATGAGACTTGGGTACATTTCTACGATCCAGAAACAAAGCAACAATCGATGGAATGGCGACACTCAGGTTCTCCAAGACCTAATAAGTTTCGTGTCCAAAAATCTGCTCGAAAAGTTCTTGCATCAGTTTTTTGGGATTGCCACGGAGTAATCATGATTGATTTTATGGATAAGGGTAGAACAGTAACTGGAGATTACTATTCGACATTACTGACCACTCTACGGGAAAAAAATTAAAGAGAAAAGACGCAGAAAGCTATCCAAAGGCGTTTTGTTGCCATGCAAAAAATTCGTGATTTAGGGTTTGAATTACTAGAACACCCCCCTTATTCACCAGATTTGGCTCCGTCCGACTATCATCTCTTTCCTTAACTGAAAAAAGTTTAAAAGGTCGTAAATTTTCTTCCAACGAGGAGGTAATAAAAGCTGTGGAAGTCTGGTTTGCAGAGCAAGAAGAAACATTTTTTGAAAGGTCTAGATACGTTGCAGGTTCGCTGTAATAAATGTATCCAATTAAGAGAAGAATATGTTGAGTAATAAAATATTTTGACATTGAAATTTTGTTTGGTTCTATAGTAGGCTAAGAATTTTTCAATATATCCTCGTATACAGACAAAGTACCTAAAACGAGGTACCTGTATCTCAGCTTTGGGTACAGCTAGGAGGCTGAAAATTTTACTGCGCCCCGCGTCAACTGATAAAATTCCATCGTGATCGGTGAACGCGATCCTATTTTTTGGCCGTTTGAAAATTGACATTTTGTATGAAAAATAAATTACTATATGTCGTGGATGTGTTTGTGCATCACAGCTCGGCATGTCATAAAACTTTGTGAACAAAGGAACAACGATGAACGATGACAGTGACAGTTGTCAACATTGCACATAATACTTCACGAATTTAATTTGATTTATATACATATTTGCAATAAAAAATACGAAATACAGTCCACTGAAAAATATTTGTTTATTTACTACGAAGAATTACCTAAAACGCAGATTTAGGTCTCACCACAAAGTTTATCTTTGTTCTTCAGTAATTTTATTATAGTCACATCTGCAACTATGTTCATATGGTTTTAATTAAGCCTTTAGCTTGTTACCGTTAAGTTTAAAAAATCAGCTGATAAGCTACTACCAATCTATCAAATAGCTAAGACTCGTAACAACTACCCCGACTAGCCCAATCCCGTAGTAGACAACATTTATATCGCGCCAGTAGTTTAACAGGAGTTGGTCTATACTACAAAGCCCTTCGATGGTATGAATTTCAGATAGATCTAACAACAACCAACTGATGCTTATTCCCAATGGTTACGAAATTTCACGTATTATTTAAACAAAAAAAGCAATCAAAATACAGAAAATTTTAAATTGTAAATATTGCTGCATTCACAAAAAGTAGTAAATACAATAAATACAATACATATTTTAACAAATGCAAATAAACGTGGTAACTACACAGAAGCTGTCGTAAACAGCTTGTACGTGGTAGATATCGATAATTAGCAGTCCAATATATTTTAAGATATAAGACATGAATACAAAAATATGAAATACAATGTATAAAATACAAAACATACAATATAAGACACAAAATATAAAATGTGAAATATAAAACCCAAAATATGGAATACAAAATATAATAATAAAAAAGGAGAAAAACTACAGAATGCCTTCAATATAATCAACATAAAGCACAGTTAATAACTAAACTTTGCGTTAATTAAAACAGTTAAAAAATTGAGTCGTCAAGGATACTTAAATCGAGGAAAAATGATATTACATAATCAATTTAATGTTAATAATAAATAAATAATAACAATATAAATAAAGAACAAAACGTCAATACAACAATATATTCTATTATTCCAATAATGAATAAACACCCACTAAGGCATTGCCTGGGCGTGGGTATTCATTCATCGTGCATGTTTATTGAATAAATAATGGGGTTAAAGGAACATATAAGGGATATGAACATGAACTCGCCTTCTCTATGTCAGTACAGTGAACAACTGAATAGTGTTATCTCAACTAAATAGTATGTTTCATGAGATCGAAGGGTCAATTAATCAATGCATAGAAACTCTATCTATCTCTGAAATGAAACATTTGACATCTTTTTTAAATGAAAAAAAAAGTCGTTGCAAGTCTGATTTCCAGAGGTAAGCAATTGTAGAGCCGGTTTGCAAGATGATTATATGATCTCTGAACGATTGTTTTGGTTGAGCATATTGTGCTCAGTTGTGCATTAGCTTTAAGTCTTGTATTATGCCTATGATTTACATAGTTCAAATTCGTTCGGTTTTTATGTTGTTCAACAACAGTTCTTAGGAAGTAAAGTTGCCTGAGGTCCAGCAATTTAGATTCTTTGAAAAGTGCTTCCGATGAGTATTGTGGTGGTTTTTCAAGGAGAATTTTTAGAAATTTTTTCTGTAATACATCTAATTTTTTCAAATGCGATATTGCTACTCCACCCCAGCCAACTATCCCATATGCAAGACGAGACTCCACAATCGCACAATAGATTGTTTTCATTCGCGAGGTATCTAGTATATTTCGTAAATATCTGAATCTATAAAGAAGGCTCCTCAATATCCTAGTCACTTGGTCAACATAATAGCTCCATCTCAGGTGTCTATCTATCACTACTCCTAAATACTTGATTTTTTCTACTGATCGTATTAATATATTGGGGTAGTGAGTTGGCATAGCAAGAAAATGGTAAAAAGAATGTTTTTTCGTAGTTTATTGATAGAATTTTATCTGCGAAACATTCAAAGAGTTTGCCCATGTCTTCCTCTGCTTTAGCTTTGAGGTCATTCCAGCTATCAGCACTGTACAATACTGCTGTATCGTCAGCGAAGCAAACAATGCTGCCACAAGTATCGTGACGCAATATATCATTGATATATATTGTAAAGAGAATTGGCCCCAAAACTGTTCCTTGCGGTACTCCACACTCCACAATCCTTTTTTCACTAACGACGTTATCAATTTTCACGTATTGTTCTCTGTTTTTAAGGTAACTCTCCATGAGATTCAATGTGCTTCCCCTGAAACCCATATTTTGCAAGCTCATCAACAGCTGTGAGTGGTTCACAGTGTCGAAGGCCTTAGCAAGATCCAAGAAAACACACAGACTTGGTTTACTCTTTTCTAGATTTTCCGATATTTTGGAGGTGAGAAAAATAATAGCATCTTGAGTAGAAATCCCTTCTCTGAATCCATACTGATTATCTGAAATGAAATTATGCTTGTTAAGGTAAGAGACCATTCTTTTTTTCATTATTTTTTCTAATGTTTTAGCTATGTTTGAAATGAGCGTAATTGGTCTGTAGTTTAAAATTTCATGCCTGTCTCCTTTTTTGAAAATTGGTTTAATAACCTCCGCTTTGAGTTCTTTGGGAAATTCTCCTGTTTCTATTATTCGATTAAAAATGTTGTTCAGAGGAAAAGCTATTTCTGTTTTTATCTCTTTCAAAGTTTCAGCTCTAATTTCATCGATACCGGGAGTTTTGTTCATTTTGAGAGATGATATTGTTTCAATTATCTCCCCCTCTGTTGTAGGTTCCAAAAATATAGAGTGCATAAAAGATCCTTTCCTCAGGGGAGAATTCACAGGTGTTTGAATTTTTTTTTTCAGTAGTATCGACAACACAAATGACCCATTTTCTCAGTGTAGGAGTACCTTATATTAATTAAGGTTAACTCTTAAATTAGTAGATCCAGGGTTGGCGACTGGACGTCCCCGATTTGGTTTTAATAAAGAAAACACAGTGAGTGAAATCGCACACTATAGTATATTGACCAGGAAACCAAATACATAAGAGGTCACCCGGATGCTGCTTCTGTTCGAACACAAGCGCTCACATAGGTCGACTGATCTACAAAATAGTTATAATGATTTCAAACAGTTGAACATTGAAAATTATCGAAATGTGTATCCAGGGATACTAAGGTAAAAATTACATCTAGAGAAAACCCATAACTCACTACCCAGTGATAACCCTTAAATTATAATTTAGTAAATAAATAAAAAAACGCTTATCTACATCAGTGTTCTACAACTTTCTTCTCACAACCCTTCATCTTCACTCTGCTGCTTCATCCTCGGACTGACTTCTAGTTCCAGTGGAATGAATGTCGGCTCTCACATTTTCCCTAGGAGGATAAGACGGGGCAGAGGGCTTAACTCTACCGTCTGGCATAAAAACCCTGCAAATGCCAATAAAATCGAATAACTTCAGTTTACAAATTCGTTCCACTTACCCTTTTGTGATGGCGGGGTTAATCACAGCGTGGTTGGATCAGTGACGATAAATCCCTTATTAAGGTAAAATTTAAACCCCTATAACAACTTCCAAATCAACATAAAACCAACAGTGGGCTTAAATATAAATCCATCGACTGGAAAAATCCTTCTAAATAGAAGATGGTTACACTCCAATCCAAAGACCAAAGCACATCTGCCAGAAGTATTCAATTATGCGCATTAACAGTGTATACCAACATTGAAAAGGAAAATTCCCAATAAAGATAATATACACAGAATGATTCACGACCCTCTGTTCAGATTTACAGTATCCCTGTACTTTATTATAGATAAAAAAACTATTTTCGATTTATTACACCCCAATCATCTGTTCCTAATCCCCTTTAACTTAGCACATGAAAAATTAATAATTTACCTACGGTCCTATCTATTGACTAGAACAGGTATTAATGCTAATAACTACAAATTAATTGAATGTTACTTACCCAATTGAAGATATCGTATTGAAATTAATATTAAAAGTAGATACCTTTAATCCAAAATTCGGTCGCTCTACCTATCGTAGCAACCAGTACATTAAACGTTAAAACTACACTGAGAATAAATTTTTGACCCATAACAAGATGTCTCATATTATTTTTCCTGCTTTCTTAAATGTTTTATTTTATTTATTTTCCGTTCATTAACATTCTTCACTCTCTTTGTAGGTTGTTTTGGAGTAACTAAAAGATAATATTTCAATAATATCCTGTGATTTTAGTATTATATTGGAATAGTTACTGAACACATTGTTGTGTATTCGTTTTTTCTATTACAGAAAAAAAATTATGCTGAGGTTGTAAACAAATCTACTTACCATGGCCTGAATTAATACCCCTCATTCTTCTACTTGCACTTGGTTCATTATAAAAAAATCTTGGCTCAATAATGTCATCTTCGCCAATAGATGAGCTACTACTTGAAGGACAATAATAACTATTTTCGTCTGTTGCATAACTGAATATTAATTGATTCCTAGATATTTACGATTCTTATTTTTATTGTAAATATTTGTATAATGGTAAGGGTAGGGACAGTCAATTTCATTTGTATAATGCTTTATAATTAGTTGAAAATAAATCTTACTAACATCTGTTTTGTTTATTATAATATAATTAGTTAAACAATTGTTGTATCGACACGGTCTGACTTTATATCAGTTTGTAGGAATTGTTTCTGACCTTCGGGGTTAATAACCACTACATAATGGTATCCCTAACGTACATGTAAATTTTCAGTTTCTTGGAGTTTATGCAAGGGTACCCGTATTTTTCGGGCTAATTTGACCGGACTAAAAAGTATCATTTCGCTATCTAGATACAAAAATAACCCACTGCCAAATTGACACTTAATTTCAATGATTTCTTTTGACCCTTCGGTTAAGTGGAATTTTTTTCCAAAATAATCAAACATATTTTAATTTGAATAATTGAACTTACAATTTAGTACACATCTTTAAGAACAAAACCATGTTGATTCTGTTCGAATTTGCTGTAAAAGCATATCATTCTTTAATAACACCTCGTATTTTTTGTAAATAGAAAATGACTAATGTTCAAACGTTTTTAGTCTTAATGCTCCCTTTATGTGATTTATTGAGCCCTAATATTCAAAATAATGCATCTGTAATGATGGTTACTTGTTTTGACAAAGTGCACTACCCATTAACTGAGGTAATGAGAAACGAATCATTTACTTTCCTATGCATTAACTTTATTACTCACTCAGTAGTAGGAGTTTGTAAAACATACAGAAGACATTGAGCCGTCTTATTTTTATTTTATTTTATTATCAAAAATACAACTAAACTATTCAATTACAAAAGCTACAAGAGTGGAACAAAAGGAATAAGTCGTATTTTAACTAATATAATTACTTCTACTATGAATATTGATGTTAAATATTTTCAGTTGCATTATGAACATGGTTTTACGCTACCTTTAGATTTCAGAGAAGGTAGATATGATATGTATATAGGAAATTAAGTTGAAAAAAACAATGTGGGTTTATGAAGATCAAATAGGTTTCGTTGTGCCACGAATATTAAAACAGACATATGACTGGGCTGTATTTTATCAAGAATTCTCATTAACCGTATGGTTGTGGTTTTTTGCAGTAATTTGTATCGTTTACATTGCGTTTTATTTAGCATTTATATTTATCTATAACTATACTAATATTGATATATTCACTGTGTTATTATAAGTGTTCTATTTGAAGGCTTTGCGGTTGTACGTAGAAAAAGTATAGAAATTGAAACGTTATTAGTAGATTATATGTTTTGTCTTATAATGACACACCGTTTACAAATCCAGGATGTTCCATATTATGGTAAATGAAATGTCGTATGAATTTTTTCAAAGTTTGGAAGATGTTTGGAGACTTACTGGTTTTAAAATCGGCGTTTCACATCCTTTTGTTATTGCCATTTTTAATAGTAGTGATATATACAATGAATTAGTAAGGACTAATAGAATAATTGTGTGCCATTTTGGTTGCGTAAATAGAACAGCCTACGATCGAAATATTATATCAACTCAGTCACTACGCTATATTCAGTACGAATTACCCAATTTGTACTTGGACAACGATGGGCAATCTTTGATTCGACTTTTCTATCCTCCTTCGATGAATCTTTATTACAGTTTTGTGTTTCCTCTGTATAAAAGATTCAACACAATGCTCTCTTGGCTCAAAGAAGGAGGAATCGTGCAATATTTGTTCGACGAATTATTCAGTGATTATAAAAAGGCAATAGCACTTGCTGAAACAAAAATTACATCTATGCCCAATTCTTTGAACTTGAAAAAATTCCAGAGTACATTCATCGTTCACGTAATTGGTAATTTAATTGCTATAGTTTTATTTTGTTTAGAACTGATAATAACTGATGCGAATTAATAATTGTTTTTATATTAGTCACTTTTCTTCTTTACCTTATATACCCTGTCCTTAGTAATCAACTTCATTTTGTTTTTCATCGTCTAATGTGACTTTACCATGGAAGAAGAATGATTCATCTAAAATGTCATTGTATTTGCTGCATAAATTGCATTTATAATTATTTTATTAGAAATGATTTTAAATTGATGAATTAAAATTAGAAGGGGGGGGGACCTTTAATCATAATGATTAACCGAATACAAATTTAAAATAACAAGAAAATGTAAAGGAATAGAAAAAATTGACACGAGAAAGAGTATAATATAAAAACTAGTATTTGCGCCATTTAGGTTTGTTAAAAAGTATTTTTGCTCTTCTTGGAAACCATATAATTTTTTGACACTTTTTGTAAAATATAAGCAATTTCTTGAAGGTCTGGTTAGGTTCTGTATCTTTACCTAGAATATCTTTATAAATTACGGTTCGAAGTACGAAAATTGCAAGTTTTTCTTTTTAGGAATTTTATTGTATCAAACTTGACAATCAACAACTGTTATAACTATGCCGTATCAAATACTTAGATACAAACAATATTCGGGAGTAATATGCCGTCTAGAGTGGTCATCTGCCTGAACGACCATATGACCAATATCCTCGACCCAAATCGCAGCAGGAAACTGTAAAAATTTGTAAATTTGTAGATAACTAGCCAGAGACGTACTAAGGATACTCAACATTTTAATCACCAAAACAAATGAGATTTATTTCTTAAATTTTATATACTGTTTTATATTTCAGATTTCTTGTATTAGTAAAATATTTCAAATGTAACTTACAACTTAAATCATAGTAAAGTCCAAAATGGTAAATATGTTAACAAAATTCGTACAACTATAAAATAAATTTTTTCAACAAAGGGTACTACTAATCAGAAAAGATCAAAGTCGATGATCTATGTCTGATGAGTAAACTTATTTTGGATTTGAAAGTTGAAGAATTTTCAAGTTGCATACAAGAAGTTTGGAAAATATGGTATGGTATCTGTTTGTGATTATATTTCAAGTTGAACTTCGTCGACTGGCGTAGACATTCAACTAGATTAATAATTTTAATTTCACAAAATTAATGTCGAAATTAATAATTTATTATGTACAAATTTACAAGAATGGTACAAAGTTATGAATGTTTGCACTTCGGTGGTTTCAGATCGGAGGGCACTTTATTTTTCGATTTAATGAATACTCGCTTGAATCGTATAGAAACTAAGTAACGATATGTTAGGCTTAGTATCTCTGACTGTTTGACTTTGAGTGAAGTTACTTCGATATGTAACGACGACTCGATGAACTCGATTGAGTGTTGAACTGAGTTATGAACTCGAAAATTAATTAAGAAACGACGTGTTTGACTTAATTGAGGTGAAACGAGGTGTTTCGACTTGAATTACACTTAGAACTTGAGTTTCGACTTTGTTGCACAATTTAAGGAACCGATTCACTATTCAACCAACTGACTCGTTAATAATGTAACCGATAAAACTTACTAACCGATTGCGTAACTATGTGATAACTGCTTAACTAAGTGTGAATACTTCTTGAATTAACGTTGAACTCACTTCGTTGATTGAGCGATGAGCTCGTAACTAACGTTGTTGTTGAGTGATGTACTGAACTAGGAACTGACTTCACGTTGTAAGACGTGTTAAATAGAAATTTGCAAGGGGCGTGTTTACACGTGGATTGGATTGACTAAAAGGAAATGAACATTTCCTATTTTCCAGTATCATTTGACTTGCCAGAATCATCGACAAGAGTCAACAATTGACGCCTTCAATAGATATTTCAATTTCCATTGAACATTCAAAAAGCGAGACCGTGCTATTGTGACCTTTTTACTCCGAAAAGTTATTCAAACATTTATTACACTCCTTCCGATCATCTACCATAAAAATTCACGCACAACGTGACAATAAGTTACAATTTTAGTTTTACTTCAAGTAATAACATTTTAGGGCTTTTACAACACAATAAATAATAGTGTGAAACGTGACATTTTCCTAAATTTTTAACTATAGGATTTCAAACAGAATGCGACTATATGTCTTTCACGAATTTCAAAATGTGTTATTTCATTGCTCTAACAATACTATTTACAATTAATAGTGCTTAACGTTATATTTTGAAAGTATTTAACAAAGCTAAAATAATAAGAAACTACCCATTGAATTTACAACAACACCGAAAGAATACAAAAGATCTACCAATTCTTTAACACATTTTTACAACGCTAGCAACAGAACTGAATTTACGCCTTAAAATATATACAATGACGAAAAGAAGTAACATGAGTTTCATATCTACAAATATCTTACATGTTTTTAAAAGTATCGTAAACTATATGATTCAAGATTTTCTAATCTTGAACAGTATCACTAACGCAATCGATGAGGTCTGGTGTAGTATTCGTCATATCAGAGTTTTCATTCCTATTATGTTGTCCTAGTTTTCATTTTTTTAATAGTAAATATACTCTCGCCGGCACGGAAAACGGAGCAGTTGATTTTGAACAAAGTTAAATTTGTATAAAGTTTTTATTATTATAATAATTTATAGACAAACTAAACAACAGGTTTCAAATGTTTTTTTAAAAGCAAGCGAACGTTTATTTAAATTAAAACTTAAATTACACATTTAAAAAATTTATTTCAAAAAAGCATAAATTGGTGTCGTGACAAAATTACCTTCAATTAAGCTTACTTTAAACCTTTATCTCGGATAAAATAATAACATGGAGTCGATAAGCTCTGAAACGTATCTTGTGCTGTTGGATATGTTGCTCGCCAAACATACTCCATGAAGACGACCTCCTATGATGATTCTTTGCCGAAACGTCGCCGTAAAACCCGTTTATGACAAGACCACTTATTTTCGATATTTTGCCTATGTGTATTCATTAGGATTTACAAAATTCTGAGAATGATTTACAGTATGATGTTGAAATCCTAAATTTTGTAATTGGAAATACCCACGCCACATATCTGTTTTAATAATTGTCTCGGGAAGAACACATCGATGAATTAGTGCACTAAAGTGTTGCTGCATCTCTATTTTCAATATATTCGAAAAAACACTGCTTTGTTTCACGGAAAATTCCTCCTACTACCCATTTTGTTCTAGTAAGTCGGCCTCTGCTGTACTTTCTTTTTCTAAAAACACTTTCGTTAATTTCTACCGTTCTTCCAGGTCCACCTAACCAGTTTCTTGAATGTACGCTGTAATTAGTTCCCTGAGGTTTTTCAAACAGTTTTCCTATCGAGACTGCTTTCTTTTTTTATTAAGCCTGGCGGATATTTTGGAATCCACATTATTAAAACCTCTAAGTACTTCTTTATTGGAACTTTTACATTATCAAAAAATGTTTGGTTCCTCAAAGATACTCTTCTTCTACATCCGTTACTAGTACATCTATGTTGTATTTGTTGATTTTGCATCGTCCTCCACAATTCGCACACGATATATCTTCAGCAAGTATATTCCAATTAAATTAAAAATTGTCTGACACCAACAGCAGAAATATGTTCGCGAAATTTACGGACACTTTTTGAAAATTCCATCGAGGTTCGCGGCCTATTTAAGTTACTTTATTTACTTTAATTATAATAAACACACGAAAATTACGATAAAGTATCTGAGCAACTAGGTATCAAAAAACTAACTCACTAAAATATTGAAATAACTAAAGAAATGTTGTTTTGACCGAATCGTATGTTGAACTGAAATCTGAAATACTTGTTGTAAATACCCCCGACTTTTACTTGTATAAAGCCACTATTATTTGGTTAAGCAGTAATTAGTATTTCAGGGAATTCCCAACTTTGATAACAGAAAGAATACTACTTTCTGGTTTTGATAAAAAAATTATAAAAGGGAGGTCATGAGACAAAACCATCGAATTGGATCTGAAAATTTTTATTTCATAATGGTACGATTTAGATTAGATTATTAAAAAGGTCTTTATTCAGTTTATGATTCCCTGTCAATTAAAAAATAATATATATATATATATATATATATATATATATATATATATATATGTATGAAAGTAGAGTTAATCTAATGGGAAGTGGTCTGTAGTGGTAAAAGCAATTGTTAAATGTGCCTCAAATTTTTGTCATTTATTTATAACTTCCTCAGGAGGACTTTCTACAATAGAAAGAAAAGAAAACAATAGTAGCAGACAAAAACATATTTCTATAAAAAGCCTTCAATACTCACAACATTAAAGCTAATCCATCGAACTAGTCATCGCGATAAAATTATTTTAAAATTTAAAACAGAAATAACACAAACTGCGACGAAACAGAACTAAATGATAAAATATAAACTCATTTTATGGAAAAATCAACAAGGCAATAAAAACTTGTCATACATTAAAAACAAATTAAAACATTACAGGCCGACACCAAACAATTAGTACCTATTACTGAAATTCAAAATGTTGCAATAAATGTTACTAAGTAGATTCATGTCAGTCTTGAAATTAATTGATTGCTGATTGTCAAAAATATGACACATCTCCAAGAACAAACGTTTTTTGTAATTCGTTTCTTGTTCCAAAATTCTCACACTATTAAAATCAAAATTATGATATAAATTTTGGAAATACAACGATAAGGCACACGAATTCTTCCCGATGCGATATATATATATGTATATATATATATATATATATATATATTATTGTGAAAAATAATGCCACACTGTACATATATCTAACACGAATCAATAACAACTTAAGATATTATCGAGTATAAAATTATTGAAAAAAAAATACTATTCGAGAATCAAATTTAAACTAAATTAAACAAATGAAATTTCTTTAAACTTTATAATGTACCTTGTACATATGTACATGACACCGATATAAGAATTCAAACTATTAAAGAGAAAACTTTATAAAAATAACATCACCTGTTATGAAATGAATGAGTCCACTCTTCGGGTGAAATCGTAAAATGTTTGTGCATGTCTTAAATTCTCATTAGATACCATTAAACTATTTGGAAGCCCTGGAGGTGTTTCTTGTAATATACCCAAAAGTTGAAATTCCAAATAAAAATATTAGGGTTATAAAATTTTTGACATCTGTTTGAAATATGTGTCAGTTGAGTAGAGCAAGGCCAACAGCTAAAAAGTTTAAGAATTAATAATATATATGATATAGATATGAATTGTTTGTTTAAAATTGTAAGAAATTATGTTTCATATATAAAAAGTTAATATCTTAAAACATATAATGAAATTCATGAACAAAGAACTATGAGTTATTTTGATTGGTTGCAAACATTTATGTGATTTCAATAAACAGAGGGCTGATATAGGAATGAGATTTTTTGTTTTGTTGTTGATTTTTTTTTGAAAAGAGAAAAGTAGTAGAGGGTTGGTGCCAAGAAAAGCCAAAAGAAACACATTATTTTTCTTTCATAATAATTATAAGACTTGTAAAATTTATAACCAATATTAAAAAGTGAATAGTGAAACTAATCTTCTAAAACGATTCCTGAACTAAATATTTGATATATACAGTGTAAATATCCTTTACATAATCATAGAAGAAAATACTGAAAGACCTTTCAGTAATGAAGTGATAAAAATGAACTGTGAATCCAGCTTCCCAAAAAGACTAGTGAAACTAACCTTATAAAACGATTCCTGAATTAAACATTCCATGTATACAGTGTAAATATCCTTTACACAATCCCAGAAGAAAATACTGAAAGGCTTTTCAGTAACGAGTTGATTCAAATGAACTGTGAATCCAGCTTCCCAAGAAATTTTCCAGAACTTCCTAAAAGGAAAAAAAGAATGAATATTCTTCTATAGAACATTAGTGGAAAACAAAAGGTATTTCATAATTTTTTTTAAATGAAAACTTACTTGTAAATATAAAGGAACATTAGGTATTGAATTATATCCGATATTCTTATGTACATATCACAATCGTTCATTTTGTATATGTATTTGTTTTTGTTGAGTACAATTACCAACACAACTTAAACGCATAATAAGTTGCATACGTAAGTGTGAAAGACCATCATAGATAAGTTTTATTTTTCTTTATATATCGTATGCAAGGAAAAATAATGTATTTTTTGATTTTTTTTACGAGATAAAAAATTCTTTTCTCTCAAATAAATAGAATCATATATCTGTGAATCTTGATTCAGTGTTTTCTTTTGTAAGTTGGCAATACTGTTTAGACAGCATTCACCACTGAAGGTTTCCTTGAGATAAAGTATACAGGACCGCACTACAGAGATTTATAAAAAAAAATATTTAATTTAACAGAATTTTTTTAATATCAAATATTTGGCGCATATAAAATAATAATAACAAGATTTATTATATATAAAAAGCCCATGAACCCAGATCCTGAGAAGCTGAGTTCTCATATAGAAATTAATAATAAGAAGAGATAAAGGTAAGTGCACTGTGTGGCATTATTGTTGAACATAATATACCGGGCGAATTGAATTAAAATTTTATTGATTTTGAAACACAAATAGTAAACCACAATAAAATGTCGGCCCAACGTAGGGCAAATTAAAAAAAAATATATTTATGCAAATTTAAATATTAAAATTTCTTTCACCTATTCGCTTATACCATTTATACTATCCACAATATATATATATATATATATATATATATATATATATATATATATATATATATATAAGTTGCCGAGGGTCTGTCTATTTCCTAATTCTCTCTTATTTCCTGTTAGTTGTCACGGCTCCTTGCTTCTAACTTTGTAATTAATATAAAAATTTGACTCCTATAATCTTTCAACTTGGATTTTCCCAGAAAAACAGCTGAAAAACTGGGTTTCGAATTGATACGGGGTAATAGGTTTCGAGAAAACAACTTGGCAATTGGGTGTTCTATAATTTATGAATTTTGTGGACCAAAAGCATCGCAGTATGATTACTGCGGGGTTTTTATTTTCTTGGAGAAAATAATGTGTTGGAAATCTACAACCAAGTTATGTAATTAACGATCCATGTACAAGCCTACACCCACTATCTCGGATGCCTTCTGCGCGATTTGCGGCTTTGAGTTTAGTTCGAAGATCTTGTGGCAGACAGTAGTTATAAATATTATCGGAGATTTTGTTGATAAAGTCTTTGATAGTGGGTATATTCGCCTTGTCATGTAACCAGGAAGTTTTAGGTAAATTTTGTTTTGACTTGTGAGGTTACTGTGTTTATATATGAGTGGATATAGTCGACACATTGCAATATTAGCTTTTTGTATTTGTTGCGAAATGTGCGCATTTGCAGTAGTATTGGATCGGCCTTTTTAGCTATTCTCCTGAGTAATAAATACTCTGTTTTGGAGGCGTTGATAGCTAGTTTGTGCTCATTGAAATAAGGTGTGATTTTAGTGCTTATGTATGTTTGTACAGTGTTAAGTGCTTGTTCTAGATTATTTACTGTTGCTACAAAACAAGTATCGTCAGCGTACATTGCAGTTAATAATTTAGGGGATGTTGGGAGATCATGGACAAATAGGGAGTATAACTAAGGTGATAGAACAGAGACTTGTGGTACTCCAGCTTGTATATTATATGGACCTGCGACGTGATCGTAAATTTTTGAATTAAAGTTCCTATTTGCGAATTTATAATTTTAGTTAAGTAATCCGGTACTTTTAATTTAATTAGTTTATAGATCAGCCCCTCGAGCCATACGGAATCGAAAGCTTTTTGGACATCTATTGTGACCATAATCGATTTCTGCTTTTGTTGAAATCCTTCCCGGATATAATTTATGACCCGAATGATTTGAGCCACAGTACTATGTCCGTTTCTGAAACCGTGTTGCTTGGGGGGATGATATGATTTTTATTTACAAAGGATTGTAATTTTTTTAATATTATTCCGTCTACCACCTTTGCGATATTGTTTAAGAGGGAAATGGGTCTATAGCTATCCACATAACTAGGTTGTTTGTTAGCTTTGACAATCGGTATGATGTTAGAAATCTTGAGCATATCGGGATAATATCCAGTTTTAATAATGAAATTTGTTATGTATGTTAACTGAACAATAGCTCCTAACTTTTCCGCATCTGTGGCCCTGAATAATATTCTATCATAAAATTGTCACTTGTATACATTTCGGGGATGCATCGTGCTAACAAACCGAAATTTGTCCAAAAATAACAAAAAATGTAGTATATCTGGATTTATAGGACCCGCTGTACTCGCTCTAGTCAGCTGAAAATCAATAGGGTACATCTGTGAGACACCTTGAACAATATTCAATCACAAAATTGGTCACTTGTATACCCTCTGGAGGCAGTATCTTGCTAACAAACTGAAAATTCTCCAAAAATGACAAAAAATTGGTACTCCAAGTACCATAGAACCCGTTGTGCTGAATATCAACACGATTCATCTTTGAGACGCTCTGAATAATATCCAATCATAAAATTGGTCACTTGTATATACTCCGGAAGCTGTATCGTACTAACAAACTGAAATTTCTCCAAAAATGACAAAAATATCGTACTATAGCACCTGTTGTACTGGCTCTAGTGAGCTGAAAATCAATAGGGTTCATCTGTGAGATGTCCTGAATAATATTCCATCATAAAATTGGTGACTGTTGAACTTTGGAGGCTGTATCGTGCTAACAAACTGAAATTTCTCAAAAAATTACTAAAATGTCATACTTTTAGTACCATAGCACCCGTTGTGCTGGCTCTGGTGAGCTGAAAATTAATAGGGTTCATCTGTGAGATGTACTTAATAATATTCAATCATAAAATTGGTGACGTGTTGAACTCCGGAGGCTGTATCGTGCTAACAAACTGAAATTACTCAAAAAATGACTAAAATGTCGTACTTATAGTACCATAGCACCCGTTGTGCTGCCTCTGGTGAGCTGAACATCAATACGGTTCATCTGTGACATGTCCCTTAACAATATTCAATCATAAAATTGGTGACTTGTTGCACTCCGGAGGCTGTATCGTGCTAACAAGACATGTAACGAAAAGTGGCCGACGACATACACACAGGATTTTTTTTCTAAAAACCGTTTTTTTGGGGTGTTGTTGATGGAAAACGTAAAAATAATTCAAAAAAATTTTCAAATTTCTCATTTTTTTTGGGGTAAACCAATGCTTTTCTCGCATATTAGATAGGTTGGGCGGAAAAGTAATATACGGATGCCGCTGACTCAAAAATTAATCATTGATAAACAGCATTCGAAAAATTAACATTTCGAAATATTTAGTTTCGACAATTATTCAACTCACAGTATGGTATTTCTCATGTAAGTTCTTTGAAAGTAAAACACTAATACCCATAATTATGTATTATGTCAGACGTGAAAAATGAACTGAAAAAAATATATTCAAGTATTATACATACACAGTTATATCTTATTAAGCGTGTAAAATATATTTTAGCGGCTTAGACACAGCTTATTTTAAATCTGTATTCAATTATATACATTTCTTGTCGCCCATTAGGTGAGTAATTCTCATTTCGTACTATTCGAATTTATACAATTTCGTCAGAAGTGCTGCTCATTTGCATTTGGCGTTTTTAATGAAGTTGTTTTGGCAAATAGTCAAACTAGTCAGTAATTATTGGGAATAAATTAAAACAAGAATAATGTTCCTTAGTTTCTTGTTTTGGAATTGCCTTTTTGATATAGCTTTAGCTGCATGTCATATGTTCAAACGGAGTAATTGTTTATACTAGAGTATCTTTTTATAAATTGTTATAAAATAATTTAATCTAAGCAACCAATACATATTTATCAAATGCACCGCTTCACGAGGAACAATTTGCCTACCAACCTGGCAAATCTACCTTAGATGCCTTACATTGTCTCGTAGGAGACCTAGAAAAGGCAATAACTGCGAAAGAAGTATCGCTATGTGTATTCGTAGATATAGAGGGAGCTTTTGGTAACACCTCATATGAATCAATTAGCGCTGCTGCAACTGCAAAGGGTATTCCACCTTCCATAATTAAATGGATTCAGTCCATGCTAAATACTACGAAAATAATCACCTACCTCGGAGACCAGTCGACTACTATAAAAGCGGTGAAAGGTTGTCCTCAAGGAGGAGTGGTATCACCTCTACTGTGGTCACTGGTGGTTGACGACCTCCTAACAAAGCTAAAAAGAGAAGGATTTCGTGCTCTTAGCTATGCCGACGATTTAGTTATAGTGGTCAGAGGTAAGCACGGCGGCATCATTGCCGATCTCATGCAATGTGCCTTGAACCTCATAACTACCTGGTGTTCGAAGGAAGGACTTTCAGTCAATCCTAATAAAACGACACTTGTTCCATTCACTAACAGGAGGAAGTTAAGTATACGGACTCCAAGCTTGAATGGTACAACCCTGTTTTTTTTCGGAAGAGGTTAAGTACCTTGCAGTCATCCTTGATAGGAAACTTACGTGGAACTCACACCTCGCACACATCACCTCAAAAGCAACAATGGCTCTTTGGACGTGTCGTAGGCTCTTTGGGAAAACTTGGGGTCTAAAACCAAAAATGATCTACTGGTCATATATAACGGTTGTCAGACCTATCATCACCTATGTTGCGCTTGTATGGTGGAAGAAAACAACGCAACAAAGGGCTACAATAGAGTTGCAAAAATTGCAAAGACTCGCATGTTTAGGAATAACGGGTGTAATGAGATCATGCCCAGGCGCGGCCTTGGAGGTAATGCTAGATCTCCCTCCATTACATTTACATGTAAGGGGGATTGCTCTGCAAAATGCCTATAGGTTAACACAAGCTAAATCTCTAAAACCCGGTGATTTGACAGGACATCTCGATATACTAAGGGTTGGATCAACCCAATCTATGATAATGCCTAGGGACATAATGCCTGCTAAACAAGATTTCGATGTTATTATTACCGATCGTGAGTTAACACAGAACGAACTCTCAGAAATAACTAGGGGTGCCCTCACATTTTATACTGATGGGTCAAAAACAAACGAAGGAGTAGGAATAGGGGCTACAGGACCTAATCTTAGGTTATCAGTAGCCCTAAGTAACACTCCCACAATATTCCAAGCGGAAATACTAGCAATAGACCTCTGTGCTCAAGAGTGCCTCAAAAAGCGCCTCAACGCAGCCAGAATATTTATTGCCTCCGACAGCCAGGCTGCTTTGAAAGCTCTAAGGTCTATAACTTATGAGTCCAAAACAGTCTGGAGCTGCAAACAATCTCTTAAGCTACTGGCTAGACATAACAAACTATCTTTGTTATGGGTGCCCGGGCACAAGTGAATTGCTGGGAATGAGACTGCCGATGGTCTTGCAAAGGAAGGAGCTAGCACTCCTTTCATCGGACCCGAACCGTTTTGTGGCATTACTAAAAGCCACATTGTGGAAGAAGTCCGGAAATGGGAAAAGGAACTTAGTGCAGCCTACTGGAAAAATGTTCCAGGCCAAAGACAAGCAAAAAGGTTGCTACAACCTTCTGCTCGCTATGCTAAATCGCTCGAGCTTCAGAAGTCTGATCTCAGAGCAATCACAGGACTCCTTACGGGACACTGCCCACTCAGATATCATCTGTGCAAGATGGGAAAAGTGGACAGAGGAACATGTAGATTCTGCGACAGTGCAGATGAAACGGCTGCACATATATTATGCCATTGCGGAGTACTTGTTCGCCAACGCCATAGGTACCTGGAACGGTTGTTCTTGAGACCTGACCAGGTAACAAAAATAGCTCCCAATCGGATAATAGGCTTCCATAGAAGCCTTGATCTCTGGGACAAAAAATAGATGGAGAGTATACACAAAAGGTCTTTTCAGTTCGCAGTGTGCAAAGGCCAGCTATAGGCCAATCGACCCCTTTGTAATCTACAAGCAACCAATACAGTCTTCTTAACGCTCCTTTCTGATGTGAGCTTTCTAGTGTATGGCATTAGTTATGATCCAAAAGTAAACAATTTGTTTAATTTCAAATTTTATTTCATTATCGTGATCTGTTTAAAAATGAAAATTGCAGAACTAAACAAAATGATCACGAAAACAGTGATCAGTGGATCACTGGCAATAATTACAGCTACTGCTGCCTTGCTTCTGTTGCTTGATAGACAGGAAAGAGCACCGAGGCAATGGTGGGTCAGGCCCTAGCTGTATTGAACAAGCGGAAGAAAAAGAAAATCCTTGATGAGAGGTGTAATATCAGCCGAACAGGGGTGCAAATTTTCGAAACATCCAGTTCAATTATAGAATTTCAGAAAGTGCTATATTCCGCTTTATTCCTATTGTGTATGAGACAATTTATGAAGAACTGAAGAAATATTATCTGAAGGTTCTAAGGGGACGTAAAGTGTGTAATTATATCTCAGAGCTGCCAAAAGCTGAAAATATTGCTGGAAAAAAATATTAATTATTTCCTCCTCCGGAGTAATTTGTTTCAATTTCGAGGTATTTTTCATTAATATTAGTTTCCGGCATCAGTTTCTTCCAATTTTTTGAAAAATGTTTGCTTTATATGCAATTTTTATTAAAATGTTTGATATTAGCTTATTGATTCTGCATGCAGAACATTTTTCAGAATTTCAAATTTAATTTCGTCACATTTTGAAGAGGTTTAGAGTCGTTATCCCCCTCCGGTCTGGCAGAGGAAAGATTATTTATAATGGGAACGTTAGTGCACAAAGTTTGGAAGCCGCTGGCTTAGATTGATGCCAAATTATTTCAAGTCCTCTTTTCTCAGTAATATACTCTTGTATTTCTCTGGAGTAATTATTACCTTTAATCCGTGAAATATTTGGTGTTTTGCGTTTTCCTCTTTTGATGGAAAAGCAATATTGCGGAATGTCGTTTTCGCTTATATTGTACTGAGCTCTGAAGGACCAATCGCCTTAATGTGACGATAATAAATACTTTTACACGTCGATGAATTGAATGTTTTATTAAATGATAACCGATGATTACATGCACCTTTACTAAATATCTGTATAGTTTTACATTTTGTTCATATTGCGTCACAAATAAGAATATCACAACCGCTTATTATATAATACAATTGATATCTTTTACTTTTCTATGATTGATTCATGACAAGATGTGTGTTATGTCTCTTTATGCTTTTTTTGTAACTTGACTAACAACGGTTTCTTTTATGATGATGAAAAATTGAATAAATGTTGTTATGGATATTTTTATGTGTGGTTTTAAGTGGGTGATAATAAGGAACGTTATGTGAGAATGTAACCAATGGGAAAAAATAGAGATTTTAAATGAAACTGTCATATGACAGCTGATACTCAGCCGACGCATGTAGTTTTGTGGAGAAAAGAAATTGTTATACAATTATCTGTGGTTTTTTATATGAAATGAAGTTTGAATGGTGTTATACAGGAAAAGTTGAAAATGAAAAGTCACAGGAGAATTTTGTAATTAAATCAAATTCGAACAATTTGGAGTATTGAAGGTTGTTGTACATCGGTAAAAAAATTCCGCTAACTTGTCTAGTTGATCTTTGTTCTTTAGTAGGATTGATAGGCTTATCATTTCCTCGAGTTAAACGTTTAAAACATTTCCAATTAATAAGTCTAATTCCGAGATACTTATTGATACAAATTCACAACAAATACTTGCAATTTTATCCACAGTAACCGCATGATTAATAATTTTTAGTATCAGTGTGAAAATTCGCAGAATTTCTTCATTTTATTAACCTTTATTATTTATTTAAATCCAACTATATTATGTTCTTGTAGAAAATACACTGCACACCAAAATTACCACATAATTTTAAAAATCGTGGTAAATCAAATAATTTTAATGTTTCAATTTTTGTGATAAGATAATAATTGTTACCTCCCGTATATTGTAAAGATTTATCGGTAGAACTGCAAAAACGCCGATAATTTTGATCATTTTAGCACACAAATTGAAATCATTCTAGCAGTTCTTCATTTAAATTCCAATTTAGTTTGGTTTGAATACGTTTTGCTGAATATTCGAAGGTATTTTTTCAAGTGCTTTCCCTAAAAACGAACCATCAGAAGAAAGAAAATCGAAATTTGTTAGAATCAGACTTCGTACACTGAGATATAGATTTGTTAACAGTACTTCTCTACAAATGAATTTTTTGATCGTTATAATTTTAGAATAAGCCAAAATACGATAATAAGAAGATATATCGCAAATGACCTGCGCTCTGGAAGGGCCCACTGACCCGTTATTGATCAGAGAGCATAGAATGCAACGATGGCATTATGCTCGTGAACATGTTTGCAATAATGAAGATTGAGGAAGAATATTGTTCACCGATGAATCCAGGTATAGTTGGCGTAAAAGATATAGTGCGAACTTTAAGCTGTCGGCTTTTCGTTTGACTGGAATACGAGGATATCGTCATAGTCCAATCAATATTATAATTTAAAATGCTTATTTGACGATAAATTAATTTAATATTATAATTTCAACTAATAATCGTTAAAATGTATTTAATAAGTTTATAATTATTAAATACATTTATCGACTCTCTAACGATTATTTTTCTAATAACTGCCGTCACCAAAGTCTAATAATGCAGCCGAGCGTGAAAATAAAATAAAACCGGTCCGAATTAGGCTGGGAACTCCTGGACTTAAAGCGGCCTAATTACCTTTGCCAGGCCAGGATTGACCTCCTTGTTGGGCCTCGAATCCAGGAACACTGAACACTCTAAAGGGAAGATCGGGGTAGGGATCTGAATAAAGTATCGGAAACCACAAAGTTGTATAATAAAATATAATAAATCTTTCTCTGTATATAATAATCCCAATATCAAAACCAATATTAAATCCCTCACAATAAAAATACTACCCACTTATCTATAAATACGTCCAATGTGTGCGCGGACCGTATGATTTAGCCCTTATGCCGTAAATTGAACTACCTCGATGCGAGAAAAATTTACTTGTTCATACAAGAAATACTATACAAATCGACTGTGGTTTCGAGTCACTGCACTTTGTATAAACAGAAAGTGAAAGTAGATGCGTTTAAAATCCTGCTGATTTATGAGTAATAAATGTTTATCGACACCCGTTCAGTGTGTATTACAAAAAAATTTCCGAGTTGCAATTTTCAGGCCTTTAATGTTTATTTATTTTACTTACTATGATGAGATTACCTAACCTCGTCTGAAAAATCAAAATTATGTATCGTAGCGACACTTTACTGATAACGTGCCTTTACGGAGACAAAATCATACGCTCCGGCTCTTGATACTAATTACAATTCACTTTAATTTACCTCTGTCTTATGTCCATCTACGAAGTGAGTGCGAGTTATATGACACAAAATTTTTTAAATAATACCTAAATCCTGTCGAGCTGTCGAGTTACATATGCCCTAAAAGGATACCCAACATTCCTAAAATCATGAGGAAATCTTACTATATTATCCCACACGATAAAATCATATCATATATAACGAGCGGTGCCCAAAATTATGAGCCGGGATCTGCAGTTTTAACTGAACCTGCGAACCTGTCCAATAACTCCCGTGAACGAAATAAAGAGAAACTGTTATATCTTCTACCTATGCATATATTTATATTATAAATACCAAGTTAAGAATCAGCGCACAAAGAAAAAAAAATATCTTTTCAATAAAAAAATCCCAGACTTGTTCAAAAACTTACCGCGGGGAAACTTCCCTTCTCCTGCCTCAAATTTCTGTCTGGTTTCACTATCTATCTAGAAACTGCGGACGACGAGTTTCTATTAACCGGTGTCGAGCTATGCTGGATTTCGGCCAGAGGTAGAGTTTTTCCCGTTTCGTGCCACCACAGGGGACAGTGTTCACTGTCAAGGATATCTTAATATCCCTATTAAGCCCTGACACAACGGAGAGAAACTTCTTCCTATGAAGCCGCAAACACTCAAAAAAAACGAAAGAAAACTGAGACCCGTTACCGTGACAGGGAAGGACTTTTTCCCTTCGCATTTTTCGCCCGACTCCCTCTGTCTGCTCTGAACTTAGTTTTTATTATTCCCCCAAATTATGTTCTGAGTTTTTTGTTGACTTGCGAATGTTCCATTTTTTGTTTTGAGATGGCCTCAATTTTCGTTACCAACTAGTTTGTATACAAAACAATCATTTAAATTTGACCTAGTAAAATGTTTTTTATTGTTGCAAATTGTTATGGCTCTGACTATTTTTGGTAGATAAAAGTATGTCGAATTTTACTTTTAATTATATTTGAAATAAGAAATATATTTTACCGTGAGTTCTGAAAGTTACTGATTTAAATTTTTCTATGTGATATTCGCATTTATTACATTTTTAACCAGCAATTATGGAGCGCCATCCTACTTTTTAAGATACTTAGCGTTAATGTATAGAACAAAATACATCCTTAAACAATATTAACCTATTTATATTTAAAAACATCTTAAACATAACACCAGACAATGAACACTACCTTATATCTCGTTTTATTAAGAAGAATTAGAACTATAAATTTCAAATAACTTACTATTATTTTTCACATCATTGACTGAACTATAACTAATCTTTCTGAGAGTGCGTTTTTTATATGAGCACAGGTGTTCACTTTTTAATTGGTAGTCTGACATCAAGAAAGAGTAGTATTTTCTGAGGAATTTGGGTAAGTATAGCAATTATATTATTAGATAAAAAATAAATATTTGCAATGTGGCGCCCTTGGAAAATATCGAGTTCGGTCCAAAAAATTGTGTGTTCAACGACGAAAATTTAAATAATGGCAATGGAAGTGAAAACAGGATTCGACGACGTTTAAAATTGGAAGCACAGAAAATATGTTTCAGAATCTACGGGAAAATTTTGGTTTAGGTGAAGAAATAGAATTTATGCAAGCAGTATCTGATTTAACAGAAGTTCACCTGTCAACTATACGTAAAATAGCCAAGCATGGATCTTATGAACGCAAGAAGCGATGTGAAAAGTTACCTACGAATGAAATAATAAGAAATAAATTGACAAATGCCGGCCGTAATGTAAATGGCAGTAAGGAAACTATTGAAAACTGGATTAAAAAATTGGGATTCAAATTCAAAACGATTAATAAACGTCAAACAATCATGGAAATCAGAAGAATAGTGGATATGCGGTATACATACTTGGTACAAGTAACTAAGTATATAGAAGAAAACCCGGCCAATTGTCTATTTGGACGAAACTTGGTATGATACACACGACACGGTTAAGAAAGGATGGACTGATGGGTCAAACATTTGTATGCCAACAATGCCTGCAAACAAAGGATCCAGACTTATTATTGTGCATTGTGGAGGAAATGAAGGATGGGTTCCAAATGCCTTAAAAATATGTGGAAAAAAAATGGAAGATTGCAACGTTGACTACCATAAGAACTACAACATTTGATAATAATTTGTACTTTCAAAATCCTTATACAAAACAACAACTGATTGAAGTTTTACAGACAAAGATATTTAAGAATTATATATTGCTGAAAAACATGGACACTCTATAGTGAGATTTCCTCTTTATTTTTGTATCGCCTTCAAATAAAGTGTGAGTGGGGCAAAGCGAATACTGATTTGGAAAAATGCAATATCTCGGAAAACTTTACTGGAAATTATTGAGTTCAGTGTTGTCATGTGGAAGAGTTTTTCTTGCTCTATCTGCACTTCACGAAATGTCCTCGTTATTTTTAAAAAAGTCACTAGACGGCGCCTTATAAAAATCCAACATATTTCACGATTTTTATCAGAAAATTTAAATGCAATGACAATGATATTATTAGATTGGTATAAAGACGGCTAAACGTCAATGCGAATAGTGAAAACCCCAAGTCACTATCCCTTTTCAAACCAGAGATATTCATAAAAAAATAATACTTCAATCTAAAACAATTTTATTTAGCTTCTTCCTTTAGAGATGGGCATTCTAGTGCCGCCTCAAATGCTCAATGTGCCTGCCATCATTTTCTATACATTGTTGTAGCATAATCATTGAAAGGCTGCAGGAATACATTTTACCTCAACTCAAGTGGACTTTTAAAAAAACATATCTAGCAGAAACTCAAATTAGTTATTCGATGAAGCTGTTGATATGATTGCTGTTTTCTTGGAGTATTTTCAAAATGCCTCAATTGCTGCAAGAGAGTATGCATTGAGGTATCCGAATCGCCATCATTACGGCAGAAGAGTTTTTCCTAGGTTGGTGCAACGCTTACGTGCCAATGGAAGCTTTCGCCGTTTACCTCGCCTAGTTGGCCACTCTGTACATGAACCATTCCTCTGATTTTACCAACTTTATCTGTTTTTTTTAACTTGAAGTTTTACTTGTTCATTACGTATTTTTTTATTGAAGTTATTCCCATATTCAAATCTTCAATTTTTCGTATAGATTCTTGGCCTTGAGCCTTATCTATGTTCCTGAACCGTTAGCCTTTAGCTAGGGCTCAGATTTTGTTTGAAATAATTGTAAAAATTGATAAGTTGTACTGTTTTTTAGTTCGTAGTACAAAAGAGACATATCAAGGTCCAAATAATTAAATTTCAATCAGGGGATACTTACCTTCCAAGTTTGGACAGTGTTATTACTCCGAGGAGTTGTGGGTTAACTTGTAGGAGTCTTGGATGCTTGCCATAACTTCTCTGGTGCTCTTTATGAAAAATTAATTATTATTTCAAGAATCCACCCCTTCTTCGACTCGCAGATAGTCGACGGCGAGTACTGATTGTCTACCGGACATCTAACATCATTGACGCACATTGGAGGCTTGAAGTTGAGTAGGCTACAAACTCTCCGATTGAGGTTTCAAACATTTATTTTGTGTTTTCTCGTTAAAGAATTCCTGCCATAGTTTCCCGACCTCAACCCAATAGAGCACGTTAGGGACATCGTAGGGAGACGAGTACGACAACTACCTAACCCTCCAAGATTAATTGTTTACGCGATCGGTTGAAATTTGGGATCAGATTGATCAAGATCAAATAAGAACGGTAAATCTTTGTGTGAAAGATCGTTACCAAGCAGTAATAAACGCTAGAGTAGACAACACTCGCTATTAGTTTAGTTTTTTTGAACTTCTTCCATTTTGTCATTTTTTATGACAGTTTTAAAGATTAATTTCAAAGATGTGCATTAATTTTGGTGAGCGTGTATAATTATTAACATTATTACGAAGTGCCACAAAAATATAATTAAAGTATTAAATATTTATCAACAAGCAACGTTTTTGGGGTAAACAGCATAATTTTTGTTATTAAATTTTCATTTGTTTTTAAACAAACAATTTATTATAAACAAATGAATTTTTGCGCAATATTTTTATAAATACTACAAAATATTATGGAAACAACATACGTCCATTTTTATGCGAAAAGGTTTTCTCTATTTTTTATATAATTTGTAAACATATTGTACTCTTGTCGCTTTTTCTGTTTTTCTTCATTGTGATTAAAATAACTTATAAACTATATGAATGTAAGGTTCAAAGCTAAGTTTGTTCATTAATTAACGAAAAATAAAAAAGTCTTGAATCGTACTTACCGAATTTTCTCTTACATGATACTTGGGCAACATTGCTTTCACCTGTTGTGAAAGAAAGCAAGAATCCGTGTGGATAGTGTTGTAAATAAATCGATTGGAAGAGAAATTACAAAAATTCTGGAGATTTATTTGAAAATTTGAATCTTTTGTAAAGAGACACATATTGGAATGTATCAAAAAACAAAATATCAAGAATTAATTAGTATTTCTAATCATTTGCAAAGAATATATTTGTAGCCTCTAGTTTACCCCACAAGGTGATTAGAATTTACGTTACATAAATGTTGTTTCATTCCACCCGGTATACTAAATTGTCAAATTTATTTTTACATAAATTTAAAATGCTTGTGATAATTTCAATGAATTTCCTACAATGTGCCAAGAAATCATTTTAATCGGTTGAAAATTAAAAGTTATTCTAAATCAAAAATAAGCAAAATTGTAAATGTTGCGTTAATTTTGCCCATGAGTTTATAAAGGATATTACAATAGGAAAGTTTTATGCCCCTATGATATATATATATATATATATATATATATATATATATATATATATATATATATATATATATATATATACAGGGTGTCCCGGGACTAATGGGAAAAAAGTCAGGAGAGTATAATATGAGCCAAAATAATGTTAGTACTTCATATAAACTTTTACTATGCAGGCCCTCGTTTTCGAGTTATAGGCCTCCAAAGTTTTAATTTTGAATTTGGTTTTTATTTTTATTTTTTGTACTAGTAATTTGATCTTCATAAAATTTACGGCAAAGCTATAATGTAAGTGTATGTTTATTGTGGTAAGGTAAACAGATTTACAGTAGTGCATTGAAGCCAGGGACGGACTACTCGCAATGGTTAGTGATCCAAAAAATTTGCAGGTATGGCACACCCTGTATGAAATTATCGAAATTCACTTCCCCACACATTAAGCTAACGAAAAGGTACTCTTGTTGGAATTCGATAAAATAAGCCGTTTGGCTAATATTTACAGTTTTATTAATGCACTACGTACAAATCTACCTAACTAACTTATTAATACGATGTCCAGAATTTACTTGCTTTTAATCAAAATTACGAACATAACATTATTAAACCATTAAGAAAACCTCAAAAAACACAAGTTATAAAACATTAGACTAAAACTAATTCCTAAACAACAACAAAAACTAACGTTATTCTTATAAATGTTCAATATGAGCTCCTCCCACTTCCACGCACATTCTAAGTCTACGAAGGTTGTTTCTTTGCACTTGAAAGAGCAATTTCACACTATTTCTAATAACATTGCAGTGTAACACAATTCTGTCTATTAAATCTTGCCTTGTTTGCACAGGTGTTGCGTATACCTTACTTTTGAGATAACCCTAGAGAAAGAAATCCATAGGATTAACGTCTCCTGATCGCGGTGGCCATTGAAAAGGGCCTCCACGACCAATCCATCTATTAGGAAGCCTTGTGTGTAAATGCTGTCGTACATCTAAACTGAAATGAGGAGGGGCCCCATCATGCATGAACCATAAATTCCTACGAGTTTTTAGTAGCACATCATCAAACAGGTTCCATAACTCATTTTGCAAAAAACTCCAAATATCTCTGACCGGCCAAAGTACCGTCAATAAAGTATGGCTGTATCAAATTATTGCCAACTATTCCTGCCAAACATTAACCATGAATCTATGCTGGATCCTAGTTTGGATAATGCCATGTGGATTCACATCATCCCATAAATGCATATTATGAGAATTTATGATTCCATCTCTGGTGAAACCCGGTTCGTTCGTAAAGAGAACGTTACTAATAAATGTGTTGTCTGCTTGTTGTTGTCGCAGAAACCACTGGCTATACTCAAGTCGAGCAGGATAATCAGCCACTGTCATACGGTGTACTTTTTTCATGTGAAAAGGATATAACAGCTGTTCTTTTAGGACGCGATGAACAACTGATTTCGAGACGTTATGTTCTCTTGATAATTTTCTAAAACTCGATGGTTCATTATCAACTGCATTTAACAAGTCTTGTTCAACTGCCACAGTACGTATGCTTCGTACTGGACCTTCTCCAGCTTTTTCTGGCGAAAATCTTCCTAAAATTTAAAATTTTGTTTTGTATACATGGAAAATTACATTTACTTATTCATACCTGTTTCTCGTAACCTGAGATCAATACGCCCAAACATTCGTCTGTCTGGCAATGCTCTGTTTGCAAAATGTTCTTCATAAAGCCTTTTGGCCTCTAAACAGTTTCGAGAAGCCAGTCCATACATTAGATGTTTATCTGCGTACTCAATAAAAGCGAATTCTGCTATTGTAACTGTTAAATTAAGGACTTATGAATTATTGACAAGTACTGACTACGAACTATTCTACACAACGTTTGACAACTAATCCTATGGTAACTTGATAAACGGTAAAAACACTTATAAAAAGTTTTTACCAACTTTCCAATTAATAAGTCGTTAATGTTTTTCATCTTCTGCTATCGTTAAATTATTTTTTTGTAGTACTCTAGGTAAATTTTGGACATCTATTAAAAGTTAGTTTTACCTCGTTGTGTACTTATAAAAATGGTGAATGCGTAAACTGGTACGTAGTGCATTAATAAAACTGTAAATATTAGCCAAACGGCTTATTTTATCGAATTCCAACAAGAGTACCTTTTCGTTAGCTTAATGTGTGGGGAAGTGAATTTCGATAATTTCATACAGGGTGTGCCATACCTGCAAAATTTTTGGATCACTTACCATAGCGAGTAGTCCGTCCCGGGCTTCAATGCACTACTGTAAATCTGTTTACCTTACCAAAATAAACATACACATACATTATAGCTTTGCCGTAAATTTTATAAAGATCAAATAACTAGTACAAAAAATACAAATAAAAACCAAATTCAAAATTAAAACTTTGGAGGCCTATAACTCGAAAACGAGGGCCTGCATAGTAAAAGTTTATATGAAGTACTAACATTATTTTAGCTCAGATTATACGCTCCTGACTTTTTTCCCATTAGTCCCGGGACACCCTGTATATATATATAGGCCAGCACTCCTGAGTCGGAGCATAGGCCGCCCTTTTTGATCTCTTTTGATCCCTTTTGTACGGTGGATAAATCCGTACTGCTTGCTACAGCAATCTTTGTAATTGTTTTCCATTCCTTTCTGTCCTCTATTTTTCTTCCCCAGTCGCTGACTCCCATTTTCTTTAGGTCATTAATCACCTGATCTTCCCATCTAAGATTGGGACGTCCTCTGGGCCTGGGGTTGGCAGGCTTCCAATTAGTGATTTTTCTTATTGGATCGTCCTTATTCCTTCTTCGAAGATGCCCGTACCATCTTAGACGCTGCGCTTTTATATGTCTGACTATATATTTACCATTCATGTACTGACTTATTTCGTAGTTATACAGCCTTTCTGTACCTTTCATTTGGGATATGTTTAAGTCCTATTATCCTACGCATGATTTTCCTCTCTAGGACTCTGAGATTCTCTTCATCTTTATCAGTTAGGCTTATATTTTCACCGGCATACGTTATTGGTAGTATCGCGGCTTTATAAATTTTAATTTTGGTTTTTTACTGATTTGTCTCTTAGTAGTTTCTGATACTTCCAATACACTTTGTTCCCTGCTATTATTCTTGCGTTTATCTCCGCACTTCTGTTGTTCTTCTTATCAATTACTATTCCCAGGTATCTGAATTGACTTGCTCTTTGAAAAGTGTAACCTCCCATATTTATAGTGGCTGTGTTGTCTGTCTTCCTCGAAATTTGCATATATTTTGTCTTCTCTTGGTTAACTACCAGCCCTATCTTTGCTGCCTTTTTTATTAAGTTCTTGAATGTATTTTCTAGGGTTTCTTTGTCTCTAGTAATTGAAGCTAAATCATAGGCATATCCTATTATTTGTGTGGAGCTGTGACTAATCATTCCTTTTATGTCTATTGCTTTAATCACTCCATCTAGGGTTATGTTAAAAAGAGTTGTAGACAAACTATCTCCTTGCCTTACACCTACATTAATGTTTATGTCTCATGTATTCCCGTCTCTTGTTATCACCTTTGCATAAGAATCCTTCATTGTCATTTTCACTAGTCTTATTAGTTTTTCAGAAATTCCTATGTTCCTCATATCAGATATTAGCCATTCTCTATTGACAGAGTCAAACGCTTGCTGAAAGTCAATGAATAATACATGTAGATATGTCATGCTCATAACACTTTTCGATAGTCTGTGTTAGTAGGTGTATGGCGTCTACCCGTCTACCGTAGCTCCTCCTTTTCTAAATCCCTGTTGATATTGACCTAATATGGGTTCAGTATGTTTATTTAGTTCTATTTTTATTAGATTGGTTAATATCTTGTATGTAGTGTTAAGCAGCATTATACTCCTGTAATTGCATTTGGGTGGGTCTCCTTTTTTGGAGATTGGAACTATATGTCCAATACTCCACTCGTTTGGCATGCGTTCTTCTGCCCATATATTCATTATCAGGTCATATATTTGTTGAAGTAAAAGGCTTCTCCTCTATGTTGGATTAGTTCGTTCTTTATATCATCTGGGCCTGCCGCATTATTTGGTTTGAGTTGTTTCACATCTATAAATTCTTCGAAAGAGGGTCTGTACTGCTGTTCACCGATTTCCCCCTCCGTCACTGCTTCCTCATAATTTTCGTCCATAATATGATTGTTTTGGTATAGATTTTGAAAGTATGTTTCCCATTCTTTTTTATTTATTTTTACTGTCCCAATTGCGTTTCTGCTAATGTATTGCTTTCTCACATATTCGAAGAGCTTTCTATTATCCCTATTGTTCTTTTCTATTTTTTCCATTTGTCCTGCAACCCAATTTGATTTTTTTCTTCTGTAGAGTTTTTCCGCGTTTTGCCTTATCTTTCTGTATTCGTCCATCTCTTCATATTTTCCTGTCTATAATGCTATTTTTAATGATCTTCCATTTTTATTATGATCATAATTATTTTCACCCTTCTCTCTTTCCAGCTTTTTTAAGTTCCACTTTCTTTTGTTGTGTTTGAAAGGTTTATATCTTGATATAAATGTGGTCTCTATCTGCATTTGCTCCTCGGTATGACCTTATGTCTTTAACCATTTTCATCCATTTCTTTGATATCAAATCATGATCGATTTGGTTGCCGCTTCGCTTTCCTGGGAGTAACCAAGTTGTCTTGTGCTCATTTTTATGCTTAAATTTTGTACTAATTATGAAGGTATTTGCCTTCGCAGCTAGGTTGCACAGTCTTTTACCGTTATCGTTTGTGATCTCGTGTATTGTTTCTTTTCCAGCTATTTCTCGATTATTTTCTTTTTTTCCTATCTGAGCATTAAAGTCTCATTTTATTATCAAAATGTCATTTCTAGAAATATCTTCACAGGCATCACTTATCTTCTCGTAAAACTTTATTTTCTCTTCTTCGCTTGCTTCTTCCGTTGGGGCGTAGGCATTAATTATACTTATATTTGCTTCTTTATTCTCAAGTTTTAAATATGAAATCCTACCGTCGATTGGCTTAAACACAATTACTTTGTTTCGTATTTTTTTACTGACCATTATTGCTGTTCCATTCCTTCCGTGTTTTTCCTCCCCTGAGTAAAACATCGTAAAGTTTTTGTTTTCTATTTTCCCTTGGGCTATATTGTGCATTGTCTCAACTTTTAGCATAATTTTGATATCCCATGTCCCAATTTTCAATTTCAATGCGTTTACTTTTTGTTTCACACATTTTACCCTCTTTGATATTTTTCTAACGTTGTCTTTGGTATTAGTGTACACAATTTTGGAGCACGGTTTACCCCTCGGAATGAACAGGCTAATACTGTTGTTCAATAAAAAAATGTATCTTAAAGATTAAAAACTTTAGTGAAAAATAGAATAGAAATAATTACCATATATTATGTGACTCCCGACACGTTCATCGTATCGGTACAAATACGAGTAGATCATGTTTGTTTTAAAATGTCTTTATTCACAATATTTTCTGTTTAGCTATTTACAAGTTGCGTTCAGAACTATACACTCTGTTTAGCTATTTACAAGTTGCGTTCAGAACTATACACATTCAATAAAATGAATATATACTTGGCCGATGTCCTGGCAGTCCTGGCGCATTTGTTTATAACTGGAGGAATATATGGCACCTTGCTTTTGAGCATTATACATTTATTTTCGCTATATAACTCACCTTGTCCCGTATTCATAAATATGACTCCACTAGCTATTTCGACTTTTTTATCCCTGAAAAGTAGCGGAAAAACAGGGTTTCAAAACGAACAGAGTGATTAGATTGTGAGAGAAGGCAACATGACTGATGTTCCTTTTAGAGAGGTATATGTTTTGTGTATATGAATGTTTGCTTGATTAGGGGTGACTAAGTTACCCTCTAATTCGATGTGTTTGGTTGTTTAAACAACTTGTTATGTGAATAAATTACCATGGAGAAGCCTACACCCACTATCCCGAGTGTCTTCTGCGCGACTGGCGGCTCTAAGTGTTTCGCGAAGATTTTTGGGTAAGCAATAATAATAAATTTTTTTTTGATATTTTAGTGGGCAAGTCTGCTTGTTCATATAACTACGAGTTTTTAGGAAGTTTTGAATATTCAGTTTTGTAGGGTATTGCCATGCGTAGGCACTTGTTTTGCACCACTTTTAGTGGATGAAAATTGTGTTTGGTAGCGGTGTAGTAAGCTGGTGCGGTGTATGTTAAAGTGGGTCTGAGGATTTGTCGATAAATCATCAATTTGTTGGGTATTGAGAGAAACCTTTTCTTGCATATCAAAGGGTACAATTTGCTCATTGCCATCTTCGCTTTTTGTACTTGCTTTGTTATCTGCGCGTTGACGTTGTTGTGTGTTAGCTGAATTAGCTGTATTATTCGTGAAATTGTCCTGGAAATACTCTCCAACGGCTTCTGCGAAATTCGATTTTTGCGTAAATGTTTTACCATTTGACACAATTTTTGTAATATCTTCTCTCTTGTTTTTCATTTTTTTAGTTATTTTCCACACATACTTGTATTTTGGTGAAAGCTTTTCTAAAAACAATTTCTATCCGTTGTTTCTGTGTTCAAATATTAAAGTATTTATGATGTTTTGATAATCTTTTAGAGTTTGTCTATCATTGTCGTTTCGGCTTTGTTGCCATCTTCTTCATATTTTATTGTTTTCATTTATGATATTAACAATATGAGTGTTTTTAAATGAAACTCAAGGTCTCTAGTTAATTCCACAATATAATACAAGTTATTGAAAATTCTAAAAAATTGACAATTGTTTCGATAAATCAATATCATCGTCAGAATGACAGAAGTTACATTTCATTTTATGCCTACCTGATGTTTAGTAGTTATATTTGGCTAGACCAAGAAGTAACCTAACTTGTGATTGGCTTAATATATGTTTATAGAAAAAAGAAGAAGATAAACATATATTAAGCCAATCACAAGTTAGGTTACTTCTTGGTCTAGCCAAATATAACTACTAAGCATCAGGTAGGCATAAAATGAAATGTAACTTCTGTCATTCTGACGATGATATAGATTTATCGAAACAATTGTCAATTTTTTAGAATTTTCAATAACTTGTATTATATTGTGGAATTAACTAGAGACCTTGAGTTCCATTTAAAAACACTAATATGAGCATATTCCACGAAGTAAGGGTCGAGACAGTCAATTTCATTAACAATACGGTCCGGAATGGTGTTATGGGATTTAGGTTTAGGTTTAATAGTTCATTCATAGGTCATTTATGTGTTTTCTGTATAATGTCCAGTTTGTGGTTGTGTAATCGTGTAATCTAAGTGGAGGTGAGTGTATGGTGTGTGTTATTTTCAATTCTATTAGTATTGGGTCATGATCGGAATTTAGGTCGGGGATGGTTTTCATTTTGGTTATGGTGTTGATGTTTCTACCTACAGCAAGGTCTATTGTGCTTGGGGTGTTACCGGAATAGGGAAAGGAGAATACTTCCGTTGGGGTTTGCGTGTGTGGCATAGAAGTCCCAAAGCGGGTGCTTACAATTTAAGTCGCCCACTATGAGAACCCTATTCTGCGTTCTTATGATGTTGACAAAATCTGATTCGTAAAGTTTTTTGTTTGGTGGGTTGTATGCCCCCACTATTTTGATTTTATTCTCTATGAGTAATGAGATATGCTCAATTGATGAGTTGTTTGGTTGCAGGAGTTGAATTGTGATGTCTTTTTTTATTAATACTGCGAGACCGCCCCCACCGATACCTGCGAGGCAGTCTAGTCTATATAGACTATAATCGGGGTTTCTAAAATTCACGGATTTGTTAGGTTTGAGGAGCGTCTCGATTAAGAAGAAAATATCAGGGTTATGAATATCGAGAAAGTGTCTGATAAGGTGGAGTTTATTATTTATTCCATTTACATTACAAAATATTATTTTAAGATGATTTCGTTTTTGAATTCCTGTTTACCACCTACCTGCCTAGATGTCATATTTATCAATCCCAGCGACAAAGTTGTTATATATGGTGAATTTTTCTAATTTGTTTGTGGCTGCTTTCATGTCATGTAATAAATCTGCAACGGCCGTAGTTAGTTCGTCTAGATTGACTGTGGCTTAAAGTTCTTGAAACATTGAGTTCAGTTGTGTAAATTTATTGATGTCTACAGCAGGAGTAGTATTTGCTTGAGGAGTAATTCGGGTTCTAGGGATGCTGTGTTGCGGGGTAGGGGTAGGTTGTTTTGTAGATAAGCTGGGGAAATCTTGGAGGGAAGGGGTATTTTTATTGTTCCATGGGTTTGTCGTTTGGGGGGAGCTGGGATATATTTAGGTGCTGAATTGATTGTTATTTTCGTTCTTTTAGCTTCGAGCCAGACTCTTCTTTTTATGAATTCCGGGAATATCATCGCGTTGGCCGGGTGATCGCCTTTACAAATGGCACATTTAGCCGGTTTGGAACACTCCTTCGGACATTCGGGGGTTAAGTGGGGGGCGGCACATTTCAGGCATCTTAGAGCCCTGCCACAGTTTGAGTTGGTGTGACCCCAGAGCTGGCATATGTGACACTGAATTATCGGCTTTGATTGACGCCGATATTCCCATTGTATTCTGGTATGCTCCAACACTCTCACTCATTTTTTGGTAAATTGTTTAAATCGTCTTCTGGTGCACCACAATTGTTTCCAATCGTGTCCTCCATGTTTATCTTGTCTTGTTTTTTATTTAAAATAAAGAATATATCTGGGGTAGATGTTCTTTCAGATATTTTCCCTCTACAAATGATATGTCACTTTCTGGTGTATTTTCGTTTTCTAAGTTTCCTATACACTTTTTTGTTTTGGGCTTCCTAGACACTTTTCTTGGTGTATGTTTCCTAGACACTTTTTTAATTTCGGACTTCCTAGTCACTTTTCTGTGTCAGTTTGTCCTATACACTTTTCTATAGGTTTTGAACGTTCGATGCACTTGTTAAGGGTTAATATATCTATTGTGTCTAGACAAGTTTTGGGAATGCTTATAATGTTAGAATTTGTGTTTGGTTTGATATTATCAGTTTGTTTGTCCTCTAGAAATACAATTTGATGGTAATTTAAATTTCGTGTTTTAAGTTCACGTGTTTTATATTTAATTCTTTGTAATTCTTCGGCGTATTTTGTGTGCTTTATGTTTGATGGCCCTATGGAGGTACGCGAATCGTCTTCGTCTTTTGATGAATTTGGCTTCTCAGTATTTTTCCATCCACGGTTTTTTGTATCTGTTTTTAAGTTAATGTTTTTATGTGTGTTAGTTCGTGTATGTCTTTTTAAAGTTTTCGAATTAAACGTACCTTTTTTTATGGTTTTTCTTGGTGAGGTTTTCACTTTGATTAACTGTTTAGAATTATTTTTTACTGTCACTGTTATATCACTTTTCAAGTTTTCGTTTTTAAAAAAGTCTGGTTTAACACTGTTAAATTTTTGAATTTTTTCCCTGTGTCTACGGGTATACTCGGTGGGGTACGGGGTACCCGTGATTGGGGGTAAGGGTAACGGTGAGAAGTCTATGAGTATAACTCTATAGGATTCTCTAGAACACTCTTTCTATTTAACGATAAATCAATTTAAAAAATAACTATTTTCCAACGAATAAAATTCCACCGTAGCGCCTGAATATTAGCATGGAAGTCTGCTTTGGAAGTGATCATGTCTCGAGAGTGCCTCGTGGCCGACAGAATGACCTTTCGACCTCAGCGGGTAAGGCCGATCACATTTTAAAAAAATATCTTCGAAGATTAGACTATTTTTCACGTTTACCTCTAATGTCCTTTTGCCTTATATAATTAATCTTAAAAATTCCTTCTCTTTAAGTGTTCGAATCATTGTTATTTTCGTATTTAACAGTATATTTCCATATAGTTAGCAACTTTAATCCTATCTTACACCACCGTGTAATTTCAATTTGAATAATTAGAATTTGATTTATGTCCACTAAATACATGTCAATATTAAGTCTATAAACATTTTTTTAATTTTTCAGTAAAAAATGTATAATTGAATATTTTACATTTTTGTGCGTTATATTGAAGTCCACTGTAAAACTTGAATGAACAAAAGTTTTTAACTTTTTAATGACATTTTAGGAGATATTTAAAAATAAGAAAAGTAAGCGGAATTGGCAGCCATGTGATCGGCAACAAGTTGTTTGTTTATTCTATTGCAATACTTTTATTTATTCGCGGAACAGTCAGTGACAAAAAAGTGCAAGTCAGCCGTTAGTGCTACCAACAAACACTAAGTTATCTCACAGATAGGATGAGTAAGGCTCGTTTCACACATGCACGGTGACCGTTTAAACGGTGCCGTTCCGTTGTGATGACTTTTCACACATTACCGGTTTTGTTTTCTTGTTAGTTTGAATTTTTCAGTCTTGAGCGTCGATAATATTATTTAGACACTTTGGAATATTAGTTTATAGTGAGTATGGATCGTAGACGTGTTATAGCTATGATAATATTATACAGACGCATGAAAAGGAAAAAAATGAACAGAATTATGTGGGTTCATCCTATAAATATGGGAAGAAAAAAGTTTGGAGCGTTTTATATACTTTTTGGGCAGCTTAGAGAAGACGCAAAAAAGTTTTTCAACTATTTTAGGATGTCAATGTCCAGTTTTGACGAACTACATCAACGACTGAAGGAATCTCTTCAGAGGAAAGACACTTTTATGCGAGAGTGCATACAACCTATCGAAATGCTAGCTGTTACAATTAGGTAAGTAAAACAAGAACTTTTAATTTTATCAAATATTTATTTTATAGTCATATTTCACACATTTTTCATTTATATACCTGGAACATGGAGTCTAAAAAATATTTTATTTTTTATTATTTGACATAAACATATTTTCATAAGAAAAATCAATTGACTCTTGAGAAGAATGACTCTCCACAGAAAATGGTGAAACATCTTCACCCACGGCTTCGTAATATTGACGAATTGGATGTTCATTTGAAGTTGATCGAACGGGTTGCAATGTATCAACTGGATTGTTCGGCATAGAGCTAAATGTTTGCTGGCTCTTCAGCAGTGCTGAACTCGTAGTTGGATAGGAATGAGTTATATTCGGATAGGAATTATCCATGTTCAGATAGAGATTACTTCTAGTTGTAGTTATTGGCTGTTGACTGAAATTAACTTGAGTCTGAGCAATGTGTTTACTGTAGGGAATCATCTTCTTTCGTTGTTTGATAGATGTTATTGTTTGCAATACAGTGGTCTGAAATTCCAATATATATTCCTCGTCGAAAGAGTTTAATGAAGGAATTATGCCTTTAAAAAAGAACAAATGACGATCAGGTTTTTCATTTGTTTCTTTTAGAGCTTTGATCATTTCTAATTCAACATGGTCCATCTTGCGCTTTTTAGGTGCTACTTTTTTAGTAACCTTGGTGTTTACAACATTATCTTCAGCTATAATAGTTTCTTGAAGATTTTTCACTGTTTGTTCCTCTTCATCTGATGTATCTGGCTGAGCAGTATTTGCTGCCAAACTATTTTCTGTTTCACGCTCACTCAACGCTTTATTTAAAAATTTCAACTGCTCATTATAAATGTATGTTTTTATAGTTGACGCCCCAGCCCCTGATCTTGAAGCGCTCTTTTGTTTTTTCATGGATTTTTTGAAAGCATCCCTGACGTTAGTCCATTTCTTCATGACCTTTCTACCTGTAAAAAAGTGAAAGACATTAATGATTCATTTATTATAAAATTATAAAGGTAGTTTAAGTATTGAATATACTTAAATATATCTGAACTATATCAAACTTATAACAATTATTATTACTATTTTTTTATTTTCAGATATTTAGCAAGCGGATGTACTTTCACAGATATACATTATAGCTATCGACTCGGAATATCTACAATTAGTAATATTGTGAGAAGAGTATGTAGATGTATTTGGTCTGTTTTGCAAGTGGAATGTATATCTAAACCTACTAAAGAGAACTGGGAGATGATTGCTTCGAAATTTGAAAAGAGGGCGAATTTTCCGCACTGCATAGGAGCAGTCGACGGAAAACACATTCGAATAATCAACCCGCTTGGCTCAATGTATTTCAATTACAAAGGATATTCTTCTATTGTTTTGATGGCAGTTGCAGACTCAGATTACCGATTTACCTATGTTGACATTGGATCATATGGAAAAGATTGCGATTCTAACATTTTCAAGGAATCTTCTTTATGGACATCAATCATAAAGGGACACATACAATTGCCCGAAGAAAAATGTCTTCGAGGAGCAACAAATCCTAAAGTTCCCTATTTTCTCGTGGGGGATGAAGCATTTGCTTTGCACAAACACCTACTTGGACCTTATGGTGGACATAATTTGACAGTCAAAAAAAGGGTTTTCAATTACCGTCTATCGAGAGTTCGAAGATATATAGAATGCACGTTTGGAATACTAAGTAATAAATGGAGAATTTTTCACCGTCCTATAAACTTGGATCCTGACTTTGCCGTAAACATAGTCAAAGCTTGTGTTGTTTTACACAACTTTGTTAGGGACAGGGATGGCTTTGAAGTAGAAGATACATTAACAATAACAGGACTCCTTGGTCTGTCTGGAGGAGGAACAGTACGAGGGGGATTATCAGCCAACAATGTTAGAAATATTGTAGCTGATTAGTTTTTAACTGATACAGGTTCCGTAAAATGGCAACTTTCTAAAATTTGATAGAATTTATGTTATTAAATTTTGTACTTACCAAAGCTGTTTTTTTCCGTGGTCTCCAACTCTTCAAAATCCGGTCTCAATTCTAAAAATATTTCCTTCCAGGCATTTCTTGTTTCGTTTCGGTCTTTATACTTATCTCTGGTTTTGTCCCAGATTACGGGCCTTTGTTCCACTAACGATATAAGATTATCCATGTCCACATCCGCATTTTCCATTTTTAACACTAATGTGTACAGACACTCACAAAATAAAACTGTACACCAATGTAAAAGAGCAAGAAACGTTAACAAACCTGCTGTAAAATACGGCAAGTGTGAAAGCTTCCAAGCAATTCAGTACAAGACTGAACAGGTCGCGCCGTTCAAACGGTAACGGTAGCCGTGAAATCCAGTGGGAAGCCACGGCGACATCACGGTAAAGATTTGCCGTATCCACGGCTACGGTGCGTGTGAAAGCATTCATTATACTCTGCATCCCCTGGCCGTGTAAACGCCGCCGTTTGGACGGTCACCGTGCATGTGTGAAACAAGCCTAACGATTTATACACCGGTGCCGCGGTGGTCTTTTACTATACTTAATAGCAAAAATGTTTACAAGCTATTTATTATAGGGGATGTTTATATAACAAATTATAAGAATTATAATTGATTTTATACTTTGTTACATAGCTGTATCGATCTCAATAAATTGTGCAAAGCAAGATTTGGTTGACAAGTTTTTCCGAAACGAAAGTATCTACAATCAACGACTTCTTAAATCTTGACTTATATAAGATTATCTTTATTGGACATATCAATATAAAAAATGTTTCTACATTGATAAAAAGGGCAAAATTTCCGTGCATTTTCGGTGTCTATGTTTATATTAACAACATAAAAATGTATGGTAACGTAATCTCTACTCTGTCTTTTCGAGCCATATTCCTTAAAATCAATTAATTAGTTCTACTCCATTCTTTCTCGAATAAACATATATCAGCCAAGTATAAGTTATTTGATTTCAGTCCCAAAAAACCTTTGTATTTCCAATAAATCTTAATCAGCAGCAGCAAATAAATTGTAACTATTAACTACAGTTACACTCAAAATAATTTTGTTTATAATATCAATGAACAGCCTTCATTATTAAGATTTTCATTGGCCTAGCGATTTTTTTATTGATATAATGCACTAAATTATTTGAAGAAATTTCAACATTCATATAATTAATGAACGAAGCAACATTAAGTAATGAACGGGACCGTAAATCCATATTTCTTAAAAGTTCATCGACGTGATGAACACTTTTTATGATTACAATCATGCATTAATATCACGAACACATTAATTGAATGTGCTTTTCGCCAAAATTCGAATACACAATATTGATGAACTGTCACATTATTTCAATGATCACTCTTAATATGGAATAATGATCGTGGTTCATCAAATCAATGTACAATACATTGATTCTAACATAAAACAATCATTGGATACAGCAATACAATGAACACCATGATACAACAAAATAGAAGATATGATTTCGCGCATGCTGGCTCTGACGTCACACCGAGAGTGAACGCCTTGAATTAGTTTGCAGTTACATTATTGGATATGTTTATGTCGGTTAATTTTACATTTTTATTGTTGAAAATTAGCAAAAATTAGTCAAAATGAGATGTTTAGTGTATGGTTGTGATTCAGACAATCACGTGAAAGGCTTTGCACACGATGTCAGCTTTTTTACCTTTCCAAAAGACGAAAAAATGATACGGGAGTGGATCCGTTTGTCTAAACGCGAAGATAAATTTAATACCATAGAATATTAGACCATATAATTATGCTGAAATTGAAAAACATTTGTCACTAGCTCCTCTTGGTAATCGTAGAGATATGTTGGGGGTTATATTTATATTTAAACTCCTAAATGGGCAGGTTGATTGTGCGGATCTTTTGAGTCATTTGGGGATTAGCATTCCTTGTCAGGGTCTTCGCCATCAAGTTACCTTTCATGTGCCCTTTCATAGAATAACATATGGTGCTATGAGTCCTATAAATAGATATCTGTGCTTTTTGAATAGCTTTAATTTTGATAATTTCAATAATTCTTTGGGCCAGTTCAAATATTGCTTAGGGCTGTCATTTGTTGAGTTTGTTGTGTTTTTATTGGAATGTGGTATGTATTTCAAATTAATTGGTTATCCTGTATCAGTCTTTATACCTGTCCTTATTGTATTATTTATTGTTGTATTGTAACAGTTTTCTCGTAATAAATAAATATTTTCTTTAAATCCAAGTTGACAAATAATATTTTTAAATCTTAATTTGATATTTTGTTATTACCAATAGCAATTTCATTATTATTATTATTTTGAAGAATGCTCCACAGTACCTGAGTTGTACTTTATTGTCGTTCTGTAGTATACTTATTTTGAAATAAACAACCGATTACGTATTCAAATTTGCTAAATGTTTTATTCCTTATATTTATTTACAAATTTAAATGTTTATAAAATCATGTCAAAAAATCCAAAAAGTATAATGATATTTTTTTTTGTATCAGTACAGTAATTATTTATTTTACGAAGTGAGCAAACAGATTTCAATCAAATCTTAGAATTATTGTTTTGCTCTGGTAGGCTCTCCGATTCCATATAACACTTTTACATGAATTCTCTTTGCCTTTATAATACTAATAATATCTCATTCAACCTGAACCATCCTAATTTCCCTTCAAAATGCATTAGCAACGCATCATACGCAAGTTCTATTACATCAAACGCATTAGCCCGCGCTCACGGTTTTAAATTGTACTCTCTGCGTGACGCCATGCGAATTATGTTTCAGTTTCAGTGTCTTGCCAGGGGCTGGAAACTGGTCTTCAAGTTTTTCTAATTGCCCGAACTTCTTTCGAAAGACGGTTGCCAACCCTCGTGCGTTCTTGATACGAGCGGGGATGTTGTATGCCAGTGAATAATCTTCCGGGAGAGTGAACAAATCTTGTTGTTGTTCCGAAGTGACTCCATATCTAGCTTTCCCGGTACCTCCATACGCGCCCATAAATTCATCGAAGGTGGGGTCAGACACATCTCGAATAAGGTTTACTCCTTCCTCTATGTCATGGTCTCCTTCGAATGGCGCTAGTCGGTTTTGGTGAACTACTTTTGGTTTTCCGTTGGGGATCTTGCTTATGCGATATATAACATCATTGATCCTTTTCTTGATTAAGTATGGACCTTCCCAAGATTTTTGTAATTTTGGAGAAAATCCTTTTCTCCTCGCCGGGTTGTGTAGCCATACTTTGTCCCCTTCTTTAAAACCGCCTTCTGTGGCCTGCGTGTCGTACCGACTTTTCATTCTGTCGCTGGCAACTTGAAGATTGGTTCGAACTAATTCATGAATATCGTCCAGCCTTCTTCTCAATTGGATCACGTAGTCTTCGCCTGCTAGATCTTCTCCAGGCCGGCAGCCAAATTCCAGGTCACAAGGAAGCCTCATTTCACGTCCAAACAGGATTTTCGCCGGTGTTTCACCCGTGGACTCATTGACAGCAGATCGATAAGCCAATGCGAATAGGGAAAGATACTGGTCCCAATCTCTCTGATGGCTGGATACTACTTTGGACAGGTATTTTCCAATAGTCCTGTTCATTCTCTCGACCATTCCATCTGACTGTGGATGTAAAGCTGTTGTCCAGGTCTTCTTCATTCCCAGCTTGTCGCAAATCTCCTGGAATAGATGGCTTTCAAAATTTCTCCCCTGGTCACTGTGGACTTCCAAGGGTACTCCATATCGGCTGATACATTCTTTCACCAATACATCTGCGACAGTTGTGGCCTCTTGATTCGGGATAGCGTAAATGTCTACCCACTTTGTGAAATAATCCATTACAACCAGTATGTATTTGCCACCATTTTCTGTCATTGGAAATGGCCCAGCGATATCTAAAGCAATCCGTTCGAAAGGGCTTCCAACATTGTATTGTTTCATGGGTGCCTTTCTCTTGCGATGTGGTCCATTACTCGTAGCACAAGTCGTATATTTCTTACACCAGTCCTTCACATCGTCGGAGCTGTTCATCCAATAAAACCTTTCACGGACTCGCTGAAGGGCTTTCTTCACTCCCAGATGACCTCCCGATGGACTGTCGTGTAACTTCTTCAGTACCTCAGCTACTCTTGTTCTCGGGATAACTAACTGCCTCCTCATCTCGGAACCATAATCGTTTTCAAGGACTCTTTTCAACAGCCCTTCTTCCAGGACAAGAGAGTCCCACTGAGCCCAATACGCCTTGAGTTTCGGTGAAAACTTTGACACTTCTTGCCAGGTAGGTCGCCGATTTTCTTTCTTCCATTGCCGGATCATCTTCAGGTGAGGATCATTCTCCTGATCTTCTCTGATCCTGGTGGGTGACCATTCCTCGTTAACTACAGTAGTTCTTGAAACTGCAGCTTCCCTAGATTCCATCTTGTTGCAGTGGGAGCAGTCTGTTGGGCACGGCCGTCTGGACAGGGAGTCGGCATTTCGGTGACTCACACCGGCTCGATGTTCGATGTTGAAATTATATTCTTGAAGTCGTTCAATCCATCTAGCGATCTGGCCCTCGGGATTCTTGAACTGCATCAACCACTTGAGCGCTGCATGATCAGTCCGGATTAAAAACTTCCTACCATAGAGATACTGGTAAAAGTGTTCCACGGACTTCACTACTGCCAAAAGTTCTCTTCTTGTGACGCAGTAGTTTCGTTCTGGTTTGGAGAGGACTTTACTGAAATATCCCAGCACTCTTTCTTGCCCTCCTTGGATCTGTGAGAGCACTCCACCAATTCCTACGTTGCTTGCGTCAGTGTCAAGAATAAAGTCTCCCTCTGGTAATGGATATCCTAATATCGGCGCCGAGGTCAAATGTCTCATCAAAGTTTCAAAAGCCGTTTGACAGTCTTCGTCCCATTGGAAAGCTCTTGCTTCTTCTGTAAGTCGCGTTAGAGGCTTGGCAATATCTCCAAACTTCCTGATAAATCTTCTATAATACGTGCAAAGTCCAAGGAAACTCCTAATCGTCGGTTGGTTGCGGCCATTGCTGAATGGAAGCAATTTTCTCTGGATCCACCGCCACTCCTTCATTGCTCACTATATGACCTAGATAGTTGACTCGGTTTTGGAACAGCTGACATTTCTTCGGGTTTAACATGAGCTGGGCAGCTTGGAGTCGTTTGAATACGTCTTCCAAATTCTTCAGATGTTCGTCAAATGTCTTCCCCAGTACTACGATGTCGTCCAAATAGACCAGGCATGTCTTCCAAGACAACCCTCTCAAGACATTTTCCATAAGTCTTTCAAATGTCGCAGGCGCATTAGAGAGCCCGAATGGCATGACGTTGAATTGCCATAATCCAGATCCGGTGGTAAAAGCAGTTTTCTCTTTATCTTCTGGGTCCATTTCCACTTGCCAATAACCAGACTTCAGGTCCAAGGTGGAAAACAGTTTGCTGCCGGCCAAAGTGTCTAGCGTATCGTCAATTCGAGGCAGAGGATAGCTGTCTTTCTTCGTCACGTTGTTAAGCTGGCGATAATCCACGCAGATTCTCGTAGTTCCATCCTTTTTCAAGACGAGCACTACTGGAGACACCCATGGACTAGTAGATGGTTCTATTACTTTTTCTTCTGCCATCTCTCGAATTATTCTTTCAGCTTCCTCTCTCTTCGCTCGTGGAAGTCTTCGAGCTGATTGTCTAATTGGCTTAGCATTACCAGTATCGATTTTGTGTTTGACGGCTGATGTTCTGCCAGTCTTTCCTCCTTTTGGTACGAATAAGTCTCGATACTGCAAGAGAAATTCTCTCATTCTCTTTTTTTCTGCTCGATCCAAAGATTGACCAGCTACTGATAACATTTGTTCGAATCTGGCATTGGAATTGTCAGTGGTCGTTGTTTGACGAACTATAGACGTCACTGGTACGCAGGATCCAATCTTAGTTTCCTTCTTGATGGTAATTGGATAATCATTCACGTTTATCACACGTACTGGGATCTCTTTCGCCGTTGTAACCAATCCTTTTCCAATTAGTATTCCTTTGCCAACTTCTTCGTCGTGGTTCCTTGGCTCCATCATAACCGGTGTACCTTCCTCCATGATTCCCTGTAGCCGTGTTACTATCATGGTTTCGCTTCGTGCAGGTAGAACGGTATCTTCCTGTACAGCTGCCAACACCGCGCTGCCTTCATATGGATGCAGGAATACCTCCTCGGAACCCACTTTAATGGTTCTGTTTCTGAAGTCTAATTGGAAACCATGTACATTCATTACGTCCATTCCCAGAATCACGTCTTCTTCAATGTCAGCTACGATTACCGTATGCGTGAAATTTTCTGCGCCAATTCCCAATTGGATTTGTGTTTCCCCGTGAACGTTGGCACTCTCGCATGTGGCGGTCCGCAGTCGCAGTCTCGTTGGTAGAAGTTTCTTCTTGGGGTTTATTATCTCTGGTCGTATAATGCATATCCCTTGCCATTCACTTCGCCATCCACATATACACTGTTGTTGTGACATCTAAGAGAAGCTATCAGTATGAGAGGGTCTTTGGAACGGTCATGGGTCGGTGCTGCCCCCTCGTAGCCGACCTGTTATAGTTTTCCTGTGACTGGGGTTCTTGGTTTGCAGGAGTCTTGGGGCGCTTACATGAACTACGTACATGCCCTAGCTCGACACAATTCCAGAATCTGATCTTTCTCGGCTTCTTGTTCATCATATTTTTTATTAAACTGACGAACTGGTCAAATCTGTCTTCGTCACCTTCTTCTTGGAGGGTCTTAATTTTGTTATATCCTGAAGCCTTCGTTGCTGCTTCATATTCAAGAGCAGCTGTCAATGCGTCAACTAATGTTTTGGGATGGGCTAAACGAAGCGTCCTCTGCATATCGGGGTCACGTAAGCCATCAATAAAGGCCTGGATGCCCAGACATTCCATCATGTTCTCTGGTGCTGACGGATAAGCAAACCGAACTAGTCGGGCAATGTCCACCTCATATTCTTGAAGGGATTCATCACGTTTCTGCCTTCGGTTCTTCAGCTGGGATTGTGCAAATGTTCTAGATGTTCGTGACCATATCGCATGTCCAACCTCTTCTTAAGCTGCTCGAAGTCATCCGTTTCTTCAAGTGGTATCGTCTGAAGTACGTCTAAGGCATCTCCCCGAAGCGCGATGGTTAAGTTCACTGCTTTCTCCTTATTGGACCAATTATTCACTCTAGCGGCTGCTTCAAACTGTTTCACATAATTAGTCCACGATGTCTTTCCGTCGAATGTTGGGGTCTTGACTCGTGCAAAACTGCCAATGTCCTCTATCCTGGAGTTTATTTCTGGCTTGCAGGGTTTTATATGTTCAATCTTCTTCTCTTCTGCTGGCGTGTCTTGTGTTCTTAAATCTGCCATATTTCTCTCCAATTCCTTGATTTTCTCGTCTATCGTTGTCATCTTGTTTTCAATGTCTGATTTTAGAGACGAAATTTTATTCTCGACGTCAGCAGCAATGTCATTTTTTAACGATAAGATATCGGCAGAAATGTCATTTTTCATAGTGGAAATCTTCTCGTCCATATTAGTAGAAATATCATTCTTCATAGTAGAAATCTTCTCGTCCATATTAGTAGAAATATCATTCTTCATAGTAGAAATATCGTTTTTTATAGCCGAAATATCGTTTTTCACATTCGTTGAAATCTTCTCTTCCATGGCAGAAATTGACGAGATTAAGGTGGAAGCCTCGTCATTAAATAAAAATGTTTCTGGATCCAAGCCGTCACTTACCAGTGCCACTTTGAGTCTTTCTACTAACACACTCTTCTCACCGGACGTTTCCAACTCACGATCTTCCAATTCTGCTCTTAATTCCGTGACTTTCAGATCACATAGTCTCTTGGCCATTTTTACGTAGCAATTTATTTATATTATCCTACTTCTGACACCAGTGTAATGTTTTTCTTATTTATTTAAACGTTTTTATTACGGGTGGGATAAATTTTAAACACTCGGTATGGCTACTTACTAATTTATTTGAACACTAACTCACTAACACTTAATTTATATATAATTAACTAATCACTTAATTAATAATTTATATTAACTGTATATTCACTCAAATTAATTTATATAAACACTTAATTAATTTATATCCACTTATTTATTTGTTTATTTCACGATGTCAAATTATCAACTAAACTCACTCTTCCTGATTAGTCCCTTATATATTAAAGCCGTTTTTACTAGTAAATTCTGGGCTGCGGCTTACACAGTCACGAATAATTTTTCAGGCCTTTTCTAGATAACTCTGGTCACAAAAACAATGTTTACATAAGATAGTCGTGAACTCGTAAACAGTTTTTTTATAACTGCGTATCCGCCATAATTTTAACCTATACCTGGCTTAGACAGAGTCGGTTTTAGGGACTATACCAGTGTGCTGTTTCGTAACACTATACTTGTGAACTCAGATACGGACTAGGCTCAGTGGCGGATGCCTTCGCATTTTTTTGAATGTACGTTTACAGAAACCATTCCGTATTAAGACTAAATACACACAAAGGTTTATAGTCAACGTATGTTTATTATTAAAATTTTATACTGATGCTGGACGATACCTCATGACAAACGCATTAGGGAATATTTGACAGCAGTTGGTATTTTGCAATCGATGTATGGCGGAAGGTCTGACGTTAAAATATCTGGTCACCTGCCGAATACTCGTACCATTTTAGATACAAACAACATAATGACTTCTTCCTCATTTGGATGTCTTATGAGTCTATTTGTTGTACACCTTTATTACCTGATACCTGTCACCAATGTCACCGTCAATCAAGGTTTGTAACTCCCGAACATTCTTACCTACTCCTACTGTAGTGAAAATACATTTTAAAATATTTCTAACGTGTATCTGGCAGACCTTGACTCTTCGTTTATTTCAATCATAAAAATAATAAAGTTTAACCAATTTTATTGAGAATTATATCGACAACGAATGAATAAAACCCACCGGTAAGTATGGAAGTGAACCTCATACTTTATTAATACTACCACGAATGTTGTTTACATTGTGTATATCACAATTATTCAACGATAATTCCTTACATCGAAAAGGTGTAGTAGACACAGACTCGTAGGTGTATGCCTATTTGTTACATAAACCATGAACGTGTTGTTACTGATGTGGCTGTCAACGTGTTGTACACTTCGGCAACTTTCTTTTTTATATATTTCCTCACTTACCTACCGATTGGTCGATAAGTACCTTTTAGATGATAATGCGGTGAAAATGGTATTTTATATTCAATGAACAACAAACGAAGGAAATGTTTTATTGTCTGTGTTACATTCATATATCGAAATTAACTTTCAAATAATGGAATACGATTTGTTCAATAGTTAATGACTTATTATATACAACGGGATGACAAATATCGAATTATTCAAGGGTAGGTAAAAACAGAAAATGTTTGAAATGTACAGCATATTTTCATAGTTAGTTGTTTGAGTTGCTTGAAAATAAACGGGTGGATCTTAAAAATTATTAAAAAGAGTATTACATATGAAAATAAACAAGTAATGAAACTGAAAGTGTACATATTAGCGACGATAGTTATATTTAAAAACGTTCAAAAATGTTATTGGTTATATTTAAATATCAACCGTAAAGCAAAAGCGGAATAAAAAATTCCAATGGCACGAGACCAATTATTATTTCAAGTAAAATTTTTGCATAAAGAAAAATACAAATTTGTTTTGGTAAATTTGTGAATTTTCTTAAATAAACGTTTTCGTATACACTTAAAAAAAGTGTTAGGTAGGTACAAAACTTGTCGAAAGTGTCAAGGTCTATTAAAAATATCAGTAACTTTGTCGCGTCAGATCAAAAATTAGATACAAAAGTTATAGAATGTTTTGGAATGTACAAAAAACCAAAGTAACATTTTGGCACCAAATCAAAAACAAAAAACTAAAAAAAATTCTGTTAAATATGTGAATTTTATTTAATAAATGTTTTAATGTACGTTTTAGAAAAAAATTTTAACTACAAAAGTTGTAGAACGTGTTAAGGTTTATTAAAAATCTCAGTAACTTTTTTGCGTTAAATGAAAAACAAAGGAAATACGATTTTTTTTCAACTTTGAAAGGCCGCTATTTTGTTTTTACTGGCCGATTTGGCTCAGTAACGAACTCTTCCAAGATTTTAGTCTAACCGATTTTTGTACCGAGTTTGGTTTCGATCCATCAAAAAATTCGCCCACTATCGTGCTTACAAATTCCGTTATAACACACACACACACATATATATATATATATATATATATATATATATATATATATATATATATATATATACATATATATAACCTTCGGAGGGGGTTGTTTTGGCATGAGGGAACACCAAAACGAAAAACTGCATTGAAATTTTTCCGAAGTCGTGTCATGCTACTCTCTACAATAGCCCTATTTCATTCTGAAATAAGCCTAAAAGTGGTCAAAGAATGAAATCCAAATGCACTTTCTATGAAAAACTACCAATTTTTCTGCTGAGAACCATGAAGACACCATTGCAGAATTACTTGGTTACCTGATTCCGAATTTTTTTATGTGTTTTACAGAGTCACACTTACTAATGTTTTCACAGTTTTGTTCTCTCTTGGTTACACTATACATCACACACTGTGCTTTGATTTTAACCACTACAGGACTTCTCATTATCTCACGTTGTTCCGTTTTTCATGCTTCCTTGCTAAATGTCTTACCTTGTCTGCTACCATATCCATTCCTAGATCTCTGTAGAGGTCGCTGATTCTTACATACCAAGGAGCATTAACAAAACTCTTCAATACCTTTATCATTAGACTCTTGTTTAGTTTTACCAACTGCCAGTACACATGTGTCATCTTCAAATGTGGCTACTGTAGTTTCTTCTGTTGCTGGTATATCAAAAGTGTATAGGAGATACAGCAGTGGACCCAGAACAATGCCTTTTGGTACACTAGTCTTTATTGGTCGTAGTTCTGAATATTGATCTTCGCATCTTATACGAAACATTCGTCCACTAATATATAATTTTAGCAGCAATTTGTATTGTTGCTTCATAATAAATCGCAGATAATAATGTTCAACAACCCAAAAAGTTTCTGAATAATATCCAATCATAAAATTGGTCACTTGTAATTACTACGGAGGCTGTATCATGCTAATAAACTGAAAATTATCAAAAAATGGCAAAAGTTTGGTACTTCAAGTACCATAGCACCCGTTGTACTAGCTGTAGTGAGTTGAAAATCAATAGAGTTCATCTTTGAGACACCCTGAACAATATCCAATCATAAAATTGGTCACTTGTATATACTCCGGAGTCTGTATCGTGCTAACAAACCGAAATTTTCCAAAAAAATGACAAAAGTGTGGTATTTTCAGATCCATACCACCCGTTATACTGGCTCTGGTGAGCTGAAAATCAATAGGGTTCATCTGTGAAATGTCCTTAACAATATTCAATCGTAAAATTGGTGACTTGTTGCACTCCGGAGGCTGTATCGTGCTAACAAGACATGTAACGGAAAGTGGCCGACGATAACGACGACATACACACCGGATTTTTTTTCTAAAAACCATTTTTTCGTGTTGTTCTTGATGACGTAAAAATAATTCAAAAATGTTTCTCAAAATTTCAACTTTTTTGTGGGTAAACCAATACTTTTCTCGCATATTAGATAGGTTGGGCGGAAAAGTAATATTTATTAGATACTATGTTGGATATGTTCAATCTTTTGCCATTTCAAAAATAATTGAAATGTAGTAGTTCTTTGAATGAATTTTGTTCTTTAATAGCATCATATAGGGACCCTTTTCAGCATATTCCCAGTTATTACCTGTTATTCAAATGGCTAAAAAGTCAAGATTACTTAAACGATCTACAAGAATTAACAATCAATAGCGAGCTTACTACAATGCTTACAAACATGAAGTGACTGAAAGTAAGTTTTTATTTAATAGTAATACTACATTTATTTTTGTTGCCAGAGGTGTTCCCAAATGATGATAATCTCCAAGAACTCAAAACCAATTCCAATGTCCATCCCCCTTTATTCTTTCCCACTACTGGCTCATGCAACTTTTGGTAAATATTAAAGGGGTTCCTTTTACCTAGAAAAAAAATTTCTACTCAATACTACAATATGTTATTTTGCGATATACTTACATTACCTCATATTTTTTTACATACCGTCGCAATGCCATTATTTTGATATCTCGTACCCACGAGTAAGAGTGTCACCAAAGACATGAACGGAAAAAGTGGCCGACGATAACGACGACGACATACACACAGGATTTTTTTCTAAAAATACGTGAAATACGTAAAAATAACTCAAAAATAAATCCAAAATTACATCGTTTTTTGGGGTAAACCAATACTTTTCTCGCATATTAGATAGGGTGGGCGGATAACTAACAAAATGTGTATTATCCAGCCGTTTCGCAGGAGAATGTGAATATATTTAATTCGAGGTACATATATTCGTATTCTAGACTTTCTAATAATAAAATTAAAACTTACTCCATTCGCTCATAATAGTTGCCACAAATGTTCTTTCTAGGAGATCCATTTTTCACCCTTCGCCGCAAAGTTCGTTCGAAACAAATTCAATGAATTAAAGGTAAAGAGATTTAAATGACCATTGCAGCATTTTTAAAACATTCATCCTGTTCAAAATTACTCCAAAACCTATGAGATACTTTATGTGCGACGGAAATTATGGGAGAATGCCAAACAGTTCTCCTTATTATCAGCACAATATATGGGCCAAACCAAGACATTACGATGCTCATGCAATCCTTCTTTTGACTGCAATCCCTATTATATTCATATAAACATTTTCAAAAAAGTGAGTGTGCAATGTTATTATTTATTTTCGCACATCTGTATATAAAGATGTCGGTTAATTATTAGTTTTGTTAAAAATACTGTTAACTGTAATCGATTACGGTTTTCGAGGAGTCGTTTTGTAATAGAACTTTAATTACATGAACGAAATTAACCTAGATCTATTACAGATCAGAAAAATTACATCTTCGAGACATTGATTTCCATTGTTCACTTAATTTATTGTAACAGTACAATAATGAATCTCTTTAACTATTTTTAAATGCTTAAAGGCAGCATTAATAGTTAACGAAATAGTAAACTTGAAATGTGCTACTGATCAAAAATAAATAACTATTTTCTTACAAACATAATTATTTCAGAAATAATGATGCGAAGCTAATTAAAACGTTAGGAAATACGTTCAAGACAGATTTTGTATTTTTTCACCAAGCCTATTTCCAAGTGTAATTAGACACTGGATATAGTACAGAACCAATAGTAAGAATATCAATGAAACCACAAGAAATATTCCGCATTAGAAAAATTAGTTGCTCCCAGTTTCTTTTGTCGAGTTAGACGACTCTTTACTTCTTTTCAGTTTAAGACGTAATGGCTCAGAGGATTGAGCATTGACCTCTGATTCACACGCTCTAGGTTAGATTCTTGCTAGGATGTAATTATTATACTGGGAAATAAATATTTTGTTACAAATAAGTGCTATATCGGGTTATATTGTTTTTGGTGGTAATTTCTAATCTGATTCGTTAGTTTTATCAGGACATTTCCTCATTCCTCGTATCACTTTACATCTAAAAACCAAACCTCGTAAAGCAATAATTTTTATGGAGGGAATGATGGCGACGATATATTGCTTCATTTCGAAGGTATGTTATACACACAACGTCAAAAGACGTAAATAGAATGTTTTGATTAAACCTAGTTCTTTTACTTATTGGTGTAATAAAGTATATGGATCGTTTTATGCTTTAAAATACAGTTTCATAATGTTTCAACCCTTGTTGGAGCTTAATGTAAAAAAAGTATTTATCTTATAGTCGAAAGTCGAAATTCTGTACAGTGACTCACCACTCACTAGTAAGCGATGTACTATAAGCGGTGTTGCCAGATATATTCTGGCGATAGGTAATTGATTACACAAATAACAATTAAATCCATATATTTTAGTTTTTATCTTATACTTGTAACAAACATCTATGCAAATATCAATTCAATATATTGATTATAGATTTGAAATAGACTAGCTGTGCCTAAGCACAGCTAGTCTATTTGAATATTTTATTAAAAAAAATATTATTTGCGAGAATTTTGGCGTACGTGACAACGTCGAATACTTGCTTACTTGTGAAAAAAGACAGCTTGATGCAGCGATGTGTACAAGATAGAGAGGATACAATAGGATACGTGCATAATTTATTCAGTGTCTAGTATTCATAGACGTAGCATTGTGATCGTTTTGGTATTTTATCAATTTGTGCTTTTTGTGTTTTTATTTGATTAGTTACAACTTTTTGCTTTTTTGTACGTTGTAAATTAGGGTTACTTTTTATTTTTTGTTAACAATAATGGCCGAATGTAGTGGTGTTAGCGACAAGAAACGGCGTCGTCCAAATTTATTAAGAGAAGATAACAATGTGTATTATTTTTGATGACACCCTGTATATACATAAAGATGTATGTATACTAGCACTACAGACCGTGCAGGTCCATGGGTGATGTTTCAACACTAGCGGTGGGTGCTCGGAGTTCCATACGAAACTCTTCTGCGACAATCTAGTAAGTTCAATTACCACTTTCGCACAGAATATCCGAATGCCCACTACTTCGGTTCGTTCCAAAACTTCTTGTGTTCTGCACCTATTTCCAATTTGCACATTAATAACTTAACCTTTCCATGGCTTGGTTGACGACTTGCCTCCATCCCATCTTGTCAATTGTCTCACTTTTCCAATTTCCGGTATTAAGTCTTCGTAGGTCCTCTTCAACCTCCGCTTTCCATCTTGTTCTGGGTCTACCTCTCCGCCTTCCTCTTATAGAACTATATATCAATATTTTCGTTAGCCTTCCTGTTCCCATTCTTTCTATATGTCCTAACCATCTTAGTCTTTGAGATTTTATCATTCCAATAATACCCGGATTTTTATATAATTCTTCGAGCTCTTTGTTTGTCCTCCTCATCCATATTCCATTTTGTAATTTTCCCCCAAGTATCTTCCTCAATAGTTTTCTTTCCCATATTTGTAGCATTCCTTGTTCTTTTTGGTTTAATGTCCATGTTTCTGAGGCATATGTAACTATAGGCCTAATCACAGTCTTGTAAATCCTGATTTTCGCACTCCTTGATATATTTTTGCTTTTCAATAATCTATTCAAGGCATAAATGCAATTATTGCCACGCATTATTCTGTTTTGGATTTCCTCCCCTATATTGGTTTTTCGTGTGATTATTATTCCAAGGTACTCGAATCGATCTATTTCTTCAAATTTACATATCTTTCCTTTGGCTGTTTGTACTGTCAAATAATTCCCTTTTATAAAGTCTCGATCTGTCCATTCCATGTATTTTGTTTTCAGTTCATTGATATAGAGCCCTTTTTTCCTGCTTTTTCTGTAATATTTTTTATTACCTGTCTTATTTCCTCTTTACTTCTCGCTAATACTGCTATGTCATCTGCAAATGCTAAACATCGATGTCTCTTATGATATATAAGTCCAGACCTATTTATGCCTGCTTCTTGAATTACTCTTTCCAATAACAGACTAAAGAGAAAAGATGACAGTGGATCGCCTTGTCTTACTCCTTCAGTGACGATGAATTTCTCTGACCAACCGTTATTTATTCTTACTTCATTTTCGGTACTTTGTAGTGTTAGTCGAATCATTCTGAACAGTTTTCCGCTTATTCCTAGGTCTTCCAGAGCTTTGTACAGTTCCTTTCTTTTTACTTTATCGAATGCTTGTTTGAAGTCGACGAATAGCACCATCGTCTGTTTTCCAAATTGATAGCTCTCAGCCTGTATTTCTCGTAGCATGAAGATTTGCTCCACTGTGCTCTTACCTCGTCTAAATCCACATTGGTATTCTCCGATTATAGTTTCCAAATATTCCTTTAACATATCCTAGATATAAGTGGCAAGTATCTTGTATGCCACATTTGATAGTGCTATTCCTCTATAATTGTGGCATTCATTTTTATTCCCTTTTTTATGTATAGGAAATATTATAGCGTTGGTCCACTCTGTCGGTATTCGTTCTTCTTCCCATATGTTTTGCAGTAGTTTGTCCATTTCATCACTTAATCGCGTTCCTCCATATTTGAACATTTCCGCTGTTATGTGGTCACTTCCCGGACTTTTATTGTTCTATAGATTAGCTATAATATAATTTATTTTATCTCTACTCGGAGGAGGTTCTTTCGAGTGCAGCTCGAAATTTGTTCTTACATTCTCTTCATTATCCAGCTCTGCATCCTCATTTCTTCGCCCATTTGAAAGATGTTCGAAGTATGTTTTCCATCGCTCTCAAACTTCTTTTTCGCCCAGTAGCATTTCTCCATCTTCGTTCCTAACGAATACGAGATATGAGTTGGATCCACTTTTTTCTCTTTCGATTCCTAGATACAGGTTCCTCTGGTCTATGTTTCTGTAATTATCTTCTACATTTTGCAATCGTCGCTCATGTTACTCCCTCTTCTTCCTTCTCAATAAGCTCTTCGTTCTTTTCTATTGTTCGCTGGTTTTTCTTCTTTAGCATCGTGTACTTCTGTTGTTAGAGTCTTTAATCTTAGTTTATTTCTTTTATCTATTTCGTGCAAGCATTCATCATCAAACCATGGTTTCAGTTTCTTTCTTTCATCTTTACTCGTTTTTTTGGCTGCAGCATTCATTATTGTCTTTATTGTTTCCCAATGATGCTCTATATCTCTTTCCGTTATGTCATTCATTTCCTCGCTGATTACTTTTTCATATCCTTCTTTCTCCTCATTTGTTAATAACCTTGCAACTATTCTATCTTCCATTCGTTTCCTCTTTTCATTTTTGTTTATTGGTATGAGTTGCTTTAATGTGACTCCCACCATGAAATGATCAGAGTCCAGATCGGGTCCTCTATACGTTCGTATATTGGTGATGCATTGGTCTTCTTCGAGTTCAATTAAAACATGGTCGATTTGGTTCATTGTTTTTCCGTCTGGCGATATCCACGTACCTTTATGAATATTTTTACGCTGAAAATATGTGCTTTTGATTCTGAGGTTGTGTTCTTTCCCAAAATCTATCAACAATCGGCCATTTTCATTTGTTTTCTCATGCAGACTATATCTTCCAATTGTTGGCATATACGTCTCCTCTTTACCTATCTTGGCGTTGGCGTCTCCCAATACGATTTCCAAATCATATTTGGGGATAGCCTCAAATACTCTGTCAAGATTACTATAGAATTCTTCTTTCACTTCTATATCCTTCTCTTCTGATGGTGCATGTATGTTTATAAGTATAATTTTGTGATACTTTCCTCTTATTCTTAAAGTGCACAATCTTTCTGAGATGGGTTTAAAGTCCATGACCATCAATTTCAGTTTTTTCCTAACTATAAAACCAGTCCCTAACATTCTGTTTTCGCCCCCACTATTTAAGAATACATAATCTGCCATTTCTTGTGAGCCTTGCCCTAGTTGTTTAGTTTCTTGTAATGCTATGATATCAAAATAATATTTTCCAGATTCCTGGTCCAACTGTTTTAATTTTCCTTCTTCATATGACATTCTGATATTCCATGTTCCAATGTTATTCTATGTTATTTGATCTTTTATCCTTTTTCTTTCATTTTGTGTTTTTCTTGTTCTTATTTCGCGCCAGTTTGTTTTCGTTGTTACATTACATATTACTTTAGTTAGTTTTTTTATTTATACTTCATTATTTCCAGCCTATCTTTTTCTCTGTTCCAACCCCATACTTCATCATTTATAATTAGTTTCTGGAATCCAATCTTGACTGATTTCCCGTTAATTCTCTCGCCTTTTACATGATTCCTACCATAATAATTTCGTATTTCTGTTCTGTCAAATTTAAACGCCAGAGCGTACAAGAACATTTTCTATTTATTTTTTATTTAGGACTATTAAGAACCCTTTAAAAATTATGCGCTCATGAAGTTCGCTTCTGCAACTGATTTTATGGACAGTAAGAGCGATGAGTCACTGTACAGAATTTCGACCTACGACTATAACAAATAATGATTTCATCTTGCATCGATTTGCACCAAAGTTTGAAATTAGGCTCGTCTCACCCTCTACTTCAAATTTTATATCATGCTCATGGGCACTGTTTATTTTTTAAGGGTGAAAGCTACCCCTAATTGTCAAAAATTATAAAATAACGTTGTAAACCTTAAAATGGGTAAAATTTGGTTTGGTTTGGTAAATTAATGAGTGTTTTATGCTTTAGGATATGATATCATAACATTTCAACCCTTAACATTGCAATTTTTATAAAGTACTTCAATAGATCTACATAGGAAAAACAGTGGAGTTACATACAAAAATGTATTAACATAAAGTTACACTGCATATTCACATACATTTACTTACTACATTTACACGACGACTAAATACAGATATAAATACATATACGTTTTTTTTTAATGTCTGTCTCATTGATTCGATCGTCATCGTGGTCGATGTCATCTTCGTCTTCTTCGATTACTTCTGGACTATTATTATAGTCTTCACCGGAGCACCCAGAACAAGGGGAATTCCAATACAGTCCAACTTTTCTGCACTCGTATAAAACGCCGCACCCTTTTTTACATTGGCAAAAAATCATTTTTAAAAGTTCATCGGGAGCAGGCGGTTTTTTCATGCGCACGTGGTGTATGTAATAAACCTTCTTTTAAGTACCATCCCCAAGCTGTTGCTCGGATGTTTTCATTACCGAGCCACTGTTAAATTTGGTAGTAGCATCTTTTTATATGCTCGTCTAAGGCATCAACAGTGGTGAGGAATCAACGAAATATACACTCACACGCGCAGATACATGAGCAGATGTTTCTTCTTCTCTGGCTTTCAGTTTGAATGGAAAAAGTGGAACATGTATCGTATTGCTGCCGAAAATACCGGTTATGTAGATTATTACGCTCCGAACCGTGCTATTCGAATATTTGGAAAAAAAATTTATTGGTTTTTTAAACTTAGCTCCATCATTTTTATTGATATACACTTTTTTCAAAAACGGTGATAGTATTTGTATATTTTGGGAGTGCAAGAGGTGTTTGAGAAGATGTCGCTTTCTGGCTAGACCTTGGCAATTCACGGTCCCGATAAGGAAGTCCATGACTTAATTTTGGCGTTTTGTCGTAAAGGCAAAGTGGACGCGGTTGCCCGCGCCACTTGTGACTGTACAGTTGTAGCCGTAGAAAGAGGGAACGAGGTGAGAGAGCGTGTCAGCCACTAGGCCATGGGCTGTCGAGATGGCGTTCATGATCGCCGTTGCTAAAATCTCAATTAAGATTTCAGTGTCGGTGGTTAGGTCGAATGGGATTGGTGGTTTTTCTAGTGTGATATGAGCGGTCTCTTGGGAGGGAGGGGGGTTGGTGTTTCCAACCGCTTTGGACATCTGGGGTGGTAGGCGGCGTGCGGCGAGTCGCCGCAATTTTGGCAGATGGGTTCATTTGCCTTAGGGAAATTGTTCGGTTTGTGGTCAAATGCGCCACAGGAGGGACAGACCGGTTTGGCCGTGCATGACTCGGCAAGGTGGCCTGTGCTTGTGCATCTGTTGCAGTATTTGGATACTGCTGATAGAGGGTTGGTTGGGTCGGAGGCCTCACACGGATGTGAGAGACCGTAAAATTGTATTCCGAATGAGAGGGCGCGGTGGTAGGCCATTTCGGAATCGGTTATGATTCGAAACATGGAAGTGGGCCGGCCTTGACGGCGGGAGATGATGCGCCAGGATCTGTTGAGTGGGAATTTGAGGTGTTGGATGAGGATATCCTCGAATTCTTTGTCGGAAATGGAAGTGCCTACATTTCTGCAGAAAATGAGAAGGTGGGTTTACGGGTTCTTGATTGAGATTCTGGTTCGGGGAGTAGGGTTAAGCGGTACGACGATGACTTGGTCGTCGCCGATGGTGTTTCGAAGCTTTTTTGCAAAAGTTTCGTGGGGTATGTTGGCAGGTATTTTCAGAAGGGCGGTGCGGTTTAAGTTTGCCTTTAAGTAGGAGATTTTTCCCCTCAACAGCACATTTGTGTTGAGGAGGTTAAAAAGCTACCGTTTAGAGACGTATTTTTGAGGTAGTTGGCGGATGTTTAGTGACTGAGGTTTGTGGTTGTTGGGTAGAGCGGGGTTGTTGAGTTGGCTGTGGTTGCTGAGTAGGGCGGGGTTGTTGAGTTACGGTGGTTGGTGGTGGAAGGGTAGGAATTCTTCGGTTTCTCTTGGGTTTGGCTTCCAAGAGAGTGAAGTCCCCTTCTTGTTCTCGGCGGTTGATAGTTGCAGGGGGGGTAGTTTGTCGGTTGGTGGTTGGGGAGGATTGAACGGAGATGTGGCAGGCGTAGGATTTGGCGGAATGTACGGATCTAGAAGAGCTTCGGGAGTTGGCTTGGGATTTTAGTTTGTCGGTTGCGTCATGTAGTAGGGTCTTGAGGTGCTCGTTTTGGGCCTTTAGTTCGGCGAGTTGAATTTGGGTATGTGCAAACATTGCTGCATAGTCGATGGTTGGGTCGATGGCTGGGGGAGGTACCATCGGTGGGAACTCTTCGTGAGAAGAGATGGATGGTACCTTTTGGCTTCGGGTTTGGATGGGGGAGCGTTGAGAAGATGGCATATTTATTTGTTTGTGGGGCGGAAGTGAACGAAGCAGAAAGTTGCTTCGTTTGTTGGGAGGTTGTTAGTATTGGGAGTTAGCGGACAAAATCCGGATAGCGGACTCACTGGCGGATGGAGTTTCCTCCCCGGTTAAAGATTTCCTGACCCTTTAGTCTGTCGGTTAATATTTATATTCACCTGATAAACCTTCCGTCTTCAGTTGGCTGGATGGTAGTGGAGTTCTTCTTGTTGGAACCTCTTCGTGAACGCTTTTATCTGGTAAAAGATATTTTCATAAATAAAATCCGCACTAGAAAGAGCAGAATTTCATAAATAAAAATGCTCCATAAAGAGCAGATTTTCACAAATAGGGTTGTCCTGTAAAGGACAAGTTGAGATAGAAATCTCAATTTGTTCGGCGAGTCCGGTGGCAAGCGCTGCTGGAATTATTTGGTTTGAATCAGGGACCAAATTTTCCAGTAGAGCTACTACTTGCAGGTGTCCTTCGTCGTGCGATGTATTCACTACACACTGGTCCTCCGACAAACGGTTCAATAAGTAGCTGTCCCTCCGACGACTATAGGGTACGTTGAAATCTGGAATTACTTGGGGTTTATTGGGTATCTCCTTTATTGCAAGCCCTACGGACTTGAGACTTCGTAGATGGGGAACTTCCCCAGGCACCCATGCGTTGTTGTCAGATTGTGCACAATTTCCGAAGAATAAGAGAAAACGTAGACTTGGAATCGTTGTACCCCATTATGCTATAGAAAGATAAATATCGCACAGGTAAATTCTTACACCTGCTTAGAGCATGTTGTTGGCTCTCTCTGGACTCTGTTACGTGATACGACAATTTAAAGATCGGTGTAAGAATTAAATAGGTAGGGCTTATCGAAATAACGTATTTGTTCGGCGGAGAAGATTTTTGTGCTGAACAGTGTTATTAGCTTTTCGCGGCCGTTGTCCTTTTAGGATGTATATGTAGATAAAAAAAAACAAGTCAAACGATATTCCATTGGCAGAGTATTATGTAAAAACCTTGATATCTTCCTTATCTGGTGCTAATCGAAATATTACAATGGATAACTGGTTTTCTTCGGTTAAACGTACAAATGACCTCTTGCAAGCTCCAAATGCTTTTACAATGGCTGGAACGCTGAGAAATAATAAACAAGAAATTCTTCCAGAGATGCTTTCCATAAAAGGACGTCCAGCTGGTGACGCCAGATTTTATTTCGATAAACAGAAAACGCTGGTTTCCTACATTCCAAAAAGGAATAAACATGTTTTGCTTCACAGCACAATGCATTCAGGAAGTTGACTTATACCTGAAGGAACAGGCAAACCAGATATTACTGAGTTTTATAACGCCACGAAAGGAGGTGTAGGTGGCCGTTGTGCATTTTCTATGACATGATAAATATTGCTTATATTAACGCGTTTATACTCTATAGTCACAATATGCATACACCAAATCAAAGACCATGTAATAGAAGGCAATTTATAGTTAAGATAAGTCGGAAACTAGTGATGCACTTGATGAAATATCGCTTAGAAATGCCAACGTTCGATCAAGTGATATTCTCGATCGGGAGCCGCCCCAAGACAGACCAACTCAAGAAGCTTCAGTAAGAACAACTTGTCAAATATGTCCTGCAAAAAACGACGAATGACCACTATTAAATGTAACAGATGCAGGCGCCCATTCTGTCTGGAACATTGCGCACGAGTTTGTTCGTTATGGATAATTAAAAACACATTTTTGTATATTACAATGACTTAAATAACCGTTGTAATAACCTACTTCAAAGATTTTGTTTTATTATACAGCCAAATTTTTTTCTTATCTAATTGAAAAAATAGACTCTCTAGGGTTAATGATATTTGCTAGGTATACATACACATATACTTTTGTAATAAATACCAAAGTAAGAAACATAGGGAGGATCACCCTGTATAACAAATTACTTTTTATATTGTAACGTTTAAACTATAGAAAGCGGTCGTTAACATCCCTATAATGTGAAAAACACTTAGCTAAGCAGTCTGAATTTGTTGCAAAAAAAAGATAAAAATTATATTTTAACAGGAAATAATAATTGCGTCAAAATAACGAAATTTTGCGGAATCAAATAAAAATTAATTGTTAATCGAGGTAAAAAACCTATTACACAATTACGTCGAACGATAAGTTCCACCAATCAGGAATTATCAGATACAAAAAAATAAACGATGCTGACATAGGGAGAAATGCCGAAACTACGAAAATGTAACAATTGAAGTTGCAGTTGGTAAAAACTCGCGGTCGGGAGCGGTCTAGTTTTTTTGGGGTTCGCGGATAGCGGTTTTTGAGGAGTCCTGAGTTTAAGTAACTTATAATGAGGACGTAGTGTTTTAACTATCAAGTTAATTTTTTTTCGAATGGGAAAAAGAAGATTACAAGGGAGCGTCTACTGTAGGCGTTCTGAAGGGGTTTCTTTTTTTTGTTCGAAACGCGAGTCGTGGCCGTCGGCGTTTTTGTGAACACCCAATCTGGGAATTGGTAAGTCTAATTTAAAAATTATACTAACTGTGTATTATGACTTTTTTTGTAGTTTGGTCAAATTATTAACATTGCCAGCCCGCATCTATGATACTATCTATATAATTTAATTTATGTTATTTCATATCGCATACGAGTATTTAATGGTGATATCTGTCCGTATGAATCAGGGATAGGGAGCACATTTGTGGTTGAATACTAAATTGTTAATTTCAAAGTTTCATATATAGGGTGCGCGAATATATTTAGGTTGCGGCGATTATTTTCAAACTAACAAATTTCAATTTATTTGCATTTCATCTCTCTTAATGCAACATGGTATCTCAAGTTTTCTCTCGATCCTATCATTGGTTTTAATTATTTACAGTCACAAGACTTTACGTACAATTATTCCTGGCGCTTTGTCAATTGGTGTAATCTATTTTAATTTTTTTATTTTGTTTATTAAACTCGTTTCGGTTAGTTTATTTTCTCAACCAGGAGAGCATGATTATATGAATACATAACATATACCCATAAGAGCTACACCTAAGATTTTTCCTCAACCCACCCCTCTAACTGACGTAACCCTATAACACAAGACCTCTCATTACCAACGACAACTGGTATCAGCGGATATCAATAAAAAAAAGAACCTTTCATATGCAAACCAGCTGCTCACATAAATCTCCCTCCGACCTGAAAATGGCACCATTATTACTTCATATGTACAATAATGTACTACATGTAACAAAAAGTGAATATTATAATACATATTAATAATAAAATTTAGTCAATACATACCTTTGCCCGTGCCTGTTGTTTTTTTTATTTTTCCCCTTTCGCGGCGAAATGACGATAGCAGGGAATTCATTTTTGCTTTTCCTGCATCCACATTGCACTTTAATTTGGCGGCTATTTTTTCCCAAGCATCTTGTTTTTTATTGCGCATATGATAATTTTTATCACGGGGATCCCACAACTCTGGACACTCGTGATATAAATCAATAAAGTATAAAATTCTTTCATGGTCCCATTCTGTATTATTAACGTCTTCCATTTTAAATAAGTTTTTACAGGTAGACAGTTGTTTAAATAAGGCAATGGACTTTATTACAACTGCATTCGCTCTTGACAAACACACCAAGTAAACTAAAAATTCGTCCAAATCAAACGCGCGCGAACAAGGAAATTTCTTTGATGTACCGACAACAAGTGGATAATGTTTGCGAACGCTTGTTCGTGCACGTTATTGCTCGTTTGTGCGCGGTAACCCGTCCAAATTGAACGCGCCTGCAACGTTCGCAAACGTTTGAAGCGGCGCGGATCGGCGCGCTTGATCTGGATTAAGTTTCACTCTCTTCGGGGACAACTAGACCCTACCGTTTTGACGAAATTATATATAATAAAATGAGTTTATGACCTTCTTTGGCGAAATTACAAATACCCCTTAAAATATACCCTTCGAAATTTGTTATGTAAATTACTATTATCTGTGTAATAATAACAAAAAGCGAAGAGCTATACCAAACTAACAGAATTTAGAACATCGTGTTGTTATTATTAAACCAGTGAACTAAATTCTATCTCGTTTCATTTAGTGAATGGCACCAATAAAACACGAACATAATATAGCCAAAGATCCTAATCTCATTGTCAAGCTGGTTACGCAGCCAATAATAATAAAAAAAAGATAGAAAAAGAAATGAGACTGACGCACTGGACTAAAATACACCTGTTAAAAACGAGTCAGTTTCGAATGTCGTTTATTGCAGGTGATTAAAATTAGCCATAACCGGTATTTGCGATTTTGTCCACGACCTGCACAGATTAAATTTAATGGATTTAATGGGATATGGAACAATTTCGAAGGTCACGTAACATAGACTGTGGTAATCGGTGTGTGAACATAGATCAAAACAATGTATTTGTGTCAGTGGAGAGAAAAGATGATTTATTTTACAGGGGGAAAACAATAATAATAATCTAATAAATGCAAACAGAAATTTTATATTTGCATAACAGCCAAGGAAGTCGCAGTGAATTTAAAATGAATAGTTGGGTTTTTTCTGAACCCAAATATTTAACATTGTTGCCCCAGCTACGCTTTTACGATCATCTAATCTCAACTAAAAAATTATACAAAATTATTTCGCATTTTGCAATATTGGAACATTTCATATTGTGATTTATTAATGGATACTAAAGTAGAACCTTGATAAGTTAAGACGTAGGAAAATAATTTGAGTTATCGAGTTTTTAACTTACTAAGGGTCGAAAAAATGTGTATCTATTTCACGATTCAGAGAAGTGTTGTCAACAATATTTTGTCGTTATTTAGGATATAATTTAGCGATTATGTAATTGTTTCCGATATTATGCACTGTTTACTGATAACTAGTAACATTAACCGACATCTGGATAAATCCAACCTAATCTTGCATTTTATATGTTGATTTCCGTGATATCTACCAATAATAATAGATAAATGGTCAAGATATATTCAACCTAAACGGTTCTGTAAAAAATAAACAATGAAGATTTTGTTCTAGTAATGCATTAAGTGACACTCCAAAAGCTTCTAGTAATTCATCATAATTACACTTAGGTGATTAAGAATATACAGCACAAACAATGAATTGAAAATAAGACTTTTTATACTGGTACATTAGCCACCAGGGAGAAGTTCCCAGAACTTTTGATTTGTAACAATTTTTGTAAAATATAGCAAACAACCTTTTGCATGTCATAGTGTCTTCTCCCTGATTATTTCTAACTATTTCTACGATTTTAATTGGCTGAAATAAGAGGATATCAAACTGATGATAGTTCTATCACCGCATGCTACTATGTCATTGTGTATTATTATGGCCCACTAATGAAAAAAATGTGTAGTCAGTTTTGACATTCAAAATATTGCTACGTAAAATTCACCTAGAATGCATAAAAAATAAGCTGCAGTAGATGGGGTGACGCGATTGAAGTCAACATACGACAATTAATAAATTTGAGAACCCCAAAGAACACACAAATCAATAAAAATTCACAGTGGAATTAGCCTTTCGCAATTCTGTGTATCCAAAGGTATTAAATTAACACAAAATACGACAATTCTAGAAATCACTTCTATACGAAATTATGCATCTAATATGCGCAGAAAAGATGGTAAGGAATATAAAAAATGTGTTATTAAAGCCTTATGGAACTCAACGGCGAAACAGATTCAAGAAATGTTTTTCAATGAGTACAATATTAAGTTTAACTCTTTTACTGATTTTGAATTTAAAGAAGCGAGGGCAACCAGGGATTGCAAAAAAACAACTACAAGGAATGCCAGAAAAAATAAAGGCGTCAGCATTTGCTTTTACGCTAGATCAATGAAGAAAAACGCAAAAAGTTTGGGCGGAAGTTACACCTGAAGGTCTGCAGAAAAAGTTCTTTAACACTGTCGCAGAATAATTGACATGACGAGGTAATCAACAATTCACTTTAAAAATGAATTAGATAATTTCGGAAATTTCACTAGCAGAATAGAGTATAATCCTATTTTTAACAAGACCAATCAAAGAGGGGACAAAAACTGCTGTGAAAGCAAATGGCTAGTACAAAATACAGTAGAGCCTGATGTGTGCCCAATAAGATTATTCCTAAAACTTTTGACGAAACGCCAAAAAATATATAACAATAGACCGTTTTTTGGTATAAAAACCTTCCTGTAGGTATTAATACTATTTTCAAATGGACTAAAGAAGAAACAGCTGCCAAAGTAGGAATTGATACTTCAGTTAAAAAAGTTACAAACCATTCGTACCGATCAACAGCTGTAACACATTTAGCTAATGCCGATATTCCGAAACAACAATTTCTGAAGATAGGTGAACAGAGCAACGCAAAATCACTTTAACCATATTTAATTATGCTGTCGGTACTTCATGAAGAGTTTATAAATAAGATGAGGAGGAACGAGACAGCCTCTAGAGGGATCGAGAAAGCTTCAAATATCGTTTCTGTGCCTCAGATTGAATGCGGTAATCCTCAATTTATCAAAAATGCACTTTTTATGTTGTTTATGTATTGTAGTAATAAGTAATTTAAAATTATTTTGTAAATTAAATGATTTTAGCCGTTTTTCAAGTTTTAATTTTTTTCTTCTTATTGCATTCATTATATTCTCTCCCCAAATATAACTCATGCTACGATTAATTATTGAAGATACTTTTCTATAGAGCCATCTGAAGATTCAACTCGTGCTGCGCACTAGTTCACTCTTCATCGGGTCTAATTTGGCATATCATCGACACTAATCGTAACACTAGTTATATGGTTAGAGTCCCGTCTAGAGTGGCCGTCTGCCTGAACGACCCTATAACCAATAAACTCGACCCAAATCGCAGCTTGTAAATTTGTAGATAACTAGCCAGATACGTACTAAGGATACTCAACATTTTAATTACGAAAACAAATGTGATTCATTTCTTACATTTTATATACAGTTTTTATTTCAGATTTCTTGTAAAAGTAAAATATGTCCAAACGGTAAATCTGTTAACAAAATTAATATAGGTTGTTTTAGTATTAAGGTAGATAGAAAATTCTATCTTTGTTTTTCGTTTATAATATTTTTGAAAAGTTATAATTTTTTTTGTAATTTGTTATCTGATCATATATTATATAAATTTGAATTCCAACTCACTTTTGTACTCATTTCATATCTATTCTCATTGTGTTTGATAATTTTCATGCTATAGAAAATTTGATATAATAAGTGACAGTTAATTTCCAGTGACAGTAAAATCATATGTGTCATAAGATCATTTAAGTGCCTTGTAGTATATTGAACAAACAGTTACTCTAGATTTGGAATAGCGTAATACGTAATTTGGAGAATTCACTGAAATTTATAAATTTGAAATCTTTGATCCCTCCCTGATATATATATATATATATATATATATATATATATATATATATATATATATATATATATTATGATTGTTTGTGTGTAAGGAATTTTTATTATTGTTATAGTATCAATTTAATATATAGAATTTTAGTGTAGCTCTCCTTAAAAGAAATAAAGAAAATTTTTTTATGTATTTATTTATTTATGTGGAGAGAATGAGAAACTCTTACTACTCTTTGGGTTCCGGCAGTGATTTTAACTCTTTATCTCGAATACTTTATCTATGAATCATTTAAATAACTTTTACTATATTCCTTTTTATATTATTCGGTGCGCCTATGGATAGAATATAGCAATCGATTCCAAATGTCACTCGTATCAGTTGAAGTAATATATATATATATATATATATATATATATATATATATATATATATATATAAATTATTTGTTTTTCTTTAACCGTATATATAATTTTATTTCCATTTTTCTTGGGCATCAGGTTATAAACGTAAATTCTGTATCAATTTATGTTTTTATTGACGTTTCGCTCTCTAATTCGGAGCATTTTCAAAATTTTTGATATATATATATATATATATATATATATATATATATATATATCCAAACAATGATTTCAATAATACATTAATACATTTAATATTACTTAAGTTTGTGTTATCACTTTTATTAGAACCTTTTTTATATTTTTGATAGTTTCAGATTCTAATTCTTTTGACTTTAATCATTGATGCACATCTCTAGCATGAATGTTGGTACCAACAAAGACAAAAAGAAACACTAACCTTATTTTCAAACCCACTCATCTTCCTTTCTTGAAGAGTTGTCTTCCCAAAACCATGCTATGTACAGGTCCGCCATCCTGATGATGATGCTTCTGCACTGGATTTCTTATTTCAGGAAACAAGTATTTGTGATTTCTATTATTTTCTAGCTTCTTAGATTTAATTGCACTATAATGTTTATTTCAGGAACTTTCCATTAAGTATCATCTCCAATTGAATTGATTATTTAATTTTAAATATTTATTTCATTCTGAAATCGCCTCCAATAACTTGTTATGTCTTTTTATATCTATTGTATGCAGCTTCTTATATCTTTATTTGTTTTATAGAAGTTTATTAGCTTCTTCTAATATAAATTGTGGACCTCTTTAGTACAAATTTCTTAGTGTTTTATCTAAATTTCTTATAATTTTATCTCCAAGTCCACTCCCTTTCATCTCATCATAAAAACTCTATTATAACAACCACCCTCCTTATTTTTTTCCTTTAGTTGCAAATTCGCAGCCCAGTGTTTGACACTAACTTTTAACCTCCTCAGTTTTGACACATGTTGATTCCATTGTTCTTGCTATGTTGACATAATTTTCAGTTTCATGTAATTTTTGTAGTCTTCTGATTTTATTGGGATATCTTCTGGTTGATTATTTAGTGCTTTTTTTACGGCAACATCAGCATACTCGTTACCAGCAATATCAATATGACGGTATTCATACAAATATAACTTTTCCGACAGTCTCCAAGTAGAATATAGTGTTATGAATGTGTCTAATTAGGGGGTCGGAATTGAAGTTGTTTTCCAATGCCTTGAGTGAGCTAAGCGAATCGGTACATATTTGTACTGGTATCATGGTTTTCATTTTCTATGTATTTCAAACATTTACAAATGGCAAGTAGCTCTGTGGTGAACACTGTAGTGAACACTGTAGTAGTTCTGGTAATGTCCAAGATCTAGTCATATTGTCAGTGTAGATAGCACATCCAGCACTATCATTACCTTTTGAGCCATCTGTGTAAATAATTTTGCTATTTGGATAAGAGTCTATAACAGATAGAATTTTTTAAAATTCTATTTTTATTAATTTTCTTTTAGATTCCGACACCATAGATAAGACCCGTTGAAATTGTCAATACGACTGAATACTACCTATAATATGGATTAATATATTTGTAATAACAAACAACAGTATTTCATGAATTTATAGTTAACTCCAATCAATCTGGCAAAATTAATTTTATACCCATATCTGAGGCATTTATATTAATATTTACTTCTCGCATGTTTTCTATAATCATTACTAAATTGAATATAACTAAATGAGACTAAGCGTTTGATAGCATCCCAAGAAATTTAGTATGGTAAAGCTTGCGACAAAGAGGTTTGGAAAGAAATTGAGAAGCAATATTAGGTGCATCTATAAAACAACTTGAATTTTGTGAGAAAAGGCAATGGGCAATCTGCAGAATTTGTAACAAGGAGGGTCTAAGTAAGATAAGGGGGAGTATTGAGTCCTGTACTAGTTATCATGGTGATGGACGATGTACTGAAGGAACTTAAAGAAAATGTAAAGAATATACACATAGGATTCAAAAATATCGAAGATATTAACAAATCCGAGTGTGTTTTTGTGCATGATTTAGTTATATTCGCAAAGAAGGAAAGATATCTTAACAAGAACATAATTTATTAGCATGGAAAGAGTCGCTAAAAAAACGGAATATGAATATGGAAGAAAGTAAAGTAATTGTAGTATGGTCAAGTGGAAGGTCTTTTATCTTTAGAAATGTTTATTAACTGGTTGTAATACAGATTTCAATACAAATATTTTTGAACTAGGTTGACGTTAGGAAGTTATGTCAAAAACTAAATTAAATATGTGCATTTGTTTTATAAAGCCCTATGCTGTAATGGTGGTAGGAAAAGAAGGCGAAAGCTTAAATTTAAATATATTAATAGAGAATGTTGCTTTTGTCATAATTCCAACTACCTAATCTAATGTATTTAACGCCCTAACTAGCATTAAACTGTGAAAAATTGATTACCATCTCGTGAGAACACGAATTCACCAATTCGATAAACACTCTTCAACCAAATTTTTAAATATATAAATCAAATATTAATTACCTCACATTATATACACAATATCTTTTGTATTAGGACACGCCATAATCATTAAATGATATATAGTGTCTGTACATTTCGGCTCGTGTTATTTCACACCATGGTGGAACAATTACTATTAATTATGAAGACAAAGCAGCTAGGAATAGAGTGAAATTTTTCGAGACTATGTCCGAAGACGTTGTAAGATAGTTTAACTCTTATATAATAATATGAAGACGTATTGAGAAAGTGGCTTTCAAAGACAATGCTGAAGAAGTACAGGAGAATGTCATGAGATGTTACTTAATCTTTTTACCCTAATTTTTGGTATTTCTAGGACAGGTATGGACTAGGGGATCTAAGAATAATGTAATACTGATAATAGATTGGATTTTTCAAGTTATTTCAGAATGAAATAGGGCTATTGTAGAGAGTAGCATGACGCGACTTCGAAAAAACTTCAAAGCAGTTTTTCATTATGATGTTCCCTGATGCCAAAACAACTCCCTGTATATATATATATATATATATATATATATATATATATATATATATTGTTGTAGATAGAACGAGCATATAACATTCATAGAATCCCAATAAAGTATAAAATAATAATATCTATCAATAAAAGTAATTTGATAATAAAGTACCAAAATTAATAAAATATCTATATAACAATATAAATAGAGAAAATAAATTAGAAAATAAAAAGAATTCATAAACAATTATTGATAAAACAGTTTTAAAATAATTCTGTATTTTAAAAAAAACAACCTTAGACAAAACCTAACAAGCAAACGAAGATCAATAAAATAACGTAACGCCACACGGAATGTTAGACACCTAAAGCATCTGCTTATATTTAAAGAATAAATAGGATGGTAATAATAAAATCAACAGTGCTACGATGATTGATTAATAAATGACATTTAGAATTAGTAAAATATATATAAGATATGTTTGTTAATATTTAATCATGAATGTTAATAGGAAACATAATAATATATGTAGAAAACTGTAATTATAGGTAATGTCAAAAAACCAAAACGAAATATAACAGTTGACGACAAGTATACCAACATAAAATGTAATTTGATATGAAATATAAGATTAAAAATAAATGATTACCGACCTAATTTATGTGTATAGATGTAATAATATAAAACAAAATAAGAAATGAACTGTATCCATATGTATTATGTAAATATTTAGGTTGTAGGAAGTATAAAACTTGTATATTTACATTGACCAATCGGAAGATTTCAAATAATCAATAATATGAGAAAACAATGATAATAAGATGTTAGTGAATTAAATCAATGACGATAAGGTTATAGTGAATAAAAAACAACATTTAATAGCAAGTTTAAGTCAGAAAAACAATAAAAACATTAATAAACAAAGTGACAGGTGAAAAATAATCAAAGATTTTTCTAGAACATTGCCAGCTTCCGGTTATAAACACAGAAAGGGTTTTGGCGGATAAAAAACCCGCGGTAGTGAGTCAAGCGTTGTTAATCAAGGAAGAAAGAAGTGATAGTATGTTATGCAGTTTTTCTTATAAACATTCAAGTAATAAGTGTTGAATGTATAAAATAATAAGTATAAAAGTAATTAATAATTCAAATAAATGTAAAGACAAATCTGTGTTGAAACAAAGTCAAGCCAAGTAGTATAATTATCACCCGATAATTATAAGAAGGAAGATTGCCACCTGGAGCGGGAAAGCGTCATGGATGGACACAGTTGAAGGCATCGCTTGGTGAAATATAACAAGGTCTGTGGTGTGTTTTAATTAATAATATTTGGTACCAAATAATAAAAAAGTGAAATTTAAATCATAAACATCTGGTAATAAAAGTTTTAAAACGATTATAATAAACCAGGAAACGTAAAAACTAACCATTATCAAATTTGTAGATATATGTATTAATTTCTGTCATGTTGAATTTTTCTCCAGTTACATATATATAAAACTTTCCACAAAACAACAAACCACAACTAATTTCAGTTTTTTATCACATGCACAATTGTTATAATACGTTAAAATATTTTTCAAAAGATCGAAATTAAGTAGATAAAATATTTCAAATATCCTCTCCATTTCATGAACCGATTAAAACTAAAGCAGTGTCTAAATATTTTTCAATAATACTATTTAGAAGAACAAGGAGAAAAAGGTTACAATAGTTGAACAACTTTAAACGCAGGTGTCAAAAGTATAATATTTCAATAGTAACACACAACATTAATACATTTCATATTCAATTCAAAATTCTCAATTATTAATACATATTTAAAATAAGTCCATAAATGAATAAGTGAATACACACAAATATAATCATATACAATTTGGCGCTATAAGTGCAATCAACCTATTTAATTATTTTAATTAACTCAGTAAGTAATTTCCTATTTCAATATATATATATATATATATATAAAATAAAACTTCAAAGAGTGGTCTTTGTTAAAAAAACCCTCAAAATCGTGGGGATAGCAGCCAAAAAAACTTTACAGGTTAGAGATAAAGTGAATCAAATAGTACATTACCTAAGCTTTCGAAGAGCATGATCTTCATTCTCAAAGGCTATAATAAACCAGAATGAAAAAATCGGTTAACTTAATAAAGAAAACAACTTCTGAAATCATTACGACTTACTTGTAGTGTTGATTTAAAATTAAACTCACATTTCACAAATTGCAGGAAAACTTTCATCCACTAAAGATTAAAATGTCGACTAAATATAATTTCTCTCCTACATATAGTAATGAGAGCCAGGATTTTTTTCCTGTTTTTATTTTTTAACTAGTCAGCCGTGACTAACTGCCAACTTTTGGTTTTTGGTTATATATATGTATATATATATATATATATATATATATATATAAAACCAAAAACCAAAAGTTGGCAGTTAGTCAGACTAACTGCCAACTTTTGGTTTTTGGTTATATATATATATATATATATATAAAACCAAAAACCAAAAGTTGGCAGTTAGTCACGGCTGACTAGTTAAAAAATAAAACTTCAAAGAGTGGTCTTTGTTAAAAAACCCTCAAAATCGTGGGGATAGCAGCCAATAAAAACTTTACAGGTTAGAGATAAAGTGAATCAAATAGTACATTACCTAAGCTTTCGAAGAGCATTGTCTTCATTCTCAAAGGCTATAATAAACCAGAAAGAAAAAATCGGTTAACTTAATAAAGAAAACAACTTCTGAAATCATTATGACTTACTTGTAGTGTTGATTTCAAATTAAACTCACATTTCATGCAACGAAGAGATTAGTGGGTATTGCACGCAGATAGAAGAAGAGGCTACTGAAAAGAGTGGTAACCTGGTAACCGCAGACATGCATGTTTCTGGCTCATTAGCTTTTGTATTTGTTATTATTATAATTGTTATGTTGTTTTTATTTAGTATTAATTTCGATATTTGATGTTGGCTAGCTCAGGGTAAATAAATTATTCAAAGGAGAGCATGAGAACTCTATACTCTCGTTGAGTTCCGGATTGATTCAAATAAGAAATATTAAATTTGCTTTTTTATAAATATACTATTACATTGTCTCCTCTGATTGGCGCAAAAATGTAAAATATATCTCTCACTAAATAAATGTGACGCCTATAGTATCAAGCTGATTCCTGTATTTAGTACTTGACATTCAAATAAAACACGATGAATCGAATGCTATTTGACTATAATTACCAATAGAAATAAAATTGAAAAACATTACAAAATTGATAGAATTCTTATGTCAAGCAAATTACTACGATCTAAAATACTGATTGCATTTATATTTTTTTTATACAAATGAGAATCAAAAAATGGAAATTTGGCCAAATTAGAAAATTTTCTATGTTTAATTTTTTTTAAATTGGTTAACCAATAACTTATTCGCCCTGACCTGTTTACTATACACCGGGAAGTTCTTACTCCAATAATCTCCTACATTCACTTCTTTATATGATGCTGGATCTTCATCCACTTGCAAAACTAATTAATAGGTGGTACGGCAGGTAAGTTTAAATTTTATTTAAATACTTTGTTGAGTTTACTTTTAATACTTTATCTTGATTTAGGAATGTGTTTGAGGAAGTATTTTACGTTATACTATGAATATTCTCCTCAAATTACTAAGCTTCCTCTGTCGTTATTACAATTGCATGTATTTCTTATAATTTTTAATATATTGACGTTAAATTATTTTCAAAATACTTTCTTAATATGTTTCTACCATGTAATTCAAAGAATTTCTAATAATTTCGTAAATTTGATAAAAAAATCTTACATGCGTCCTTTCTTCTCTAGATCACACCACCGACTTCTTTTTGTTTCCAAAATCAAAAAACTAACTCCCGTTGTCTCACCGTTGTTATGTAACAAAACACTATCAACTAGTAGATAAATTACAATTTGTCCTATATCATGATTTTTATTCTATTTAATGTACCTTGCTTATATGAATACCTAATGTTCTTTCTAAATTTTAAATTAATTTATCTTACATCTTTACAAATTAATTTCTCCTGAAATATTCCTAATTTTAACAAACAATGATCAAATACATCCTACTTTTAAGTTATAAAATAAACAAATCTACAATATAAAATGTTTCGAAACCATTTGTAATGCCTTTCAATTAAATCATTCTGTATCCTACAATAATTATTTCATATAACCTTGACCTAATATTTCTTTTTCTCATAAAATTTCTCAATGTTTCTACGACTCTCCAAATTAATCAATACTTCAGAAGCATAAATAATTCCATGACCAAATCTCTGTTATTGGCATTACGTGCTAAACTGACATGAAGTTTCATTGACAATTCTCTGTTTTTTTATTTATGTAAACATGGTAATTTCGTTCCTGTATTATAATTAAATATCCTGTTATATTATTACCTAATCATATTTCTGATGGAAGATGTGCGTTTAGGCAATCTATTGCTTGAACGATGCAAAATGGGTCAGCAACCGGAAGGACCGTTTAGAGTAAAAAGTTCTTCCAAAGATGTGGTCATGAGATTGGCGGAACCAATTTTTCAATCTGGACGTAACATCACAGCGGACAATTGGTTTACGAATTTAGAATTAGTCTGACAACTAGAAACTAAGAAGCTATCTTATGTAGGAACCATTCAAAAAAATAAAATAGAACTTCCATATGCTTCTATACAGCCCGCAAAAAGACAACAATTTGACACTATTTTTGGGTATTCATAAAATGAAACGCTAGTTTCGTTTCGTACGTTCCGAAAATAGGAAGAACAGTAATACTTCTTTCAAGTATGCACGTTGGTTCGAACGAAATATCGGATGAAATGAGAAACAACCAGAAATAATAAATTTCTATAATGCAACAAAATCTGCTGCAGCTGTTGCAGACAAATTATGCGCTACCTATAATGTTAGCAGAACCACCAAAAGATGGCCTATGGTGATTTTTTATCACCTTCTCAATATGGCTAGAATTAACTCTAAGGTAATCTTTCTTGCCCATAAGAATGAATATTGCACAAAATGAGCTTTTTTAAAAAGCTTAGCACTAGCTTTACTCGATGAACAATTGATGAGAAGAGCTCAAATGACAAATTTGCCGAAATAAATTCAGAGCAATTAAATTATCTCACCCTAAATTCAGAAAGAACAATCTAAATAAAATCCGAAATATCCTTAAAGAAAATAACTTACCCATGACCGTTTGTGAACAAAACTATTAAAAAAAAATACATGCAATCTACAATTCAAATCAAAAACCACAAAAAAACCAACATCATTTATACCATTATCATAATTACACGGTTTATCAGAAAAAATCAACAAAAGCCTTCAGAAAGAAAATTTTTCCCACAAATTAAAGAACACCAACCAAACATTTTTTTCAAAAATGAAACCAAACATTTCAAAAAATAAACAAACACACACAGTATACCAGATTCCTTGTGGAGATTGCAATAAAACATATATTGGTCAAACCAAACAATACCTCCAAAAAAGAATACAAGTTCATAAGTATTCAAAAACTGATGTAACAGCTTTATCCAATCAAGAATACAGGGCATAAATTTAATTTTGACAATGTAAAACTATTAGCTAAAGAAAATAATGAAAAAGTTAGAACTGTACTAGAAATGGTTAACATAAAAAGAGATATAAATAGTAAAATAATAGAAACGATATTCGTAATTCGAATGTAATATATGATGGTCTCTTAAAATAACCAATAAATTGTTGAGAGCTTCTGCACCTCACTATAATATACACCTGGTAAATCAAGCAAACGCGCCCAGACTAACACCACATCGTACTAGAAAAAGAAAAACAAAAAACACCGTGATTTTTTATAGACCGTAACACGTTCAACAACTTCTGTACTAAGCACTTTTTTCTAAAACGTACATGAAAACATTTATTTAAGGAAATTCGCAAATTTACCAAAATTTTTTTTTTGTTTTTGATGCCAAAATGTTACTTGAAATAAGCCTGTACAATTGGTCTAGTGCCATTGGAATTTTTTTAAAGATCGCAAATTACTGAAGCGGCGTTAAATTCATTTTTTGTTCCAAATCGATAGATTGTGATTTATAAGCAAGTCATTAGCAAGCGGTATGGAGGAAAAGTAATTGTCCATTGTCACATTGTCACAGTGGATATTAGACGCATCACTATACTGGAAGTACCATTTCCCAAACGATGTGGGCCTTCTGGTTGCTTTCCCGCGTATATTTCCATGTTGTGAGTGTAAAATGTCCGGGCGTCAGCTAAGCTGTATATTTCTATGCCATATTTGGCAGGCTTATTAGCAATATATTGGCGAAAGCGACACTTTACGCGAAAACCATCGAGCATCTCATCTATCGTTACATACTCCCAATACTGTAATACGATCGGTCAAAAATTTCGCGAATTGGAGCGTAGTTATCATATTTTGTCCGTTTTTTTCTGCTATTTTTATCATCGTATAGCCGGAAGAATGACATGAAATCTGCGCTCTGACATGAGAGCTGCAAAGTATTCTGGTGCAGTGTCGTCGGTACTCCACAATCCTGATGTATTCTTTTGGGCGTGTCCGGTTTGTGTTTGAACCAATTTTTCCCCAAGAAAGTAGCTTCCCTTTTTGTTTTCGATCGTAAAGGAGATTGAACAATAAGAACATCTTCAGTACCACTCTCGCCTGATTGTTCAGTATCGGTGCTATGCAAACTGTGCAGAGGGAGTGTCACTAAGATCCTAGTCAGAATCCAGCGGCTTTTCTGTATCAGACGAAATTCCTTCAAACCATTTCATTAACTTTTCTTCTTGTTTGTTGTACATGTTTCCGTTATTATTAGCTTTAAAAATAAAATAAAGATAAAATAATAGTAACACATACACAATCTTTAAGACAAATTTACCAAAAACAAAGACTACACTATGAAAAAATTTACAAAACACAAAATTTTTCAAACGTAAATGGTGGCGATATTCGATTTTTTAACAAATATCTACCAAATATAGCGAAACATTTTGAGCCAGCTTAGTGCCGTACTGCCATGCGCTAACATAGTACCCTCTCCAGGCGCCTCGGGAGCGGGAAGAATCTAAATCCACTCTTTAGAGTTTTATAAACAGAAAACTAAAAATAATAGATTTTTTCTAACACAGCGAACGATCCAGCTCCGTCAAGCTGCCCCCCCGGTTAGATTTTTGTTACCAAAATGCTAGCACACATAAAGGGCACCTAGCACAACCTAGCACAACAATTTTTATAGCTAGCACACCAACAGCTCACAATAAAAATGCTTTTGAATTCGGGTGGGGCCAGGTTAACGCTAGACCCCCTCCCCCTCCCCGGTTGGAATTTTTTCGCCAAAATGCTAGCACAGATAAAGGACACCTAGCACAACCTAGCACACCATTTTTTATAGCTAGCACACGAACAGCTTACAATAAAAATGCTTTTGAATTCGGGTGGGGCCAGGTTAACGCTAGCCCCCCCCCCCGGTTGGAATTTTCTCGCCAAAATGCTAGCACAGATAAAGGACACCTAGCACACAATTTTTTATAGCTAGCACACCAACAGCTTACAATTCGTGTAGGGCCAGGTTAATGCTAGCCCCCTCCGGTTGGAATTTTTTCGCCAAAATGCTAGCACAAAGAAAAGACACCTAGCACAACATTTTTAATAGCTAGTACATCAACAATACTTTTGAATTCAGGGGATGGGGGGCGTCTGCAAAATAATGCTATGGTCACACGAATGAATGAAAATGTTGGATGTATTTGTCCCTAAACATCATTTTCCTATAAAAAATGGCCCCTAAACAGATGTTGCCAGATTGTGCGTGATATCTATATTTTCCCATCTAGCAGGGTATTTGATTAATTAATAATTAACCATTATTTAATTGATAATTATCTATTTATTTTCAATTAATGGTAAAAAACGGAAGAATGCAAAAAACAAAATAATTTTGTTGAAATAACAGTAATTTTAATAAAACAACATAATTAAATTCAACCATTTAGTCACTGAATCAGAAACAATCCGTGCACGAATAAGTTGCAAATTACGTCACACTATAAAAAAGGCAACGACAAACGTTTGCGTACAGACTTGTTGGATAAATAAATGTCCAAAAAAGCGAAGCCGTGTTGGATATGTCCTTTGGACAAAGTTGTGCAATCTGGGAAGGGGCGGCTGAGATCCCTAAAAATGTTCCAATATATTGAGAATACATGTTTTAGGCTGATCGTGGTACACTGTAGTCCTTATTTAAAAGAAACAACTCAAACTTTATATTTAAATTTGCCAGAATATTTATTGCCGAAGTTGATGGTTAATTAACCATTGTAATGATAACATAAATTTTGCATTTCACTATCAGATTTTTTTTAAATTCCCAAGTTAACTTAGAACGTGCAGCTTTTAATTCTTAGAGCCGGTTAATCAGAGCTTCAAATATTTCTGTGGCATATCATAAGACACCAACACTACTATGTATTTTTCAAAGTTTTTAGTATGTAACTGGCAATGTATGTTTGTTCGGTTGCAATATTGCCACTCAGTTTTGAAGCAGATATCTTCAACCGATTGATTTGAAATTATATGAAATGATATATACGTCTAGTTTGCATGCCAATCCATGATTAGGTTTGTGACGTCGTTCTAAATTCAACATGACGGATCATCAAAGTTGGCGGACTAAAGAAAGTGGACTAATTTTTTACTTTCTTACAATATGGATATTAAATGGAAGGCAGCAAAATTGATGACATAGGTATTTTCATTTTTCTAAAAACTAGGTATAATCCATCTGAAGTTCTCATCGGACTTTTTAAAAGGGTCGTTAAACCATGTCTATCGTTAAAATTTGAATCATTTTTATAATGCCGTTTTTATGGGTCTTAAGATTAAATAAAATTCTTGTAGGTACATCCAAACTGGCCGAATCAGATGTTTGGGTTAAGAAAGGGTTTCCCCGAAGGGCTGATGGTTGTAATAATATGTATTCTTTCTAATAATATTACAAGCAACATGGACTATATAAGTAAAACTAATGATCTAACTATTTTCATGAGTGTACTTCGATAGAATATTTCTCGATTAGACGACATAAAACTGTATTAATGCGAAATTTATATTATTTAAACAACATTACATGGTATTTAATTACCCTTTTTTGTTCATTTTCAATCACTTATTTTTGGACTAAACTTGAAGAATCGTTTTCAAACCGTGACATTTTTATGATATTTTAAATTAAAATTATGATAATAACAACAATTGTTACTTAGACGTTACTTATATACGGACTTAAAGGGAAATTATCGGCACTGCCAGAAAGTTATCTCCGAAAAGATCCTGCTTCATTTGGAATTTTTACCATATGAGTGGAATATTCCGAAAATTGTTCGTTACTACAGTAAGAAACAATTAAACCAGCCGTTTTACATATATATTCAACCTATTCATTTATCCGTTTATTTATTCATCGAGTAAGTATAGCGTTATTTCACTGTGTGCTAGCTATAAAAAATGGTGTGCTAGGTTGTGCTAGGTGTCCTTTATCTGTGCTAGCATTTTGGCGAAAAAATTCCAACTGGGGGGGCTAGCGTTAACCTGGCCCCACCCGAATTCAAAAGCATTTTTATTGTAAGCTGTTGGTGTGCTAGCTATAAAAAATGGTGTGCTAGATTGTGCTAGGTGTCCTTTATCTGTGCTAGCATTTTGGCGACAAAATTCTAACCGGGGGGGGGGGCTAGCGTTAACCTGGCCCCACCGAAATTCAAAAGCATTTTTATTGTAAACAGTTGGTGTGCTAGCTATAAAAATTGTTGTGCTAGGTGCCCTTTATGTGTGCTAGCATTTTGATAGAAAAAATCTAACCGGGGGGGGGGCAGCTTGACGGACCTGAACGATCCCGGGTTAAACAAACTACTATTACTTTTTAGCATGAACAAATTTGGTGTCATAATATTTTTCTTTAAATTTTGTACTTTTAAGTTTTTATTTAGATGGCGATATCTGTGTGAAAAACACCTTTATAAAATTGACTGTCTCGACCCTTACTTCGTGGAATATGCTCATATTAGTGTTTTTAAATGAAACTCACGGTCTCTAGTTAATTCCACAATATAATACAAGTTATTGAAAATTCTAAAAAATTGACAATTGTTTCGATAAATCAATATCATCGTCAGAATGACAGAAGTTACATTTCATTTTATGCCTACCTGATGTTTAGTAGTTATTTTTGGCTAGACCAAGAAGTAACCTAACTTGTGATTGGCTTAATATATGTTTATAGAAAAAAGAAGAAGATGTGATATTACAAATATTGAAGCTTAGATATTATTAGCCCTATGGTGATATCCTGGATATAATTTTTCCAATTAAGATCAGTATAACTGTGCAATGATATAGAAAACCAGGAAAACTATATCTGCTGATCTTTACAATTATCACTTAAGAAGACAGTTTATTAGTGGAGAATTCCCTAGATTTAACTGTTCATTGACAACTTCATATTGTGGGTTTCTTAAATGTCTTCTAATTTCCAGTTCTTCAAGGAAATCCAGTTCTTGTTTCTTTTCACAAATATGCAGCACTTCTAGTTCTGTGTTAGGTGTCAATGAATGATTGGTGTCAAGTAGATGTTTTCCGTAGTGGGATTTATCTGGTTGTTTTAATCTGTATGCTCGTAAGTGCTCACTGTATCGTATTTCAAAATTCCTAATGGTCTGACCCAAATAGACAGCATTACATTCTGGACATTTGAGTTTATATATACCTGACTTCTTTAATAGTTGTATTTTTGTTTTTACATTTAACAATTTTGTACTAACGTTACTTTCTGTTTTAAAAGAAATTGTTGTATTCGTTGCTGAAGATATTATCTTTGAAATATTATTAGAAATATTTCCTGCATATGTGATGGTTTTATAAGTTTTAATTTCATCAGCTTGTTTAGGATATATTAGTTGTAATGCCACTTTTTTCTCTTTTTTACTAATTAGCTTATTTATCATATCTAATGGATAACCGTTAGATGTTGCTATTTCTCTAATTGTATTAATCTCTCTATCAAAATTACATTTGTTCATAGCAACTGAAAAAGCTCTATGTATCATTGAAGTATACGCTGCTAGTCTGTGTGACACAGGGTGGTTAGAATTGAATGGAATTGTCACATCAGTCTGTGTTGGTTTTCGGTAAATTGAATAATTAAGTACATTATTAACTCTTTGAATTTTTAAATCAAGAAAATTGATTGAGCTATTTTCTTCAATTTCTAATGTAAATTTAATTTTCGGGTGTAAATTATTGATGTGGTTGAAAAATACATCTAATTGTCGTTCACTACCCATAAAACAAGCTGATATGTCATCTACATATCTATACCAAAATAAAATATTTTTCGAAATATTACTTTCAAAGATCTTTCTTTCTAAATTGTCCATAAAAATGTTTGCTAAAATAGGTGATATAGGGCTTCCCGTTGGTAAACCTTCATTTTGAATATATATCTTATTGTCAAAAGTGAAATAATTCTGATTAATGCATACATCAAATAAATTAAGTATATCTGATATTATTCCTGGATTAATATTTTTATCTTCTAGTAATTTTCTTACAAGTATTAGACATTCTTTAGGAGGAATTTTAGTAAACATATTAGTTACATCGAACGAAATGAGTTTATAGTTATCTTGCAAGTGGATTGCTTTCAACTTTTTGATTAGTTCTATTGAATTTCTAATTGAGTACTGAGATTCATATCCGTAAGTATTGAGTATATTGTTGAGCTTCTTTGCCAATATATTATTAGGAGCATTAACATAAGAGACTACAGGTCTAATTGGTTTCGTTATTTTATGTAATTTAACTGTTCCATATAATTGTGGACAATGAGGATTCTTATGTATGATAGACCTCTTTTCGTAATCATTTAAAAGATAATTTGAATTATTAACAATATCCCTTACATTATTAGAAAACTTCTTTGTTGGGTCTGCTTTAAGAACTTTTACATCGCTGGATTCTATAAAGTTATATACTTTGGAATTGTAATTTTCAGTCGTCAAAATGACAGTAGCGTTCCCCTTATCAGATTTTGTAACTGTTAGGTTATAATTCTCTATCTTCTTTTTTATTGCATTTAAAACTGTAATGTCATTTTTTGTTTGACGTTTAACTTTTGAAGGTTCAATGTTTTTTATTAAATTGGCAATTTTTAATTTCTCATAAAGAAAATTATTTGAATTAGATTTTAAAGCTATTTCTGACTCTGTAGCTATAATTTGTTTAATATTATTCGTAAATTTAGGTGGTATGCTGTACTTTAAACCTTTATTTAAAAATTCTATTCCACTATTTGTAAAATTAGTGTCTGAAAGGTTTTCAAATCGTGGTGCAAAGTGTGTTGGTATGTAGGTACATACTTACAGTTTCATGATGTTTTGAGTATTGAATTTTATGTTGTGTGTGTTCAAGATTCTGTAGCTTCTTTTCTTGTTTCTTAAATTTCATATGCTTCATCGTGCTGAAATTTTCTCTAATTTTGTCATCCAAACAGTCAAATTCTACTGGATGTAATTGGAATGTGAGTTCTGAATGTACAACTTTTATGTAGTTGTCTAAGGAGTCTCTAACTTTGAACCATTTCTCACATTCTGATTTTATCCAAACTCGTTGAGCACATTTTATAGCTTTTTGTGCTTGTGGTGTTTTAGTGTGACATTTTATATTCACATAATTTGGTATTACCTTTTTCCTAAGACATTCTTGGTTAAACCAAATGTTTTGTGATGCTTTGTAACGTTTTTGTAGTAACTTCTGGTACAGTCGGGTCAAATCTTCTCTCGAATATTTTTTAATGTAATTGACTGTCTCGACCCTTACTTCATGGAATATGCTCATATTAGTGTTTTTAAATGAAACTCACGGACTCTAGTTAATTCCACAATATAATACAAGTTATTGAAAATTCTAAAAAATTGACAATTGTTTCGATAAATCAATATCATCGTCAGAATGACAGAAGTTACATTTTATTTGAGGCCTACCTGATGTTTAGTAGTTATTTTTGGCTAGACCAAGAAGTAACCTAACTTGTGATTGGCTTAATATATGTTTATAGAAAAAAGAAGAAGATGTGATATTACAAATATTGAAGCTTAGATATTATTAGCCCTATGGTGATATCCTGATCTTAATTGGAAAAATGATATCCAGGATATCACCATAGGGCTAATAATATCTAAGCTTCAATATTTGTAATATCACATCTTCTTCTTTTTTCTATAAACATATATTAAGCCAATCACAAGTTAGGTTACTTCTTGGTCTAGCCAAAAATAACTACTAAACATCAGGTAGGCATAAAATGAAATGTAACTTCTGTCATTCTGACGATGATATTGATTTATCGAAACAATTGTCAATTTTTTAGAATATTCAATAACTTGTATTATATTGTGGAATTAACTAGAGACCGTGAGTTTAATTTAAAAACACCTTTATAAAAATTTATAAAAATGGAGAATCTTATATTTTTTAATATTGAGAGTTATCTTTTATGTTACGAGATGATCTCATTGTTTTCTTATGATTGAATCTCTCAACCGGATAACAGTACGGTCCTTTGTATCGTTATTGAATTGAGTAAAATTACGTTATTATCTTGAAGTTTACTTAACAATATATGGATGACGATCAAATTAAATTTACCTGGAAATAGTTTACTAGAGATTGTAAATAAGATTAGATCATTGATGGTACGTTGAATGGCTGTTTCGACATTTTTATTGTCGTCTTATTCGTTGTTTGTATAGGGTGGGTCAGAAGAAACGAGTAAAGAATGGTTAATTTGTCAAATGCCAAATGATACCAACCGAATTTTTAAGCTTATTTTTAGAACTATATACTGTCTCATCGTTATAATTGCAATAAAGAATCTACCGCATTACTCCTTCGATAATAAATCATTATTTTGTGGTACGCGCCATTATCTCTAATCTTTTTGTTATTCATCTTACTGCAACCAAACGGCACATGATTTACATAAAGTTTTCATTTTTCACCTACCTTATTCGACCGTACACCATGCATAGTATACTGATGAATTGAATAAGAAATTAATTAGCTGCTTGTCCGACTTAGCCCGATCTTTTGCCGTATTGTAGATTACTACCACTTACTACTACTGCTTCGGGGCGTTACAATCCCTGATGGCTTTTATCCGAATTCACGATTGAGGAGCTCGCGTGCAAAACCGGACATACCCACTTTTTTCACAAAATCATGTTCTGTTGGTTTGTGGTTGTAGGTCGTGAGATCTATCGACCCATGCATCTGTTTTTCACCAAAACCGTATATATATCCTTGAAAATCCGCATCAAAATTCGATTTTTGGAGCAAAACCGGATAAATCCAAATTTTGTAAACAAAACCCGATGTATCTAATCATCTCTGTACCGAGTTGCGATTTTTTAGTTCGCCCTCGCGGTCAGTTCGTTACTGATGTTGTGATGTGATGGCTAGAGGTGCCTTCAGTCCTGGAGGATATAAAGAAAGTGGAGTTTTTGGTTCTTTGAGATGAAAATTGTCGATTATGGAGTACAATATTATAGTCTATTTTTGTGTACGAGAGAGTAATAAAACCCAATTTCTAATGGAAAAGTTAGTACGGTCATTTTAAATATTATTACAAAACAATCTAAACATTTCCTAAAATTTTCATAAATGCACCTGAGCTAATACAAGTTTTCGATCTTTTATTGGTCTTTTATAACCATAAGCTGTACAGAACAATAGAAAAAGGTTTGGACAGGCCAAAAGTCCTGTGTATTAATGATTACATACCCGTATCATAAGATTATTTTCAATAAGTACCTATTTGCCAATAAAGGTTTAACATTTTGTTTTATTTTAATTCCAATAATCTCTTACAGTAATCGAATTATAAGTAGATAAATTCCTTCCCAACATATTTTACCGAAAATGCGATTGTAGGTTTTACCATTTAGTAAGGAGGTCCACGTTGTGTATTCTTAACAGTTTAATAAAAGTCGTTTAGTTGCAACTTGCAAGGTGCAGTGTGCAGCCTATTGTGAATTCTAGTGTGATTATGGAAAATTTGGGAAGGCCTTGTAAACGCAGAAAAATCGGTCCTTCAACAGTTAATGAAAAAACATTAATATTTCATTGTTTTAAATCATTTACAGACAAACATTTACGTAAAAATGTTGATGACACAGTGGAATTAGTTAGTAGTACACTTGGATTTACAGAGTTATAAAAGAAGAGAAATATGACTAGTTTCAAACAGCACGTAAAGCTCCAGGAAAACCAAAATTTCAAATAGAAAATAATTTGAAAGAAATACTTCGAAGAAAAGTTCTGTGTTCTTCTTTAGAAAAGAATTTCCGACAGTAGACAAAGTTCTTGCCACGGTTCGAGATGAAGGATTACCTGAAATGAGTCGATGGAAACTTTTAAAAGTAATAGGTTTTCGCTGGAAAAAGCATTCCAGAAAGTCTATTTTAATAGAAAGAAGCGATATTGTAGTATGGAAAAGAAATTACCTAAGGACTATACAAGAAATTAGAAACTAAAGAATAAATATATTTTATTTAGATGAAATATGGATCAACGAGGGACATACACCAAATAAATTTTGCAAGATGAAACTATTACAAGTTGAAGACAGGATTTTTTAAATAATTTATCTACTGGTTTAAATACACCATCAGGAAACGGGCGCAGACTGATAATAGTACACATCGGCATTTCAAACGGTTTTGTTAAAGGTGGTTTATTGACTTTTGTATCTACTCTTATCGGTGACTACCATGGGGACATGAATGCTGATGTCTTTTAAGAATGGTTCGAACAAATGGTAGATCTGCTTCCTCGGTACTGTACAATACTAATGGATAATGCAAGTTATCTATCACTCGAGACTTTTAGAAAAATTGTCCATAACCAAGTGGTTAAAAAAAGATTTACAGAATTGGCTAAATTCAAAGAATATTAAGCTCCATCCCGGTTCTGTGAGAAAATAATTGTATTCTTTGTGTTCCCTTCATAAGGAGTAATTAAAAAACTATGAAATTGAAAAAAATCGTGGGATGACGGTGGTTAAATCACCACCATATCATTGCGAACTAAACCCGATTGAACTGGTATAGGCACAGATGAAGAGAGAAGTTTGAAGATTTTTTTTTAAAATGAGTGATACACAGTTGTTTTTGGAGGCTGTAAATAATTTGAAGTCTGAAAACTGGTAAAAGGGAGTATATCATATGTTGGAATTTACACTAATTCCAACTGTTCTAATTATATATTTCGAGACACCCTGTACATATGTATTGGAACAGGCGTAGATGTCGCTGGGTGTCTAGCAGTAACAAATCTCTGCGCGCGCAATTCATTTTAAAAGAGAACAGTAGTAACTTTCGTCGGAAGCACACCGAAGGTATGTGTATCTACGCGCTGTAGACAACCCGATGTTCAAATTGTGTGTTTAGTTTAGTTTTAGTCTCTCTACATCAAATCACAATTGCATCAGTCGCACGTTGTTAATTCTCCCTGCTCGGTATTAAAACGTTGATCAGGTTTATGATATATTTTTTATTTTAGTGTGATAATTATTTCATGTTAATCGCCAAAATCACAGTGTTGCCAAATATTGGCAAGAACAATTTTTGTGGATAATTTTTCACATATTTATTTATTTTGTCTTATATGGTCTTTCTACTTTCTAAGTGGTATCATTAAAGATCAGTTGAAATTAAACTGAATTTTTATTGGTATTGTTCAACCTTTCGTGGCCAGCGGAGACAGGATAGTGCACTTAAACGTCAACAACCACCTCACCAAAAAATAATACAGTCCACTTAGGTTACTGCCCGTCTTCGCTCCCCGACATCATACGAATAAAGAAGAAGAGAAAATGTGGAAGTTGGACAATATTACTGATGAAATGCCACTCATTGTAAATATTGGTTGCGACAGTTCATCTTCTGATTCCGATTCTGATTTGGATTTGTAAGAAGTAGCTCTACTTATACTGGTAAGTTTTCATATTAAAATTATGATTTATGAACGTAACGTTGTTTAACAGTCAAAGTTTAAACCCTTATACCTATATAATCAGTATGACACAATGTTCTTAATATACTTTGTGGAAAATAAAACATTTTTGAAAAAATTGCCCTTTTTTTCCTTCTGCTGTTTAGAAGTTATAAGCAGGTTAATTAGGTGAAATTATAAGTGTACGCCCGATATGTTTAGAATATTTATTCAAATGTTGTTTCATACGAAAATACTCTATGTATAACAGTAAAAAGATTTTAACTGTCTATTGAAAGTAGTGATGCATAGGTATATGGATTACGAATGCTTTATTATTTTAATACTCTCCCATTCATAGAAATAGACTAAAATAAGGTTAGGACATGTTTTAAAGTACATTTTTATAAGAATTTCAATTTATTCTAAGTATATAAATCCGGACCCTACATTAGAAGGTTTTACACGTCCTTGTAGTCATACTGGTAAAACCTATGAATGCCGTAAAGTGAGTATTCGTGATATTCTGACGCGGACAGATGTGTGTTTCATGTCCACCAGGTTGAAAGAGCAAGTAAGACATACAAGAATTCTTCAGAGAATACAAAACCTTATTATCGAGTATCGAGTTTACAGAAAAGGAGCAAACACTTACTATGAACTCGCCAAGGAAATGCCTGATTACAGTATAATCTTTTGTTTCGACCTCCAGTAAGTACAACCGCTACCCTGTACACCAATCGGAGATGCGTTTTATTCTCATCAGATTAGCTTATATGCCTTTTGCTGCGTTACTTCTCATGATTCGACATTTTATGTGTAGACTGAAGATCTAGCTGGAAGAAGGGCGACTCAAATCGGTTCTGCATTGTTACACCATCTTCAAAGTTTGAATTACGAAGGAATACACCTTCTTAAACTATTCTGTGACGCATGTATGGGCGAGAATAAGAATTCGCATATCATTCACACCCTGATGTATTGGCTTAGAAATAAATCCCCAGAATATTTGAAGGAAATAATAATAACTTCTCTGGTACGAAGACACAGCTTCCTTCCTGCGGACCGAGCTTTCGGTAGGGTGGAGAAGATTGTGAAAGAGGCATCCTGTAGTTACAACCAAAGAAATATACACAGAAATGTATTCCGAACTAGGTTCGGTCAAATTACTGGGAACAGACTGGCAGATGTATTACGTTAAAGAACTGGAAAAGGTGTACAAGAAAATAAAGGGAATTTCAGATTGCAAAAAGATTCACAAAGAAAAATGTGTGAATAAAAAAAATAATGAACCTACTATTAAAGTCAAGAATTTTCAATTCTATCGTTTCACATCATCAGCCGATACAATTACTTGGGAGTCGCTGGTCAAGAAAGGAACATCCGAAGACAACATCGAGCTAAATAGGTTACCATTGGGTAACTCTATTCTAGATAAAAAAAAGTTTCATTCACTTGATGAAGGAGCATTTTGGGAAAGGAAGGCGAAACAGGGAAGACCTTTCGAGGTTCAAAGGTGATATCATCTTCCCATGCTAGTTTTAATATTCCCTCATCTGTCTGTCGTCTTTCATGTGCAGCCCACTGCAGACTTCTTGAGTGACGTTATAAACATCTTCAATTTTTTTGTATTCGATATTCCTCTGGGTTTATGTCTCTAACAGGTCCGTAAATTTGCTGTAGGATCTTCCTTTCAAATATTTTAAGACGTTCTTCGATGTTAACAAGGCTTGTAGTGCAAACGACGATTGCATGCTTGAATCCTATTGAAATAAACTGTCTCGACCCTTACTTCGTGGAATCTACTCATTTTAGTGTTTTAAATGAAACTTACTGTTTCTAAATAATTCCACAATATATTGAAAAACATTTTTAAAAGCTCTAAAAAAATTGACAATTGTTTCGATATTAAATATCATCGTCAGAATGACAGAAGTTACTTACATTTCATTTAATGCCTACCTGATGTTTAATAATGATTTATGGCTAAACAGTTATCAGTTTCTTAGAATTTTTAACATTTTTTCAATATATTATATTAATTATCTAGAAACAGTAAGTTTCATTTAAAACAGTAATATGAGTAGATTCCACGGAGAAGGGTCGAGACAATTAATTTCATTCAATATAGCATGCTATAACTTTGGACATTTTAAAATGTACCCATTGAAAAAATAATAATCTAGGTTTTATTTTATGTTATAGCTATTCCGTCCACCAGCTATGGGATGGAAGGTATTGAGTCCTTGCCATCTTCACTAAATGTGTTGCGAAGCGAAAAAAACTATTAATCGGCATAAAGTTCTTTCATTTTTCAAACGTAGGTAGATAGTTTTAAGAAATAAATTAATAAGTATGTAAATGTTCATCATCGTATATATGTAAAATTGACAATCTTGTTAACTATATTTTTTTCATTTATTTTAATTGATCAGTAAGTAGTAAAAATTGATAATTTTATTTAATGCCAAAGTTTATTCCAACACATTCAATTAAAGACATTTACAAAGTAAAAATGGCAATTTATCGGAAAGTCAGCATTAACTTTTGTTGACCCATTATGCCTAAGTATTTGGTCTAAAGGTAACCTTTAATTCAAAAAAAAAAGTCAAAAATTCCAAAATTAAAACATTCAAATATTTTTTGATTATTATTTCAGTAGTAAGCACGTTTTCTTTTGTTGATATCAAGTTTCAAGCATATTTGTGTGTTTATTTATTTACTGTTGTGCATTTACTTATATAACTGTTGTTAATTGTAGAAGCTCATCCAGAAACGAGAAAGGATTTCCACAAGACGGTGGGATTTTTAAGACCTATGAAGACCTATTTAACACTTCCAGTAAAGAAATAAAGATGTGTTTTAAGTGGAAAAAAATGTTAGATATCTTATTTCAAATTTTGTACAGTCATAAGTGCTGTTTAGCACTCTTATATGTTATTACTTGGTACCTTGTATGTACAGAGCTGGGCAGTAGTTAACTACGTTTTCTTTATTTTAAATACTTTTGTTCTAACAGTCACAGTAATTATACTCAAATATTTTCTTTCGCAGAAAGTTGCCAAAAATAGTAGTTAGCTACTCATTGCTAACACTTTTTTGATTAAGTAGTTAGCAGTTATACTCCACTAGTTTGTCCAGCTCTGTGTGTTTATAGGAGTATAATAATAAATAAATAAATTAATATAAACTTATCATAAATAATTTTCTACTTTTATCTTCATTTAACATCATTTAAAAATATAATGATACTCCAATCTAGAATGTGTTATTACGAAACAGCACACTGGTATAGTCCCTAAATCTGACTCTGTCTAAGCTAGGTATGAAAGTTAAAATTATGGCGGATACGCAGGTTTTTTTATAATTGTTTACGATTTATCTTATCTAGAAATGGTTTTTGTGGCCAATCTTATCTAGAAAATTCCAGAAAGCCAATTGTTTTTGAGTAAGCCGCAATCTAGAATTATCTAGTGAAAATGCACGAATATATAAGGGACCGACCAGGAAGAGTTTAGCTTAGTTGAAAGTGATCGCGACAAATAAACAAAAATACACCGAAATAGCAAACAGTAAATAAGTGAATATAAATTAGTAAAGTGTTGATATAAATTAATAATTAAGTTTGTGTGCATATAAATTAAATTTAAATGATTAGTTAAGTATATATAAATTACGTGTTAGTGAGTAGTGTAGTGAATAAATAAATTAGTAAGTAGCCATACCGTGTGTTTAAAGTTTATTCCACCAGTAATAAAAACGTTTACTGTTTAAATAAATTAGAAAAACATAACATTGGTGTCAGGTGTGGGGTAATATAAATAAATTGCTACGCAAAAATGGCCAAGAGACTATGTGACCGCAAAGTGGCGGAACTAAGAGCAGAATTGGAAGATCGTGAGTTGGAAACGTCCGGTAAGAAAAGTGAATTAGTAGAAAGACTCAAAGTGGCACTGGAAAAGGACGGCTTTGATCCAGAAACCGTTTTATTTACTGACGAGGCTTCCACCTTAATCTCGTCTATTTCTGCTAACATGGACGAGAAGATTTCTGCCATGGAAGAAAACATGGACAAGAAGATTTCTACCATGGAAGAGAACATGGACGAGAAGATTTCTGCTATGACGAATGACATTTCTGCTAACATGGAGAAATTTCGGGTTGTTAGTACGATTCAGCTTCCGTAGTGTATACAAGTGACCAATTTTATGATTGAATATTGTTCAAGGTGTCTCACAGATGTACCCTATTGATTTACAGCTGACTAGAGTGAGTACAGCGGGTCCTATAAATCCAGATATACTACATTTTTGGTTATTTTTGGAGATATTTCGGTTTGTTAGCACGATACATCCCCCGAAGTGTATACAAGTGACAATTTTATGATAGAACATTGTTCAGGGCATCTCACAGATGCGGAAAATTTAGTTTTAATCTTTAAAACCGTTTATTTATACGTCACAATGCATTCGATATAATTTGTTTTAATCTGCTTCTGAAGCAACATCTGCTTGATCTACCTGATTTTCGTTCGTATCCGATCACTGCAACAATCGTGCGTGGCATTATACGGTTTTAACTTGTCTACAGAGCACACGCCTCGGTAATTTTTTTGAGAACACCTCGAGCCCTGAAGATCCTCTACAAGATACCTGTCGTGGTCAAATACTTTATTCACAACAATAAGGACCATTATACTTGGGAAGCAGCTTTTGCCATCGTTGGTAACCGCACTTCTTCATAGATGCACCTGACTGCCTTCCTCGTATACGATAGGTTTCTTCCGTTTGGGACGTTTGTGCAGCCACTACTTATTTTTTGAGCTTCTTTTCGCATTTTGCTTACCTTTTGACCGTTATAATCGTTTTGCCAAATTTCGTTAGTAAGAAATGCCTCGTCCATACCTCTAGGTTTGAACCCAAAAATAACTTCATGCGGGCTCTTAACCGTAGCGCTCTGCACTGCAAAATTGATCCCGAATCGTGTGGAATCTATCGTTTGATTCCACTTCCTCTCGTCATCAGCCGTCGCTGATAGGGAATCCAGAATCGTACGGTTGTATCGGTCAACCTGTCCTTTCGCACGTGGCGTCGCCGTTGCGATGATCGTCACTTTTATTCCAAGTCGTTTTGTAAACTCTTGGAACGCCTTGCTGTTGTAACACGTTCCACGATCGCATATTATACGTTTTGGCGTTTCAAACGTTTTAAAATTTCTTCGCAAAACATAACTAAAGCCCTGCCTTAGTCGTTGTGATAGATTTAATCCAAACGTACATTGTAAATCCATCAACAGCAAGAAGTAGGTAACAATTGCCTTTTGAACTTTTTATAAAAGGTCCAAAGTGATCTAAATGAATTGCATCCATAGGAACTGGCTTTCTTCTAATTGGATGTAAAAAAAAATCTTGCTTTCCTGAGGGAGTTTTATTATACAAATATTCCAAACACGAAGTTACATACCGTTGCACGAATTTTCGTACCCTTGGAGACCAATAGTTTTCACTCATTGCTTTCAAAGTCTTTTCTGTAGCTAAGTGACCCTTTTTGTCATGGCACGTACGATTTTAACCCATGTTAAGTTACTTTAAAAAGACGTTGATTTTTAATGACGTATTCCTTATGTATGCATTTTTCGTCAGCATCTGTAGGTTTTTGAGCTAAAACTTCTATTAAATATTTTCAACGTTCATCCTGTAGTTGAGCAGTCAATACTTCTGTTATATTAACTTCCAACACTTGGGTGGTTAAGCTTTCACTTTGTGTTTGAATTGGATTTCGGCTTAAAGCGTCTACATGGGCCATCTTTGTTCCAGGACGATATTCTACAATTAAATCAAATTCCTGGACTAATAACCGCCAACGTGCTATTCGGGGCATAAGGTCTCGGTTGGTCATGAAACTCTGAAAGTAATTAATATTTTGTTTACTTACCAATTTGTTACGTAATTGTTGAAAGGGCGTTCGGTTTAAACGGGAGACCAGACGTGAACTGAGCCCTTTTTGTATCCCATTCGATGTTTTTATGGACAAAACTAACTCCTGTTTGTCACTACTATATAAGTAACATGAAAAATATATTAAACTTAATTAATTTTCTTCTTCCAAAAATTCTATTAATCCTTGTACTATATTATCGGCTTTACTAAATTCTATGAAAAAATAACAAAAAAAAGGAATTTTATAACAATGAATAAAACAATTCTTTAAAAATAAATATTACGTATAACTCCTGTTTGTCACTACTATATAAGTAACATGAAAAATATACAAAACTTAATTAATTTCCTTCTTCCAAAAATTCTATTAATCATTGTCCCATATCATCTGCTTTTCACTATCACTATCGTCTTGTAAATCAATAATAAATTTATTTCCCCCATTAATATGGACTTGCCCAATATTCTCATACCCATCTTCAATTTTGATTACTTTTTTAATGTCTGTTTTAATTGTGCCCAAATTAACTCGATGGTATTGAAAATACAAAAATAAGGAGGAAGTCTCACTATAGAGTGTCCATGTTGTTCAGCAATACTCTCTAGGACGTATAATTTCTTAAATTTATTTGTCTATAAAACTTCAATCAGTTGTTGTTCTGTATAAGAATCTTCAAAGTACAAATTATTATCCATTAAAAAATGTTGTAGTTTGGTCTTCGTGTAACTTTTATTTGTTATTTTATTGAGCTGTCGTGAATGATAAGAAGCGTTGTCAAGAACTACAACACTGTTTGGCTCTAATTTTAGGATCAATGTGAATTCAAACCATGTTCTTATGGTAGTCAACGTTGCAATCTTCCATTTTTTCCACATATTTTTAAGGCATTTGGAACCCATCCTTCATTTCCTCCACAATGGACAATAATAAGTCTGGATCCTTTGTTTGCAGGCATTGTTGGCATACAAATGTTTGACCCATCAGTCCATTCTTTCTTAACCGTGTCGTGTGTATTATATCAAGTTTCGTCCAAATAGACAATTGGCCGGTTTTCTTCTCTATACTTAGTTACTTGGTCTAAGTATGTATACCGCATATCCACTATTCTTCTGCTTTTCACGACTCTTTGACGTTTATTAATCGTTTTGAATTTCAATCCCAATTTTTTAATCCTGTTTTCAATAGTATTCTTACAGCCATTTACATTACGGCCGGCATTATTTGTCAATTTATTTTTTATTATTTCAATCGTAAATAACTCATTACTTTTCTAACAGTCATATATAGTGGTTTTTAATAATTTTATTACATATACATCTAAAGGTTTGACCAATCTCTTATCACATCGCTTCTTGCGTTCATAATGCTCATTCTTGGCTATTTTACGTATAGTTGACAAGGGAACTTCTGTTAAATCAGATACTGCTTGCATTAATTATATTTTTTTCTTCGAAACCAAACTGTTCCCGTAGATTCTTATACATATTTCTCACTTCCATAGCCATTATTTAAATTTTCGTCGTTGAAACACACAATTTTTATTTAAAAATATTATTGCTATACTTACCCAAATTCCTGAGAAAATACTACACTCTTTTTTGATGTCAGACTATCAGACTACCAACTAAAAAGTGCTCGTATAAAAAACGCATTCTCAAAAAGATTAGTTATAGTTCAGTCAATGATGTGAAAAATAATAAGTTTTTGAAATTTATATTTCCAATTATCCTTAATAAAACGAGATATAAGGTAGTGTTAATTGTCTGGTGTTATGTTTAAGATGTTTTTAAATATAAATAGGTTAATATTGTTTAAAGTAATGTATTTTGTTTTATACATTAACGCTAAGTATCTTAAAAAGTAGTATGGCGCTCCATATTTGCGGGGTAAAAATAATCGTCAGACAGTCGATAAATGTATTTAATAATTATAAAATTATGAAATACATTTTAACGATTATTAGTTGAAATGATATTAAATGAATTTATTGTCAACTGAGCATTTTAAATTATAATATTGACGATATCCTCGTATTCCAGTCAAACGAAAAGCCGATAGCTTAAAGTTCGCACTTTTACGCCGATTATACCAGCTTAAATTCAATACCTATAGGCACACCCTGAATTTCTGAAGACAGCATATGACTGCTAGTGCTTCTAATTCGTATGAGTGGTAAGTCTGGATCTTGTTTTGTTTTTTGCCTACTATAATACATAACTGGTTTGAAATTTCTATATTCTTGCCATTGTAGCAAAATATCTCCAAGACCTTGACTTGAAGCGTCTGTATGAAGTTTAGATCTTAACTGTGGATTGGATATGGCCAGAATAGGTCTTTTAGTTAAAGGATCTTTTAGAATCTGGAAAGAGTGTTCTTGTTCTTTTTACAATGAAAAAGGTATATCTTTCCTGGTCAACGTAGTTAATGGCGTACAATTTAGGCAAAGTCTTTTACATACTTCCTAAAATAACTGACAAGCCCTTTGAACTGTCGTTCTTCATGTACATTTCCTGGAGTCGGAACATTTTCCACTGCATTTGTTTTTTCTAATCCTGGACTAATTCCTTCTGTACTAACTTCAGGACCCAACTAATCGATTCCGTTTTTAAAAAAATGACATTTACTTAACTTAAATGTTGCGCCAAATTTTCTAAAAGCCTCAAATATTTCTTTTAATGCGTTTAAGCTATAATTTAAATCTTTACTTCTCCTCCGGAGTATGGCATTTTCGCCAAAATATGAGAATAAAACGCATGCAGTTTTTAGACAACATGCTTTCATGGAAAATGATCGGTAATTTTGATGCACTTCTGTAATTACTTCCGAATATGCCTCGCTTCATATGGGATAATGTCGCAGTAATTATTCGAAAATGTCCTGTTTTATATGTGATTTTCAATATAGGATGGAAATATTCGCGAGATAATACCAGCTGTCTTTGGTTTGTAATTGGTCAGATGTGTGAATTTGATATGATCGAAACAGTCATAATAATCACCTTACATTTTATGGAAACGTTCAAAATTGCTGGTGAATATTCGTGACATTTTCTGATTATTAGCTTATTTACATACATCTTAATTAGTTGGTAGTATTATGGCGTAAGACCAACATCATTGATGATGTGCAACGAAATTTGCATTAAAAATGTACCTAATTTTGATATTCCAATTCTCTCATACCGCGTATTTTTAAATTATTTTCATTGCGTAGGCTCATCAATAAAAACAACAAATGAATTAATTTTTCAATAACGCGATATATCTACATGCGCATAAAATAACGTAAACCCAACTAAATGAGTAATTCAACCATCATTTATTCAGTAATTACTTGTATTTTTTTCTGTAAGAATGACAGTGTTACAATTTACATTCAAATCGATAGCATCATGATATTATTCTCATGGTCATAATACCGTTGGTTCGGAATAATCAATCGGTTTATTTTGTGTGTTGGAATTCTAATGCCGCTTATTTTCTTCCATTTCCTCAATACTTCCTCGCTGGAATAGTTTTGTTTTGTTACCACTGAAATTGCAGCACGATCTAATACACGGATATTTGTTAAAATAAATCTTTAAAGTAACGATTGAATGAATTTGATCGGAGTTTACAGAATACTTTGGTTCAATGGTATACTATATAACAACGGGGAATTTAAACTCGATAAATTATGTTAAGGCTTTTGTATAGAATAGGTTGTTTGCGCGGAATGTCCAGCTTTTAAAAATAAATGTATCTATACATTGTCTAATGACTCATTCATTTATCTACTCTTTTTTCCATTCAGTTTTTAACAATTATATTAGGAACATACATTTCTTAATTGAAAAACAACGCTATAATTAAAATAAAGGATTGCTCGATTAGAGACTGAACTATTGCTATGATTTATACTCAATCGAATCACTTGGTGTTTAGGGTCAAAATCATTTAAATGAAGTCTTGACTCAGTAATAACAAGTAGTAGAATCCTAAAAAAAGAGGTACAGAACCAAACAACAAAAGTTACCTTGATATCAGAGTTCCTCCGCTACATGGAGGAACAAACATTTAAGTACATCTTGGAAATTCAAAATCTGGAAAATGTGTGTTATATTCTTCATGACGTATTCCATTGAAATAAGGGTCGACCTCGCCCAAAAGACTATTAAGAACAACAGATGTTCGATTATTAAGATCAATAACAGGCTATATACTGCAAGTCAGAAACATAAATAAGGAAATTACAGAGATATTTGGGATACAAAACGTAGTAAGATCACCAAAACAAAAGAAAGACAGTGGATGCCCGACGACCCACTAACCAAAATATGAAAAAAAATGAGAAAGCTAACACGAGACTCGGGAATACCACCAAAACGTTGATACGAAAGCTGGACTTCGGCATCCCAAGAATAGGAAACATTGTAGAAAACCCAGGACTAAGTTCTTACGTAAGAATACAAGGAGACCTACAGAAGTTATTTTTGAGAACATCTCAACAGACGGAATCCTACATCATGGATCGTAGAGCACCCATCCCGATTCTTGACGTTTTGGTTACTCGAAAATCCAGTGATATTGTAGATATATTTTTGTTTTAAATGAAACTAAATAGCTAAACTAACTCAGTAATATGAGTAGATTCCACGAAGACAGTAAATTTTATTAAACAAATCTTCGAGGGAAGATTTTACCCGACTATACCAGAAATTACTACAAAAACGTTGTAAAGCATCACATAACATTTGGTTTAACCATGAATACCTTAGAAGAAAGGAATACCAAATTATGTAAATATAAAATGCCATATTAAAACACCTCAAGCACAAATAGCTATAAAATGTGCTCAACGAGTATGGATTAAATAAGAATGTAAAAATTGGTTTAAAATAAGAGACTCCTTAGACAGCTACATAAAAGTTGTACATTCTGGATTCACGTTCCAACAACATCCAGTAGAATTTGACTGTTTAGATGACAAAATCAGATAAAGTGTCAACACGATCAAGCACAAGAAATTTAAGAAGCAAGAACAAAAACTACAAACTTCAATTTTTAAATTAAGGTTTAAAGTACAGCATACCACCAAAATTTACGAATAATATTAAACAAATATTAGCTACCGAATCAGAAATAGCTTTAAAATCTAATTAAAATAATTTTCTTTATGAGAAATTAAAAATTGCCAATTTAATCAAAAATTTTGAACCGTAAGAGGTTAAACGTCAAACCTGGCGTAACCAAAAAATAATTGTCCGAACCGCTAAGTAAATCAACTTGAACTAGTCCATATGGAAATAATTTATGAAAGAAAATTAAAATAGTATATTAAAGTATAAGTGGATAAAGAGGTCTTTCAAATACGCGCGATTTTTCGAGCACGACGGCGCAGCCGGAGTGCTCGAAATACAGCAAGTGTTTGAAAGACCAGTTATCCACTTATACTTTACGCTATTTTTTTATTGGTGCACTTTGAAATCATAAAACATTATTATTATATTATTACTACAGAAAATGGAAATCCGTCCTCGATGCCCAGCCAAGTTTCGTGAAAGTCCATCCTAAATAGTATTTATTTTTATTTGACGTTAGGAGGTACTGCGTCAGATCAATAATCAAAAAGTTTCTTTATTTATATTTACAAGGATACAATGTATATATGAATATATAAATAAATTTTGCAAAAAAAACCAAATAAGACATTGGTTCACAATTAAAATATACAATTTAAAAACTAATAAAAAAAATTGTCATTGATACTTACGTTTCTCGAGTTGTTGTTGTTCGATTTAAACACGCTGAGGCGTGTTTTAAATAGGTAATATGAGACATGAATAAAAAAACAACTAATAAATTATACAATTTTTTTAATAAACTTATTTATAGTTTTACATTTTAATAAGGAACCTTCTTGAGTCAAAATAATGGTTTAAAACATTTTCATTATTCTTAGTAGTATATTATAACACTACTACTTTTTCTTGCCAAATGATTTAAAAATTTGTCACTGGATAGTTCATCCTTAAGTTTATTGAATAATATTTGTTGGTCCCTGTTTCAAACGATGTTATTTTCTTTAGTTGTTTCGTTTAGTGCTCTTCTTAGAGGTTCTGTGATCGTGGCCAAATTTGGCACGTAGTTTCATACATAATTTATTAATCCTAAAAAACTTCTTAATTCTGTGGTGTTTTTGGGTTTCCTAAATCTTAATAGCTTCCACTTGATTTGGAGATGGTTTTATTCCAGTTCTTGTGAGAATGTGTCCCAGGAATTCCACTCCTGTCACATTGAACGTGCATTTGTCGAAATTCAGTAGCACGTTATTACTTTTCAAAGTTCCTATCTGTTTATATAACCCAACATCGTGTTCTCCTTTTGTTTCACCAAATGCGAGAAAATCATCTATAAAGTTGACACAATTTTCACATTGAGCTTTTTTTTTCGGGCTGAGATGGGAAACTCATGTTCGAATGGGTCCTTCTCAAAACCCAAACAGTGATGGACTCATCCCTGGCCTACCAACCAAACCCACCTATGTCTCGCCGTTACTCCCGCCTCGGAATCACTACCCTAGCATACTTCAAGGCGGGCGGCGGTCCCTCACACACTCTCCAATCACTCAGTCATCTTCTCGCTTCTATCACTCCTACCACTCATACCATATCAAGCCATTCCCTACTCCAAATCATGCTCTCCACCGCACTACTTACCTCCATTCCTCCCCCCCCCCCTAAGCATTATGTCCACATGTTTTCCCAATACACCTCCTCCCCTAGTTTCTTTGCCAACCTCTTCAACACATCCTCATTGTTCCAGCATCTAAACATGTGCCCCACATCATCCTCCACCTCTCGCACAGTCCCGACTCCCTTCTCTCAATCTTTGAGGAGGTACCCTACTCTCGACCCATGTCCAGTAAGTACCTGTGTCAAGTAGTAGTTCACCTCCCCGAACTTCCGGTCCATCCAATCTCTTCTACTCCTAATAGCTCCTTTTAGAGCGCCCCCATACTCCTCCCACCTTCTCCCCATTTCCTCCTCCATCCATTCATGTACTTCCTCTCTCGTCGCACCCCACTAGTATTTATTCCTGGCCCTAGCCATCACGTCCAGTGGGTAGGACCTTAACTGCACCACTGCTGCCAGTCCCCCTGTCCTGTAGCACTGCACCACCCAAAGGAGTATCTCTCTCTGCACTCGCAGGAGTGGCCTAATCCTCGCATTCACCCCCTCTCTTTCACCCCATACTTCCGCACCATACAGCATACTCTGCTCTATTGTCTTTCCAATTACCATTTTCTTCCACTCTCCCGGCCCTTTCACGTTACAGAGCAATCTCCCCAGCCATGCTGCCCTTGCTTTCGCCTTCTGTGCCGTCTTAGCCATATGCGTTTTAAACGATAGTTTGCTATCCAACCACACCCCTAAGTATTTCACCGACTCCATCCGAATTCTCCTACCCTTCACCATCACCCCCACTTTCCTCGTCTTGCTACGTCCCTTCACTGGCAGCCCCACCGTCTTTTCTTCAGCCACTTCCAGTCCGCACCGCTCAATCTTCTCCACAATCTTCCTACACATCCTCTCCTCCTCCCCCTTTGCCATACATACCAAACATACGTCATCCGCATACACCGTAATCTCATACCCCTCCTCACATACTATCCCACAAACCTCATCGAAGACACACTTCCAGAGCGTCGGTCCCAGAACCGAACCCATTGAACTATCATCCTTTTTGTCACCTTCTGGCATATCTCTGGGGCACAGCAGATGCCAAATCTTTTGTATCTGAATAATCCCTGATGAGTAATAAAGGTGGTGATGTGTCGCGATCTGGTAGATATTTCGATTTGATGAAAAGCTTGTTTCACATCCAACTTGAGAAGAAACGCGCTTTCCGTAATTTGGGCAGAAATGAGTTCATCGTGGGCAATGGATGATTCTCTCGCAGTATCGCGCGATTCGCTCTTCTCATGTCTACGCAGATTCTTACTTCGCCACCCGATTTCAATATGGTGATATCCATTCTGAATGTCCGTCTACTGGTTCTATAATATCACTCTGAATCAATTTGTTGAGTTGCTTATCTACCCTTTCTTCGAGTGGCACTGGTATTCTACGCAAGTGATTAATAACTGGAAGGACATTATGATCTATTGGGGTATCTATGGAAATTCCTTTCATCTTTGGAAAAGGGGTTTTTGATGTTTCTTCCTTAATCGATAGTATGTTCAATACTATTCGTAGCACACCCAATTTGAGGGCTGTTTCTCTTCCTAGTAAGCTTGCCTGGCCATTTTTAACGACATAAAACTTGGCATTTATTTCTTGGTTAATGGCCACACTTATATTTGCTTCTAATAATTGCAACGGTTCTGGGTTTGCGTAAGATCGAAATAATTTATCTGGCTTCTTTACTTGATTAATAACTTTTAGCTTTTTTTCTTCTTCAGGATTCGCCATTTAGATTCACTTATAATGTTGCTTTTGCTCCCAGAATCTATAACTAAGTCAATTTCAACACCTCCTAATGTGCATTTGATTTTGTCGTCCCCTTCCATGTGGAAAATATATTCTTCTGATGAGTTACTATCATCCAGTAAGTTCGCAGTTTCTGTGACTCTCCTTTTCTTAGATGTACTAGCTTGGTGATTATCCTCTTGATTATTACTTTTAAAAGTGCCTTTTTGTATTTTGCATTTTATTTTGAAGTGACCAATCCTGCCACATTTTAAGCAAGTTTTGTTGCGGGCAGGGCAGTTAACGTCTTTAGCGGAATGTCCTTTAAATCCACAGCGGAATAATTCCATCCTATTAAATCCCGAAGGTCCTGGTTTAGGATATCTATTTGTAATGGGATTCTCTCTGATTCGGTTTATATGTCTGTTGAATTATTGTCAGATTTAGGGGAATTATATTTGCCCATTTGCAACTGTACTGTTTCTAAAGATTTTGATGCATTAGTGATATCAGTTAATGCTTTAGAATCGTCCGGGTAGACAATCTCACGTGATGACATCATGTCCTTATCTACATACACTACAAACAGAAAATTAAAAAACTCTTATGGTAATTTGCAAGCTTTATCGATTTGTTTGGAAAGGTTCATAAGCTTCTCCCACCCCTGTGACATCGCGCTTAGATAGTCTATTCTTGTACGGTCATGTTTAAGACATGCGCATAAGGTGGATATATTAGTCACATGTTGGAACAAACCTAATGATTATATTTATACTCGTGAACACAAAGACAAAAAACTTATATCAAAGTCTTGATTAATAATTTTATATTCATCAGGGTGGGTTATTCTTATTACTCGAACTGGTTCGAATACGCAATATCAACAAAAGAAAATATCACACTGTTTGAAAATATATGTTAAATCGTAAAGATATGTAACAAACAAAATATGGTGATGCAGTACCCTTCGTGCTAAGAGAAAGAAACTGGAATAGCGATTATCCAATTCAATCTTCTACGAACTATTAACAAAATTAATGCTCTCCAAGACATTCCTACGTACAATAGAAACACTGAGTCTTTTCCATCACTGATACGACATCAACCATATGCATCTCAGTCAAAACAATACGACAAATGCTATTGAGCTTCACCGTTTCTACTGTATAACGTTTAGGCTTGATTATAGTGAAATACTTCAGTAAAGTACGTGTCATTTTTCATTTTAAAAAAATTAAGCTCTTGAAATATCCGAAAATATAATTTTGTTTCCCACAGTATAATGATCGAATTCAAAATATCCTTTGGAGATTAAAATAATCCTACAACCTGTACGCCCTTGAACTATAACGTACAATATATATGTAATAAGTTTCATGTTTTTCAGTTCGTTTACAGTTAGATTAATATTAGGTGTACGAGGTGTAATTTGAATAAATAATTGTTCGTTCTGCGCCTCATTCTGTAACATCTTCGTCGTGATATGTTCGCATAGGTCGTATAAATTATAATCAGAGCAGGTACTCGAGGCCAAAGGGGCATTTGCAGCTGATTCGTATATTATGTTCAAACGTGCCTCTAATATAGTAACTGTTTATCTGTTTTTTTATATGGGAAATAAAAATGAGGAAAATTATCATAGGTGTGGGATTGAGATGATTTATAAAATAATTATAATACGAGAGCTGTTCCATTATATTTATATACAGACTTTCTATTGAGCCATATTGTCATAGTTAAATTTATTTTCTTGCCCACTAATCTACAATATTTTTGCACAATATAAATTATGCACATATGCTTAACATTTTTAAATAATCTGATAGGTTTAATTATTTTGGCCCTGTCTCTATGTCATTTATTTGTGACCTTTTTTTTTCTGCTTCATGCGTTAGGACTAGGTGCTGTTTTTTCTTCAAGAGTTCCGTAGGAACAGTTGCGATGATGAAGGGCTTTTACTTCCTCCTGATCCGCACTTCTTGTTATATTTGAAAGACATAACTTATTCTACACTCTGATAACATAACATATCGCGATTTTGCATGTTCTAGATTCATTAGATACTGTTCGGGATTTTACTTTCATTACGGATTTGTTCTCATTATTTTTAGATCATTTGTATCTTTTTTGTTATTGTTTCCATTGCGTTGGTGACAACTGGTCTTACAATCGTCTAAATATTCATTTTTAGGACTATTGTAGAGTTTTTCGTTTTCGTGTTCCCTGATTCCAATACAACCCCCTGTTCCAAATGTTATATAAATTTTTTATTTGTATTTCATGGGAATTTTTTGACCTGTATTAATTTAAACTAGTGAGGTGGTTTTCATATGTATATAATAAATTGACGTTTCGGTCATTTTTGACCTTCATCAGAAGATAGGCACTAAAAGAGAATTTGTTTTTAACAACCTAGTGTATACAACGTAACTGTTATGAGATACCTGCTTCATCCCGGAAATTCTTATATTCATCTCAAATTTGTTTAAAATACATTCAAATAAAACGGTACACTTAAAAGCATTTAACAACAACATATATGTATGGACATTCATAGGAGTACTGGTATATTAAATCTAATGATATTATTGTGTAATGTTTTTTTTCATATATGTTTTTATTTTCTATTAATAAAATTCTTCAATAGATTTTTGTTGTCTTACCTAAATTAAGTAATTGTTGTTTATCATACTATTCTACCATATTATATTGTTATAAATTTTGCTTAAGCCTTTTTTGTCCGTTTTATAATATACGTTTATTTATTTCTCTGAATTTCTATTGTTTCATAAAGGACCCCGCATACCTTATGTGGGAAAAGGGCTCTCCGTCCGTTCTTGAATTTTTAATATGTTGTAGAATTGATCATTCTGGTGAAATGTTTTAATGGGCGCAGACGATCCTATGACTAGTTTTCGAGATACAGGGTGTTGAATATAAGAAATATTCACTTTTCATCACTCCGTATCTCCCAAGTTATGATTTAGTTCTGATTTATTTTTGGTGGTATTATCATCAGATCCTTGTATGACAAATTCATGAGAAATTCATTTCCAAATCTTTTCGTATCACAGGACTATTTCACTTGATAATAATGCTGTTTTGAAACTTTCATATATTTGTTTTTTTTTATTTTGAAATTTTTTGCGCATCAACCCCTAGGGTTATTAGCGCCCAACAATAAATTTAGATTTAAGTCGTGTACATAATAGGATTTTCAAACTTTATACAGTAAGTTAACCGCTTTCAGGAAAAGTAACAATTTTTCAACGTCACAGTTTTCTCCGATAATGTCTGTGATATTATTTGGTAAATTATACCGCGATCTTTGATGAGCAAAACGGGTACACTCCACTAAAACATGCACTACCGACACTGGAACCTGACATGTTTCACATATGGGTGCCGCAGAATGAGACATTAGGTGGCCGTGGGAGAAACGAGTTAATAAGTCGAGTTAATAATATTTGATCTCTTCTTTTGGCTGGAAGGAATTTCCAGGCAGCTACACTTTTTTTCACTATCCTCAATTTTGATTGAGATCTAGACTAACAGTTTTGCCAGTGACTGATGACTAACTGTTTAAAAAAGTTTTTACAGTCTGTCACTGTAGTTCTTGATACTAAAGTGCAATTTGGATCTTGAGTTGCATTTTTGGCCTCGAGATCTGCCTTTTCGTTTCCGATTATTCCTATGTGTGACGGAACCCATAAAGTCGAATATCCTTATGAGCTTCTTGTAGATTGAACAGCTCTCTTCTGATAATTTGTACTAATGGATTCGAGGAGTACATTTGGTGAATGCTTTCAACAGAGCTTAGAGAGTCCGTAATGATCAGAAAATGACTTGGTTCGTGGTTTTTTGCATATATAAGGGCGTGAAATATTGCGTACAGTTCTCCAGAGTACTTGCCTTTTCTGTTAGCCTAATTCTAATAACAGCACTGGGAGCGATAATTGAAATTCCTACCCCTTTTCCATTTTCTAGGAATCTGTGTAGATTTGTGTGTATTGACTAAGTCTGGACACTTTTTCATGAATTGCTGTTCTAATCAAGGCTTGATTTGTTTCGTATTTGTTAAAATTTGATAAGGAAGTATCGCAGTACGGAAGTTAGCCAGGGAGGAATTGGGATTAAGGTTAGGCTAAGGTTAAGCTAGGACCATATTTTGAAAATATTTTCAAATATACAGGGCCACCCAAATTGGCAGGATGAAACTAACTTTTTTAAATGGATATATTTCCACATTTTTTCATTCCCCTCGAGTTTCTTGTTTGTGCGATATGAGGTATTGCAATATTATACGAGGTAATTTAAAAGATATAAGCACTTTTTTAATAATTTCCTAGTAACATCAACAACCTGTACCATTGTATAGATTTGATATCAAGAAATCTATTTACGTTCAAACGATTTTTGATATAGATTATTGTCCAAAATTATTAACATAGCGCGATATTTGTTCTTTATATACAGGATTGGTCATAAATCGGAATGAGCATAATCCATAGAATGACCTTCATAAAACATGTGTTCAGCTAAAACACATCTGTCAGGATACAATCTACTGTTGCTTTTATGAGAGGCGAATGCATTTCTGTGTGACCGATTTTATATATGGAAAAGAAATATAAGTTGGAGATGTATTATTAGTAGTTATAATGTCACTGTTTTCTTCGTTTCGTATTATGTCAAAAGATATGAAGCATATGAGTTATTATAAAAAAGTTTGTAAAGAATTTTTAGATTTTTATGGTGAGATATTGGATTAGAAATTTGTAGGACTCTGTTTTTCATCTGCTTGATCAAGTTAATTTTTGTATTACGGGGATGATATGAATGGTAATTTATATCTCCCAGAACTGATAGGTTTTCTATACCAGTCAATTAAAATGCTATTATCATTATTTCTAATAAATTTGGTATCAAGCAAAGGTAAAGATTGTTCTGTGTTTTCCCTTTCCACTGTAAATTGTATATGAGGATCGAGGCTATTGAAGTAAAATATTATATTATTTATTTCATCACATGGAAGAGATAATATTATATCATCTACATATTTTTTGATGAAGTACAAATTAAAGGGTAAAGCAGAAATAACGTAGTCTAAAATATAATTCATGCTAATATAGGAGATATTGAAGAGCCCATACGTGTTCCAAAGGTTTGTTGGTAATCTTTGTTATTATAAGAGAAAAATTTATTATTAAAAATTAATGTAATTAATTCTAAAAAAGTTTCTTTTTCAAGTTTGCAATTTTTACTTATATCATTCCATTTATGTTGAAGAGACATATATTTAAATGAACATTACTAAAAAGTATAAAAGAATTTATTATAAAAATTTACAACTTTACCAAAATTCTCGATAGATTTTATGTAAGTATTTATCATTTTATTTTATTTTTAATAATGATAACATTGACCAATAATTTTTAGCCCTTGAAAATGAATAAAAGTTATTCCAAAGTTCAGGAATAAATATCTAAAAGAGTGTACTCTGGTGTTTTATTGTCACAGCCCCACCAAAATATCCGTTACAAATAAGTTGGCAAATATCTTTCTTCGAATTATATATATATATATATATATATATATATATATATATATATATATATATATATATGTGTGTGTGTGTGTGTGTGTGTGTGTGTGTGTGTGTGTGTGTGTGTGTGGTGTGTGTGTGTGTGTGTGTGTGTGTGTGGTGTGTGTGTGTATGTGTTTTTTTTCCATAGAGGTAGGAAAATACTTTATCGTATCGTCAGGACTTGGTGTTCTGCCTGGTATGTCGGACTCGGAAGCCTTTCCAATACCGACTAAAAACCTCCTCTGCCTCCAACCTCTGTTTCCCCAACCTCTGTGTCCCCCGCGGTACCACCGTTAGGCATTACTTCGCAGAGGGAGGATCTAGCTATCGCCCTTCCATCTATAAGTCGAATTCATGGTGGTTTCGTTCTACGAAGTTGTCTGTCTAAATCAAATCTTTTTTATTCACGCGTTTCGATTTTTTGCACGTTCTCTTTCTAAACGACGGAGTTCTTGGAGTACCTCTGTTGCAAATCGACTTATTGCCTCCCAGGCCTCCTCTGATGATAGCATAGCTTTCACTAGTGACTCTGGTCGTGTTTTCGAATGAACGGTAGCTTCCCAATCGCAGCGTATTGTGCTGAAACGGGGACAGACACAGAACACGTGTTCCGCGTCCTCCCTAACTCCAGGACAGGACGGACATTCTGGAGAGTCCTCATGTCTAACCCGGTGGAAATATGCTCTAAAGCAACCATGTCTCGAGATCATTCGTGTCAGATAGTAATTGACCTCGCCATGATCAACATCGTCAGCATATGCCACGAGTTTAGCTTCTCTTGGCAATGCTAGTTTCAATAACCCGTCGTACATAATATTCCACAACAGTGGGCCTAGTACCGAGCCTTGAGGTACTCCTCCAGTGACTCTGTGTTCCTTCGGGCCGTTCTCCGTATCGTATTTTAGAATTATATTGGTGAAGTAACTTTCTACGATCCTTAGTAGATATCGTGGCACGTTCATTTCAATGCGAGCTTTCATAATACAATCCCACCTAGCAGTATTGAAAGCGTTCTTAATATCCAATGTTGCTACCAGGCAGTACTTCTTTGTGCCTCTATACCATCTGGTGCCTGCGATTGCGTCCTTGGCTAAGTTGACGACGATGTCAATTGCATCGAGAGTGGAGCTCTTCGGAAGCCATATTGACTGTCAGAAAGTATCGGTTCGACTGCTGCTTCGATTCTCCTGTTAATTATGCGTCCCAGAATCTTACCGGTTGTATCCAGCATGCATAGTGGGCGGTATGATGCTGGTTCGTTCGGCAGCTTCTTCCCTTTTGGGAGGAGGACTAGTCTCTGCTGCTTCCATTTTTGTGGAAAAGTACCTTCTTCAAGACACGCATTATAGACTTCCAGAAATAACGAAGGGGGCGTTTTGATAACCAATTTCAATGAGATGTTTGGGATCCCATCTATGCCAGGAGCTTTAGTATTCCCAACTCTGTTACACGCTTCTATTAGCTGGTCCTCTGTGATATGTGGGATCTCTTCTATCTGATGCTGCTTTGTAAGGTGGTGCCTCTTCTTTTGTTGGGGAAACAGCGTGGTCACGATTGTCTCGAGGAGTTTCGGACATGTAGGTGATTGCATTAGTTGCCTTTTAAGGTGAGTCATGGCTACCTTATAAGGTTTTCTCCACGGGTCGTTTTCTACTTCCTCAATCAGTGTACGCCAGCATAGTCGTTTACTATCTCGAATGGCCTTGCGCAGACTTCTACGTGCGTTTTTGTACTCTGCTACCAGCTCTTCGTAATTCGGTTTTTTGCGACCGCGCTGTGATGTGTGTGTGTGAGGTTGTGTATGTGTATGTGTGTTATAACGGAATTTGTAAGCACGGTAGAGGGCGCATTTTTTGACGGATCAAAACCAAACTTGCTACAAAAATCGGTTGAGGAGTTTGTTAACGGGCGAAATCGGCCCAGTAGATACAAAATGGCGGTCTATCAAAGTTGAAAAAAATTCATTTTCTTGGTTTTTGATCTAACGCAAAAAAGTTACTTACATTTTTATAGACCTTAACACGTTCTACAACTTTTGTACTTAACACTTTTTTCTAAAACATGAAAGCATTTATTTACCAAAAAAAGTGTATTTTTTTGTTTTAGATTTGATGTAAAAAAGTTACTTTTCATAAGCCTGTCTTATTGGTCTTGTGTTATTGAGATTTTGTTAATATTTTACGTTTTAATTTGCTTGATTTCTAAATAATTGAAGTGAGTTACATTCTCAAATCTGTGCTTCTCGTTTGTTTTTCCTTCATTTATATTCAAACCGAATGCGATATATGAAAGGCCGAAATAATGTTAAAGTGAACATTGATAATATTATGTCTTTGTGATTTGATCAGGCTTGTTTTTACATTGTTTGTAATTTCTTTATAATGGATATAGTTATTAGTAGTTGCTGCTAGTCTGTCAAGTTAAATGGCATATGTCAAGTAACATGAAAACTAATTATCTAAAAAATATGTTTTTAGGCTTATTTCAGAATGAAATAGGGCTATTGTAGAGAGTAGCATGACGCGACTTCGGAAAAATTTCAATGCAGTTTTTCGTTTTGGTGTTCCTAAATGCCAAAATCACCCTCCGTTCCAAAGGTTATATACATATATATATATATATATATATATATAAATTTATTAAGTTATCGACCGTTACTTAATTATAGAATATTTCATAAATTTCGGGTATAGCGGTCTGTAGGCAATTAAAACTGCAATTTTTCTAATATTCTCAATATTTCGCCATTGTTTAACAGCTTCTTCAGGAGAAATTCTACAATAATTAGTAATGTACATTTTAAAACCCATTAAAATTAACAATAAATAAAAACTTACAGAGAGCAACAGTTGTTTTGCCGATACGGGCACTAGCATCACATTACACACATTAAAAATAGATTAATATAAAATGTTTCTATTCTGCTGTTTTTTATATATTATAGTACAAAGTGATAAGAATTTAAAAGTTGTTAATATACAGAGTGACATGTTAAAAATAATTAAAAAGATTACAATAAATATTGCTCAAATTGTTAGTATCAAGTTTGTAGTTTAGGTTGTTTTCATGTTTCTTGATATAATACATTTCAAGGAATAACCTAGATCTGTAGTTGTTGTTTTTTTCCAATAAAGTTATATTATCATAATCAAAATTATGACCTGTCTTTAAGTGGTGTTCTACTGTGGCACAAGTATTTTTGTGTAGTATGCAGTCACTTTTATGTTGAGTGATTCTTTGTTTTAACCATTGGGACGTTTGGCCTATGTAACACCCTTGACAATCTCTGCATGGCAGTTTATAGATTACATTGGTATTGTACAATAGTGGTGTTTTGTCCTTAAGCTTTGTAAATAAGTTAGAATTTTTTTGTTGGTTATATTTTGAAATTTTTATGTTATTAAATTGTTTGAAAATCGCTGTTATTTTGTTAGACAACTGCGGTATAAATGACAACTTTTTATATAAAATTTTTTGTGGTTCCGGAGGATCAATCGCTCCATCATACATTTCGGTGTTGTATAGCAGCTTTTTTAACACGTTCCTTGAATAACCATTATTAGCAAAGATCACAAATAGTTTGTGGAGGTTCGATGCTAACCATTTTTTATCACTGATATGTACTACCCTGTTTTTCATTGCTATTACGGTGTTGTAAATTTGTGATTTGGGGTGACTTGAAAAATAATTTATAAACCTGCCTGAGTCTGTAGGTTTTTGGAACCAATCTAATATTATTTTGTTATCAGTGTCTCTGACTACTCTGGTATCCAAAAAAGGTAACGAGCGATCGTCTTCTATTTCAATGGTGAACTGAATATGCTCATTAAAAGAATTAATCCCATTTAATATAGTTTCGGTATGCTCCTTAGGTATGGCACAAATTATGTCATCTACATATTTATATGAAAATGCAATTTCGAAAGGTAATGTTGGAATAACCTGATCTAATAAGAAATCCAACACAATTGTTGCTAATATTGGACTTATAGGAGAACCCATTGGTGTCCCAAATATTTGACGATAAAATTCGTTGTTAAAACTAAAATAACTATTGTCAAAGACAAATCTCACAACCGCCAAAAAATTATCTCTCGACAACGTAGTAAAGATCATCCAGATCTTTATATATTACAAGCAGATAAAGGGGGATGTACAGTAGCAATGGACAAACAAGATTACATTGGGAAAATTGAAATAATGTTAGAAGATAGGAACACATATGTTAAAATGAATAAAGATCCAACGTCGTCGATCCAGAACAAATTCAATGATCTTGTAAAATATTTGGAATCAATAAATGAAATTAACACCAATACTGCTAAAAAACTATACATTCGTAACGCTTCCTTTCCAAAACTGTACTGTTTACCAAAAATACACAAACCTGACATACCTTTAAGACCAATTATTAGCTCAGTTAATGCAGTAACATATGAAATCGCAAAAACTGTTAGTGACATCTTAAAAAATGCGTTCGAAGACCACAATAACTATAATATTAAGGATACGTTTACATTTGTAACAGATATCAGAAATAGGCTCCTTCCGGAAAATTATATATCAATCTCTTTAGATGCGGTATCTCTATTTACAAACATTCCTTTGGAACTGGTAGTAGATATTGTAGAAAATAAATGGAACATTGTTGAAGGGTTTACTACGTTGTCGAGAGATAATTTTTTGGCGGTTGTGAGATTTGTCTTTGACAATAGTTATTTTAGTTTTAACAACGAATTTTATCGTCAAATATTTGGGACACCAATGGGTTCTCCTCTAAGTCCAATATTAGCAACAATTGTGTTGGATTTCTTATTAGATCAGGTTATTCCAACATTACCTTTCGAAATTGCATTTTTATATAAATATGTAGATGACATAATTTGTGCCATACCTAAGGAGCATACCGAAACTATATTAAATGGGATTAATTCTTTTAATGAGCATATTCAGTTCACCATTGAAATAGAAGACGATCGCTCGTTACCTTTTTTGGATACCAGAGTAGTCAGAGATACTGATAACAAAATAATATTAGATTGGTTCCAAAAACCTACAGACTCAGGCAGGTTTATAAATTATTTTTCAAGTCACCCCAAATCACAAATTTACAACACCGTAATAGCAATGAAAAACAGGGTAGTACATATCAGTGATAAAAAATGGTTAGCATCGAACCTCCACAAACTATTTGTGATCTTTGCTAATAATGGTTATCCAAGGAACGTGCTAAAAAAGCTGCTATACAACACCGAAATGTATGATGGAGCGATTGATCCTCCGGAACCACAACAAATTTTATATAAAAAGTTGTCATTTATACCGCAGTTGTCTAACAAAATAATAGCGATTTTCAAACAATTTAATAACATAAAAATTTCAGAATATAACTAACAAAAAAAATTCTAACTTATTTACAAAGCTTAAGGACAAAACACCACTATTGTACAATACCAATGTAATCTATAAACTGCTATGCAGAGATTGTCAAGGGTGTTACATAGGCCAAACGTCCCAATGGTTAAAACAAAGAATCACTCAACATAAAAGTGACTGCAGACTACACAAAAATACTTGTGCCACAGTAGAACACCACTTAAAGACAGGTCATAATTTTGATTATGATAATATAACTTTATTGGAAAAAAACAACAACTATAGATCTAGGTTATTCCTTGAAATGTATTATATCAAGAAACATGAAAACAACCTAAACTACAAACTTGATACTAACAATTTGAGCAATATTTATTGTAATCTTTTTAATTATTTTTAACATGTCACTCTGTATATTAACAACTTTTAAATTCTTATCATTTTTTACTATAATATATAAAAAACAGCAGAATAGAAACATTTTATATTAATCTATTTTTAATGTGTGTAATGTGATGCTAGTGCCCGTATCGGCAAAACAACTGTTGCTCTCTGTAAGTTTTTATTTATTGTTAATTTTAATGGGTTTTAAAATGTACATTACTAATTATTGTAGAATTTCTCCTGAAGAAGCTGTTAAACAATGGCGAAATATTGAGAATATTAGAAAAATTGCAGTTTTAATTGCCTACAGACTGCTATACCCGAAATTTATGAAATATTCTATATATATATATATATATATATATATATATATATATATATATATATATATATATATATTAACATAGATAGAAACCTGCAACACTCTGTATACTAAGTTATGGAATAAAAGACTACACACTGTAAGCAAGTACAAAATTTTAGAATTTGAATTTTTTTAAAAAATAGTTTGAAATGGAGACAATCTGTACTATTCACTATTAAATAGAGAAAGTAGACAAGAGTCAAGCTGTAGAATTGTGTAGGAAATTTTAAATACGCTTTATAAATACATATGTGAAATAAAATAACAAGATTTTAATAAACGATGAAATAAAACAATATAGTTTGTTTAAATCTTCATATATTTGAACTAATGTTCAATTTAAACTTGTTGACGCGTTTCACTAACACAGTAGCTTTGTCAAAACGAATGAAGGTAAAATATAAAAATGTCTTAATATATACAGTGCTAAATCTATTTACTAAGGTTAACAATGGTATTAAAAGATATTACCTGGAAATTCATTCACTACAAACATTCCTAAGCTATCTTCTAGGTAAAGAGGTTCAATAAAGGAGACTGATTGATATATATTTGGTCGTTAAGGAGATTACCTGAATATTTATTTTTGTTAATCTCCAGGGCTTCTAATAAATTTAAACTAAAGGATTTACCGACTACATGGAGAATTTCAAAATTTGGGTCGAAAATGCGTTGGTATTCTAATAAATGATTTGAATAGTTAGAATCTAATTTTTTGTTGTCATAGCTACGTTTGTGTTCCGAAATTCTAGTTTTAAAATTTCTAAAAGTTCTACCGATATAAATTTTAATATTTGAGGGAGAGAATTTTTGAACGTTGTTCCATATAAATAATAACAATCCATTTTTCTCATTGTAAAAGTAAAATAATACTATGATTTGTTTTAAAAAAGTAAATATTAGATATTGAAAGAAGTTTTCTGATTAGATTATGTAATTATTCAATACATGTCAAGGTAGGAAGTCAAATAATAGCATTAATTTCATAGAGCATGACATTTGTGAAATGAATTGTCATTCCATATAGATATTATTGAAATTAAGAACTGTCATTTATAAATATTTAGAAATACAATTTAAAGGGAATAATATATGGGATTTAATCATTTAAAAACTTTAAACAGAATGTTTTAAAAGGATAGATGGACGATCTACAACTTGAGGTGAAACTTTTCAATAAGAATTTTTATAGCCAATTTTGATTGGAATACACTTGCAATATTTTCATCAGCGACAAGCAGATTAATAAAAAAAATGGAATAAAACAATTTTGTTGATAATGTACACTATTCACTAGGTAGCTCTTTTTTCGGTAGCGGTGAATGTGGAAGAAGCAAAATTTTTGAGAAAAATTATTTAAACTCTTTGAATAACAATAATTTGGATTGGTAATTATAGAAATAAATACATTATCCTTAAAAGCAACTCAGTAATGTAAGTAATCAAGCAGATAAACATAACTTAACGAGAAAATTGGTAAATATAAAAATGTACTGACCATAAAATTCATCAATTTAACCAAGTGAAATATTGTATTGTGGAAAATGTCTCCACAATACCTTTCAGAAAGTACTGGATTATGGGATTCATCTAGAATGTTTTGATATGGATGGAATGTGGCAACAATTATAGCTTTTGTCCAGGCTAGACGGACTATTCGGTTTTCCAGAAGGTAACCTAAAACAAAATAAAAAACCAATCATTGAAGTGTACTAGAACGATACAGTGAACAGGTATTTAAAACTATTTTATTTATATATAAAAAAGGTTAAACAAACTTACCGGTTTTGTGCAAAGAATTGAACTTTGATAATTCATACGTTTTCTTCATCATAGTTTTCGCCATCTTATTGCATAGACAATGTGTAACAGAATTAGTGTTTTCAAATTAGTATAAGATGTTGCCTAGTTTGTAATCGCACATAGAAGTAATATTTCACCTGAGTGTATGGTTTGTTTGAATGAATGACCATCTTAGATAGTTTATTTTCAAAATTTATTTGTAAAAGAATGATGTATTTGTTTTCACAACATTAAATAACGTTTTTCCTTTGAAAAGCATTTTGAAATTATATCGTTGAGACCTTTCATTTCTTGGAGATTGCTCCATCTATGTTTAACAGTTAGCAGTATTAACCTGACGTCTATGAATCGTTGGAGAGGTTCGAAATTAAGCAGACAGGACCGTCTCTAGAATTTATTTAGAAATAATAAAAGCAAGTATATTTTTTGATTAACAAAATTTCTTTATTAAAATGTAAGGATTTTATATAACTTTGGCGCTCATATTTGATATTAAAATTGTTTCTTTTTAAATACTTGAACCCTACTTTGAGATTGTAGAGTCTTTCATGCAAAGGTATAATTACTTTACAAACTATTTTAAAAATTTTATAATATACCGGGCAAACTAAAATTAATAATTCATAGTATTTAAACATTAAAATATTCTCTCATACCAATTCTATCCAGTATAATATATATATATATATATATATATATATATATATATATATATATATATATATATATATATATATATATATATATATATATGTATGTGTTATAACGGAATTTGTAAGCACGATAGAGGGCGTATTTTTTGACGGATCAAAACCAAACTCGCTACAAAAATCGGTTAGGCCAAAATCTTGGACGAGTTCGTTAATGAGCCAAATCGGCCCAGTAAAAACAAAATGGCGGCCTGTCAAAGTCGAAAAAAAATCGTATTTCCTTTGTTTTTCATTTGACGCAAAAAAGTTACTGAGCTTTTTCATAGACCTTAACACGTTCTACAACTTTTGTATTTAACATTTTTTGTAAGCACGTAGAGGGCGTATTTTTTGACGGATCGAAACCAAACTCGCTACAAAATCGGTTAGGCAAAAATCTTGGACGAGTTCGTTAATGAGCCAAATTGGCCCAGTAAAAACAAAATGGAGGCCTGTCAAAGTTGAAAAAAAATCGTATTTCCTTTGTTTTTCATTTGACGCGAAAAAGTTACTGAGCTTTTTCATAGACCTTAACACGTTCTACAACTTTTGTATTTAACATTTTTCTCTAAATCGTACATTAAAACATTAATTTAAGAAATTTCACAAATTTACCAGAATTTTTTCTTATTTTTTTGTTTTTGATTTGATGCCAGAATATTACTTTGGTTTTTTGTACATCTCAAAACATTCTATTACTTTTATATCTAATTTTTTATTTTGGGTTTTATGCAAAAATGTTACTGAAATAAGCCTGTCCAATTGGTCCTGTGCCATTGGGATTTTTTTATATTGAATAGGGATGAATAGAAGTAAAGTTTTCAGTGAGGGTTTGTTTATTGGGAATAATCTAGCGTTTTCATTGACAACTGTTATAGCGTCGGTTGGAATTTTAATTTAGTTTCAACAAAAATCACTCCATTTTTATTACTTCAATATTTTTAAGTGAAAGAAAATAAAACAATATAATAACATCCCGTTTACAAATAGTTGTCCTTTACATTTTATTATATTAAAATGCCGGTATAGGTCTTTTAGAATATACAAAGTAAACCAGATGCTTGCTTTAAGTGTGAGGACCAAGAAATGATAATATAGTGAGTTGAAAACCTTAGTTAGTCTGAACTGATACTCTGACATAGAAAGACATACCTACCGGGTGCTGAATTTAATGAAAAGTATTCGTCAAAATGTAATCGGAGTTTAATTTAATTCGACCCATCACATATCCAAATCCTATTCCATATCCAATAGAGTCGAATAAAAAGTTATTATTCTATAAAATGAATCAATTAAAATACACACAAGCTTGTGACTTTAATGAGCAATTTTTTGTCACCAGTAACACGTTTCCGTTCCATTTTCTATGTATTATCTCCCGTGATATTACTATTGAAAATACTTTTGGTCAAAGTACTGTTTGGAGGTCTTCTACAGTTATAGCAACGGTAGTAGTCATAAAAGTATAAATCAATGTAAACACATTAAACGCAATCTAATTCTAAGATACATATCGGCCACGAATACAAATTAGTTGCATATGGATTGAAAAGCTCAACTCTTTAAATAGTTTCACAAGGTGGTTTACACAACTAAAACGTGTATTTCAAATTAATATCTATCATTTTAGATATTTAGAATAAATAAATTTACTAGTCTGTTTTTAGTTTACTGTCATTAATTAAAACAACTATTAGAAGAGATGAAAAATAAATGGGTTTTATTACTATACATTCTGAATGTTAATATACAGGCAGTGGCGTAGCGTGGGCCATTGTAGCACGGGGGCGAAATTATAGTTTGCCGCCCCTTTGACTTCGTAAAAATAACGATGCTGGTGAAAAAAAGTAATTATATGAAAGAACTGAGCGAAAAATATTTATTTCAAAACCAGGTAATATAGTATGTATGTCGGTATTCAAAACCTTTTACACTATAAAAATAGCGTCTAGTATAAGTCTAAAATTCAACTTTTCGGGCTTTACGCGCAGCAAATCATTATAACTTCGTCACACTTTGTTCTATTGACAAAATGGCCAAATCACTCAATCTTATGGAGCTCATGGTAGACTTCAAGTAATTTTTTATTAGTTCCAGCTTTGCGAAGCTACGCTCACATGAAGCAACTCTGATAGCTATAGTTAAAAAAAATCTAAGCATAATTACGATATTAAGTACGCAAATACAGTTGCATTGCTGAACAAATTCTAAAAGCTCGAGAGATCCTTTCATGGCATAGTCTTGAGCTTTAGCATCAGCCAAAGCAACGAAATTGCGTTACCTCTCCCTCTCGTTTTCCTTCTCATCCACACATCACAGTGTTCGTCTCTGAACTTACACTTGTACTCTGGGTTCAGTAAGTTTTTTGGTGTGAGAAAAGAGTACTTGATATCCAGCTCGCGGAGTTGCAGTAATCTGGTCTTGATTTCTTGTATAATTCGAATATTTCTTGCCTCAACCGATTGTCATAAGTTAAACCAGCGGCATTCTCGCTAGCAATATTTGTATATTTCTGTTCGAACTTGATTTCCCAAACAATGAATGAATTCATTTTGAATTTTAGGTAATAAGTAAGATACACTAACTACTTCCTTCTGCAGCTTCAGCTTTGTGAACTGTTCACAAAGAACCAGGTCGTACTTGCCAAGAAGATGCACGAGTCCTAGAAAGTTGTCTATATTATCAGTGTCATTTTCTTTCACGATTTTTCTACGACCTTGCAAAGCCAGATTTTGTTTAGCAAGAAATCTGATATCTCCAATACCCTGACCAGTACTAGTCTTCTCTTCTTTGACAATCACATTTTGTTCTTTCTTGTCGATCGTTGCACCAACTTGAAGTGTTATCTCCAAAGATTTCCAGTTATTGTAGTTATCATTATGTACTGGGCTAGATTCATGTTCTGGAACTTTGGGAATTAGTTTCCACCACTTTTTGAAACCATTATTACTGTTGAATCCAGGTTTATCGCTGGCGACCCCAAACAAACGGCAGCAGAAACAGAACAATGATTCCTTAAAACAAGAATAGGTCATCCATATTTTCAGAATGTTTTCGCCATTTGGTAAAGTTCGGAAAAATCAATCGTGGCTTAATTTTCTTGTTACTCCTTTGGGCCATGGCCGAATTATTTCAGCAAACTTACAGTCAAGGTTCTGTATTACTTTGTAGCCTCGAGACACATATAGTGTTCGAAGATTATCGGGAATCGAAATAGGCCAAGTTCCAATATCTTTGCAATCGCTGATGGATTCTGACCATCAAGAGTATCGATCCCTTCGGAGCTTCCACCTTCCACCAACAATTCCGATTTCTCACCTACTAAAGCTGGTTTAGTAGGTAAATCTTCAAATTCTACAAGTCAGCCACTAGGAGTCGGAACAGCTTTTTGACTTGGAGTGGTACTAGTACTAGCTTCTGTATCACGCTCAGATTCAACTCTTTTGGTAGCCGAGTCAAAATACTTGAGTAAAGCTCCCCTATTCTTCTTATTTTTCCCTTCCTGTAAAAATCGCCGCTTTGCTTATGCCTCTTCATGATCTGAAGGTAGTAAATATTAATTTATTAGGAATATAATGCATTTTTCACTACCAAAACATTATGGAAGCGTTTGAAAAAAATCTAACTATGTATAAGCTGGAAACATGGTTTAAAGAGAGTATTTTATCAATTTATCCCTCCAAAATACCCTCAAATAACTCACTGGACCTTGACCCCCCCTAATTATCTTTCTACAAAACCTGTTAAACTTGTATACTGAGAATGAACAACATATACCACAACAAGAAAATTCATAAATATCAACAAAATAAATAACGATAATACTTTAAAAAAATTATTTCCAAAATAATCTTTTTCGGATAGACTATAAAAAAACTATTTACAATAAAAGACAAACAAAAGTAAATATTGTTTTTACAAAATTTAAATTTCAATGCATATTAAGTTTCCTTGCTTTTTTATATCTAAAAAAAACAAAAAAGTACTGTCCCATGGGGGGATCGAACCCGCGTTGTTAGCGCGCTATTTGATTTTAAATCGTTAAATTGAGTAGAGTGATGACAGGAGGAGAGAACAGCGTTTCATCTCTCTCACTCAGTTTAAGTGTAAATGATAATTAGAAAAAGAAACAGAGCTTTACAAAAGTTGTATGCCTTTACGAGATTACATCCTAATCAAAAACTATGTAGTGTCCCATTAAAAGTTTCACTTCAATAATATTTTCATCATAAAATAAATTGCAAATGATTAGCTAAATAATAAACACTTATCCTCTATAAAAATGAAGAGAAAATCAGATTAGGTCCAATATAGTCTAATCTTAACTGTACAATAATATTTACATTTATCTTCACAACAAAGTTTAGTCTGCTTCAAAAGCTTATAGCTAAGCCACTCAAATATTGTTATTACAATTATTGGTACCTTGATTTAGTCCGTGTCCTAACTTGCCCTGATGATTGATTGCCTTTAGCAAGACACCCACACTCTTTAGTCCTTATCTTCAAAGGGAATATAAATAACTTCAATCGTCAGTTCTTTACTTGATGATAACTGTATACTAGACAAACAAAAAACTCATTCTTCAGCCCTTAACATCTAAGGGAAGACTGAAGCACTAACTTTAAACCTTATTGTCTAAGGGAAGGCTGAAAAACTATAAGACTCTCAGACCGTAAGAGCGGTTTCGAACAGATCTTTAAACTCTTTTTTTGCTCCCACTCCACTGCAAAATAGTGGTAACAAAAATTTGCCTCTCAACCAATCAGAGAAAAAGGGATCGGTCTCTTTACAGATAGAACGGTCAGACAGCAGTCCAATAACCAATGAAATTAAAGAAAAGGTGAGCCGCCCCAAATCGTGCGATTTCTAGACATCTGTCTGCTTTTCTAATTATAAACTGTATTATGCCTAATTTCGCGTCGGCGTACTTTGTATCTATTCACACTGTGGAACCCAAATAAACCCTGCCATTGTTTTATAAATTTATCTTTTATCAAGCAAACAGGCGCCTGCAAATTTTACAGCCTACAATAATCGTACTAAAGAATAGTTCGCTGACAATATTGTCGGTACACCTAAGTAAATTGCAAATTTAAAATAATAATTCGCCGACAATGGTTTTATATGTAATCCTTCTGACGCCACAATTCCGAACATTCAAAAAAAGGTTACTTCTCTAGAAAAAATATACACAGAGTGTTAATTTAATTAATTATTCTTTGTTGCGACACTAGTTTCGCAACACTTTTCATTATCCAAAAAGTAAAAAACTAATTTGTTCCTTATAGTATAAAATAATTTTGGTGTAAAAATAATAAACTGGCATATTCAGTAATTTATTTTGGGGCTGCCGCGATCGATTTGTTCATATTTTCCGTGAGACTTATAATAAAAACAAACTAAAACTTATTTACTATTAAAACGGCAGCGTAGCGTCCGTGGCGGGAAACAAAATTGCAAAATACTATTACACTTGAAGAGTAAAAAAAGGGGCGCGGCCTGCCCCTCCGCCTCCTCCCCTTGGTACAACACTGTATACAGTGTGTTTCTAAGTTCTGATTATAAAAAAACTGTATGTGTGTACTCACTGTAAATCTGTCACCGAAACAAATAAAGAATGCAATAGTATATCTTCTCCAGATGAACATCACAATAATACCGATTGAAGACGAAGCGAAATAATTAAAACCCTTCCTTCTAAATCATACAACGAAACACCCTGTATAAATGATTATATTTTGTGTGCATAATCACTTATTTGTACAATTCCTGAATCTTTCAATGAAATAAAATATAGAAATGACAATATTCAGTGGGAGCAAGCAATAAAGGAAGAAATAAATTCTTTATTAATTAATAAAACATGGATTTTAGTTGATAAACTTGTTGACAAAAATATAGTTGATGCTAAGTGGGTCTTTACTATTAAAAATGACGCTTTTGGTAATCCACAAAGATAGACAGCTCGATTAGTAGCCAGAGGTTTCAGTCAAAAATATTTACTAGATTACAATGAAACTTTTGCAGCAGTAGCTCGAATTTCAACATTTTAGCTAATCAATATAACTTACTGTTGCATCAAATAAACGTTAAAACAGCTGATCTTAATGGAATTTTAAAAGAAGAAATTCATATACGTATACCCGATGGGTTCCAAGCTAAAGAAAACAAAGTCTGTAAATTAAATAAATAATTATACGGTTTGAAGCAGGCCGCCCGACCGTAATTTATGCGTTTTGACGATATATTACAAAAATATGGCTTTAAAAATTCGTCTGAACACCGTTGTTTCTATTTCTTGGATAATGGGCACATTCGTGAAAATACCTATGTCGATGATCTATTAATCGCTACAGCTGACATAGATACTTTGATACGTTATAAAAGACTAGTTTAGTATGAAAGATATGCAAGAATTAAAACTTTTTCTAGGTATTAAAGTCGAACAAAATAAAGATACAATTACGATCAGAGTTCATATTGGAAAACAGTTTTAAATAAATTTAATATAACCGATTGTAAGCCAGTTAATACGCTATTGCCCAATAAATCAAATTGTGTTGAATTAAATTCCGATATAAATATTGATGCACCTTGTCGAAATTAAATAGGTTGCTTAATGTATGTAATGTTATGTACAAGATCAGATATCTGTACAGCCATTAATTAATTAAATAGATATCAAAATAAAAATAATTGAGAACTGGGGTAATAATGAAACAGATCGTAGAAGTAAAACGGGCTATATTTTTAAATTATTTGGAAATTCTACAATTTGTTGTAATACTAAAAGATAAAATTCTATAGCAGCTTCATCTACCGAAGCTGAATATATTATGGCACTTTTTTAAGGCGTAAGAGGAGCTTTATGGCGTAAATCCCTTTTAAGAGATATTAATTTTTATATAACAGAGCATATAATTATATATGAAGATAATAGCGATCTAAACACATTGATATCAAATATCATTTACAAGAGAACAAGTAGATAAAAATATGGTAATTTTAAAACGCATTTCAACAGGTGACCAATTAGCAAATGCTCTGACGAAATCTCTGCATTTTCCTAAGTTCCAGGAACTACGTTTTAAAATGGTCTTGATGGAAATCCAAGACATCTATGATAAGATTAATTATTAATATTTTTGGTCTCGTTGGAGTTTTCGTTTGGGGTTTTCCCAATCCATGCAACAAATGTTGGACCATAACTACGTTTCCCCAAAAATAATATAAGCATAATAATTTTAATTTGAAATAATAATTATTATTTTTTTCTCTACTTTTCTCTTTTTGAGTGGGAATATTAGATACACTCTATATATATATATATGGTACGTATCTTTCTATAAGATACAAAAAGGAGAAATAAGAATTTTGTTCATATTCGATGAATGCATGCTTTCATTATCGAAAAGTGTTGATGAAAACATAAATGAATAGTCTCTAATATACAATTATTAGTAATGGGACCCATCGAATAAATTGAACTATCCAATAATTGCTAAATGAATGAATCTCACCATTCAATGAATTCATTCGAATAAATTAGTAATGAAATGTGCTAAATGTATTTTTCTTGATCCCAGATTTAAAAATTAGGTTTTGAAATTACTTCAAATGGTGAAGGACCCAAAAACTATTCCACTTTCATCAGCTCACATTTTAGTTAAAAATTATCTTGATATGCCCATTGTAAACAGACTGGGAAATCAACTGGATTTCTGTAAATGTTTCAAAAGTGCTTTAGTTATATTCTTCCATGCCAGCCACGTCCTCTCATCAGAAAGAATTTTTTCTAAAGCTATCTGGCCAGCTTTAGAAAAAATAGTCGCATTGATAAACTGCCTAGTAAAAATTTGGACAGAATATTTTTTCAAATACACTGCGCCGCAAAATTATCGCATATTTTGTAAACTAAAAAAATCTACATGAGAAAAAAAATTTGAAGGCTCGTTAATTGTCGAACACGATGGCTGTATAATAACTATTAACTGTGTCAAGCAACGTTTTTGTATTGCATAAAATAAACCACAGAAATAAAAATACTGGATGGATGAAAAATAAAGCAAAAATTTTATTGCATAATTTGTTAACAAACTTAAAATTAATAACGCATAATACCTCTCCTTGCTTAGATTATTGCTGCACATCTTCTTGGCATACTTGAAATTAAGTTTCTGGTAAAAACTTGATCCATTTGACCCCATATTTTGGTTAGCCTGAATGACAGTTCATCTAGACCTCCAGGTGGATGATGTAAAGCTATAACATGCTGACTCAAATTGCCCCATAAGTGTTCAATCGAGTTAAAATCAGGACTTCTCGCAGGCCAATCCAAAGTATGGATATCTACTTCTTGGAGGTAATTTTGCACCGTCCTAGCTACATGTGGGCATGCACTATTGTGCATTAATAGCATTTCGTTCCATATAAATGGGGCATATGTCATTATGTAAGGTTCTAAAATGTCTTTTATCTAGCGGTCGGCTGTCAAAAAACCGCACTTAATCACAACTAGGTCCGTATGAGCCTCCAAACTAATGCCACCACATACCATAACACACCCACCTCTATAGCTGTCATTTTCTGCAATATTACATTGAGCATATTGCTCGTCAGGACGTCTATACACTCTCCTAGGGCGATTATCACTAAACAGACAGCAGTGCCATTCTTGACCGTTCGCAAGTTTCAAGGTTGTTCGTATGTTTATGGTTTATGGTTTTATGGTCATCACCATTCGTATCTCCGACAAATCGTACGCACACATCACTTAAATCACTTTCATCTGTGGCTTATATCTGTCATTTTCGATTTTATATTTTTATTTCTTGTTTAAAGTGTTGTGCTTGTTGTTCTTGATTAGTTTCATCCAGTTTTATCTTATAGTCGTAGTGGTGGATTCCGAATAAGAGTATTTAAGTGTCGCAGTTTAATAAGGTATTATTGCATTGAATGATGATTTCCTATATATTGCAAATATCGGTTTGAAATACACGTTACGCGTTCCCTCTCTTACATAGCCTATTAGCCTAAGCATAACATGAAATAACCCTAAAAAATCGTCTTGACACTTCTCAAAAATTACTACGTTGCCAAATGTTATTTTAGCAGAGAATCCAAACATTCGCATGTCACTACGAAGAGTAGTCAAGAATACCGGTTCTAGCATCCGTTCGCACCTAGACCGTTCGCATCGATGCTAATACGTGACTTAGCGAACGATCTCGAGTATAGCGCTGCAGAATCGTGACTCATCCGTAAACATTGGAGTACGTTTGCCCCAATTTTGATGTTCTCGGGCAAATTTAAGACGTTGTCTGCGATGGTATACGGTTCGCAGAGGACCAGTTGCGGCTCCATATGGATTAATACTGCTTTCTGCCAGCATTCCACGCACTGTATCTTGACTTATGCGGTAATTATATCGATAAACAAATTGTTGCTGTAGTGCAGTACTTGTAGTGAATCGATTTCGTAGTACCTGCATTATCAAAATTCGATCTTGATTATTGACTTGAACTTGAACACTCATTTCATGACTATTAATGCACCAACACATTCTTCACGTGAAAGATTTCTCACCCCACGTTGCATCACCATTAATAACGTTAGAAATCAACAATAGCAGCAGAACAACGCAAATTGTCAGCAATTTACAATAATTCAATCTGTCGGTGAATTTGTGTTCACATCATTCTTTCATTATTTTATTCAAAAACTGTTGTGTTTCTACTCAACATCCAAAAAGTTGTTGGGTACAGTTGAAAACTATCATTTTTAAGCCATTGGCTCGCATTCAAATATTGTTCTCAACTGGATATTACTTTTTTACAAAATATGCGTTAATTTTGCGGCGCAGTGTAGTAACAGAAAATAAAAAAATCACTTCATTGATTCTTTATTTTGCTACCCACCACATTTTAAAAGAAATACATTTAAAAGTTATTAATTTGCAACGCATCAGTAATTAAATAGTTACTAGTAGAATTTGTTCAGGAATTATGAATAACTTGGTATTTTTGTTACCCATTTTCGATTAACTCGATAGTTACTTACTTACTTCTACTACTACTAATTCAATCATTCATGCATTCGCGAATAATTTTATTGCTTCTACTAATTCATTCACATTCATTTATTTATTAATACTTTTCTGACAATCAAATAATTTGAATAATCGGCAACCATCGAATTATTCGATAGTTTTTATTCGATGGTTCCCATCACTAACAAGTATTTATATTTAGTCTTATGACATATGATGTATCGTAATAATCAATAAAACAGCTCTATGCTTATATTAACTTTATTTAGTTGTGTTTTAAATGAAACTCGCGGTTTCTAGTTAATTCCACAATATAATAAAAGTTATTGAAGATTCTAAAAAATTGACAATTGTTTCGATAAATCAATATCATCGTCAGAATGACAGAAGTTACATTTCATTTGATGCCTACCTGATGTTAGTAGTTATTTTTGGCTAGACCAAGAAGTGACCTAACTTGTGATTTACTTAATATATGTTTATAGAAAAAAGAAGAAGATGTGATATTACAAATATTGAAGCTTAGAAATTATTAGCCCTATGGTGATATCCTGGATATCATTTTTCCAATTAAGATCAGTATAACTGTGCAATGATATAGATATCCAGGATATCACCATAGGGCTAATAATATCTATGCTTCAATATTTGTAATATCACATCTTCATCTTTTTTCTATAAACATATATTAAGTAAATCACAAGTTAGGTCACTTCTTGGTCTAGCCAAAAATAACTACTAACATCAGGTAGGCATCAAATGAAATGTAACTTCTGTCATTCTGACGATGATATTGATTTATCGAAACAATTGTCAATATTTTAGAATTTTCAATAACTTTTATTATATTGTGGAAATAACTAGAAACCGTGAGTTTCATTTAAAACACTATTATGAGCAGATTCCACGAAGTAAGGGTCGAGACAGCTAATTTCATTTATTTAGTTGATTTATTTGCGAATGCCCTTTTCCTATTACAAATTTAATAGTTTTCGGGCAACGAAATTGTGAGGTCTGTGAGGTTGGTCTCCTTGGCACTACTGTTCTCCAGTGTTACACCTTGTCGCTTATCTGTGTATAATCCGATTCCAATATGTTCCAGTATGTATGTATTTTTATTAACCTACCCGACACATACAACGATGATAAATATCATTTCTCAGAATAATATGAAGTGATGGAAGTGGGAAACTTTTTACAACAGTCTCTAATATTACACTATTTGTCTGCCGCCCAACATAAAAACCACACAAAAATAGATTCAATCAAGTAATATGTCATATGTGAGTATCATTTCTTGTCATATACCGACGAAGTTGATTGACTGGTTGAAGCAATTTAATAAACTGAGTAAAATTTTAGTAAAAAACTTATTTCACTTGTACCCAACCCACAAGTTGCATAAAATTATAGATAGAATAAATCGATTAAACAGTGATCTTGGTTGGAATAAATTTTAAAACTATGAATAATCAAAGAGACCCTCCTTCAACCGTTCATTTTTTACGGTATACGTGATTGAAATATGATAGATGTGCGTCGAGTTCAAGGTCTCCTCCCAAAGATTTTAACTCTAGCCTCACGATATCTTTACATGTATGGTCGGTGTTGTCCGTCGACGGTTTGCCGAGAGAAATACCTAACTAGAAATCAAAAGTGTTCAACTCGACGAGAATGTAAAATGATCTTTCAGTGGCGCAGGAAAAATTCGAAACTCCTGTTGATGACTGAAAAACAGGTGCAAGGTTACGAAATAACTCGCGAATACAGAAAATTTACAATTTTTTCCGGAAATTGTTGGCATTTATTTACAGTATACTTAACAAACTTGTTCTGTATGTATGGATTGTTTAGACATATTAAATATTGAATTGAAAGGAATTTTATTTACAAACTTTCTACTAAAAACTCATGAATATCCGAATGATGTACTATATTTTGTGATACTTATTTTTCCATGTTCGGAAAAAAGTAGAAACAAAAATAAACTAATTACACCGATAATTAATTGAACAATTACAAGTTTTACACATAAAACCAATTTAGTCGAGTAATCTCTTATAGATAACAAATTTAAAAAATAATAAAAATTAATTGGGTTATCATTTAGATGTTTTCCATTTCTTTGTATTGCTATCACGAACACTTGCCGACAAAGTAAACATCACATATGATCTGTGAAGAGTGGTCAATAACCTGTTTAAACAAAAAGTTTAGTAAACTAAAAGTTTCAAGAAGCAATTAAAACACAATTTTGCGTACGAACATATTTTTCCGACGATAAAACCTTCGTTTAGCCAAGTCTCGTCCAAATAGAACATTTTTCTATTTTCATTGCGAAAATTCCTTATTGATCGCAAATGATTCCGTCTCCATCATACAATTTCATCTTTTTCGATTAAAAGTGACTTTCTGTTTACTTTTTTCCATCTAAAATTCATCTCCCGCATAATTTTCCACAATTTATCTCTACCAATTTCAAAAATAGTTTTATCTTCTCTCAATGAACATAAAATTTTATCTAAGGTCAGAATTTCATTATTAAAGTAGAATTAATGTTCTTTCTTTCTTATAACATGTGTTTCTTCCTCGCCGATAGTTATTCTATGCTTTCCTGGGGATTCCTTTGCAGCTTTTACGGTATCACACTTTTCCTCGCGTATGGGTCTATAGATGGTTGACTTCCCAATCACGGTCATTTTTGAGCACGCTTCCACTACGCCAGCGACACTTATTTCAATTTTTTTATGTTCAAGCGAATTTAATACGTTTAATATAATTATCTTTTCATTACGTTTAACTGGAGTGAAATCTGAAAGATTTTCCATTTTCTTATTGAAGAATGTGGTTTCTAAAGTATAATCTGCTTGATATATTAAACGATGTTTCACGTCACAAATACAGGCATTCACTGTTAACATTCACCATTATCTCAGGTAAAATGCTTGTCAAGATAAATGGTTGACTACAATAAAAATTTATGTCCATTGCAGGCCGAATTTTAACTACTCGTATTTTCTAGGTATAAATAGATCTAAAAAGATGATAAGCGACGTCTCTCTAATGGCGAAACCCAAATAAGCTATTGTTGAGTCAGAACCATTTTTCGTGAAAAGAACTCGTGATTTTAGGATATTGCTTAAATATAAAATTTACAATTACTGATATTTTTAGAATCAGAAGCAGGTACGCCCTTGGAATGGTCATTTTACAAGGGCTTATTGCTCTCTGTCTTTTTCAAGTAGAGTATACATGTAATCTGTTGCGTTCTTTTGATCTTTGCTGACCTATTAACGAAAAAACTCTATCCACGTTTGCTTTATGTCCTGGGATGGCAGGAGAGTAGGGAATTCTGAAAAGCAATCTACCCATTTCTTGAGTGCTAAAAGCTTCTTGAAATCAACTTTCTCTTTTTTATTGTCCAGAAAAGATTTAAGGTTTTGCAGTTGGTCAAAGCATTTGCTATCGTTAACATTGTCTTTTAACGTCATCCATATAAAATGTTTTGTGTTCTAGTATAAGTTTTTAGTCCAAAATCGTAAATCATGTACTGCACTAGTGCAAAAAAGTTGTTACTTTTTATCGTAGAAAAAAAGGATGTTTGTTGCACTCAGCATGATTGTAGCTCCCGACTTTGTCTCGAGCTACAAGCTTCATGCTTCGTTGCAACAAACATGCACTTTTTACACTTGTTACACAAATAACTATTTTTTCTGTTATTAATATTTATTATTGGTAACTACATCAAAGTGGTGTTTTTAAATATATTATGTGGCAATGATTTTGAATTTATGTTCTTTGGAATGTTTATACCTGATAATAATAATTGTGATTCCGCTTAAGTTGAATTTTATTATTGTATTTTCCATGCAAATTCTGTTCTTCATGAGGTCAATTATTTCGCTTATTGTATTCGTTTGTAAATTCAGTTTTGATACATAACACATGGTAATTATTTGTTATGTTAAAGATATTTACCATCAGGAAAAGCGCCTAGATAACCGTGTTGAACATCGACCTACAATCCTGAATCGACCACCACAACATTTTGTACTTCAAAAATGCCCTTAGCAACTTTCTCTTCGAAATGTCCATACTCCATTGCCTCCGTCATACAATAAGTCTTTTTACGAACAGTTTTAAGAAGAGAATGACAAGGTGTGTTTGTTTCTCTCTTAACAACCTGTCCAAAGAGAGAAGCAGTCAATCTTAATTTTCATATTCATCGTTTCCAAACTGCCCCACAGATTCTGCTTGTATGCGGTCTCTTTATTATACAAGAAATATGAATGTTACCTCAAGATTTTGTACTTTTAATTCGATTGATGACAAACGACCTATGACCGTCTGTGATAATAGTAATTGCAAAATAGAATGGTACCACATGGACTGTTTGGGAATGACAGAAGTTCCTCTACAATAGTCCAAGCTGTTTAAAATAAGTTTTTGTTTGTTTCAATTCACACTTTTTTTATTTTGTTGTGTATACATTTTTTTAATATTATGTTTCAATATTTGGGAAGTGAAAGAATTAAAACACGGTTTTTCATTGGTTTTGATATTTATTTGCAAAATTTTCACATTTTCTTTTAAAGTGCAGTACCTATAAAATATGTAAATAAACTGCCCAATTACTCTGGAAAAAAGCTACCGAAATTATATATTTTTAACACCAACAACTATTTTCAAAATATAATTAAAATTACAATACTTGCTACAAAGCTAATGATCAACCGACAATGCTAAGAATATTACCACAACTTATATTTAACAACTACTTTAATAATGAACCAAAAACTTTTACCAACAACAACTTGAATAATAATGAATATGAAAATATATATATATATATATATATATATATATATATATATATATAAATTATTCAAGAAGGTTGAAGAAAAATAATATTTTTATTATATATAAATATATATATATATATATATATATATATATATTTATTTCATTAATTTTTCTAGACCATCCTGTATATATATTTGTATGGAAATTTCTTGGATTAAGGTCATTAAACAAACTTTGCACGTTTCTTTTAATACATTTTTTTATTGATTACGTACGTTTCGACATAATCCTGTCATTATCAAATCACCTACAATAAAATTAAAATATATCATTACAAACAGAAACTACACTATAATTAAAAAGTAAAAACAGTAAAAAATTTTAACTCTTAAAATAATCAAATTTGTTCAATTGACAATGAAATAAATTATCTGTTTGATGGGACATCACATGGTTAAAAGATCTTAAAACTAATTTAAAATTGCTTTTTTAAAAATATAAGTTTCCATGTCAAACATCCTCCTTCTCTTATCACAGCTTAATTAGTTTTAAATAGTATTTGCAAAACATGCATTATTGGTTTTTTAACTCGTACATAGTGCACTTTGAAATTTTTATTTGATAGTACAAGCGATATTTCACAATTTTTAGAACATATTCAATAGAAAGGTACAAAAAGTTTCAGAGGTGGTACTCAAATACTTATCTGTGTTATTATTTTTTTAATATGCCGTCATAAATAATACTTAGATTTTTGATGTCATTTCTGGAATTGATACTGTTGGAATTTTGTTTAATATGGATCATTTCTAAAACCGTTCTAACCTTATCGTTTTTTTCTTTTGCAAGAATTTTAGTTTGGTCATAGTTAAAAGAGTGTCCTGTTTGTTGTTTATGATGTGAGAGTGCTGTAACATCTGTTTTAGAGTATTTGTGAGCTTGTAGTCTTTTTTGCAAATATTGTTTAGTCTGACCAATGTATGTACTGGGACAGTCTTGGCAAGGAATTTGATACACTGTATGTGTTTGTTTGTTTTTATTTATTTTTGGTTTCATTTTTGAGAAAAATATCTTGTTGGTATCATTAAGTTTGTGGGAAATAGATATTTTTTCCTTTTGCGTTATTTTGTTTATTTTTTCAGACAGACCATTTACGTAGGGAAGCGAAATATAAATATTGGATTTTTTATTGGTTTGGGAGTTGTTGTGTATGGAGTGAATTCGTTTATTGATAATTTTGTTAGTGAAATGTAGTGGGTAGTTGTTTTCTGCTAGGATGGTTTTAATTTTTTTCAAGTTAGCTTCTCTAAATTTAGAATGTGAGAGTTTAATAGCTCTATCAGTTAGATTATTAGTTATCACTCTTCTTACGACATAGTGGCGCATTTGAAAAAAAGTTTGTGAATCTATGAGATGCATCTGGTTTTGTATACCAGTTTGTTGTAATATTCCCGTTTTTGTCGTATGAGATGGTGGTGTCTAAAAAATTGATTGTTTTGTTATTGTCTGTTTCGATTGTGAACTTTAGTCTCTCATTAAAATTATTAAATTTATTCAAAATTTCATCAATTTTATCATTAGGTACACAAGTCAAAATGTCATCAACATACCTTTTAAAGAAAACTGGCTGAAAACTTAAGGAATTTAAAACTTGTTTCTCAACATATTCCATGACCAAATTTCAAAGTGCACTATGTACGAGTTAAAAAACCAATAATGCATGTTTTGCAAATACTATTTAAAACTAATTAAGCTGTGATAAGAGAAGGAGGATGTTTGACATGGAAACTTATATTTTTAAAAAAACAAACAAAGTTTTAAGATCTTTTAACCATGTGATGTCCCATCAAACAGGTACTATATTTCATTGTCAATTGAACAAATTTGATTATTTTAAGAGTTAAATTTTTTTACTGGTCTTACTTTTTATTTATAGTGTAGTTTCTGTTTGTAATGATATATTTTAATTTTATTGTAGGTGATTTGATAATGACAGGATTATGTCGAAACGTACGTAATCAATAAAAAAATGTATTAAAAGAAACGTGCAAAGTTTGTTTAATGACCTTAATCCAAGAAATTTCCATACAAATATATATATATATATATATATATATATATATATATATATATATATATATCATAATTTAATAAAATAGTACACTTGAAATCGTTCCGTTTCCCCCCCCCCCCCCGTATAATGTCGGATGCATTCAATTATCCCCTAAGTCAGATTCTATAATATGCTATAAATATAGTTTAGCACTATTTTACGATAAACATCCAATTAGTAAAAACAATAAAATGTAACGCAATTATTTCTTAATTTTTCTAAAATGCTATAAAATTTCATTTTAATTGCGGATATTGAAAGTCTTTGTTGTTAAGTTTTTAATTATACGCTGACTGGTCTATATGTAAAAAATTATATGGTTTTCATTGCAACGTTATTTACGTCCTCGCATTATATCGTTCACAGCCAACTTTAACGAAAATTCAATTTTGTTTTACGATTACCCGTAATTATTGTCATTTACTTGAAGAAACAATTATTATAGGTACATATATATATATACATTCAGAAGCGAGAGAGGTCAACACTCTAAAATAAAATGTGGAAATGTTCTTTGAGAATAGTCTAGACGTCAGTCGAGCAAAGTTCGGTCAAGTAGATTTTAGTACCTACTTGCCGTGTGCAATTAAACCGGATTAATTGTAGCTCTTTCGAAGACTACGTTAAACAGGACTGAATAACTACCTCTCTTTGAAGCATTATTGAAATGATTTCGGTCATTTTTAAAGCTTTTTTTGAATTTTAAAAACACAACCAATAAAAATTACTCAAATAACTTAAATCTTAAAAATCTAGTGTTTAAGGAAAGCATTACATCAACTTTAGTAGGTAGATTTATACGATTCACGTGGACCCTTAAAACACATCAGATTATCGGTTTATCATTTAACGTTGCTTATACTATATTCCGTATTTAAGGCCTTCCAAGCATGAGAATCACACAATCACGTTAATCTTCGTGTATGTTTAGTCAAATTGTTAAGACAAGAATAAATTCTTAAAATATCGGTTTATTGAATAAATTGATTTTTAATAGCAAACGTTGTGAATCGAGTTATTTAATTGTAGTCCAAGTACCACAACCAAAGTTTTTATCAGGAACGTAATTATTACATGACGTATGTGGAACAAAACTGGAGAACATTTTTTGGGTGACACATTTTTTTTATTTTAAAAAAATATTTACGCTGTAAACAGTTCGATGTTGCAGTTACCAAATATTACGTATTGAAAGTTGTGTCAACAACTTCACAACAAAATGTAAAATCTATATTTTGCCCATCAATCTACAACGCGGCTGTAAAATACAGGGTGTTAACATAAACAATAATGAAACATAATATACTAAACACTATAAATGTTTCAATGAAAATTTTTCAAATCACAAAATCTTCTGGAATAATATTGTTGAACAAAGACTAATATATTTGAAATTTATACATAAATACTCATACTCGACCAAATTTAATCCCTTAAGACGCTTATAGAGACAATAATATATTATACGACAAGCATATAATAATGGCTATTATTCACGATGATGCGTTTATGTCGCGAGTCGCAGGCGAGTAACATCACCTAAGTAAATAATAGCCATTATATGCGAGTAAAATACTATATTTTGTATATGACTATGATTATCTGTTTAGGTATAAGACATTTTATAAAAATGAAACACAATATTTAATTACAAAACACTACTACTCATTACTAATAATTACTTCTTATGTTATTGAACAGATTATATTTCTATTTCTAAGTGTTTAACTATGTATGTTACAGTTACATTTGTGCAATTGTAAAATTGATTGATGGAAATGATTTAAAACGTCACTTTTTTGGTTTTGACATACATCACACACACTAGATTAGATTAGATTTTAACGGCGTTACAATGCACTGAAACCTAAGGTTTATTATGCCCCCCCCCCTATCAGAGCTGTTCTCGCTACTACTACAGCTCACCTTCCAGTTCCAGGGTTCTAATAAACTCTAGTATTTGGGGCGGCTTCAACGAGGTTAGAGCCTCACTATTACAAGTTTCTTGTCCGAAGCATTTCTTGCGTTAGCTTGCAATGGCGAGGTATTCTGGAACTAGGTGATCCGGAGTTTCATCCTCCTCTCCACAGAATCTACACTCGTCAATTTCTGCTAGACCTATTCTCATTAGGTGCTTCCTAAAGCAGCAGTGTCCTGTAAGGAAGCCTGTGAGGAGAGCTTATTTTTACTGAGATCCAAATATTTTTTGGATCTAGCAGTTTTGGAATGTTCCAGCCCGAGAAGACACCGTCAGAGTGCTTCTCTTTCGGTTTCCTCTTTCTTCCGAAATACTTTCTTATAGGAGCATTTTCCTACACCACAGAAAGACTCCGGGCCCATTAAGGGCGTTTGTACTCCTTTCCTGGCAAATGTATTGGCCTCTTCATTTCCCGTGATTCGTGAGTGGCCAGGAACCCAGACTAAAGAGACGTTATTATTCTTGCCTAATTCATCAGGTTTTCTTCGGCACTCCCATGCCAACTGTCAGTCAATGACATGGGAGCTTAATGCTTTGATAGCTGCTTGACTATCAGAATGGATCGACATGTCACATTTCGGATAGTTTCTTTCTAGGTTCGTTTCCATGCATCTTTCGATCGCAAGTATTTCCGCCTGAAAGACGCTCGGGAAGGAACCTAACGATAATGAGTATCTGGTGCCAGGCCCAAATACTCCAGCGCCTGCTCCAGTGGTGGTTCTGAACCATCTGTATACCATCTAACGGTGTTTTCTTTGAGAGTTTGGGTGATGTATTTCTTTTCCCAGTCTCTCCTCTTATTTAGCATCGTAGTGAAATTCTTTTCGATACTTACTTTCTTGATCATTTCGTCACTAGGAAGATTCGCTGATGAGATGTATTTTGCTAGAGAGGACCTGGCTCCCTGATTTTTAATACTCTCATTGCCTAAACATTCCTTAGATATTCTAAGAATTGCCTCTTGGGCAAATCTTTCTATCACCAGATGTAGAAGTGTGAGATCTATAATGATCTCAAGTGCCCTAGTTGGACACGTTCTCATAGCTCCAGTGATGCACACACAGGTAAGCCTTTGAACTTTGTCGAGGGTCTTCCTCGTGCTGTACTGACTTGCTTTTGTCTGCCAAACTATTGCCCCATACGTAATTGCTGGTCTCACAATCATGGCGTACACCCATCGCAGTATTTTTGGGTTACAGCCCCAACTCTAACCAGCTAGATTTCTGCACGCCATCAAAGCTCTTATTGCTTTACTAGCAGTTATTTCAACATGCTTATTCCACAGAAGCTTACTGTCTAGGGTTATCCCTAGAACTTCTGATTTCCATTCTATGATTTCTCCGTTTAGGGATAGGGGTTCCATGGCTGGAAGTGTTCTTTTCCGGGAATTACTATGGTCTTGTTTGGATTTATGATTAGCCCCACTGACAAGCACCACTGCTCAATAATTCTGAGGCCGTCTTGTAATATATCACACAAGGTGCTCTCGAAGGGGAGATATCACCCCCCTTGAGGTGTCCCGCGAGTGGCTTTAACTGAGGTGGTTTGATTCCCCACCTGTGTCTCAGCTATCCTCGTCGTCAACAACTCATACGTCCATTTTACAATGGTTTCATTTACTCCTCGCCTTTTTAGTGCTTCTTTGACAGACACATGAGTTGTAATGTCAAAGGCCCCAGATATATCCAGGAATGCGCACATTGGGACTTTGTTGTTCAGAGTTCTCTGGATGATTTCGGTCAGCTGATAAAGAGCCGCCTCAGTCGATTGACCCGCTCTGTAGGCATGCTGACATTTATGAAGTGGTATATTCTCCAGGTTCTCTATTCTTATGTAGTTATCCACTACTTTCTCCATCGTTTTGAGTAGAAACGATGTTAGGCAGATGGGTTTAAAATATTGGGGATCATTCATATCTTTTTTCCCTATTTTTGGTATGAAGGTAACCCTGGCCCTTCTCCATTTTCTAGGTATTAGACCCACTGCTAGATTGCTTCTTGTAGTCTTCAGCAGGTGAGGAAGAAACTCCTCTATCCCTTGCTGCAGGAGTGCTGGAAATATTCCATCCACTCCTGGTGATTTATGTGGTTGAAAGGTACTTATTGCCCATTCCAACCGTTGTCTGGTAAATATTTTCTTAGCAATGTCCCAATCTTCCTTCTGGGATTTTTTGGTGTATTTCATTGCTATTCAAGTGCTTGTTGCTGGCTCACTACCTGGAAAGTGGCTTCTAAGAAGATGAATCGACCGTTCCTCTTCACCTTCCGTGTATGATCCGTCTGGATTTTTCAGCGACATTGTGGGATTAGTTCCCCCATTTGCCATGACCTTTTGTAGTCTGGCCACTGTGTGAGTGGAAGTGATCTGTGGAAGCTTCTCAGTGTACCCCTGCCAATTACCGTCACGTTTGGCTCTATTAAAGAGTCGGCGGACTTTTCTGAGGTTTGACAGGTTCTCATTCCACCAAGGAGCATCCTTTTCTGACCGAGCTTTTGACAGTGGGCAACTGAAATGAAAAGCTTCCATTATTGCCTCACTGATCTTTTCGACTCTTTGTTCCAGGTCGTAGTGCGGGTGATTTACCCCTTTTACTTCGACGTGTTCCAAATTGTCCTTCAGATTGGTTTTGTAGAGACCAATCAGTATTTCTAAGATTTCGGATTGTAGGAACCGAGGTAGTACCTCCCTCTATCCTAAATTCGATGATCCTATGGTCGGAAAGTGATGGCTCGCTCATCACCCTCCAATCTTTTACATTTTTCCTAGCAACAACATTAACAATTGTTACGTCCAGGACCTCTTCTCTTGCTCTCGTGACAAAAGTGGGGGTGGTCCCAACGTTTAAGGTCTCAAGAGTATTTGCTAAGAGATATTCTAATAAACACTCACCTTTGGCGTTGTTGTTAGTGCTTCCCCACACGGTGTTGTGTGCGTTGGCATCACAACCAATTATCATTGGCAGCCGTCTGCTATTGCAGTGTCTCACTAGCTCTTGTACTTCTTCTGGCGGTGTCATCGGCCCGTCTCTAGCGAAGTACGCACTAGATAAAAAACTGCAAATAAAACGGTCTACTCGTATATACAATAGCTTGGTTGATAAATTATTGTGTCTTTATAGCGGAGTAGGTTAGAGGGCTGACTGCCAGAAATGAAGTATTCTAGGCTTAGGGTTACAAATCATAGTCGCGGTTTATAATTTTTATTTATTATATTCTGACATTTGTATATAAATAACCTTCACTATGGGTCCTATTTATCCGTGTCATGTTACCTGTTCATTATCCACACTTATTATTCACTGGTCAATAATGTACGTCATTATACTTGAAGAAGCACACGTAAAATGTAAACATTATCAAATAGTATATATACATATATATATATATATATATATATATATATATATATATATATATATATATATATATATATATACATATTATACATATATATATAATTTTTAATTTGAAGAAAGGTATTTACCAACTTATTTGTAATGGATATGTTTGTGGGGATGTGGCAATAAGACTCCAGAGTAAATTCTCTCAGATATTTATTCCCGAGCTTTCGAATAATTTTTATTCATTATCAAGGGCTATAAATAGTTGGTCAATGTTATTATTATTAATAATTAAATGAAATAATAAATACTTACATAAAATCTATAGCGAATTTTGGAAAAGTTGTAAATTTTTATAATAAATTCTTTTAAGCATAAATCAATGAAAAACTCAAAAAACAATATGACAGTAAACAAAATATTTGATCTTGAACTACTACAATTTTTATTTTTTCATCATAAAATTAAAGATAGTTATGAATCTTCTGTTCTTTTTTCATAATCTAAAAGATATGCATAGATAACACTAAGGTTATTTAAATCAGTTTTTTTATTTATTACATAATTTTGTTCTGTAATATATGTTGTTTCCAATAAAAGGCGTTTTCTATAATTACTTTCTATTGCTAAAACTTTGACAGATTGATAATTATGTAATAAATAAAAAACAGATTTAAATAATCTTAGTGTTATCTATGCATATCTTTTAGATTATGAAAAAATAATAGAAGATTCATAACAATCTTTAATTTTATGATGAAAAATAAAAATTGTATTAGTTCAAGATCAAATATTTTGTTTATTATCATATTGTTTTTTGAGTTTTTCATTGATTTATGTTTAAAAGAAATTATTATAAAAATTTACAACTTTTCCAAAATTCGCTATAGATCTTATGTAAGTATTTATTATTTCATTTAATTATTAATTTAATTATTAATAATAATAACATTGACCAATTATTTATAGCTCTTGATAATGAATAAATTATTCGAAAGCTCGGGAATAAATATCTGAGAGAATTTACTCTGGAGTCTTATTGCCACATCCCCACAAACATATCCATTATATATATATATATATATATATATACATATATATGTGTGTGTGTGTGTGTGTGTGTGTGTTTTTTCATAGAGGTAGGAAAATACTTTTACGTATCGTCAGGACTTGGTGTTCTGTCGGACTCGGAAGTCTTTCCAATACCGACTAAAAACCTCCTTCTGTTTCCAACCTCTGTTTCCCCCGCGGCATCACCGTTAGGCATTACTTAGCAGAGGGAGGATCTGGCTATCGCCTTTCCTTCTATAAGTCGAATTCTTGGAGTACCTCTGTTGCAAATCGACTTGTTGCCTCCCAGGCCTCCTCTGATGATAGCATAGCTTTCTCTAGTGACTGGTCGAGTTTTCGAATGAACGGTAGCTTCCCAATCGCTGCGTATTGTGCTGAAACGGGGACAGGCACAGAACACGTGCTCCGCGTCCTCCCTAACTCCAGGACAGGACGGACACAATTTAAATGTAAGAAAGAAAACAATTCTTCGTATTCCACGTTATTCCAAATGTATTTTCAAACGTTCTTTCTCATATGGTATATCAGTCCACATCAATAGAATACATGCTCTGAATCCATCATATCTTCGTTGTTCGGCTATGGCATTTAAAAAAAATACAAAAACTATCTATTTGAATTGCAGAAATAAGTATAAGGCTGCTCCTTCTTTGATCCCTTCTTGCTTATATCATCCCCTCTTTCCACTCTTTACATCTTAAAATTTTTATATTTATATTATTTTAATTACCCCTCATTTAAAATTTGTCGTTTTCTTGTTGACATTTATTGTTTAATTAGTATAAGTTTTATGTATATTGAGTATTTTATATTATTATTACTGGCATTGGTGGAAGAGCAGGAAAGGACTACTCGTCTGATCCTGAAGCAATCTAGCCATTTATCCACATTGATTGGAAACATTAAAAAAATTGTATCTATTCTGTAATGTTCATCTTGCACTGTATCGTCCTTCTGTTATATACTTAATGTGGATAATAAATGTATTATTATTACATTCTGGAGAGTCCTCATGTCTAAACCGGTGCAAATATGCTCTAAAGCAACCATGTCCCGAGATCATTTGTGTCAGGTAGTAATTGACCTCGCCATGATCTCGGTGTAACGAAATATCCAATTTTGAAGAATCCCACAGTATCTGCCATCGCCGTATACTATTCCGCCGTTCTATTATTCTTTGTGCATCAGCGCTCAGCGTAGTTAATCCTTTTTGTCGCTAAAGAGCACTTCTTTCTTCTGCGAGCACTTCGATTGGCAGCATCCCAGCAATAACGCATACTGCATCCTCAGGCACTGTGCGAAATGCGCTGACTGTTCTTAAAGCACTCAGCCGGTAGACTGGCGCGATTTTCTTCCGGGATTCTTGTATGCAAAGTGTCCCTGCCCAGATAGACAATCCATATGTGAGCACAGATGTAACTATTGACGACAGTAATGCTCTCCTCTTCTGCTTTGGTCCTCCTATGCTGAGCATCAGTCGTGACAGGCTCGCTCTGACTACTGACGCTTTGGCACCAACGTGTTCTGCCTGCTTTTTAAAGTTGAGCCTGGCATCGATCATTATCCCCAGATACCGAATGAATTGTTTAATGCAAAACAAATAGATAAAATTACGAAAGATAAACTTACTTGTTATAATGGAATTCCTGCTAAATTATATGGCCTTCCCAAAATTCATAAACCAATATTATCAATTAGACCCATTGTAGCTTCTATAGGTACACCAACTAATTTATTAGGTTCATATATCACTGATATTTTAACAAAGGCATATAATTTAAATACAGAATATTACATTAAAGATTCATTTGAAGTTTTTAATCAATTTGACAAATTTCAATTACCTGATAATCATGTAATTTGCAGTTTATATGTTGTTTCTTTATTCAGTAATGTATATTTAGAATTTGCTTTAAGAGCAATTGATAAAAAATGGAATGAAATCAGTGAATATTGTAAAATATCTAAAAAATATTTCCAAGAAATTATTACATTCCTGTTTGAAAATACCTATTTTACATTTCATGATAAAATATATAAACAAACTTTTGGTACTCCAATGTGAGCTACAATTTCTCCCATTATAGCTTGTTATGCAATGGATAATTTATTGGATACAATTATACCATTATTAGCATTTAAAATAATTTTCTTAAAAAAATACGTTGATGATATTATTTTAGCATTACCAAAAACTAATTTAGATGGAGTTCTTTTAATATTCAATAACTATGATCCATATATGAAATTTACAATGGAAAAAGAAGACAGTAATCAAAGTGTACCATTTCTAGACACAAAATTTATAAGAAATAATGATAACACATTGTCTATTGATTGGTACAGAAAACCAATTAGCTCAGGACGATTCATGAACTATTGGTCTTACCATAAATATTCCATGAAAATTAACTTAATGGAACAAATGAGAAATAGAATAACCAAAATATCAGATCCTATTTTTCGTGAAAAGAACTTAGAAACTTTATATCATCTATTTTTGGATAATGGTTATCCAAATAATTTAGTTAAAAACATACTATTTAATTATTCTCCAACTATAGACATTTCAGACATTAATATTAGAAACGACCAATCAGATAACATAAATTATTATGTACCTTTACCATATATTAAAGAAATAACACCACAGTTGCGTAGGATTTTTAAACCAATGAACAACATTAGAATTGCCAATAAAACATGCTTAACCATAAAGTCTATTTTACTAATTTGAAAGACAAAACTTCAATTCTTAATCTTTCAAATGTAATATATTCTATTCCATGCAAAAATTGTGATAAAAAATATATTGGTCACACTGGTCAGAAATTAAAGAACCGTATAAGTCTCCATAAGAGCGATTGTAAGTTACATCCTGAAAGATGTGCCTTATCTGAACATGTAATTGATAATGATCACTTTATGGATTTTGAATCTGTTAATATTTTGGACATACAACCAAATACCAAAAAAAGACTTTTCTTAGAAATGGCTGATATATTTCAAGAACCTAATACTATCATCAAAAAAGTGACCATAATAATCTGAGTGATATTTATTATCATCTACTAACAATTGATAATAAAAATAACTAAATTTCAAATTCGTATACATAATTAAAACTATATAAATAAAATTTGATGATTTTTAGAAATAATTTTATTTTAGGTAAATGATTTTAATTTTTTCAATAATTTTAAATAAAATGTAATTATGAAGAAATTATTAAGATGACATCTATAATAATTTGAGGTTGAATTTTATATAATAAAAGAAGAATATTCTAATAAGTATTAACCTATATTACAAATATAACCTATTTTCTTCTTTTGTTTTCAAAAACATTTTAGCATATAAAGAAAATGTTTACATTCATGAATCTGTCAAAATGTCAAAATGATTTATGATTGAAAAACATTTTTTTTAAAAATTCAAATATGATTATATTTACCAATTTATGACAATCTCAATTTACTTATCCTTGATAATGGAAATAAACGTTTCCGAAAGCTTGGAAGAAAAACAATAAGAAGAGTTTTCTTTAATTAACTTGCCGTTACCCCAATATTCGTGGTTTTATATTTATATATATATATATATATATATATATATATATATATATATATATATATATATATATTATATATAATAAGTAACGAATAGATTAGTGGGTATTGCACGCAAATAGAAGAAGGGGCTACTAATCTATTCGTTACTTATTGTTTATATGTCACGCACTATTCGTACATCTTATATATATATATTATAATATAATTTATGTTACTTTGATAATTTTATTTATAATTTATCTATGGTTTTATACTGTTTATGAATTGTTGAATTGGCTAGCTCAGGTTATATGATTTGTTTTATTTATTTATTAATTTAACGGAGAACATGAGAAACTTACTCTCGTTGGGTTCAAGATAATTAAAATATATGAAATTTGTATTTACCAAATATTACCTTACCATTGTTTCCTACAAAAATAGTGTAAGTGTTAGCGCGGAATATACCCATTCAACCTCTATGATATCATACCTTTGTCTATCATCAATATATGACATAAATAAAATGCAGAAGAGTCAAAATTTAGTATATATAATTATGAATCATCGAATTGAAAAACATTATCACTATTAAGGAAAAACTTCAGTTAAACAAATTATTATTACAAACTACTATACAAATTGAATATTCTTAGACTTAGAAAATAGTTATACGTGAAATTTGGCCAAATTAGTTATATATATGTCTGAATTGTTTTAAATGGTACCATATAAATTATATATACACTGACCTGTTTATAACACTTGGAAGTCTCTTTATGTGCACTCTATTCCTTTTCTCCCCTCCTGGAATGAAGCTGGACTCTCTTCAAATCATGGAAATAAATTCGCTAGTTTGTATCGCAGGTAAGTCAATATTATTTATTAAATTGTTCTTCTCACTTGACTTAAAATGTTTTGCGATGATCCTAAATGCTTTTAATCAAATACATGAGACTATAATGTAGGAATTTACTTGAAATTTACGCATAGCGTCCCTTCTCAAATTCAATAATCGATAATTTCCACAAAAAATTGTTATTTACAAATATTTTCTGCTCTAAATGTTTCTTAGATAATACTTTATCATTTATATTCAGTTTTTACTTAAATTTCAAACAATTTTCACTTATTTTAGTTAAATTTTTAGAAAGATTTTCTTACATGTCCATTTTCCTAAGCATCACACCACACACTCCTTTTTTTTCAAATCAACAAACTTTTGTTGCTAGTCTTGTTATTTGAAACAAAACACTACTGAGTTGCTAGATATTTCATAGTCTTTTTATTGAATGTTTAATAGTTAATTTAATTGTCTTCTTCTTATTCCTATTGTTATTAATGATTTGTGTAAAATTTCAGTATAATTCATTATACCTATTTGCATGTGAACAATTTCCAAAATATATCTTATATTTATTTACAATGATAGTATCTATCCCACTTTAAATTTTAAATATCAATGAATTTACAATCATTACGTCCTTAAAATCTTTCATAATGCCTTTCAATTCATTTCTTATATATAATTTACCAATTATCTCCTATGAACTTGTCCTATCATTTAATACAATTACATATTTTTAAACAGTCCATCCGCTTTGCAAATATTCAATATTTCAAAATTCTAACTTACTTCTGTGGTTGAATATATTTCTATGTTTTAGTTCTATGCTACATGACGTGACGTTGTATGTAGTGACAGTTCAATGATTTCATTTCAACAAATGTGATAACTTATCTGTATATGAGTATCAAATATCCTGTAATAATAATAATTTCATATTCTTTTCAAATTCATTTTGATATTCTAGATAAAATATACAGATGATCAACTATGCTGCTAATAAAACAAAATGAATTTATAATTTACCAGCGATGGATTAAAATGTATGACTCATTGTTTACAACTGAAATTTAAGGTAACGATTTTCAATATTATTGATGTATTTATATAGTTATAAAGGATAATTGATATCATAAGTGTTTGATTTGGTATGAAATATATTTCTTACTTATAATTATACGTATAAATGATAATTCTATCTGTCTGAAGAAATTAATCTCTATTCACCATCTGACAAAGTTCAAATTTCATATATTTGTGTCTCATTCTCTTTAATATTTACTACGATAAGTTCAAAATATATATATATATATATATATATATATATATATATATATATTATAATTATGAATCAGAGATTGTTTTATTTTATTATTATTCTAATTTTGATATATATGAGTCGTAGTCTTGTTTTATACATAGACTTGACTTACCTTCGGCTAGCTCCTAATTATGATACGTTAATGCTGTTTTAATTTTTAACATAGAGTCGGTAGCATGTAGACTCCTCCCTTTGGGTTCAGGACGCACATAAATAAATGTGATTTAATTCTCAAAATTTCATGGTTCACTTTATTCAGAAACTAAATCTTTCCTGAATATACACCTCTGATTTTAATGATTCAGAATATTATTACATAGAATGAATGAAGTAAGCAAATTTTAATAAATTTATTATGGATATTGAATAAAAATACCAACACTTTAAAGAAAATATTTTAATAAATTATTAAGATCAGATTTCAAATTATTTTAACAGCAAATTTCCTGATACCACTCCTGCATTCTATCCAGTCATGCGTACTGAATATTTTATATCATGTGAATGATTGCGTCGGCGCATAGGAGAAACGTATGCTCTCATAAGTTCCACGCGACACTAAATGTGGAATTCACAGTCGATGTTAGATGTATTAAATGTTTTTGCGATTTCAACGTTCATATATTCATTGAAATCATCGATATGTTATTTACAACTGAACTATACAATTGCATATATATAAAAGAAATACGAGTGAAGTGAAATCAGAATAGTGATAGATAGAAATAGTCAAACATGCACTAGAAGGAAGAAATGGAAGCTAGATGATCATTTATGTACAGCGTGAACAATGATGGAATGAATTAATTTAACAAGTAAGTACTATACTATATCTATTACTAAAAATGCATGGATATCCATGGATATGATATGATATTCATCATATTATAATGTTTTGGGCCTTTTTTTGTGAAATTATTATTGAAACGTTCAAACTATATTTATTGTTCGCTATTTTCTCTTTTTGGAATTCCAAAATTAATACATAAAAAGCACAGACCTTATTTCGAATCTTCGGTACACTGGACTGCTGCTAGCGTCTCCCAGTTCTTGCGGATTTCTCAGCGAAGAAATGCTCCTTTTTGTTCACTTCCCGTTCTCACACAGTTTAGTCAATAATAATGTTACTATTTCTTTACTTTTTTTAGCTGTAAAATTTACTTTTATATTATTTTATAAAAAAAATTTGTAGAGGAGATCTATACTGAAGCTAGCTATCCTCCAACCCAAGCGCGATTGTCTTTTATTTTCAAAATCAACAAACTTTTTCCTCATAAAATGCAAAGGCTGCTTTTCACTGTTTTTCACACAATAATTGTTGATTTGAATGTTTTTAGTTAAAATTGTAAAATTATTTATTTTAACAGTCCTGGAGGATAACAACACTTATTTATATATGTTTATATTGTCTTATGGATTCCATAAAATGTCTTTATCATGTGTTACAATATCAAATTTTGTTATATTTCCCTTTTTAAGGTATATTTATTTACATTAAATTATACAAAATCTACAACCTAAAATAATTATTAATATATATGTAACTGTGTAGTTTTAAATTTTTAGTAATTTTATCTTATATAAACTATTAGTTGTTTCCAAATTTGCCTTTTGTATTCTATATTCAATTAATAACCAACAAATTTAAGTTGGCAAGAAAATCACTAAATTTTATTACTTCCTGTTTATAAAGCTTTTTGAATTATCATATTTCCTTGACAGATAGCTTGGCTCTGTTCCGTATGTCACCTATTATAAAGTTTTTTTTAATTATTTTTTTTTAAATTTAAACCTTTACTATCATCGTCTGTAAATATAGATAACCAATTAGTGAGTTGAATATTAATTTTTGTTATTTCAGGTTTCAAGTGATACTACATTCTATTTATCCAGATATTTACATGGCAGTGTTCAGAGTATATTGGAACATGTTGACATTGACTTGACCTGGGATTAATTGTTAAGGTAAAATTTTATACTTATTTGAACAATGTTATCATTAGAATTTTTATTCATTATCCTTTAAGTCCTTTTGGTAACTGTTTTTCTCAATATCTGACAATATATTTGCTCATTTCATTCTATTCGTTTATATTAAATCTTAGTTTTTTAACTTGGTTGTGTCTACTGGTACACCCTACGTATTAATATAACATTTTAATGTCTGTTCACATTTGTGAATTGTTTTAATATAATGGAGGACTAGTTCAATATATATATATATATATATATATATATATATATATATAAAAGAAGATGTAGAAATATTGGGTCATATGTCATATGTAAACAACAACAAAGAGATTCATGGGTAATTCACGCTGCAAAAAAGGGCTACTGAAACAGAGTGGTAACCGTGGACATGCATGTTTCTGGCTCATTTGCCGTCCTCAGCACGGTATAACCAAATAAGGATGTGAAACTTGGGAGCAAAGATGTTAATCGAAACATGGGAAAACACAAAACAACGGATTTCAACAGGGAAACCAAACGCTCATTTGTGCCATCAATTGGAAGATCCCGAGTTTTCGGGACACCAACCAAGATCGACACGGAGGCGCATATAGCCCCCCGCCTGAACCTTCCGACCCATAGGAAACAACAAAGAAGATGTAGGAATATCGCATGATGTATAAACAACAACAAAGAGATTCATGGGTAATTCACGCAAAAAAAGGACTACTGAAACGCGGGATCTTCCAATTGATGGCACAAATGAGCGTTTGGTTTCCCTTTTGAAATCCGTTGTTTTGTGTTTTCCCATGTTTCGATTAACATCTTTCTTCCCAAGCTTCACATCCTTATTTGGTTATACCGTGCTGAGGACGGCAAATGAGCTCTGCTTCAGTAGCCTTTTTTTGCGAGAATTACCCATGAATCTCTTTGTTATATATATATATATATATATATATATATATATATATATATATATATATATACATATTATTCTGGATTGGCATTCCTGTGATACCTTTATTATTGTAAAATAGTTTAGTTAATATGAATTATTAGTTTTGGTTTGCCCGGTATATTAGAAATTTTTAAAATAGGTCATAAATTAATTATACCTTGCATGAAAAACTCTATGATCTCAAAGTAGGGTTCATATGTTAAAACAAAACTATTTTAATTTCAATTATGAGCGCAAAAAAAATCCTTGCATTTAAATAAAGAAAATTTTTTTTCAATCAAAAAATACTTCAATTTCTTTATAAATCCTAGAGACGGTCCTGTATGCTCGATTTCAAACCCCTCTACGATTCAGAAACGTTTAGTCAAAACTGCCAACTGTTGAATATAGATGGAGCAATCACAAAAAAAATTGAAACTTCTCAACAATATAATTTCAAATTTTCAAGTGAAAAACGTTATTTAATATTTTGAAAACAAATACATTATTCATTTACAAAAAAACAAACTCATGAAAATAAACCATCTATGATGATCATTCATTCAACAAAACATACACTCAATGAACTATTATTATATGTGATACATAATAGGCAACATTATATACACATTTAAAAACGAATCTTGGTACAAAGTTCTCTATGAAATGAAAAGGGCGAATATAACGATAGTCAAAGTATCTGTATCTGTATCTGTAAAGGTTTGAAGGGTGGGTGGCCCCACAGCACTTAGGCCACAATTGGCCCATTGTGCATCCTTCTGAGGTTCAAAACTTCCTTCTAGCTCGTCATCCAGCCTACTTCCTTGAAGTAGGCGATAACGTCGCCTGAATTTAGTTCCTTCATATTGGCGTATGTTAGCCTGTGCTCGCCGAATACTTGAAACCTAAATTGAGAGAGTGTCTGACATTCGCAAAGAATGTGTTCGAGAGTCTCATCTTCTTTTTCACATCCTCTACAAAGTGGGGTGTTAGATAGCCCCAGTCTGTGAAGGTGTTTTCGTAGGTGGCAGTGACCAGTCAGAATTCCCGTGGTTGTTCGTAGGTTCCGCCTGTTCATAGTCACGTATTTTTTGGCTACTTTGCTATCCGGATACAGCTCCTTGGCAAGCCTGCAGCCTTCTGCGTCGTCCCATCTACCCTTAAACTTATTAAGGGAGTGTTCCTTTAATAGGTCGGCCGTTGCTGACGCCGATAGACCAATGAAAGTGCCAGGTCCCAAGAGTTTTTGGGAGGCTGCCTTCCTGGCTAGCAAGTCTGCAATACGGTTTCCTTTCGATTTCTCATCCTAAAGTGACCGTGTTGTTGTTACAGGCTTCGATTAAGGCCATGTTACATTCTAGTACTAGGCCTGATGTAATACGTGGTCTGTTCAGGGCTAGTAGTGTTTGTCTACTGTCCGTAAGGATGTATATATTATTACCTGTGGTTTTCCTTTTGGTAATCTCTTTAGCAGCGATGCAGATAGCAGTGAGCTCTGTTTGAGCAACACCTGCATTGCAGCCCATTGCCCATTTTATGTTTAGATTCAGGGATCTGGAAAAATACCACATCCTGAGCCTACATTGGATTTAGACCCATCTGTGAAGATGCGGATTGCGCCTTCTTCCAATAGGTCTTGTGAGTTGTTTTTAAAGATTACCTTGTAGAGCCTGTTGAAGGCATATCGCGGTGGAATCGAGTCCGTATTGGCCTGCAGCAGTGGGATCTCCCTGAGGGCCTCACGCCACAAGTTACGTCTCAGTTTACCGGATCCTACATCAGGTTGTATACCAGTAGAGCGCAGACGTGCCATGGTCATCAAAACAACCTCCTTGATGTGTATGTCAAGGGGAGTGAGACCGAGGATTACCTCCATAGCTCTTGTTGGTGTGGTTCTCATGCCTCCTGTTGTGTTGAGGCATGCTGTTCTTTGGATTTGATCCAGTTTACGGATGACTGTCAGCTGGTTTGCCTTAGCAATGGCCAACTTACAACCAACCCCGCCGATAGTCAAAGTATATGAAATATCAAAGTTCAAATATTTGCACAACACAAGTAAGTTTATTTAACCTTTTTTTATATGAATGAAATAGTTTTAAATACCTGTTTACTTTTTCTATTTTAAGGCACCTTATTGATTGTCTTTAGATTACCTCCTGGAAAGCCAAACAGCCTGTCGTGCAATAACTAAAGTTGATATTACATTTCATCCACATCGATACATTTTAAATGGAATTCCATAGTCCAGTCCTTTCTGAAATGTATCGTGGAGACACTATTCCCACGATACGATATTTTACTTGGTTATATTTATGAAATTTTACGGTCAGTACTCTATAATTTTTATCAACTATTTGTCAAATCTAGGTTTATTTACTTGATTTATAAATTTGCTGAGTTACATTTAAGAATAATGCATTTCTTTTATAATTACCACTCCAAAATGCTGCTTTTTTTGAATAGTTTTGAATTAATTTCTAAAAATTTTGCTTCTCACCCATTCACTTCTACCAAAAAGATTCTACCTAGTCAATAGTGTTCATTATCAACAAATTTTTTTATTCAATTTTTTTTAGTTTTCAATACGCTTTTAGCTAATCAAAATATTTCAAATCTACTCCACCAATCAAAATTGGCTATACAAAAAATTATTTTTGTAAATTTCATTTCAAGTCATAAATTGCTCATCTATACTTCTAGGACATTCTGTTTTAAAGTCTTTAAATGATTAAATCTTATATATAACTTCCTTTAAATTATATTCCAAAATATTTAGAAATTACAGCTCTTTTTATTTCAATTAGATCTATTCGGAATGACAATTCATTTCACAAATGTCATACTTTATAAACTTAATGTTATTATTTTTACTTTCTACCTTGACAAATATTAAATAATTACACAATGTTATCAGAAAATTTCTTTCAATATCTAATTATTATTTTTGAAAACAAATCAGAATGTTTTGACTTTTATTGTGTGATAAATAGATTGTTATAATGTAATGTAACGTTCAAAATTCTCTCTCTCAAAGTCTAGAAATCATGTTATATACCTCACATAAGTGTATTTACAAAGTGTATTGAAAATTTCCTTCATGATTCTTCAGTTTGCCTTTTGTTTACTTTCTTTATTGAATAATGGAAAATACAGATTGTCTCTATTTCGGATGATTTAAAAAATTTAAATTCTAAAATTTTGTATTTGCTTATAGTGTGTAGTATTTCATTCCATATTATAGTATACAGAGTGTTGCAGGTTTCTTTCTATGTTAATATATATATATATATATATATATATATATATATATATATATATATATATATATATATATATATATATATATTGAACCACATAACTAATATCATAAAAGCACATATAGAGAAATTACCTTAATAATTTTCTAAAAGTATGAAAAACTGATAACAAGTATGGAAGAAAACATTTGTATCTGCCTAAAATGGATATTTTTTAGTCACTTGGGAATCAGCTGTTTATCTGAAAATAAACAAGCATTAGTAATCATAGTTAACACAACTATAAGTTGTAGATTAATAATCAATATTTATTATATAGAATTGAAAAAAATAAAAATATATAAATCCAAGATGACATAACTCTGATGATATGTCAAACTTTTGTATCATTTTTTATATGTAAACAGGAAAGGGAAATTGATAATAAGATGGTGATAGATAAATGTCAATATCAGAACTATAAAATTTGTATAGTTTCAAATAAAAAACCAAGACATATATTATATAAAAGGAATTGTGTCAAAAATTCATATTGTAATTTCAATGTATTGACCATGAATTTTATCACTTGTCAAAGACTTATTTTATTCAAATTCTGTATATATTAAAGGAAGAACAGACTTTTTTAAGGTAAATTTATAATATGTTTTCCTGAAACTTTAAAAGTGCAATAAAGTGAGTAGAACTTTATATCTCAGGTAAGAAGCATTTTTTGTGACAGGACAATTTTGCTAAAGTGGAAATGAAACAAAATTTTGATTGAACAGTGAGCTTTGAAACAAGTAGCTTGTTGATAAAAAAATCGACAATCGGGAAGGAAGCTTGGGAGAAGAGCGTGGCGTCGGATGTAGAGAACAAGGCTATGATAGTTTGGAACAAAATTTAAGTAAATTTTAAATAAATACGAGTGAAAGTTAAAATATTGTAATAGAAAACATACACCAAACACTTACGATTGTTTATAGCCAGTTATTCCCGATAATATCCAAGATTTCTCCAGAAATTGGGAAGCTTTGTTTCCAGTCGGCTTGTTCCTGTTACCAGAGGTGGTAATATCCAGACTCCAGGTCAGTGTGTTTTTAATATTATTGGCCAATAATAACAAACTAATTATAAATTCAGTGATTATTACTTTTGCATATATTTGATCGATCAAACTAAAAAAGAAAGACATTTATGTAATAATTCAATAGATTTTAAATTGAGATTAACAAGAAAATTTTCATGAATATTCTTCGTTTTATTAAGAGATAATGGTGGTTACTTACGTGATTAATAATCGTATGGCAAATTTGTATTTCAATGTATAAAGATAATCTTTCTAAAACGCATATGTAGTATTTATTTAATTCTTCTGATGAACTAATAATATGTATATATAATTCGTACACATAAATCCTTTTATAATATTCACCATCACCATTCTTATTATAAAGAAAACAATTCTTATGTAAATAATATCCATACAAGTTAGCAGGCGTCTATATTATAACACGAACGTTTTGTCTTCGTTCGTGTAATTCCGCTTATATGAGCAAGCGCATAGAATGGTTGGATGTATAGATAATGACTGAGGTTTTATTATGCCATAGGCGTATCAAATATCAATTTTTGAAACAAAATTTCTCTGAAAGATTAAATTATTTGCAATTAATGTGTTTTATTTTATTTATTAAAAGAATATAAATTAATATATGCTGTAACCCAAAGAGTAGAATGAGTCTCATGCTCCCAAATAAAAAGAACTGAGCAAGCTAAACAAACAACTTAATTAAATAAATAAATATAACATATCTAAATATAATAATATCTAATAAATAAATATATTATAAAAAATATTAAAACCATGAATATTGGGGTAACGGCAAGTTAATTAAAAAAACTCTTATTACTGTTTTTCTTCCAAGCATTCGGAAACTTTTATTTCCATTATCAAGGATAAGTAAATTGAGATTGTTATGAAATTAACTGTCTCAACCGTTACTTCGTGGAATCTACTCATATTAGTGTTTTCGATGAAACTCGCTGTTTCCAGCTAATTCCCCAATATAATGAATTGTAAATTTTTTAAAATTTCCAATAATTTTCATTATACTGTGGAATTAGCTAGAAACAGTGAGTTTCATTTAAGACACTAATGAGATTGTTATAATTGTTGTTATAAATTGGTAAATATATCGATGTTTGAACTTTGTAAAAAAATTTTTTTACATTTTTTAATCATGTCATTTTCACAGATTCGTGAATATAAACATTTTCTTTCTATGCTACACCTTTTTTGAAAACAAAAGAAGAAAATAGGTTATGTTTGTAATATAGGTTAATAGATATTGGAATATTCTACTTTTATTGTATAAAACTCATCTTAATAATTTCTTCATAGATATTTAAAATTATAATAAAAGATTATAACAAAATCATTTTATATAAAATTATTGAAAATATTAAAATCATTTACCTAAAATAAAATTATTTCTAAAAATCATCAAACTTTCATTTAGATAAGTTTTAATTACCTATAAGAATTTGAAATTTAGTTATTTTTATTATCAATTGTTAGTAGATGCAAATAAATATCACTCAGATTATTATGGTCACTTTTTTTGTTAATAGTATTAGGTTCTTCAAATATATGAGCTATTTCTAAGAAAAGTCTTTTTCTAGTATTTGGTTGTTTGTCTAAAATACTAACAGATTCAAAATCCATAAAGTGATCATTATCAATTACATGTTCAGCCAAGGCACATCTTTCGGGATGTAACTTACAATCGCTCTTATGGAGACTTATACGGCTCTTTAATTTCCGGCCAGTGTGACCAATATACTGGTCACACAGAAATCGGTTGGGCCAAAATCTTGGACGAGTTCGTTAATGAGCCAAATCGGCCCAGTAGAAACAAAATGGCGGCCTGTCAAAGTTGAAAAAAAATGTATTTCCTTTGTTTTTCATTTGACGCAAAAAAGTTACTTAGATTTTTCATAGAACTTAACACGTTCTACAACTTTTGTACTTAATATTTTTCTCTAAAACGTACATTAAAACATTTATATGAGAAAATTTACCAGAATCTTTTTTAATTTTTTTGTTTTTGATTTGATGCCAAAATGTTATTTTATTTTGAATTTGATGCAAAAATCTTACTGAAATAAGCCTGTCCAATTGGTCCTGTGCCACTGGGATTTTTATAGTTATTGCAGTTTTCCTCTGTTGGTGTACTTTTATATTGTAGGCCTTTTTTCCTCGGCCAGCCTTTTTACCTCCTGCGTAACCCAAGGCTTGGTTTTGTTTTGCGAGTTTATGGTTATTTTCCCTATTGATTCGTTAACCGCCTCCTGTATGCATCTCTTAATTATATTCCAGCTGTCATGTTCTTGTCTGTTATGTTTCCCGATGTGAATTTTCCACTTAGTCTGCTTTCATATAGGTATTTGGTGCAGTCGTTATCCAATGATTCTAGGTTGTATTTTTTAATCATTATCAGTCTTTGCTTTATTCTTGGATGCCTCTCAATGACGAACTTTCGAGAACTAGGTCGTGGTCTGTGCCGGTGTTAGCTGAGGTTAGTACTCTTATGTCTTGTATTTCATTCGGTGTGATATATCTATTTGTTATTATGTAATCGACTATTGACTTCTGTCCTCCGGTGTTGCAGAAAGTGTATTTATGTTGATGTTTTTGAGGGAAATAGGTGTTGTGTATCCTCAGTTCGTTTCTTGCACAGAAATTGTTCAGTTGGTCTCCGCTTTTATTCAATATGTGCTCGTTAAATCTTTGCTTAACTCCAGGGATTTCGTCTGATCCGATTCTCGCGTTGAAGTCTCCGAATATGATTACTTTTCCATTGTTGTTTATTTGGTCAATGGTGTTTTGCAGCTTCTTATAGAAACTATCTGATTCCTCTCTTTGTTTAGACATGTCCCGGGCGTAGATACTCACCAGATGTAATGGGCCTTTGGGGAAGGTCGCTTATGTAGTCAACGTTTTCCATTATGTCAGTGTACTGTAACGCGACAAATCGATGTCTAAAATTTTAGGGCTCGCGGCTAGACTCAAGTGGAGACGGGAGTGGTCCGTTCTCGAATAAAGCTAAAATTATTTCGAAGTTTGAATGGGCGCCAGTTAAATTGACCCCAAGCACCTAACCGTAGTCATACTGGCCACCAATTTAACAAAAGGCCAGTAAAAAGTCGTTTCAAGAAAAAAAAACAAAAGTCTTACTTATCTTAAGGTTAATTTAATTTCACTCCCAAAATTTGTGTAAAATTATGGATTCTTTTTGCCAATATAGAATTAAAAAAAACGTAAATGGGAATCATTAAAGCAGACACCAATACTAAGATATTAACACCAACTACAAATCACACTCTTAAGTGAAGGTTTACCTTGCGGAACTCTAAGGGTTTAACACTACTACTGTTACAATAATAACCTCTCGTCATTAAGACAGTAAGGGACAAACGTAGGCAGGTAATATATTTATAACTGTGGCGTTGCTTGAGCTCAGGCAAAAACCCTTATGCAGAAAATAATAATTATAATCATAATATGTAAAGTAATAAAATCCGATACCCTAGTATCCCGCTCACATAATATAAGTTATTGTGCAACAAAAAAAAATAATAGATATCTAGTTAAGCAAAACTAAGAAAATTTACTATAAACTTACGTCAAGTAAGCCGATATTCTACTGAATTACTAAATGTCATTAAATACCGGCACAAATACAATGCCAATTATTAAATAAAAATCCGAAAATAAAGAATTCAACAAAAAATATAAAAACTTGCGTGTTCCCAGCGGTGGTTGATCGACTCTTCCGGCGGCAGAAGCACTGGTGTACTGCTTCAGGGAGCATATATTTAGCAAATGCAGACGAACAGCTGCATATGATGAAGAAGGAAAACACCAAGAAGAACGATCGAACTGAAGGAATTCAGCACCAATTCAATATCCAAAATAAAAACCCCTGGCCAAGGGGCTTTTGGGTTGATGTATCCACTAGTGGGATCTAGTTTGGCGCTATTAGCAAAAAGTATACATCTATATTCTTCCTGTCGGTGTAAAACGCAGCGCTTAGAAGACACTTTGCACGTGTCGTGTAAAAATCCTTTATTTCAAGCAATAACTTTGGGAAATAACCAAAAATACCAAATAATCTATTGGCCACAAAACAATTTCTAATCCCAAAATATGATATGGACTTTCAAAATAAATCCCATGAAGGATGATTTTTTTTTCAAAAAATCACGATTAAAATTGAAAGTCACACCACGATGTACAAAGGTCAAAAGCAGAATCGCCCGAACCTACTGGAATAAAGTACCTTTCACGCTTCAGCGAAAACAAGTTTTTCAATTATGGTATTAACAATTCCTACTGGGTACACCTAGATGGCGTTTCCGTGGAAAATACCGAAAACACGATAAAACAACTTAGAATATGGTACAGAGACTGTCATCTAAAGTTTAAAATCCTAAAGAATTTAATCAGCTTCTTATAAACCTAAATTGCGCTGAAATTTAGCAAAAAAAAAATAATTGACAATAATAACTAACAAGAAATAAAAAGGGTCATTTGGCAACATGGCAAGTCATTTCGATGGAGAACGATTAATAGAGATGCGAAAATTCGTAACGTTATTTTTGACCCGTTACAGTACCTTTCGTGTAAGAGGATACCGACTCCCGAGGGGCTTCGTTCTTGTTTTGGTTTCCCACTATAGAGTAGGATATAGTTTTCGTACTTTGTCTTGACCGTTACGTTCTGTCTCGGATATATTTATCTTGTGCTTGTTCATTGCCAAGATTATTTCCTGATCCCTTCCATTCCATGAGGTAACATTCCAACAGGTTAATCTAGTAGTTTTTCATTTTTGCTTGATCCTTTTTCCGCGCGTGGGTTGTTTCGAAAGTGATCTGTCCATTTTTCGAGGCTGGGTCTTCTTCTCTGTGAGCCGTAGGTGTTTTTTACCTTAGGCAGGGACCTAACCTAGCCTAAGAACCCTCCTCCTTTATCCGGGCTTAGTACCGGCTGTGGTAGTCAATGAGCTACTCGATCTACCTATCAACCATCACTGGAGGACTAGGAAGCTGTGTGTTAAAAACTACCTAGAAAGGGGCGATTTAAAAGTGACTGAAATTGATTATGAAAAGGTGACTGGATATGCAGTTGTATAGAAATTTTTTCGGAAATTAAGACGAAAAGGTAGGTGGCCGAAGGGGGTTTGAATACATCGAGAAGAAGTGAAAGTGTAGTTGGTTGAGAGGTTTGGCAGTTTCTTTGAATCAAATTAATAATCATCAAGCAAATGAATCTCGAGTACAGCTGCAGCTGTATTATTCCCTGCCGTCGGCCATTTGGCTGGTTAACAGGTTTACCAGGTTACAGGGAAACTGCAGAAAACCTGTAATATCGACGGATGGATGAGGGAACGCAGGATTAATTGGGATTGCATCACTCCTGATGGGAGTGAATGCGAAATGAACACGTTTACCTATGTTAGTTATAGTGCAGTTGTGTCGGTAAAAGGAATGCATTAGATGTCGGAAGGTTTCGGCTATGCTTTCTCTGGAATTCATAATAGTGATGGTTAGGATTTATATTATGATTTTGGTGCCGGTGGAAGGGTCATAGGGAACTTCTTGAGGATTTTTTGGAGCGGCTAGCCTGTTCGGGCAGCAAGGCAGGAATGCGAGGACCGCCGCAATTTTTGCAGGTAGGGATTTCGGTTTAGGACATTATTCGGGTTTATGGCTGGTTTGGCCGCATGAACGACAGATCGGTTTAGATCTACAGGATTCTGAGGAGTGTCCGGTTTGGGTACAAGAGCTGTAGTATTTAGGGACTGGGGGCAATGGATTTGTATTGGAAGGCCAACACTGATGTGGGAGACCGTAGAATTTTATGCCAGAAGATAGGGCTTGGTGATAATGGATTTCGGATGCCTAATTATACAGAACATATCATGTTCTACTACACCAACGCCGATATAACATATTGCGATCCTGCCAGGATCTTCTAGAAAGTATACTTCCTTCAGTACAGATAAAGATTCTTTTCAATTTACAAGGTTACCCTTCGGTTTAAATATATGCCCTAACATTTTTTCAAGAATGATGTCAATAACTTTCTCAGGGTTAACCCCAGAAAAAGCATTTCTCTACATGGATGATATAGAAGTCATAGAAATCTCAGAAAATCATCATCTAAACAATCTCACGAAGGTCTTCGAAAAATGTCGTAAATTCAATCTGCATTTAAATCCATAAAAATGCCAATTCTTGGGACGAGAAGTCACTAATTTAGCACATAATCTGTCAAGTGAAGGTGTTCTACCCGACAAAGCAAAATATTCAGTCATTGAACAGTATCAAGTTCCGAAAAATGCTAATGAGGTTAAAATATTTGTTGCATTCTGTAATTGTTACCGACGCTTTATTCCTAATTTCACTGAAATACGTTTACCATTAAATAAGCTATCGAGAAAAAGTGTAAAATTCGATTGGTCCAAAAAATGTGAAAATTCATTTTAAATTCTTAAAATTTATTTCCCCATCAATTCTTAAATATCCAGACTTCAACAATTCGTGAAAAATTGAGATAAAGCCCCTAAAAATATGTGTGATAGCTCATTGGATTCGGAATTTTGTCTTGAAAAATGTATCGAAAGCATTTATTAGCACACAAAAAATTGCATAAGTAATAAAAAAATTAAGATGAAAAACAGGCTTATTAACATTGAAGAAATTTAAAGAAATGTTTCTTAAAGAGGAGGAAATTTTCGATAAAAGTCTCGTAACTCCTGGATCTCTATATTCAATATTAATAATTTTAATTTAACGCTGAAGTAAGGTACCCGCGCGTCATTTATGGGATGTGCGCGTGAAGTCAAAAGCTAGTACGTCACATTGAATAATTTTTTAAACGTTATTTGAAGAAATTATGTTGTATTCAGAAAATTTCGAAAATTTTTTTCCCGTTGGAAATTTCTCTTGATAGTTAATTGTTAAATTTTAATTAAGAAAATTTTGTTCAACGTCATCATTGTAAATGAAAGAAAATATTTAAATAATTGGCCTAAAAATATCTCGTCATGAAAATTAAAAATATTTTAATAATTTGTTTATTATATTTTTTAGTTAACAAAACAAATCGAAGTATTGTAATTTTTTTAATTTACTGTTATATTACCGTTTTTGTATTAATGAAATACATAAATTAACTTAAGAAAATGATTTTTTCCGTCTTTTGTTTATAAATTTTTTATAAACAAATACACTAATTTTATATTAAAAAAAAAGGTTTTTACAATTTTGTTATCTTGAGAATATTATGATTTAAAAAAATTCTTTATAACAATTTTTAATTGTTTATAATCGTTTTTTCATATTTGAAATGTTTAATTAGTTAAGAAAAACATGTTTTTTAAATCATAATTGACAGTCCTCTACATAGTAACAAAAATTTTTTTTGTTGCAAATTTAATTGTTTATCAACTTAACAATTTGTTACAAACAAATGCACAACTTTGCTTTATTTTTTCCTGACACTACTAAAAATTACGAAAACAACTGGATATGGCAAAGTACCGAAAATATTTGTTTTCCATAATTTATTGTACTTTGAAAAAATACATGGTACCGAAGTTAACAGCGGCTGCTTGATTTTCAAACTAAGAAACTAAACTATTTGAGATACGAAAATAATCATTAAGGTAATTTTTATAGAGGATTAAACGATCTTTTAAATGAGTCCTTAAATAATTTTGTAGTTATTGTTAATCAGTTGCTATGCGTATTTGTTTATACAAATTAATGCTGTTTGCCACGTTTTTCGATCTTTTATGGTTTCTAATTTTTAAAATAATGTATATTCGGTTATAGACCTTGGGGGCAATTTTTTATGTGCTAATACTTTCGATACATTTTTGTACACAAAATTCCGAATCCAATGAGCTCTCACATATATTTTAGGCGCTTTATCTCTATTTTTCACGAATTTCAACTTGTCGACTTTACTACTACTCAATAATAAAAAATTGCTGCTGTGTCATATTGTAGATCAAAAGCGTTATTATAATAATATATTATTCTGTAATGTGTAATATATAAATAACATCACTCACTTCACTAGAATCCTCTAACTTTATTGTTTTTTCCAATCGAAAGTATCACTTTCGAATGTTTAAATAACACCTACACTTATTTTAATTCTCACTCGTCGACGAAAGTTGTAAATAATTTATTTGTTTACTCTAGTTTTCATTCAAAAAAGTTTATGATTGAATGTAAATTATGATACTTGACACATGTGTTCACTAATTCACTGATAATAAAACAAACCATATCTATTTCATAGATTAAAGAGTCTTTAATCTACGTATTTTTTTTACTTTACATTTTCATTAACAAAATTGCCAACTGGGACTGTTTTTGGTGTGAAACAAAAACGGATGTATAGTTCAAGTAAGAGATATAGTGCGAAATTTAATGTTTCGGCTTATCCTTTGATTTGAATACTGTCATAGTCCAGTCAATATTATAATTTAAAATGCATATTAGACGATATATTCATTTAATATGATAACTTCAACTAACAATCGTTAAAATGTATTTAATAATTTTATAATTATTAAATACATCAACATAACACCAGACAATTAACACTACCTTATATCTCGTTTTATTAACAAGAATTAGTAATATAATTTTCAAATAACATATTATTTTCATCAAATTTCCCTGAACTATAAGCATATTTTGAGATAGTAGTTATTTCGAATACGCACGTGTCCACAAGCGATAAGGACTGCTCAGTATTTAGTTGGTGCGATAGAGTTTAGTGTGTAAGTGGTATTGTTAAAAGTAAACAAAATATTAATACCTTTCAGAGTCAAGCTCCGCAACATAACTTCAAGTGGATATGCCATTACATTTCTGCACTATATGTTTTGCGCGTCCTATACCTGCATCAGTACAAACTTGAATAGTTATGTATAAATAATGCAGGCACTAGATAATCTTAGTTCATTTTTGAAACGCGAAATGATTACTGTTAGTAAAGAATCTAGAATCTAGATTAGCTTAACTTGTATTTTAATTTATATTTAAAACTAATATTTTGTTTCAGAGGTGGCAACGTCGATGGTTTGTGCTGTATGACGATGGAGAATTAAACTATTCTGTGGACGAACACGTAAGTTATTATTATTAAATTGATCTATCTTGGCATCAGTACCGTCTTTAGCAAAAGCGGGGCCTGGTGTAAAATAGTTTTGCGGGGCCTTTATGTAGGTAAATAGCTCTCGACTCTTCTCTTTCATAAACTACCTACCATCATCGTTCTTTCCCACCTCTACCAAAATATCGCTACCATTAAAAAATAAACATTGTAATGTGACTTATCTCAGTTAAAAAAACAGCTTATTATTTTGTCATTAATTTGTTTTTTATTCTTATTAATACTAAACTAAAACAAATTTAAATCCGCTGGAAAGTATTGCTTTAACAATAATATTCTTACACTAGTTAAACTTAATTTGTCTTGCTTTTAATCCAGCGAAGTCGTCAATAATTTCTTCAAAATTGACTTTGGCCGTGGTGTCCGCTTCTATCGATAATGTTTCCAAAGACGTTAACCTTTCTTGGCTAATTGATGATCTTAGGTAAGTCTTTATTAACTTCAGCCGAGAACAACTCCTTTCTGCGCTAGCAACAGTCACAGGAATAGTAAGTAGAATTCTGTAGGCAATGAACGTGTTGGGAAATGGATTTTGTATTCTGTCCATAAATCTTAACACACCAGCAGCTGTTTCAACTTCAGCGAGAAGTAGGTCACGAAGAACTTTTAGTTCTGCGAAGAAATCATTTTCACAGATATCCTTTTGCCCTTCAAAACTTAAAGAGGCTTCTAGAGCTTTACAGTTTTCCTACTATTGACCTTGTTCAATTGATTTTAATTCTTTTACACTATACAAGAATCCAAACATAGCGTTGTAACTGGCAATTTGTTGAAATCTTCTTGAAAGGGACTGCAATATACAATCAACAATATAATAAAAATACTCAACTTTGAAAATTTGTTAAGCAGATTCTGAAACATGCTCATCTTCTCCTTCGTAACAAAACATTTTTCGTTTCTTCCTTTGCTTGACTATTTGAAACTTTGGCTCTATGTCCAAAAGTTCGCTTATTTCTCTTGCAACCATTATTGCTGCAACAAAACTTTCATTTCTAAATTGCTCAAAAAACTGTACCAGTCCTTGAAGCAACTGCAATACTATGCCAAGTGCATTTTTTCAGCCTGCAAGTTTTTGCTTACACTATTTACAGCAACGAGCACGTCATACCAAATAGCTAATGCTACTAAAAACTCATAGCTCCTTATTCCATTGACAAGGGATCGAGCTTCTCTTTTTGCTTTAGGGTCGTCAGTCGCTTCTACTACTACATCTAAAGCATCGTGTACTTCCTTAATCTGGTTTTTTTAAAATATTCCACCGCTTCGTTAATGCTGAAAAAACAACATAAATTCTCTGAACAATTCCGAAAAAAGTTATAGGTGAACATTTTGCAGCATCACAAATCAAGAGATTCAAACTGTGACTTGCACAAGGCATGTAAAACGCTCTTGAATTTACTTCTAAAATTCGAGCTTGAACTCCAGAATACAACCCTTTCATATTTGAACCATTGTCGTATCCTTGGCCTCTGCAGTCCTTAATCTCTAAGCATATTTTATCTATTTCCTCTAAAAAAACATCAGTTAAATTTTTGCCTGTTGTTGACTTAACGTTTAAGAATTCGAGAAAATGCTCTTCAACAGTCACGCCCCCACTTTTATTCTTAGTAGCACTTACATTGTTTTCAGTCTTAACAAAACGTATCACCAAAGACAACTGCTCTTGATGGCTGAGATCGGGAGTGCAGTCTAGTAATACAGAAAAATACTTATCTGCCTTAATGTCTGAAACAATTTTCTCTTTCGCCTTTTCAGATAACAGTTTAATCAACTAATTTTGAATATTTGCTCCTAGATAGTGATCGTGAATCTCAGACGATCTGATTCGCCTCAAATGCTCTTGCATGACGGGATCAAAAGTAGCCATCACTTCAATAAGTCCTAAAAAGTTGCCATTGTTTGGCTCATACAGTTTAGAGCTCGTTCCCCTGAAAGCAATATTGTGCTGTGCTAAATATTTAATGCCACTAACAATTATTTTAAGAACTTCACGCCAATGTTCCTTTCCTTTGTTTATCAATTTTATATGTTGCTTATCAATAATGGACGCTTCAGCTAAACGTATCTCACAATCCGTCCCCTTTTCAAAATTCTCCATGAATTGCTGATTTTTCGTGATTATCAAGAGCTCTGCCCAAGTGTGCCCAATCACTATACCCTTCGTTAGCTAATTGAGATCCAGTGTCATTTCCATACAATTTACATACGATACAGCCTCCGGAGTTCAACAAGTCACCAATTTTATGATTGAATATTGTTAAGGACATCTCACTGATGAACCCTATTGATTTTCAGCTCACCTATTGATTTTCAGCTCACCAGAGCCAATACAACAGGTGCTACAGTACTTTAAGTATGATATTTTTGTCATTTTTGGAGAAGTTTCAGTTTGTTAGCACGATACTGCCTCCGGAGTATATACAAGTGATCAGTTTTATGATTGAATATTATTTAGAGCATTTCAAAGAGGAACACTATTGATATTCAGCCAGACCAGATTTTTGTCAATTTTGGAGAATTTTCAGTTTCTTAGCACAATACAGCCTCCAGAGAGTATACGATTGATCATTGTTATGATTGAATATTGTTCAAAGTGTCTCAAAGATATACCCTATTAATTTTCAGTTGACTGGAGCGAGTACAGCGGGTCCTATAAATCCAGAGATACTAAATTTTTGGTTATTTTTGGAGAAATTTCGGTTTGTTAGCACAATACATCCCCCGAAGTGTATACAAGTAACAATTTTATGATAGAATATTGTTCAGGGTCACAGATGCGGAAAAGTTAGTTTTATTCTTTAAAACCGTTTATTTTCTGTCCGTTTAAGATTGCCGCGGAGTCTGTCATGATTATGATTTCCAATGATTTCCACTTATTCTTGAAAAAATTGGTTTCTCCTGTAGTGTAAAATTGTAACATTGTGCATTGCACTTCTTTTTAATACAACGCTAAGAATTTTCGCTTGAACTTTTTAATACTCGTTCCATGTAAAACTTGTAGTTTTGATACACCAAAATTAGTTTTCCATGTTTACTAAACATAGTCTTCATGGCGCAAAATTTTCCCGAAAGAACAAAACTTAAATCACAAAATTTCAGCAAACGCAAAAATAGTAATTATACAATTGGCATAAGAGTTGCCACAAAACTGAATAAAACGATCGTAATTTATCAAATCTAGATACGTTTCCAAATTTCCCAGTTTGTATTTTACAAGTTTTCAGGTAATCTTTTAGGATTATTATTTTTCGGTGGGGAATTCCGGTAAGGTTAAATACGACCCAAAAATGGATTAATAATTTGGTGGGGAATCCGGTTCTCCGAAATGACCACGACATAAAAATGAGGATTTTTTATTAAAATTTTTATATGTTCCACACTGTACACCCGTAATAATTTCTAATGTTTTAAATTGAGACCAAACATAAAAACAAAAAGCATTACCTTATTTATATATGTATATAAATTGAGGCTGCGGCTTTATTAACCGACTAGCAAGTCGTGCAAAAACCTTGAGGTTTTTAAGAATATTCAAATACGATTAAAAACACGTTCTAGCGCGGTGTATGCGCTTAACGGTAGTAGAAGTAAAAATAGTAGAATTTATTTTCTCCGCTCATCAATGGAACCAGATAAAACAAATAAAATAATCCTCGTTGCGTTGAATTTCGTTTGCAATTTTCCAGTTCAAAAGTTTAACGGCATATAAAAATGTCATCGACCTACGACATAATAATAAAAAGAAGAAGCAAAATATAACATTTGCTACGAGAAGCGATTGAGAGTTATTAGGAACATTGAAAATGTCACAAAATTATAGACGCAACACTTAGACAGTTGCTGTAAAGTAATAGGCAATTCATGCGAACAAGAATAAAAGGGTTTGGAGAAAAGTACTGGAAGAAAAATAGAGTCTTCATGCTATGAATACAATTTTTTAACCAAATTTACGAGAGTAAAGCAGTTGACTTTGGAAAAGATAAAATAACATGAAGTAGAGAGGATCAACAGATTTTGATATCAAAAGAGGACTAAGACAGAGAGAGCGGTCATCCATAGCAGCAGACTGGAGGCAAGAGCTTCAATATTTAATAAGTCTAATAAGTTGTGACTGACTTGACAAGAAAAGGAGATTTGATTAGAGTTGAATGAGAAGAAAACTGAATATTTGGCAATAAGACAAGAAGGGACAGACTATTCATGAATTCATATTTTTTTACAGATAGGTCTTATTATAAAAAAGGTTTAAACCAAATCGCAAGTTGCGGAAACAAATACGCACAATAATCCAGAAATAATCGCCTTCAAATCAAAACCGACTCTCTAGGACTCCCACTCTCCCACACTAAATCAAAAGTTATAAAATTTAGCAGAAGAACCCACTTTTTCACTCCTGAAATAACTTCATACTACCGGTTATGGATAATTGAAAAATCCTGGGGCTAATATTTGACTCCAGACTTTTATGGAAACAGCATATACAATCAACAGCTCAATATTATTAAAACTTTTTGAACCATAGTTCGAACTTCTCCAAGGTCCTGCGCAATAGCTCTAGTGCTTCTGCTTAGGTGAGGATTATACTCGACATAGGCTAAAACATTATTAGTGCTCTCTTCGGTGCGCCCTCTGCATTGTATGCGATATGTAGGAAGATGATCATGTCGGGTTGTTAGCAAACGATGGATAAATTGAAGAAATACTATTTTATTCGGGTGGCGTCTATCAGGATATTGCTGCGCATATACCCTCGCAGCAACTGTAGCATTTTCATCGATTCAAAATAAACACCCATCATGTCAAATAATTCTTCGTTTGTATAAAACATTTTGTAAAAATGAAAGACAACGCAACAAGCAGGCGGGGTATAGACCAGAAGTAAACAAATGAAGTTATAAGGGCACTAACATGTTATTGATTATATTAAAGTGGGAATATTTTTCCTCTCCAAATACTGAAATTATGAGAAATGAGGTACGCATGACAGAAATCTCAGGGTAATGTGATGAATCCGATTGAAATTTACTATTTCGACACTTACTGCTTCTATATAATTCCACAATATAATGAAAAAATTATAAAAAAATATTACTACATATCATTGTCAGGATGACAGAAGTTACATTTCATATGAATTACAATATATATATATATATATATATATATATATATATATATATATATATATATATATATATATATGTCAAAAGCAATAGAAAGTATCTCTGTTAATATTATACAGTTCTTCATCGAAAAAATGCCTTCGATTTGGAATAATATTAACATTTCTACTTATTATTAAATGAATTACGCGATTGAATCAAATTGAAAACATCATATTGATCTATTTTGTTTAGCAAACGAAGCAATAACAAATACCCCTTTGAATGAACATGAATCAATACCAATAAAATGCGTCAAGCAGTTGAATATATTCAGGATCCTTCATAGGTAATCATAGAAAAATCACATAGTTCATTGTATTTATCAACAAACAAATCACTTAGTATATTTATAGAAAAATCTAAATCCAGTAAATAGATTACCTTGACTTGATTGTGATTTATCAAAAATTTCAGTGTTTTTTCCTTTGTATACAGAAATTTGATAAAGAACTTCAACACTTAAAAACAAAAAGTTTCGGTGTATATAACTGCACAATGTTATTAGTTACATGTATTATTGTTGTAAAATGACCCAAAATAGTGGCTAAATTTCAAGATCCATTTATGTAAAAATTACGTTTCCCATAATTATATAATACTGGTGTTGCAGCATGGCTCTTCAAACGTTATTGTTATACCATTTTCCCTTTCTGTGATCCACTTTTATCATAGCCCCGTTCGCTTAATCCTGGAATAATTTTCTGGGACTTCCCTTTTCCTTCTCATTATCTACCTGTTGTCTCTGGTTCTTCAAACATAGTCTCAATACCAGGTGTTCGAATTTGATTTAAATACCAAATTCTCCTGTGATTTTTATTTTCAACTTCCCCTGTATAACACAATTCATATATTCTGCCCAAAACATATAAAGAAATATATCATTCTTCTCAACATTTAATATTTCTTTACATCAACAAAAAATTCATTTTAACATTACTACCACATAAGAAATACAGATAAATATCGTTTTCTGAAATTCCAATGAATATTTCAAAGTACCCGACACCTTATCGATTCATAAAAACCCTCTTCCAAACTCCGTTATCTGTATTTACCAAACCTTTTCAGGCCACAAAAAAATGTAAATTTTCACTCGCTGTATCTGACCGTTACGTTTCAAATTCTTTTATGCCATTGGTCAAATCCTAATATTTTTCTCCTTCCTCGCAACCACGTTACTGACATATAAATATGCATAAAACCTCAATTTTAGTCACTTCCCAGTCGTCACTCGTAAACTTCCCAGTCAGCCTTCATACACTTCCCAGTCTTCATTCGTCATTCATACACTTCCCAGTCGGCATTCACACTTCCCGGGCGGCATTCATACACTTCTCATTTATCCTTCATTCTCTCTCTTCATCATTTAACAGTCGTACATAATGGTACTCATATTATAAGAGCACCCGGCGTTTGTCCCGGTAAACCACATGGGTAATTAATCATTAATCATTCATTACTCCAGCAGATTATGTGATAAATAATCAAAATGCAAATCGCGTATGATCCAGTGAGATTCTTAGTTGCTCATGCAAAAGAACACTTTATAACGTCATACAATATAGTAACATGAAAGTGAAATAATTGTTTAATGTATAATCCTACAACATATAGTGAATAAAATAAACGGTCCTTCAAACAAAACATTTAGTAATAAAAACTTTCCATTCCATTTATTATCCCAAGTGCAAAAAGGGATAATAAAACACCAGGTTAGTCTTATTCCTCCAATGTGAAATATTTAAAACACTTCTTTAAAAAATGACGACATTGTTCCTGTATTTAAAAAAAATCATACAATTTTAACTCTTCCACAATAAGTTTATACATTTTTATTACATTGTGTATAAACTTTAAAAAATAAAACACACAACTCATTCTGCTTTTGTACTGACTCTATTTGACCAATGTTTGGAGAAACATTTTATATACCATAGGTATTACAAGTATATAACGTTAAAGTGAAAAGGCTGAATACATAATTTTAAAATAGACACAAAGGTACTTAAAAACCATTTATTCAAAAATTTTCGCATTTTTTAAATTTTTTCTTCTCTTTAAATCCTGTACTTGCCACTTGCATCATTAAGGTATGCCTATTTTACAAACCGTTATTACAATTGATTTAATTATTAAATTTTCTACTCCTATACTATAATTTGGTAATTAAATGCCAAAATTTTCAGTTTCATAATGATACTCGTTATAACAGTGGTTTTCATTATAAAAATGAAAAATTGACAAATAGAAGTCTAGATTTTTAAATTACCATGTAGGCAGCAGACCCAATATTTTCTATAGAATATTTGACAGTTTCTAAGAGATTCGTGTTTTATAACAGTTTCAATCTTTGCGTTAGTCAAAAAGGCAGATTCCTTCCATTTTTTAAAAGAAATGTTGAGCAACGAAGAGGTTTCATACACACCACCTAAAATCGTTGAAAAGGTGAAAAATGTATCCGATGGTTTGTTACCTGCAAAATCAAATAAGGTATATGATAAAATTTCACGAAAACCCAAATACCAAGAACCTTTACAGTCACAGTAAAATACTATATTATTTGTAAAAAATATATAAATTTCCGGCCAAGAGATTGTAGCACACAATCTTTTTATTTGCTACCGAAACGGAAAATGTGTAAAACAAAATATCGGTATAAATAATATCGGTAATTTGGATAAAGAAATTGCCACATTTCTAAATCTTCCAAGCGCTAATTTATATACAGGGCGCATTTTTTCATTATATTGTGGGGAAATCCAATCATTAGTTACTGAGATACATTCTAGCGTCCTAAAATGTTGAAATGTGCGTAATTAATATGTAAATAACAAATAATTATAATTTATGTAGATTAGATTAGATTTTAACGGGGTTACAGTGCTCTGAACCCTATCAGAGCTGTTCTCGCTACTACTACAGCTCGCCTTCCAGTTCCAAGGCTCTAATGAACTCTAGTATTTGGAACGGCTTCAACGAGGTTAGGTCCTCACTCTTACAAGTTTCTTGGCCGAAACATTTCTTGCGTTGGCTTGCAATGTCGAGGCATTCCAGAACTAGGTGATCCGGAGTTTCATCCTCCTCCTCACAGAATCTACATTCGTCAATCTCTGCTAGACCTATTCTCATTAAATGCTTCCTAAGGCGGCAGTGTCCTGTAAGAAAGCCCGTGAGGAGATGTAGCTTATCTTTACTGAGGTCCAAATATTTTTTGGATCTAGCAGTGTCAAAGTTCCGCAGGAACTTTTTGGAATGTTCCAACCCGGGAAAGCACCGCCAGAGTGCTTCTTTTTCGGTTTCCTCTTTCTTCTGAAACTCTTTCTTGTAGGAGCATTTTGCTACACCACAGAAAGGCTCCGGGCCAATAAAGGGCATTTGTGCTCCTTTCCTGGCAAGTGTATTGGCCTCTTCATTTCCCGTGATTCCCGAGTGGCCAGGAACCCAGACTAAAGAGACCCTGTTATTCTTGCCTAATTTATCAAGTTTTCTTCGGCACTCCCATGCCATCTTTGAGTCAATAACATTGGAGCTCAATGCTTTGAGAGCTGCTTGACTATCAGAATGGATCGATATGTCACATTTCTGGTAGTTTCTTTCTAGGTTCATTTCCACGCATCTTTCCATCGCAAGTATTTCTGCCTGCAAGACGCTCGGGAAGGAGCCTAACGATAATGAGTATCTGGTGCCAGGCCCAAATACTCCAGCGCCTGCTCCAATGGTGGTTTTTGAACCATCCGTATACCATCTAATGGTGTTTTCTTTGAGAGTTTGGGTGATGTATTCCCTTTCCCAGTCTCTCCTCGTATTTAGCTTCGTGGTGAAATTCTTTTCGATGCTTACTTTCCTGATCATTTCGTCACTGGGAAGATTCGCTGATAAGATGTATCTTGTCAGAGAGGACCAAGCTCCCTGATTTTTAATACTCTCATTGCCTGAACATTCCTTAGATATTCTAAGAATTGCCTCTTGAGCAGATCTTTCTATCACCAGATGTAGAGGTGTGAGATCTGTAATGATCTCAAGTGCCCTAGTTGGACACGTTCTCATAGCTCCAGTGATGCACACACAGGCAAGACTTTGAACTTTGTCGAGGGTCTTCCTCGTACTGTACTGACTTGCTTTTGTATGCCAAACTATTGCCCCATACGTAATGGCTGGTCTCACAATCATGGCGTACATCCATCGCAGTATTTTTGGGTTACAGCCCCAACTCTAACCAGCTAGATTTCTGCACGTTTTCAAAGCTCTTATTGCTTTACTAGCAGTTATTTCAACATGCTTATTCCACAGAATCTTACTGTCTAGGGTTATCCCTAGAACTTCTGATTTCCATTCTATAATTTCCCCGTTTAGAGATAGGGGTTCCATGGCTGGAAGTGTTCTTTTCCGGGTAAATGGAATTACTATGGTCTTGCTTGGGTTAATGTTTAGCCCCACTGACAAGCACCATTGCTCAATGATTCTTAGGCCCTTTTGTAATAAATCACACAAGGTGCTCTCGAACTTGCCTCTGACTATTTAAACTATATCATCGGCGTAGCCCATACATTCGAAGCCAAGCTCCGTTAGCCTGTAGAGCAACTCATCTACTACGAGGCTCCATAGAAGGGGATATATCACTCCCCCTTGAGGTGTCCCCCGAATGGCTTTAACTGAGGTGGTTTGATTCTCCACCTGTGTCTCAGCTATCCTCGTTGTCAATAACTCATACATCCATTTTACAATGGTTTCATTAACTCTTCGCCTTTTTAGTGCTTCTTTAACAGACATATGAGTTGGGTTGTCAAAGGTCCCAGATATATCCAGGAATGCGCACACTGCGATTTCTTTGTTGTTCAGAGTTCTCTGGATGACTTCGGTCAGCTGATACAGATCTGTCTCAGTTGATCGACCCGCTCTGTAGCCATGCTGACATTTATGAAGTGGTATATTCTCCAGATTCTCTGTTCTTATGTAGTTATCCACTACTTTCTCCATCGATTTGAGTAGAAACGATGTTAGACGATGGGTCTAAAAGATCGAGGATCAGTCCCATTTTTTCCCTATTTTTGGTATGAAGGTTACCCTTGCCCTTCTCCATTTTCTAGGTACTAGACCCACTGCTAGACTGCTTCTTGTAATCTTCAGCAGGTACTTAATGCCCATTCCAACCGTTGTTTGGTAAATATTTTCTTAGCAGTGTCTCAATCTTGCTTGCGGGATTTGTTGGTGTAGTTCATTGCTATTTCGGTGCTTGTTGCTCGTTCACTACCTGGGAAGTGGGTTCTAAGAAGAAGAATCGATTGTTCCTCTTCACCTTCCGTGTATGATCCGTCTGGCTTTTTCAGCGATATTGTGGGGTTAGTTCCCCCATTTGCCATGACCTTTTGTAGTCTGGCCGCAGTGTGAGTGGAAGTGATCTTTTCGCAAACGGCTTGAAAATTAAGCCTTTTAGCCTTCCTAATCTCTTTATTGTACTGAGTAAGCTTCTCGGTGTACCCCTGCCAATTACCGTCACGTTTGGCTCTATTAAAGAGCCGACGGACCTCTTTTCTGAGGTTTGACAGTTTTTCATTCCACCAAGAAGCATCCTTTTCTGAACGAGCTTTTGAGAGCGGGCAACTGGAATGAAAAGCTTCCATTATTGCCTCACTGATCTGTTCGAATCTTTGTTCCAGGTCGTAGTGCGGGTGATTTACCCCATTCACTTCGACGTGTTACAAATTGTCTTTCATATTGGTCTTGTAAAGAGACCAATCAGTATTTCTAGGATTTTGGATTGTAGGAGTCGAGGTGGTATTTCCCTCTATCCTAAATTCATTGATCCTATGGTCGGAAAGGGATGGCTCGCTCATCACCCTCCAATCTTTTACATTTTTCCTAGCAGCAACATTAACAATTGTTACGTCCAGGACCTCTTCTCTTGCTCTCGTGACAAAAGTGGGGGTTGTCCCCACGTTTAAGGTCTCAAGGTTATTTGCTAAGAGATATTCTAATAAACACTCACCTTTTGCATTGTTAATGGTGCTTCCCCACACGGTATTGTGTGCGTTGGCATCACAACCAATTGTAATTGGCAGCCGTCTGCTATTGCAGTGTCTCACTAGCTCTTGTACCTCTTCTGGCGGTGTCATCGGCCCGTCTCCAGCGAAGTAGGATGAGGCAATGACGATGTCTCGGTCGATACCCCCAATGTTGAGGTGAACCATGATTGGAACAAGGTCCCGTGACACTTATTCTGAAACACAAATATATTTTATGTTATTTCTTATGATCACAGGCACGCGTAGATACTTGCCTTTGATCATAAATCAATTTAGAATCCTTACATTCCAAACCTTTGATTTGGCCTTCTTTGTTGATCCATGGTTCTTGGATCAGTACAATATCCAGTTGTAGTCTAGCGAACAACCTTGCCATCACAGCTGAAGCTCCCTTCGCGTGATGCAGGTTAATCTGAGCTACATTCGTGAACGTGAAGGTGAATTATTATGGATGAGAGAGGCAGAGTAACTCAGCCTCTATTCACCCCCCTCCTTTCTCCAGTTTCATGTCTTGGCTTCTTGGGAAGAACACCGTTATGGTGACCGGCTTTGGGATGTCGTCTCCACTTCGAGCCACCAATTTGGGTCCTTCCCAAGAGTTTTATTTCGGCGCTGACGACATGAGCCAGTCTACCGATTCTTGTAACTCACAGTCTACCAATATCCCACCCTAAAATCCTTCTCTTTTTTGACAGCTGCTGCGTAACCAGTGGCTTGCCCAGTTACTGTTGCAGCTGTTTTTGGTTTCTTGCTTAGAGGTCGTTGCGGAGGAGTAATATGCTCCGGGCCTCTTTTAAGCTTTGTCTTCCCCGTTGGTGGTTCCTTCGGGGGGGTTTGGCGCTGAATAGCCTGCTTCCTGGCCTCTTTAGGGGATATTTCCTGATTGAGGAGTCGCAGGTATTTTCGCACCCCTGCTCCACTGAGGCCTTTTTTCAGTGGGTCGTCTATGCCGCCCGGTTCTCCCAGTTTTGGGAAGTCGAACGGCATACGACCTTTGTGCCGTTTGGCCTTTTTTCCCTCTGTGAGGTACCCGGATGAAGAGGTGGAGGTTTTCTCCACTACTTTTCCGGTGGAAGTTTTACTTTCTCTGTCCATAAATGGTTCCACGAGAAGCTAGGATCATTACGGTCCACCGCTACAGAGCCCCGCATGCAGAGGTAAGGGGTTCAATACAATGGAGTTCCCCCCGGTGCTCCAAGGTCGAAACCAGTAATGACTATTCTTCTATATATCCACGCATTCTTCGGCCTGGTTTCCCACCTTGACTTTAGGTTTTTAATGAGGTTGTCTCCTCTTGGTCCGGGCAGTAAAGCCAAGACCCCCCCCCTCCCACTGGCCCGCGAGACTTGACCACAGACAGCCAGGAGACTTTGGTATAACAGGTGATTTCGAGGTAAGCTCGAAATTTCACCCGGCATCGTAACCCTGTGTGCAATTCCTTAGCCACGGTACTACAGCTGGGACAGGTAAAATTGGTCCGCGGCAGGGTATACGAGGGCTGCCAGTTGAGTTTTTGGACACAACGAGCCCCAGGTATTTCCCCGCAGACCTCCTCCTCTTATAAAATCCTCTCAGAGGCCCTTCTCCTATCCGCCACCTGGAGACGCGCCGGGTTGGTACTTCACCCCCTCCACGACAATAAATATCCCGACTAACAGCGAAGAACTACGTACATATCTACTCATGTGAACACGGTAATTTATGTATTACAGAAAAAAGAGGTAGGTAAGTACATCGGTATTATAAAACTACCTACAGTAGAAACGCTTCCATCACGTGACTGATACGATATTAACCATATGCATCTTAATCAAAACAATACGACAAACGCTTGTATTGAGTTTCGCTCTTTTTCTGTTAATAGAAGAAGACAGTATAGTATGTAATGAATAATATCGTCAACTAAGTCACGTGATGGAAAAGCTTCGCCGGTGTTAAGTAAATCCTTATACCGAAGCGATTCCAACAAAAATTTTTTGTTTCTACGTATTGATTCATTATATTACGAAACTTTTAGTTATACAATAGTCACTCGCCAAAGTGTTAGAGATCTTCTTATGTTTTTTCCATTCAATAATGTTTACTAGGCTGAGCTCTACAATTATTTTATGAAATTCATCATCATTCGGATATAGTTGTTTTAATCTGTCTACCAATAAGTTTGGGTCTGACCAATTAGAAAGAATATCATAGATTTCTGGTGTGTTAAACCCTCTTGGACTAAATTTTTTAGTATATCTTTTGCTAAACATATTAAAAAATATTGCAATGCATGCAAACCAGTTATTGGGATACATAATTAGACAAACGTTCAAGGTCCCTTATTTTACTCTCAGAAGAACTAAAATTGGAACTCGAAGGATATATCTGCAATAAATGATAAATACAGTACACTTGTGTGTGTGTGTGGTATTGAGGTACCGTTTTCATTTTTGTTCTGATCATGAATTTGTTCCACTCATTTCACAATTTTCTTGTCGTTATAGTTGTCGTGCATTCTATCATTGGAATAATATTCCCCCCATTTAGCGATAATAATAATAATAATAACTTTATTCACAACAAATAGGTATAATGGTTACAATTATAAAGAGCGAATAAAGTAGAAATGAACGATAAGTACATGAGTACTTGTTTCGTGATAACAATATGCTCATAAAAATATAAATATATAAATAAACTTAAATACACGTACAAGTACAAAACATAGATACACATAAATAAATGTAAATACAAATGCACAGAATATAAATATATATGAATAATTATAAATAAAAAAGCACAAAATATAAATACACATAAATAGATGTAAATACGGAAGTACAAAATATACACAACAAATGCAAATACAAAATATAGATTCTCAAAAATAAATTTATATACAAATGCACAAAATATAAATACCTCTAAATAAATGCAAATATAAAAGCGCAAAATATAAATACACATAAACAGATGCAAATACGAAGGTACAAAATATAAATATATATAAATAAATGCAAATACAGAAGTAAAACATAAATATATGAATCTTAACCAGAACTCAAACATGCACACACATAGACAGCAAATTAAATGCTAATAGTTGAATGTTTACCCACAAGCACAACTCACAGATACCAATACGCTTTCACTACCATATTACGCAATTATACATTCATATGCAGGCATACATAATCAGGATTCAAATCAGGAATGCTGATGATGGCTCGTTTTGATTTACTTGTGTGGTCAAGAAAAGAGGATACTCTTGATTAGGTACATATATTGCAATTCCGTTACTATATGAACATTCATTGTATTCTCTTAATTTACTATGTTATTTATGAAGTTTCTTGGTTTATCCAATATAAATGATTTTAGCTTTCGTTTATAGATTGGCTTGCTATATATATATATATATATATATATATATATATATATATATATATATATATATATATATATATATCCTTCAATGTTGTCGGTATAGTGTTGTACATCTTTATAGACATATACGAATACGCCCGTTGAGATTTGGACTTTTTAACTATAACTGGATAACTGAGTAAGTTACGATTTCGAATGGTATATTGATGATTACGAGGTTCCTCTTTATCACTGCTAAAGTGATATTTGACATTGATACAGTAATAATAGAACTGCCTTAGGTCGAGAATTTGTGTTTCCTCGTACAGCCTATCAGATGAATATCTGCAATGTTTCCCCATTATTAGTCGTAAAAATCTTCTTTGTAAGACTTGTAATGGAAGTATATGCACTTGCAGAGCCGAACCCGAAACTGTAATGGCGTACCTAATATGAGTATACACAAGCGCGTAGTATAACTTTTTCAATTGCGGTAGTGGTAAGCATTTTTTAAGGAGTTTAAATTTATATAATATGAATTGTAGTTTTCTTATAACATATTTTATATGACAGTCCCATTTGAGGTTAGTGTCTAAGTATACTCCCAAGTATTTAATATTTGTTGTGCCCTCTATTTCATTATTTGCAAAAGTTATCTTTTGATAGGGTGCGCTGCCAGAAGCATTGCAACTGAAAGGTAAGAATGTAGTTTTTTCTAAATTCATTGTTAGTCTTTTACAATAATTAAGTCGGTTTCAACTTTCGTTTTTAGTTGTTCCCAGGTTTCCGTCTCATAAAATATTACGGTGTCATCTGCATAACCTATAATATCTCCTATCGTGTTTAGGCTAAATAATTCATTTATATAAAGATTAAATAAAACTGGTCCCAAGATGGTACCCTATGGGACTCCACATTTAATTGTTTTCTTGGTACTTAATTCGTTCTCGACTTTGACTAGTTGTTTTCGATTAGTAAGATAACTATGGAGAAGTTTTAGACAATTACCTCTTATCCCGTTTGCTTCTAAAGTTTTGAGCAGGAGAGAATGGTCAACCGTGTCAAAGGCTTTACTAAGGTCGAGAAAAACACAAAGACAAGGGGTACCTGTTTCGAGTGAATTGTGTACTTTCTTAGTTAATTCCAATATCGCATCCTCAGTCGTTGTATTTTCTCTGAATCCAAATTGTTTATTTGAGATACAATTGTACTTATCAATAAAATTGTTCAATCTCTTCTTAATAATTTTTTCAAATATTTTAGTTAAATGAGATATTAGAAATATGGGTCTATAATTGGTTATTATTGCTTTATTTCCTTTTTTATAAATTGGACAGACCACTGCTTCTTTAAATTGCTTTGGCCAATATCCAGTGTCAATACTCATATTTATAATATATTTCAACGGATTAGAAATATGTTCGGCAATATACTTTATAAAATCTACACCTATCCCATCGCTACCAACCGATTTTTTATTTTTTAGTTGTTCTATAATGTCTACAATCTCAGTTGTATCAGTATGAGTTAACTGTATAGAGTTAGGTAAACTATATGTACGAGGAGTGAAGTTTGGATTTTTATTTATTTTTTGTGCTAATCTCTGACCCATGTTAACAAATTGATTGTTAAATTCATTTGCTATATCCTTAACGTCAGTTAAATTTTCTCCCTTATCGTTTTTTATTATATCTATTTTCGCTGTTTTCTGCCAGTTATTTCTTCAACAATAGCCCATAATGTTTTAGAATCATTTGCACCACTTTCAATACAGTTTTTGTAATAGTTTTGTTTTGTTTTTGCAATCAAATTTGCCAGCCTATTCCTCGAAATATGATATCGATGTTTCATCTCTAAGTTATTAGGATTTTGCAAAGCTTGTTTGAAAAGTTGATTTTTTTATGGACTTCACTTAATAGGGAATCTGTCATCCATGGTGCAATTTTCGTAGATTTGTTTCTATTTTTTTTATATCTAGTACAGTTTTGGATTATATTGCTGATTATTTTGAGTAGCATATCTGTGGCAGCATCTGGGTCACATTGCGAGTATACAGGATTCCAATTAATTTCTCCCAAAATGGTTGATAGTCGGATATAATCAATGAACTTTTTGCACGTTTTGTAGTCTTGTTCTTTTTATCTGTTATTATGTACTATTTGTAAAATCAATGTCGAATGATCTGTTATATTTGTATCAACAACTATAGGTATGACCATTTCTAGTATTTCAGGAATTTTAGATTTGATGTATATGTGATCTAAGCGTGCTTTTCCTCTTGTAGCTATGTTGACTATAGGCATATATCCGCATTCATGCAATGTATTATTATATTCTACGGTATCATTGTTATGCTGTAATATATTGATGTTGATATCTCCAATAAAAAGGTCATATGTGTTATCATCAGATTCAGATTCAAAGTAAGTTTGAAGGTTTTGTACAAATTTATGAATGGCTGTAGAAGGTGGCCTATAGCATGCAGTTACATTGATATTACTTTTATTGAATTTTATAATCATTTTCAGAAAATTTAAATTCATCTATTTGTACTATTTTGTGGTTGAAATCATACTTCTCTTTAATAAACATGACCGTACCGTCATTTTGATTATAATCCCCATGATTATATAGGATTGAATATCCAGGTAGGTTATACAAGTCTGGATTATGTAGCTGCCAAGTCTCTGTTAGTATTATTAAGTCAAATTCTAATTCTGTTCCTTCTATAAAGATCTTCAATTCATCTATGTTTCTATCAATGCTGCGAATGTTATTGTGTAGTATTTTGAAATTTATATTCTCATTGTTTACTTGTAATACTTGATTACACTCATATCCGTTATTTAGCCTATATGTTTCGATTGTTTCAACCTCAAAATCTCATATGTATTGATCCATTATTTTTACGTTTAATATATAGTAGTAATATTTAATTTCAAATTAAACAAATAAATCAAAACAACCAGCACCACACCAATATGCAAACGAAACAACAATCAAACAATAAACAAACACACCAACTAAAAACATTCGTCAGGGATACGTTATCTATTTGTTCTAGATCCTAGGCGAGTTCTAGTTGCTTGTGAAGCTGAACCGTGTTTGGAATTCACACCCGGTATGCCTTCCTTAATAACCTTACTGTCCGCCTTTTCCTTATTTGACTTTGAAGCGCCTGTACCTTGCAGTACCTTACTTTTATTCTCTATTGGTGTGTCCGACTTATGACTGTTGATAATATTAGTTGACGTACTTGGGGTTGATGGGGCACTACTTGGTTTAGTAAATTTCAGTGCCTGACTATCATTAAATTCCTCAATAGTATGGGGAATTTGATTGATATACAGCTTAGATCCTCTAATATAGCAGTTATTAGTGGTAATCTCTCTCGCCTTTTTTAAATGTTCTAGTAATATTTTTTTCTCTTCTTGCTGATATCTTGTTAAATCCGGTGAAATTGATATTTTAGTACCCTTTAGCCGTCTTCCTTTTTTAAGTAGGGATAACTTAGTAATTTGGGAGTGGAATTCAATCTTGAGGGGACTGTTTGGCGCCTGTCCCAGATGGTAAAAGTTATCAATATCCGTTGCAGATATCTGTGTATCTAATAATTTATTAATTTCTTCACACAAAACAGTTGCACCGACCTCGGTTCGGGGTATATTCAAGCCAAAAACCATTAAATTCTTTTTCTTTACTTCACGTTCTAGCTTTTCTATTCGTAATTGTAATTCATTATTTTCTTCCTCGATTTTTTTAACTTTGATTCTTAGTTCTTCTGTTTTTAGCAAACTCCCAGCTTCACTAGCTGCGATACAATCTTTGAGCTCCTGCTTAGTATTTTTTATTTCTTGATATAGAATTTCTAACGTTATTTGCGGAGTGTCTTCATTATCACTCATAATTTTGTCGTGTATGGTCACCTTTATTTCTAGGAAAACTTGTTTATGTGCTTTGGTATTATGAAGCAGGTAATATTTTATAGGTTAAATTCCAACCATTTCTTTAGTAATATACAAAATCAGTTTATTATTGATATTCCCAGTTATCCTCTGATGTTATATGGATAATAATAAGGTTTTTAGAATTTTTTTAGGGCTACGTACCAGTTATTATGAATAAATATTCACGACACAGTGCCAAACACTTTTGAATTTAATGACAACCACACACTATGCGATAGTCGGATACTTTGAATGTCGGCGTTGTGGAATAAAGTGGAGTCGCTGTCGTTGTCGTATTTCATCAAACAGGGTTAGCAGACATATACCACATAGATACCAGACAAGCACTACAGCTATACGTTCTGATACGCCTCTGATGTGACTGTGATGCGTCTCTGATACGCCTCTGATGTAACTCTGAAATGCCTCTGATATGGTTATGATGCATCTCTGATGTGTCTCACTACTACTATAGCATTATACATATGTTGATTTGGTTTATATCTACCAACAATAATTGATAAATGACCGGCATTCCAAGTATCTACAACGATTCTGACAAATACACCGATATTAGACAAAACTAATTCTATCTAGTGTTATCCACAAAATATTCAACGATTTTATAATTATTTCCGAAATTTAACACTGTTTAACGGAAACTCATAAAATTTACAATCGTTTAGGCAGCATTATACATATGTTGATTTCATAGATATCTACCATTAATAATTAACGAGAATGACCAAGATTCCAAGTATCTACAACGAGTTCGACAAACACGGCGATATTAGACAAGAAAGACACACACACCACAGGGTTAGCAGATATTCAAACACCACAGAACCCAAGAAGATTGGTAGGTAACGCAGAGCACACGTTCTGGGGTTTGCTAGACAGATAACACATGGCAGTTGACACACGTGACAGATGACACACCAGAAAAATATAATATAAGAAGAAAAGCATATAACAGTTGAATTTTAAGAATTTACAAATTCAGAAAAGCATATAACTATATTAAATGAATATACAAACAACGGAATTAAATTAAAAATGTCCATCAAAATTATCAATATCGCTATCAGTATCATATGTTCCTCTAAATCTTTTAGCTCTAGGTGATTCATGATGAAATTTGGAAATACAAGATTCAAAGAGTACTGCTTGATAACAGCTTTGACACCAAAAATGTTTATTATGATAAATATCATGAACTATATCGTCTGATTCGTAAACGTCATGATAATGATCATTGATTGCTAATGACGTGGAATTAGTAGATCGTAAATATTTTAGTACCCCCAATGTTGCTCAATAATTGATAAATGACCGGTGATCCAAGTATCTACAACGATTCTGACAAATACACCGATATTAGATAAAACTAATTCTATCTAGTGTTATTCACAAAATATTCAACGATTTTATAATTATTTCCGAAATTTAGCGCTGTTTAACGAAAACTCATAAAATTTACAATCATTTAGACAGATTTAACCTAATGTAGCATTATACATATGTTGATTTCGAAGATAGCTACCAACATTAATTTACGAGAATGACCAAGATTCCAAGTAACTACAACGAGTTCGACAAACACATTAGACAAAAAGCAACAGAATCAAAGTCCCTAAATTAAGATGAACTTTTTATACTCATTATTTCTAATTAAAAAGGTACTTAAGGATGTTACATATTATTATTTTAAACTTTAAAATGTTTATTGAAGTACCATTTTCATTTTTGTTCTGATCATGAATTTGTTCCACTCATTTCACAATTTTCTCCATTGATCTACATTATTTAATTGTATCAAACTTACCTTTTTAAAGTAGGTTGTCGTTACCGTTGTCGTTGCCATCGTCGTATTTTATCAAATTTCTCATCTCTAGCTGTATCAGAGCCATATCAGAGACACTTACACACGCCACAGGGTTAGCAGATACTCACACACCACAGAACATAAGAAGGTTGATAGGTAACACAGAACACACGTTTTCTTAGGGTCTGCTAGACAGATGACTCATGGTAGTTGACATACGTGACAGATGACTTCACTTTATTCGACAACGCCGACATTCAAAGTATCCGACTATCGCTAAATGGGGGGAATATTATCCCAATGATAGAATGCACGACAACGATAACGACAAGAAAATTGTGAAATGAGTGGAACAAATTCATGATCAGAACAAAAATGAAAACGGTACCTCAATACCACACACAAACACACACACAAGTGTACTGTATTTATCATTTATTGCAGATATATCCTTTGAGTTCCAATTTTAGTTCTTACGAATGTAAAATAAGGGACCTTGAACGTTTGTCTAATTATGTATCCCAATGACTGGTTTGCATGCATTGCAATATTTTTCAATATGTTTAGCAAAGGATAGTGAACTTTCGTAAGTGAAGTCCAAATATTTTACTTCAATTCAACGTTTTAGGAGGGTCTAAGCTATAAATTCGATGTTCAAAAATCATGGGATATCTGGAACGTAGCATACACAGTAAGAATAAAGCATTTTCCCCTCAAATATATTGTGTTCATTAAACTCCAATCATAAATACTATCTGGACTTCTTTTTAAACCAAATTGTAATTTTTAAAAACAGTACCTTGCAAATGGTGTTGCAAAAGTACATAATTTATTACTATTTTCTGTTAACCTAATTTGATAAAATGTTCTTGCAGCATCCAATATACTAAAAAATTTTGTCCAAGAGGATTTCACACACCAAAAAGCTATGATATTCTTTCTAATTGGTCAGATCCAAACTTATTGGTAGACAGATTAAAACAACTATATCCGAATGATGATGAATTCCATAAAATAAATGTAGAGCTCAGTCTAGTAAACATTATTGAATGGAAAAAACATAAAGAAGATCTTAAACACTTGGGCGAGTGACTATTGTATAACTAAAAGTTTCGTAATATAATGAATCAAGACGTGAAGCAAAAAAATTCTGTTGGAATCGCTTCGGTATAAGGATTTACTTAACAATATACTTACAGTGGAAACGGTGAAGCTTTTCCATCACGTGACTTAGTTGACGATATTATTCATTACATACTATATACTGTCTTCTATGAACAGAAAAAGAGCGAAACTCAATACAAGCGTTTGTCGTATTGTTTTGATTAAGATGCATATGGTTAATGTCGTATCAGTCACGTGATGGAAGCCTTTCCACTGTAGGTAGTCTTATAATACCGATGTACTTACCTAACTCTTTTTTATGTAATACATAAATTAGAATTATTTGTTATTTACATATTAATTACGCACATTTTAACATTTTAGGACGCTAGCATGTATCTCCGTAATTAATGATTGGATTTCCCCACAATATAATAAAAAATGCGTCCCGTATATAAATTAGCGCTCGGAAGATTTAGAAATGTAACAATTTCTTTATCCAAATTACCGATATTATTTATACCGATATTTTGTTGTACACATTTTCCGTTTCGGTAGCAAATAAAAAGATTGTGAGGTACAATCTCTTGGCCGTAAATTTATATATTTTTTACAAATAATGTATGTAGTATTTTCCTGTGACTGTAAAGGTACTTGCTATTTGGGTGTTCGTGAAATTTTATCATATACCTTATTTGATTTTGCAGGTAACAAACCATCGGATACATTTTTCACCTTTTCAACGATTTTAGGTGGTGTGTATGAAACCTCTTCGTTGCTCGCCATTTCTTGAAAAAAATTGAAGGAACCTGCCTTTTTGACTAACGCAAAGATTGAAACTGTTATAAAACACGAATCTCTTAGAAACTGTCAAATATTCTATAGAAAATATTGGGTCTGCTGCCTACATGGTAATTTAAAAATCTAGACTTCTACTTGTCAATTTTTCATTTTTATAATTAAAACCACTGTTATAACGAGTATCATTATGAAACTGAAAATTTTGGCATTTAATTACAAACTTATAGTATAGGAGTAGAAAATTTAATAATTAAATCAATTGTAATAACGGTTTGTAAAATAGGCATACCTTAATGATGCAAGTGGCAAGTACAGGATTTAAAGAGAAGAAAAAATTTTAAAAATGCTAAAATTTTTGAATAAATTGTTTTTAAGTACCTTTGTGTCTATTTTAAAATTATATATTCAGCCTTTTCACTTTATCGTTACATACTTGTAAAACCTATGGTATATAAAATGTTTTTCCAAACATTGGTCAAATAGAGTCAGTACAAAAGCAGAATGAGTTATGTTTTTTATTTTTCAATGTTTATACACAATGTAATAAAAATGTATAAACTTATTGTGGAAGAGTTAAAATTGTATGGTTTTTTTTAAATACAGGAACAATGTCGTCATTTTTTAAAGAAGTGTTTTAAATATTTCACATCTGAGGAATAATACTAACCTGGTATTGAGAATATGTTTGAAGAACCAGAGAAAACAGCTGGATAATGAGAAAGAAAAGGGAAGTCTCAGAAAATTATTCCAGGATTAAGCGAACGGGGCTATAATAAAAGTGGATCACAGAAAGGGAAAATAACGTTTGAAGAGCCATGCTGCAACACCAGTATTATATAATTATGGGAAACGTAATTTTTACATAAGTCGATCTTCAAATTGTGCCACTATTTTGGGTCATTTTACAACAATAATACATGTAACTAATAACATTGTGCAGTTACATACACCGAAACTTTTTGTTTTTAAGTGTTGAAGTTCTTTATCGAATTTCTGTATACAAAGGAAAAAACACTGAAATTTTTGATAAATCAGAATCAAGTCGAGGTAATCTATTTACTGGATTTAGATTTTTCTATAAATATACTAAGTGATTTGTTTGTTGATAAATACAATGAACTATGTGATTTTTCTATGATTACCTATGAAGGATCCTGAATATATTCAACTGCTTGACGCATTTTATTGGTATTGATTCATGTTCATTCAAAGGGGTATTTGTTATTGCTTCGTTTGCTAAACAAAATAGATCAATATGATGTTTTCAATTTGATCAATCGCGTAATTCATTTAATAATAAGTAAAAATGTTAATATTATTCCAAATCGAAGGCATTTTTTCGATGAAGAACTGTATAATATTAACAGAGATACTTTCTATTGCTCTTGACATATATATATATATATATATATATATATATATATATATATATATATATATATATATTTTGTAATTCATATGAATTGAAACTTCTGTCATCCTGACAATGATATTTAGTAATATTTTTTATCGTTTTTTCATTATATTGTGGAATTATTTAGAAGCAGTAAGTGTCGAAATAGTAAATTTCAATCGGATTCATCACATTACACTGAAATTTCTGTAATTCGTACCTCATTTCTCATAATTTCAGTATTTTGAGAGGTAAAATATTCCCACTTTAATATGATCAATAACATGTTAGTGCCCTTATGACTTTATTTGTTTACTTCTTGTCTATACCCCACCTGCTTCCTGCCACACCATTGGATGAGGACTCCTGCGCTCAAAGAAATGTACAGCGTCTCCGACAATGGTTTTTAAATACTGTATTACCTTTGTAATTATAATTAAATAAATTGCAGTGAATGGATTTTTTATTACGCCTCGTATATACTCATCATCTATGTTAAAAGTATCGTAATACAAATGCGAGCAAGTGATAAACATGATTAAAATATTTTAATTTATATTTTGGTTACAAAGATAACGCCTAAGGAGATATTGTTTCAAACATTGGAATATAAACATCTGCTAATGTATATATTTACTTGAAATATCACATATTAAAATTGATATTCTACACATTACAAACTGAGTTATAAGACATCAAAGTTAAAATAATAAAACAATTCAACGCCCTGTATCTCATTAACGACAAGACTTATCTCTCATGTGTATAAGAACTATTCGCCTTAAAATGGAGTGACGAAGCGCCCACTACAATATTTCATATTACAGCATACTGCTTCCGTACCGTAAAAATGACCACAATGAGAGGTCTATTTCAACTATACTAAATCACACATGTTTATAAAAACTTTTCGTCTTAAAATGGAGTGTCAAGGCGCTCACTACAATATTTTAAATTACTTAGGGAAACACCCTGTATATATAAATATATCCTTATGACGTTTTATGATTACATCCTGTATATGTCCAGTCAATTTTCTTGTATGTCTGTTACCCCAATAAACATATTGCAGCATATTGTTAAAGACAAGACAACAGCTGTTCTATCCCGTTGTTGTCTTCCGTTTTGTAATTCTTCAGATACCCAATTAATTTTCCCTTTTGATTTGAGTTAGATATGCACAGGTTTTTGCTATATAACAATTCTCTTATCTTCATAAAAAGTAACATACTAAGTTAATTGATTTATTTTTAGCATAAATTCCTCAATTAGACGTCTGTACACTCGATTAAAGCCATACTATAACTACAGATATATATGATACGCTTATGACATCTTTATGACTACATCTTGTATATGTTAAAATAATGGTATACGTTCGTTCGTATTTATTTATTCCAAAAAACAAGGGTGTTTTTTTTCAATGAAGATCTGTATAATATTAACGGAGATACTTTTCTAAACATCACATAAAAATAATAGGCACTTTTGATTTCACTCGTATGTCGTGATTTTAGTTGAAAACAAACTTGTTTTTATTTATATATCGTTTTCGTACACGCTCCAAAATTTTATATTGTAACTATTTTATTCCGTCCATATATGATATAAAACCTTTTTGAAAAATCCAATAAAATGTTAAAACATATTTTTTATAATTCGCGTATAAAAGAGACTTCATTATAACATTGTTTACAGTGTCACAATGAAGCTCTTTGAACACTGTTATAGTAATTTTTAGTGTACAGTTGGTTATTGAATTTAGTTATATTTTTATTTGACATTTGACTTGAACCTTGACACAGATTATAAATAAAATGGTCTAGCATTGTTCTAGCTAGCAAATTATTATATTAAAGGTGAATTAGAATGATTTATATATTAAAAATATCATTGAATAATGTACGCTAACGTTTATTTATCAATAATTTGTCAATTGTTTATTTTTATATTGGATCAAGGAATACAAAACGTTCGATTTTTGAGATAAATTACCAGATATCTATTTGAAGATATATTAGGTACAGAAATCATTCTGTTCATGATATAATATAAATAGATCGCAAGAACATATACGAAGAAGCTCTTTTTTAAACAAATAATCATCCTCTTTTTGCTTAAATGAAACTTTGTTTACAATTTACACAATTATTCGGTTATAATATGTCAAAAGTCAGAAGTGCCGAATAAAACCATCTGTAATCTGACCAATCAGGAATCAACAGAATTGCCAACTGAAATTCAAACCACTCCTCCTAGTTTAAAAATAGGAATTATATGAAATTCTATTTTATTTAAATAATCAAATAAATACGAATTTTAAAAAAATATTGTGTAAAACTTGTGCCACAATGACTTTCTGTAGTACTCGTGATTTGCACAACTCACCGCTTCGCGGTTCGTTGTGCAAACTTCACTCGTACTACAAAACGAGTCATTGTGACACTTGTTTTACAAATAACCATTGAATTAGATTATAGTACCTTCATAGCGATGTGTGTTGAAGCACGCGATACAGAAATTACATACGCAGAGATCAATCCACCACGGAGACGGAGACTATTTTTTTCGATTTAATAAAATCTACAACAATCACAGGATAAAAAATGGACGACACACACGTCACAGCGCACCATCTAGCACTCGATAGGATAAAAATGGATGATGCACACAGGAAGATAGACAACACACAATACACCAACAACAGCGCCCCCTAGCGGACTTTTTTCGAAGTAGTAGAAGAACTCTCATAGTTACACTACCCATCGAGGATGGACTTTTAAGATTCTTGGCTAGGCATCGAGGGGGGGATTTATGAAACTTGACTGGGCATCGAGGATGGACTTCTAAAATGCTTGGCTAGGCATCGAGGATGTACGTTTTTATTTGTACTTTAAATCCTTTGGAACTTTAACTGTCACTTTATATCCCTTGGGTCTAAAAGTGACACTTTAATTTCTAACATGTAAGACTAAAGTGACCACTTTAGTCTCGGAATTGCAAAAATTATTTCAATGATAACGTACCATGACGTCAATTTTACTTTTCCTCTCTAGGGAGGAAAAGTACGACTTTGCTCCCTACAATGAGGCCAGGAAATGTATACTTTGGATTGAGGTAGGCGGAAATAGCTATTTGTATAACAAGGGAGGAAAGTGCTACTTTTCCTCCCGACGCGCAGCGGAGGGCAGTAATCATTGAAGGGAGAAAAAGGCACTTTACTCCCATGTTATACATATGATTTTTCCGCCTCCCTCAAATAACAATACATTTTCAAATAATTTATTTATGAACTGTCAAACAAAATTTATTAAAGAACTAAAACTAAGAAGTAGGTACAGTATAACATATAAGCACGTTATTTTCATCAAATTTGCTTGAATCACTAATTTTTTAAATATTCCCGAAACACAATATTTGAATGTTTTCATTTGATTTTACATATTCATTCTTTTCTTGACTGCTTAAAACTTTCTCACTTAAATGTGCTTCATTCTTACTCCTTAGTTCATATTTTGTATGTATGCAACTAGCACATAAACGGCATTGGTCTTTTTTAGGAACGTGAAAAGCGATGTTAGTTTCTGTTTTTAATACAGTTGTCCCTCGATAATCCGACACTTTTTAATCCGACGTACTCGGTAGTCCGACGCGCTGCCGGCAGCAACATGCATCTCCCTCCCACCGCTCCGGCAGGAAGCAAAACAAACCTGCAGTGACGTGAATCCTCCTCCCTCCGCTCTGTGGGGACAGATCAGTCCAGTGTAGTTAGTTCAGCAGTTGTGTTGTATAGTTTCGAACGTACAGTATTTACTATTGCTTTGTGTTACGTTTTGACAGTGTGATTGCGTGTAGTGACAGTGTAAAAATGGCAAGCACAAGTGTGAAACGTAAACATAAAACATTAAGTTTATCTGAAAAATGGGAAATTATTAAACGAATAGACCGTGGTGAAACTCAGAGTGCAATATCTAAAGAGTATGACATTGGACGACCTACTGTCTACGATATTGTGAAAAATAGGGAAAAAATTGAAAAATTCATAAAGTTTGTTGATGATGAGCCCAGGAACAGAAAAACTCTCAAGACTAGCGAGTTGTCCGAGGTCGAAGACGCTCTTTTCATTTGGTTCAAACAGCAGCGAAACCGGAATGCACCTATTTCAGGAGACATTTTGAAACAAAAAGCCCAGTTTTTTTACCAAGAAATAACAAAAAAAACTGACTTCCGCGCTAGTCACGGGTGGTTTGAAAACTTCAAAAAACGCCATGGTATACGATTTATGCAAATGAGTGGCGAAAAAGTGTCTGCTAACGAGTCTGAAATCCAGGAATTCATTGGAAAATTGGACGCAAAAATCAATGAACTTGGCCTAGTTCCTGAACAAATTTATAACGCCGATGAAACCGGCTTGTATTGGCGTCAGCTACCAACAAAGTCATTTGTAACTGAAGACGAAAAGAAAGTTTCTGGAAGAAAATTACAAAAAGAAAGAATCACTCTGATGGTATGTGCGAATGCGTCAGGAACTCACACGTTAAAACTGTTAGTTGTTGGTAAATCAAAAAACCCACGTGCGTTAAAAAATGTAAAGATCGGATCTTTACCAGTAACCTACATGTGTCAAAGCCGTGCATGGGTCACAAAAGAGGTTTTTCATGATTGGTACTTTAAAAGCTTTGTCCATCGAGTTAAGCAAGAACTAAAAAAGGAGAAGTTACCAGTGAAAGCCCTACTATTGCTTGACAACGCACCCGGACACCCTGACAAGGATGAATTAAAAGTTAAAACTGCCGATGGTTACATTGAGGTAATGTACTTGCCCAAAAACACGACCGCTTTGATCCAGCCAATGGACCAAAACGTCATAAAGACTCTCAAGGTACATTACAAAAAGCGCCTTTTAATGGATGTTGTCAGTCAACCTAATGATGACATTGCAGCCATTTTGAAATCCTTTAACATTAAGGATGCGATTTTGAATGCAGCATTTGCTTGGCAGCAACTAAAAAGCACAACCTTGATAAAATCTTGAAAGAATATTTGGCCTAACAACCCACATCTTACAACATGCAACTCTTCTTCCAACGATTCTGAATCTATTTTGGAGGCTGCACTTGAAATTTGTAACGAAGTGAGGAATTCAGAACATGGATTATTGAGGACAACCTTGGTACTGATGTATCAGACGCAGAAATAATCCAGGAAGTCATGACAGTAGATGACGAAGTGAACGAGGAGGCAGTACCAGAGAAAAACTTCACCGTCAGCTGCGATGAAGCGTTATCGGCAACGAAAACTTTGCTTCGTTGGTGTGAGGAGAGAGAATTAGACTTTTCAAATATTTTGATGTTAAAAGGGATTCAAGAACAAGCAATGACGGACTTCCTGCGTACGAAGAAACAAAAGAAAATCACAGACTTCTTTAATGTGTAAATATGTATGTACATATTGTATATGTATTTTACTTAAATTTCTTTCCGTATTTCTTTTAATAACTTACATGTATGTACTGTCATTTTGTATTCTGGTATTAATAAATTACATGTACCTTTACTGTTTCTTCCTTTTTTTTTAACTTCATTGTGTTCAAACGCATTAAGAATAAAACATCTTTGATAATATGACAATTTTGGTAATCCGACATTTTCGGTATTCCGACACTCTCTCGGTCCCTTAACTGTCGGATTATCGAGGGACAGCTGTATTCTTGAATACACGGAAATTTTGGCAGCTTCTTTATTATTAATCTCGCAGCTTTCCTTGTAAAGCCGATACCTAGTAGCAATGCTCAAACTGCCATCCAGATATTCTTTATTAGTTCGATTCCGGCAATAATGGGATTTCTCCCTTGGAAATGAATTGATTTGGTCTCTTATTGCTCGAATTAATTCTTCTCTTATCCTTTTTTGCTTGCTATGTCTTCCCCGTTGATCTGTTATTAAAATGCCTTGTTTATTTTTATTTTGGTTGTCGTTAAAATAGTTCTACTGTTGATTGCTAATGTATTCTTAAAGAAAGTTTCACATACTTCATCTTCAATTCGTAAAATGTATTTTATATTTTTAGATCAATAATTACTACCTTCTTTTGTGTTTCTGTATACTGGTGTAATTTCAGAAATATGGGAGTTTATGAAGCCTCTTTGTTTGTTAATTGAACTCAATTTCCATGGGTGATAAATGACCAAGATGTCGATGCACCCAACCCCTAACATTTCCTTCCTTCCTCAATTTACAGTAGCTATCGAAAATATGTCTACGTTGATCTTTAGATATTTTTGTTGAACATTTGATTCGACAGTTATCATTGCAGGACTCCCTCATTTTTCTTTTCTCGACTTTCTTTATGCTGTATTTATATACTCTTCTCCCACATTTCTCTTTTTTTTCTTAACATTTTTCCCAATCGTCAGGGTCACTTAATCTTTTCCTAGTTAATTTTTTCTTTCTAGTGGTTCGAGGTAAATTTGCTTGTGTAATAATATTGTCGTCATTGTGTGTATCAGAACTATTAGACATAAAATGTAAATTCTCTTTATTATTAGACGGCGGTTCATAATTTCTATCGGCGATACTGTAGTCACTATCTTCATCAATACTATCATAACCCTAGAATAGATTTTATTGTGTTAAAATATGAACCATTAGTATAGTAATAATAAAAATGACAAGAATGTATTTAATAGATATTTACCCACCCTATTAGTTTCTTCTGAATAATTATTATTTGACATACTCCCAATTAGATTTTTATCTCGTTGTTCAGTTAGTTCGGACGAACTAGGCTTGTTTTCAATGCTCTTAATACTACTGTGTGCATCATGAGACTCAAAACACTCATAAATAGGTAATAGGAATCACTCCTAGAATAGTTATTATTATTATTTGTACAAAGTACAGTTTTATTTTAAATAGTAACTAACCGATAATATGTATTGACTTGACCCTTAGATTAGATTAGATTTTAACGGGGTTACAGTGCACTGAAACCAAAGGTTTATTGTGCCCCCCCTATCAGAGCTGTTCTCGCTACTACTACAGCTCGCCTTCCAGTTCCAAGGTTCTAATGAACTCTAGTATTTGGGACGGCTTCAACGAGGTTAGGTCCTCACTCTTACAAGTTTCTTGTCCAAAGCATTTCTTGCGTTGGCTTGCAATGGCGAGGCATTCCAGAACTAGGTGATCCGGAGTTTCATCCTCCTCCCCACAGAATCTACACTCGTCAATCTCTGCTAGACCTATTCTCATTAAGTGCTTCCTAAGGCGGCAATGTCCTGTAAGAAAGCCCGTGAGGAGATGTAGCTTATCTTTACTGAGGTCCAAACAGTTTGATAATACGTCAAAACTATTATTTTCAATGGTACCTCCAAATATCACATTATTAAGTTCAGAAGCTGGACTTGCTAGTGCTTCTTCCTTTATAATAATTTTTACATATTTTTTGTAATAATTAAAATAGAAGAAAAAATAACACAAAGTGTGGTTATGTTGCATAAAAATTTACTTACTATTGCATTTTTGTTGATTTCTTGTGCCTCGATTTCTGCCAAACGTACCAAAAAAGCAGCACGAGACTCAGAAGGCTTTTAATTCACCTTATTTAATTTAATATCACTCATTTTTTAAGAATCATATAACAACTACTACTAATAATTTGTCTTATTCAATACTGTAACAAGTTAAGTTTTTACTCTAAGGAACTGAAGCATTGATAAATTAGACGTTATTGTATTTTTAGGTCGTACCATCTAAGAACTAAGATATGAAATACGAGTTGTTTGAGTATTGAAATTGATAGAACGTTGTATTAGGAAACTAATGCATGTAATTAATAACTCAATTTTGAATTTTTTGGACTTGTTACACAATTGAACTGAGGTATCGATATTATACTAATGAAAATCCGCTAGATACTTCAGAATTACATTTACAAAGGTAACATATTATGAACGCCATGTTTACGATAATTCCTTAGGAGTTCTTTATTTGTTCATATTACATATCCAGAAAGAAGGCAACCTTTCCGAGACATTTTTGCTCGCTTCAAATCAAATTTAGTAGAATGTGGATCATTTATCCATTCCCGTCCTAAGGTATATAACAAATAAAATAAGGAAATAAGTATTATCAAACAAATAGCATTAAACAACAATTTTCCTTTACACATTTTTAATAAGATTTTTAACAAACTTTACTCTAAGTTTAGACTGAGTTTTTACACTACAATATCACCATCTCAGGACCATTCATTTTCTGGTACCTTAAATTTCGTGGGTCCATTATCCTATAAAATTTCCAGCATTTTTATAAAACCCAATGTTGAAGTCTCCTTTAAAACCAATTCTAACTTCGGTCACTTTTTTATCAACACCAAGGATGAGGTACCTTTATTCCATAGGTCAGGTATTTATCATCTACCTTGTGGTCCTTGCAATGCGGTATATGTGGGTCAATCTAGACGCAGGTTAGAGTCTCGTTTGAAGGAACATGAATATTATATCAATAGATATAGGAGTACAGGCATATATTATGATACTCCCATCATTTGCTACCCATATTATATCGGAACTACATGACTCAACCTTTTAGAGATGTCTGAAATACGTCGCATACATAACGATCCCTCCATCTTATGCTTGAGCGAACAGTTACAAACTTTAGAAAACTATTTATTCCTTAATTTTTAGAGTTCTTAGTTTTGATAACACATAATTTGGTTGCTTTCAACCAACTTCATTTGGGTTCATTCTTCTTTTTGCAGTTGCTGTCATTTATGGATTCTTCTTTTATATTGAAAATTACCTACTTCATATTTCAGACAGTCACAATTGTTTTGCACTTATGATGTATTTGTTATTGATTTTATAATGCCTTGCTTGAATTGTTATTTTCTTTCAAAGTTTTCGTTTCATAAATTATTAACTTATGTCACGACTTCTTTGAATACTGTTGCCTTTCATGTTGATTCTTCTTTTTGTTAATTGTCATGGCTTAATTTCCAGTTTTGACGATTACTTAATGGATATTGTTAAAAGACTTTGTGCCTTTACATTGTACTGTGTTTTAGATAATTTCTTTACACGATTGTTAACATGTCTCATTCATCTCTGTTTATAAAGATTTTTCATTTTGTTATTGAAGGCTGTCATTGGTCTTTGTTTTTTGGCAGTACTCTAGCCATCTCGTATTATTTGTGATAGTACTGAGTCACTGCGCTTCAGATTATTGTAACATTATAAAAAATTCTAATTTAGTAGTTTTGGGGTTGGTATCCGGTGTCCCGGGGTATTACTATTCAAGTGTCGGGTTATGGACTTCACTTTACTCTTCAGTCTTATAGTACAACAATGTTCGCCGTTCTCCTCACTTACATCACGGCGTGGACCTTTTTGACAAACTTTACAAGCGTTATACATAATTTCAAGGAAATTATTATTATTATACTCCGTATTCTCTCTCCATTTCTCTGTGGGAGGCGTACTACCACATTACTTATTATTTTCATTTTATTTTTGTTGGTCCGCATTCGGTTCTCTCCATTTCATATTACGACTACTAGACTTCCTGCTTCGGATACATTCCGTCGGACGACGATGTCCATGTTTCTTTCTTTCTTCTTTTCTTTTATACATTGGTCCAATTTTAATGATTTTTCTCAATGTTGTCCTATTTTAATTTCATTTTACTTTGTTTGACGTTTTACATAACCATGTAAATTTTTCATTACTATTTTTATTAATACTATTTCCCTACAGTACTATTCCCTTATTGCCTACTGACATATGTTTGATTCTGCTGGATACCACGGACATGTGACAGCTTTCCTTTTATTATACTTTTCATATGGATTGATATGTTGTGTATGTCTTATCGTTTTTTGTCTTGATACCTTCTACAGGTATGATGATGGCTCAGTGAGCCGAAACTAGTTGCCCTTCATATTTTATTAATATATGCTATAGTACGGATTTTGCGTGTTACTTACTGCCATTTAACAAAATAGAGATGTTACCTAATTCATCAGTAGGTAAGAAATAAATGTTTGATGCTTATACATATATAACAATAGTTAAATGACCAGCTAGTTGCAGTGGAGAAATGGGTGGGTAAATCAATATCATACAGGTTTAGTTACCATGAAAGGTACTGTCTAAACGTTCCTAAGTTTTTAATGTCAGATACGATTATGGCTGAACAAGATGTTTAAAGAAAAGTTGAAACAGTTTATGGTTTAACACTATACGCAATTCCCCTATTAGTACTAATAAGTTCACAAGGTACGTAGGTAGTTAGATATTATTTTAAGAACACATTTGAAAGGTTAATTCTGTGAAGTCCTCTACTTATGGTGGACTGGAATTCAGTCTCTAGCTATGTAAATGATGCGATACAAAAAAAAATAAACGAAACTCTTACTTGCTGCCTTAAGTCCTGCTATATTAAAAGTGGTGCTCAGGGAAGGCTATCTTTGGTAAACCATGAACAGTAACCGTACTACCGTCAGTCCCTAATAATCGTATAGCAGAAAAAGCCTAAAAGAGTTAAAACCAGATGGTGGTTAGTTGAAACGTAGTGGGGTTATTAGGTAGACTTACCGAAGGTGGAGTGGCTTTTAAATCGACCAATTATAAAATTTTCCCTTGCCGGCTTTTCAATACATGAAAATAAAATAAATAGTCTAGGAAAGTATTTCCTTTTTTTACTTTTTGGCTTCAAAATCCGGAAAAGTTCGGTTTACGTCATGCCGGTAAAATTCAGCAACGAAAAGACAAAACGGAAGTGAGAGGGAAATAAAAGCATAATGACAGTATGTGAATTAGATGTGTAAGTCAAAGTACCAATCTTAATTACTGGTCATCCACTAGCCAGCTTGACACTTTGGTAGGGATAGCCCTTTATGTTTAGACCTTTTAAAGTGAGGGAACAATAAAAGTAGAATTTCTTATATTATTTTGTAAATAAACAATGTGATGGCTAAGTTATTCAAATTGAAATTTTAATTTAGTTTTGAATCAAGATTGAACCACATTTATTTGTTAAGCTCTGTTCAGTTTTAACTAACTCCAATCAGTTTGAACCCGTAACAGATAGAGAAAAGAAATAAACATATTGGGTTATGTAGAAGCGACACCTTCAATAAGCAAACAAATAAAGGAAGCAACTGGTGTATACAAGTTTGATGCTCAGAGAATTTTGCGGGAATATAGGTATCATCCCCATAAATTCCAAATAGTTCAACATTTACACCCTGGCAATGCCGAGCGCCAAATACTATTTTGCCAATGGTATTTACATCAGATCCGTACCGATGAATCTTTTGGAAGACTTTTTATCTAGTCCGATGAATGTTATTATTCAAGTGCAGGAATTTTTAATCGCCATAATACTAGACATTGGTCCACCGAAAACCGATATTTAATTTTTAAGAGGGTACAACAGGGACTCTTCGGGGTTGAGGTATAATGTTTTATTTTTGGAAGACGCATAGTCTACAGAATTTATGAGGTAGGCAACACAGCACATCGGTACGGAGAAATCCTAGAGGAACTTATTCCAGAACTGATGGAAAATGTTCTGTTGTCCCTTTATAAATCCGTTTATTTTCAACAAGACGGTACCCGCAGCAATAACTCTGCCCTTTTGAGGCCATTTTTAGACGATAACTTTCCTCAAAGATGTACTGGTACGTACGGACCTGTAAGTTGTCCCCTCGATATCCGGATCTTTCAATTTTGGATTTTTTAATGAGTTTTCATGCAAGAAAAAGTCTATAAAACACGATAATATTTTGTAGCAGTGTTTAGTGTAGCAAATAATTGAATAAAATTATATATTTTTGGAAAGCCCAATTCATGCCTAATGAATATAGAAAATCATATAAAAATCCAATTAAAAAACGTATGTTTACTTCATAACTAAAAAACAAAATGTGTTAGGAAAAAACTAACTACGTCACTGGATTCTACGAAAATAATATATTAGAACAAGTTTTAAGTTCCTCGATAAGTTTAAAGATAACTGAGATACGAGGGGTGCTTGAAAAGTAACACTTTTCAATTCCACCCTGTATCTCAAAAATCAAAAGGGCTATCAAAATTGTGCCTGCGTCATTTTTAATTTCAGCATACTATAGCAATCCTCTTTCTTTAAAGATAAGAGAGATACCCCGCAAAAGTGCCCAAAATGGGATAGACATATATGAACTGCTCAGAATTAAGAATTCTACAGGGTCCCCTCTTCGGTCGGGATTAAGGATGGAGGTTGATTTACCTCAAGACAGTTGTTCAAATGGGTCGATGGCGGTTGACTTAACTTAGAAGGACAGATGTTCATGTGGCTTGATGAAGGGCTCAATGCAGAAGGGCCAATATTTTATTACACAAATCTTTTTTTCGATTTGTCAAATCATCAATGTAGCTCTCGGCTACAGTCGTCGATTTCCAGCCTCCGAGTCTTTTAACATTAGTGATATCTGCTCCAGAATCGGCTAACATGGTAGTCGAGGATCGACGGAAACTATGCCATGTATACTGTTCTGTATTTTCAATTGTAGATATGTAGCTATTCTCGAAGCCATTTTACCGAATGAATGTATTCCAACACATTAAGTACTGCATACTACAAATATTCTTGAAGTATTGGTTTTACTGTCAGGGAGTTGACGACTATTAAATTTCCTTTATTCTCTATGTTCTATGTGATCAACCATTATCTTGGAAAGCTCATCGCGCCTGCCAGCACCGGCCAATCCGAAAATGGTGACGACTTTTATTAGAAAGTAAATTTGATCAGGTGCTTCTTCCATAAATCTGGAAGCTTTACTTTTTTCAATGATGTTGACCTTTTTCGGAGGATATCCCACATTTTGCTTCTTTAAAAACGATGTTAGCTTGCAACATCGACTCAAATCCAAGTTTCTTTACGGACACTTTTTTTACATAGAATACTTACTCCATAAAGTATTTGGCTGAAATCTGCTAAATAAGCTAGGATCACCTCCTCCTTGATACTATTTGTCCCTTTATTGTGGCACTAGTATTCAAAAAGTTTATATTGTTTCTCATATTTTTCTTCCGTTTTAGCAGGCAGTAAATTTAAACTTGAAAAATTTGCGGCCTCTATAATGGAATCTGGTAGCTCGTCGCCAGAACTGCTCATTTCAACAGCTTAATGATTTGATGAATAGTAAAATGGTGTTTATACATTCTGGCTGACAGAAACTAAGGAAAAATCTGACATCATATGTCAAAGTTGACAAGTGCAGTTATTGTTGCTTGACAATAATATTATAATCAGGTAAATAAATATTAATTTTAAGTTCTATGCCAAAAAGTGCAACTTTGCGCCCGGAAATGCGTGCGGAAAAGTACTACTTTGCGCACGCTCGTAGGAAAAACTTTAATCGAACTACCTGGCACTTAACCAACAGTGAATCAATCTAACTGTTTTGGTCTATCCAGGCGAAACATGACTGTTGTTCGTAGATTATATCTCGACTCACACACGGTTATCTAATGTCATTATCTCCTCGGCCAAAATACCAATTTTGTCACACGAAGCTCACATATTACGTAGTCAGCTTGGTATAAAATGGTATAAAACTCAATATGAAAAATATCCTAAATTGCACAAAGTAAATGAAAACATCGAATTGCACACAAGATTTTTTCTACGATCACCTTATTTTCAGACAAATAATTAAAAAAAACATGAAAAAGCCTTTTACTGCGTCCCAAAGCTCTTCGTGTTCTAAATAAATCTGTACCGCGAATTTCTACGTACCATAGATCTCGTGCCCTTTTAGATGCTCGATCAGCGGAAGCTGGCTCATGATATCACTTATTAACACAAAAATTCAACAAATTAAAAACTCCAGAAGCTTCAATGGTGTCTCACGCGTGTCCTGTGTCCATAACCTCTTGCAATTTGATGTTTTGAGTCAAGGTTTCGAGAAGAAAAATAACTTAATCTATCAAAAATGGCGTAAAAGCAACTAATGGCAATTCAAAACTTACAAAAGTCGTAAACGACATTAAGATGACATTTACAAGGTTAAACAAATTGAGGTTCGAAAAATATTGGGAGTAATTAGTTATACACTTTGAATATTTTTAAATATTAACTACAACTATAACATAGGTGTTTTGGATGGGTTCATAAGATAGAAAATAATAATTAAAATGACTTCTGAATCGGTCTAATCAGTAAGGTCTTATAACACTGCGCCGTCGTGCTCGAAAAATCGCGCGTGTTTGAAAGACCAGTTATCCACGAATACTTTACGCTATTTTTTTTATTGGCGCACTTTGACTTACTACAAAAAATGGTAGTACGTCCTCGATGCCCAGCAAAGTTTCATTTCATAAAAGTCCGTCCTCGATGCTCAGCCAAGTTTTATTTCATAAAAGTGCATCCTCGATGCCCAGCCAACTTTCGTAAAAGTCCATCCTAAGTAGTATTTATTTAAAAATGTATATGGATTGATTCCCTCGGGGATTAAATGGGTCCCACCCGCGGGATTAAATGGGTCACTTAAGTCGCTTGGTGTATAATGTACTATTAATATACCTATTATTTACTAACTTTCTTTAGTTTATTGTAAATGAAAACATGTGAGCGGAAAAGTACGCTCGTGAGCGGAAAAGTACGCTCTAGAGTGGAAATAATGTCAAATTATGACAGATCGCGGAAAACATCAACTTAACGGTTAGATTTGAGTGTGCAAAAGCCTACTTTGGGTAGTGATTGTAGGAAAAAATATATGAAGCACAACAGAAATAAGAGTATTCATAACAACAATAGAACCTACAGTTATTTACCGAAGATAAACAGTTGAAAAGGTGGGAAAGATGAATATGAGTTTTATTTGACGGTATCCAAAACAAGAATTTAAGTTAATCTGCTACGCTAATGATTCAGTTGTAATATCGGAGTATGAGGACAATCTACAAAAATTACTATACATATTTGAAACAGTCGCAAGCAAGTACATGATCATATTGCAGGGTACGTCACAGATGAACCCTATTGATTTTCAGCTCACCAAAGCCAGTACAACTGAACCTCTAAATCCAGATATACTACATTTTTGGTAATTTTTTGAGAAATTTTGGATTTTTTAGCACGATACAGCTTCCGGAGTGTATACTAATGACCAACTATGTAATTTGATATTATTTAGGGCGTCTTACAGATGAACCCTATTGATTTTCAGCTCCAGGGACAGTACAATGGGTCTCATAAATCCAGATATTCTACATTTTTGGTCATCTTTGGAGAAATTTCGGTTTGTTATGGTTTTTGGTCATTTTTAGTAATTTTTGGTAATGTTTGGAGTATAAATTTAAAAAAATAGATAATGATTAAACAATTTTGACAATCGACATTTTTGACAGTTGACAATTATTCTTGTTTTTCTTTTGTTTTTTTCCTTAAAAACGGCAACAAAATACACTTATGCTGCACTTGTGGGTCTAACAATTAATAATCAATGACCATATTAGTCAATTTACTTTCACTTTGGAGGATTTTTCATGCGTTTTGATATTTCTGCAGTACTTCTACTCTGCGTAGTGCAGCTGATGTAGAAAACGGAACACGCCTATTTTCTCTTTCTGTCAAATGAACCGTGACATTTAGAGGGTGCCACAAGTGTTCATTCCATACAAAAGGCGAGAATGAATATTCTTACCCTAGGGCTACAATGACGCTATTCTATAATCAAAAACTACGTTGGAAAATAGAAATGCTATAATAGTCGTAGAAAAATAATATTTCTCACAATATGAGCAATATACGATTTTGATGTAAACTAAGCTATGAGAAATACGCTACTCTTCATAGCAGTTGTAGAAAAAAGATTTTTCTTTTCTTTTTGCTTATAGTACGGTATACGCTAAACATTGTTGCGATGTCAGTTGGCCAACACCTTGTATCGAATTACCCAATTTAATAATCGTGTTAACCAAAATATCTGATGTTCCGTTATGAGATGTGTTTAAAGAATAAATAAAATATACTTATGCCGTTCATAAACTTACCAACCGAATACACTGCCTGGGGATATTGACACATGGTATTTTGTGGTAGGCAACTTTCATACAAACGAACTAACCAACCTCAAAAATCAATTTATGATTTGAATCGTACAACTTTGTTCCATCAACAGAGTTGTAAATGTTTTTATGAGCTATTAATACAAGGTGTCGCAAATTCAATGTTCTACAAGAAGTTTTTAATGTTTTCATATTCGAATTTTCAGATCATCGGATTTCGGGTTTCAACTAGTATTTTGCTCTTTGTTATTCGGGCGATTTTAGCGAAACAATAACTTTACTTATTATTGTATCAGTAGTGAAAAGACTCAGTTTGGATCAACGTGCCATTTTTTTCTAAAAAAAATATAATGAAGCCGTCCAATAATTTTGACTCTCCGATTATTTGAAAAATAATAATACTAAATACTAATAACTAGAAATGAAGATGCTATTGCTACTACAAGTACTTGCGACACAGTTCAACGTATAGTGGAAGTTGCCAATGGTTGTGCATCGGCCTTCATTTTCGCTAAGTTTGCTTTGGACGTGGAATTAGATTCTTCTGTGAGAGAAAAAAACATTCGGTAAGAAGAAATCAAAAAGTTACCTGTTGATATATTTTACAACTATCGTTTTGTTTCTGAGCCGTTTCTTCAGATTATTTTTCTTGCGCTTCCGCCAGATGAACATCTTCATCGGTTTCAGCGACACTGTCAGGCTCAGGTATCTCGATCATTTTCTCTTTCTCAAATCTAACGCTTTAATTTATATGATGTTTCATGCGAACAACAATGGCTTGTAGAATTTTTCCACATTGTTTACAAGTAGCTTTTTTATTTGTTGCCGTTCCCTTCAAAGGATTAAAATACTGCCAAACTGTATCTTTCTTACGTCCTCTCATTTTGATATTATACCCTGCTTAATTTAATTTGATGCATAAACTAACAGAAAACACACAAATAAAATGTACTTAACAGAGATTGTCACTGTCAGATCGCTGGGTGAATGAACAGTGTAAATCCCCCAAACCAAATGGCTTGACATTCAGAGGTACCACAGGCACAACCGTTGTAAGTAAAACTAGTGAGTGTTCACAACAGCAACCCTCAAACATTAGGAATATATTCAGTTGCAAAGGAATGTAAGAACGGAAAATTCTCAGGCACGTATTAATTAACTGAATCTATTTAAAAAATTCATTAATTTATTTTATGAATTAATTCACAGAATTATTTCAGTTGAATTAATTCGTGTTCACGCCTGCTTTTAGCAGAATGTATGTGAACCGGAGTCATCTGCCAAACGATTTTTAAGTCTCAAATGTTATACATCTCTGAAAACATGATACGTGAACATGTGTAGATAGTTGAAATCACACTCCCCAAAGTATAAAACTCTTAAGCCATCTAAAAATGTAATTTTTATTGCTCTTTAGTGATCCCAAGTTTTCTTATTTTTTTCTTGACTCGTTTGGCTCCGTCCCGGGACTTTTGGAAAACCATGTAAAGACCTTCCGTGAAAAATGATTTAAATGATTAGTAGAAGTTAGTGGGCAAACATACAGAGACAGAAATCAACATTGTTTTATACTATTTAGTGCGAACCAAAATATATGTTATAATTTTATCATTACATTTCCCAAGTAACCTTTCCATCCGGCCTTAATTTTTATAGTTGTTTGACAGTTTTTCCACAGTTTCAACTATAATTTCGACTTTTTTTACGTGTTTTCTTTTCAGTGGAGGAATACTACAATATTCTGATTTAGTTTTCTAAAATAAATTTTTATAATTTCCGATCCAGGGCCCCCGTAAGGGCTACTGGCGCCTGTGTACAAAAAAGGATTTCGGCGCCCCTTAAGGCATTTTGGATCATGTTTTTTTCATTTATTTTTTTGAAGGTAGGTAGGTAGGTAGATGCTTGAAATAAAGCGAAAAACTGAACTTCAGAAGTCATATTTATTTCATAAAATACGAGGTGTGTCTATATGAAAAATGAATTTCGATTTCCTACGGCACCTACGTTTTAGTCGAAATTTCAATAATTTCGACATATTAGCCTGACCGTTCTTCGAAGAGAAAATCAACTACTTTCCTGGCAAATACCACGCAGAATATTGAATTACATCCCCTTCGAAGGTGTAACCACACGAGCCAAATAGAGGTTGTCAGGGAGGACAGAATCTTCAGTTCAGATTAGAGTCTCTGCACTAGAAGGCATTACGGCACTCTTGAAGAGACCCAAGAAGGCCGATACCGGTCAGTGTACTATCCCCTTCTCCTATCGGTTGCGAATCACCACAGATGTCCGTATCGACAAAAGGATCAATCGACGTCACGTTCTTCGAAGGGGATGAAATTCAATATTCTGCGTGGTATTAGCCAGGAAAGTAGTTGTGTTTCTCTTCGAAGAACGGTCAGGCTAATCTGTCGAAATTATTGAAATTTCGACTAAAACGTAGGTGCAGTAGAAAATCGTAATTCATTTTTTATATAGACACACTTTGTATTTTATGAGATTTATATATATATATATATATATATATATATATATATATATTAATATATATATATATATATATATATATATATATATACGATATCTGTATATTATATTCTGCGAACGTATATTTAAGTTCAGAAATACCACTTAATTGCTTCTGACACATACTATGAATAAATGACTTGTCTGTCACCAATGATCCACTAAATTTCACTGTCCAGATAAAAATTTCTATTCAATTAAATATATTCAATTTCTATCAACGTTTCCAAAATGATTTAAATAATTTCCAATGAAAATAAGTTTAACGATTATATACAATTACTCAAATCAACAAATTTCAATTTTAGCTTTCCTTCCTAATACAAATAATGAAATCGTATCTTTTACGAATAGATTAAAATTAAAACAACCTACACACTAAAATAAACGCCTAATGTCAAGTACCCGATTTTTTTAATAATTTCTTCCACTAGTTTAATTGTTCGATGAGTATACTTATATTTCGTTGTTATTTGAATTCAATTTTAAATTTCAATATTTAGACGCATCTAATTTTAATTTTGTTTCAAGGCCTGATGATCAATGATATAAAAATCTATTTAATTAATTCTAGAGCGAACTCACCAGAAGTCTTGACGTAGAGAAGAAAAAACTGCAACCTCGTACAACTACAAACACTAATTTATGATTCAGGATCCTTCACCTTTTTTCGAATTACGAATGATTTTTCGAAAACACACGCACTGAATTTACTTTGAATATACCGAATAACGCTTTATACTAATTAATTACACTGTTCAATTACTGTTATATAAAATTTTTGGAAAGATCTAACATGAGATGTTCCCCGTTCGGATTCTCAAATTCAACTCCTCTATTTTTTTCCAATAAATAACCACATTCTACTGCGGTTAGCAACTTTCCTCTTTTTTGAAAAAAAAAACTAAACTTGTTATTTTCTTACAATAAAGATTTGGGATACTTTTATTACAACTTCTTGCCTATCATGACTTATATTTTCTCTAACCTTAAATATGTTTTTCAATTGTGACAGGTAAATGTCATCGGAAACCAAACAATCTTACATATACAGGGTTTTTCAACCATATTGATTTAATAGACAATACAGGGTTTGCCAAAAGTATTGCATAACAAAACAATTAAATGAATTTCTTTAAAATTTGAAATGAGAGAACTGTATTAATATATATTATAAGTACTACTTATACTTAGATATCTTAAAAAATATTCAAATACTTCTGATAACAAATACCTAGGTAACTTCCTTATAAAATCAAAAGTGATAGCTAGGTACAATAGAAAAATAAAAAATAGTTATTATAGTAGCGATATTGTCCGAGACTTTGCTATTGTAAATTCATTAATTACATCGCTAAAATTTATACCATCAAACATTTCTTGTTCAATTGCTAATATCGCTAGCCCAGACAATCTTTCTTGAAGCATTGCCGATCTTAAATCATTTTTAACGAAACTTAGAAAAACATCGCTCGCCAGAAGCTACAGATACAGGGAATGTCAGAGGAATTCTTAGTGAAATGCTTACGTTTGGAAGGGTGGAAATTAAATTGTTTTCAAATATATATTGTAAAATACTTAGGGGTCATTATCATCAGGTAATGAAGACAAGTTTAACGCTTTAATTTCATTAAACAAATCTTTGAGTCTATAACCTTATTATCCTGATCTGTCAGTCGTTCTTCAAGAGCAGAACAATGTTTTAAAATATCGCTGTCACTTAATTTGAATATGTCGCTAAAGAATCCGAAAATATTATCATACTCATTTAATAAGTCCAATCGGTTTTTTAGAGAGCTCAAAGTTTGATCTATAATTTTTAAGAAAAAAATAATTTTAAAGGCGGTTTTTGGATCATGATGGGTCTCCTCACGGTGTTCATAGTCAAACAGTTTTGGTTCCAATTTCCTCCTGACCGTTGGTAACGGTGGAAAGTCTTCTTCAATTTCGAGAGAGAGTGCTACTTCTTTCGCTTGTACAAGAATTTCTTGAAATGGTTGGTCATATCTATATTGCTGGAAGTGATCAACTAAATTTTTTAGGTAGGTTTGGCATAGTTTAATATTAATTGTAGCCCTTTGCATTTGTTTGCTGACAATATTTATATATAAAAAAACGTCATGCCAAATAATAATTCCACAAAGGAATTGATCATTTTGCACAGACGCTTTATATCTTGCATCAAAGTGAAAGGAATTATCTTCAGCTACTTCTAAAAGACTTTTGCAAACCATTAAATAAAGTTTAAGAGGCTTTATTGCATCAATTCTGCTGGACCAGCTTGTCTCACTTAGAGGCTTTAAACTTAACCCGGGGACATTTTTTCTCATAACAACCCACCTTTTTGTGGATGACGAAAAAAAAAATAACTCTTGCACAAGATTAAAAAAGTTTATTGTAGCACCTGACACCTTAGAAGCGTCAGTTACTGTTAAGTTCAAAGTATGAGCTGCAGAAGGTACAAAAGGGGCTCTAGGATTCGCATCAAGAATGCGTTTTTGAAGCCTAACATGCTTTCCCTTCATGTTTGCCCCATTATCATAACCTTGTCCCCTAATATTTTTTATATCTAAATTTAATTTTTTCAAAATTTCTATCACAAATGTATATATTCCTTCCCCTGTAGAGTTCAGTTTAAACGCAATAAAACTTTCCTTAACTTCAACCTTTTTTGAAGTGGTGTTAAGGACAACATACCTCAGAACAAGACTAATTTGCTCAGTATGACTAGTGTCTGCTGTACAATTTAATATTATTGAAAAAAATTTGAACTGTGAACCATTTCTAAAATATTATTTCTTATTTTAGACGACAATAATTCAATTATTTCATTCTGTATTTGCACGCCTAAATAATGAGTCATTTAAACAAATTTATTTGTTAGTTATACACTCGGCTAACATGCTGTCTCATCACTGGATCAAAAGAGGCAATCATCTCAACACCTTTTAAAAAAATTTCATTATCATGTTCGAAAAGTAATTTAGAGGAACCTTGAAATGCCAAAAGCATTGTGTAGATAAATACTTAACAATCGCAATAATTCTTTCTAACACGTCGCGCCAATATTTTTTTCCGTTTCTAAAATCCGCAGGTGATGAGCATTAACAATCGTAGATGGCTCCAAAATATTTTTTAAATTTACTTAAGTGTTCATATAACTGTTGTGTAAAATTGACGTTTCGTGTCTCTTCATTAGCAAAGACAAGTGTTGTCAATTAGATACTCCATTTGTATCACAAAAAGTCTTAGGAGTTTTGCAAAACAAGTTACAACAAAAATAAAATACCGAATCTTTAGAAATAGAGTAAATAAGCCAAGTCCTTTCGACTTCCATTTGTTAGACTTCCTACAAAGTATTTGCACGAAAACTGTCTCTTATCTTTATTACTAGGAAAGCTTAAACTGATGTCTATCAAAGGCGGACCACGTTTAACCGATATTCTAGCTATCTCTTTGCTGATTATTTCGGGCCACAAACCGGGGTCGGACGGAATTATATCGACACCAGCCTCATTAAAGCCTTCATCGAAAGTGTCACTTGCAGCAGGTATTTCGGTAGCTGACATTACCGAACTTCTTACTTAAGCTGAATTACCTGAAGTGGATTGTTCAAGTGCTGAAGACGAGGATGGTGTCACCGCTTCATCGGGCTCTGTATCAGTAGAAGCTGTTTTGCTGCTACAACCGCCGCCACTTGTTGCAGGACCTGATGTTACCGTGGTCGCCTCTGTTGAAATTTCAAATGGTCCACTCATGGTTACTGATATTATGGATTTAGAATCTTGAGATTCGGTCGCATCGGTAGTCTCCGTGGAATCTTGATTGTTTTGCAAGAAGTACTTTAAAGATCCAGCCATTTTTTCCCTTTCTTGTAGTCTCAGTTTCTTTTGCTCGCGAAACTTCGCACCTGAAGGTCTCTTTGTTTTATCCTGAAAAAACAAATAAATAATTGGTTCTCATGGGAATTAGGAATTAACTTCTTAAGTAAGCGCAATAATAAGCACCAAGTTTGCATATTTGAGTAAAAAGTAATTTGTTCGAGCACTTTCAGCTTAAAATTATTTTTTGGTTTTTTTTGCAAATCCTTTTGCAATTATTTTTGGACCCTGGGTTTTGGCGCCCCTAAAGGATGGCGCCCGTGTGCATCGCACACTTTGCACATATGGTAACGGGGCCCTGTTTAATTCTACTCTTCATGTTTAATTATTTGTATCTCAGCTTTGTTTCTTTACGAATTTTTGACGTTCGTTATAAAATCGCATATTTCTGAGCAAATTATGTAATTCAGATGTGTCTTATTGCTGTGAAATTATATCAAACATTAATTTCCGATGCTGCTTAAAAAACACGTTAATCTCCTATCGTGTTTAGTGGAACGCCCATGCTATTTACGTCTTTACAAGTCTCCTTAGTATCTCACGTGTCAAACAACATGTCGGAAATACCGACACGAGACTTCACTACTGTGTGAACTAGATAAATTTTTAACACAGAGACTAATAATATTTGTGACTGTGAAAATATTCCAATGTAATTAATTTAGTAAAGTGTACTACTCTCCTTGGTTTTTTGCAATATTTTAATTTCGGAAATACAATTTATCTAGCAAATAATTAGTTTTTCTAAGACCGGCCAGAAAATATACACTTTCTGCATAATTTTTCTTCCAGAAAATAACGTTTTGCCGATCAAAATCGGAAAATGAACACTAGTAACCGGCAAAAGCATTTTCCGGTTCCAGTTTTTTCATTTTTCCAATCGCTGTTTGATAATACAGTGACTATGACAACAACGTTGCGATTAATTGTAAAGTGACAGTTCGTTGATTTTTAAGTTGCTGTTTCATGAGGTCGAAAATTTGAAAATATGGATTCAAATTTTGAAATGTAAGACACAGAAAATTAAGTTCCAGAAGAAATTTTGGAGGCATCAAAGAAAAGGACTTACGGTGTATTGTAGATGAAGAAGTCCTTTTGGCATATTTTGCTGAAAAATCCCAAAAATTGGCTTCTTCAACATATCATGGAGCCTATACTCATTGCTAAAATGTATGCTGACTATAAAAGAAAATGTAAACATTAATAAACTTTCCAACAATATCCTGCAATAAATATAACTGCCGAAAAGAAAATACCTCACATTTTGAGCATTAATATTTCCATTAAGGAAAAAAGTACTTTCGTCACTAAAGCAAATTGTCCTTACATAGTCTGGCTTTTTGAGAATTTTAGTGGACATATTTTCACAGAATTGCAGCCTTCGGTCGGGGTCGTCATCTGAAAGTTGATGCACCATTTTTAATTTGTATGGATGAAATTTGTTTTTGGTCAACACCCTGTGTACTGTACTATGACTGACTCCGCAGGTAGACGCTACTTGGGCTGTGGATGAAGAAGGGTTTAGTACAATTTTTGCAACTGTTTAAATTTGTTTATCAATACCAATTTTTGACGTATTTTTGTATTTTTCATAAAAGTGACGGCTTCCGATTTGTAAAGGGTGGATAATTTTCATTGAAATGCTCTGTATATAGATTCTGAAAGATATTTGCAATCTTATAGGGATTATTTGCAATTGAGACCGCGTTGCAACTATAAACGGCGATTTATTTTTTTAATGGAGAATGTGCAACCCAAGTAGTAGGATTACTTTAGGTGGGAAAAGCCTGAGGCAAAATCGCATTTTATCTTAAATTAGAAAATCCTGGCGAATTCACAGGTCACTGCTTTCATCGAAGCCGAGCAACTCTGCTAGTAGATGGAAGAGGTGATATCATAAATTTAAAACAGCACGGAGGATGGAAATCCTTCACCGTAGCCGAAGGCAACATTGTAGATTCAATTAAAAACCAAGTTGACATAAACAAATCCCATGCGGGATATTCCAAAATCAATATATAGAAATTACTTTTTTAAATGAAGCTGACTGTTTCTAAATATTGCCACAATATATTGAAAAAAATGGTAAACATTCTAAGAAATTCACAATTGTTTCGATATTGCTATCATCGACAGAAATTACATTTCATGTGATGCCTACCATTTTTACTATTCCGCCCAACGTATCTAATATGCGAGAAAAGTATTGATGTAGGTACCCCAAAAAAAGTTGGAATTTTGAAAAAAATTTTTGAGTTATTTTTACGTTTTCCATCAATAACAACACGAAAAAACGGGTTTTAGAAAAAAATCCTGTCATCGTCGTCGTTGTCGTCGGCCACTTTTCCATACATGTCTTGTTAGCACGATACAGCCTCCGGAGTGCAATAAGTCACCAATTTTATGATTGAATATTGTTAAAGACATGTCACAGATGAACCTTATTGATTTTCAACTCACCAGAGCCAGTACAGCGGGTGCTGTGGTGCTTGAAGTACGACATTTTGTCATTTTTTGACAAATTTCAGTTTGTTAGCACGATACATTCCTCCGGTGTTCAATAAGTCAACAATTTTATGGTTGAATATTATTCAGGATATCTCACAGATGAACCCTATCGATTTTCAGCTCACCAGAGCCAATACAACAGGTACTACAGTACTTTAAGTACGATATTTTTGTCATTTTTAGAGAAGTTTCAGTTTGTTAGCACGATACAGCCTCCGGAGTATATACAAGTGACCAATTTTATGATTGGATATTATTCAGAGCGTCTCAACGATGAACCCTATTGATATTCAGTTCACTAAAGCCAGTACAACGGGTGCTATGGTACTTGAAGTACCAAATTTTTGTAATTTTTGGAGAATTTTCAGTTTGTTAGCACGATACAGCCTCCAGAGAGTATGCGATTGATCAATTTTATGATTGAGTATTGTTCAAGGTGTCTCACAGATGTACCCTATTTTCAGTTGACTAGAGCGAGTACATCGGGTCCTATAAATCCAGATATACTACATTTTTGGTTATTTTTGGAGAAATTTCGGTTTGTTAGCACGATACATCCTCCGAAGTGTATACAAGTAACAATTTTATGATAGAATATTGTTCAGGGCCACAGATGCGGAAAAGTTAGTTTTAATCTTTAAAACCGTTCATTTCAATATATTGTGGAATATTTTAGAAACAGTTAGTTTCATTTAAAAAAGTAATATGAGTAGAATCCACAGAGTAATATACATAAAACTAATTTTGTTAGTACCACTTTAAAAAATGTCAATTTCCAGCATTTAAGACACATCCCTTGTACATTTAACATAAATATCCAAAAATAATGTATTTGTTTAGTTTATGCAGTTGTATCCAGTATCTAGTTTTAGTATTTATGATTCACTTTATTATATATAATAAAATAAGTAATTAAGTTTACATGAAAGTATCGGTTTTAAAAAAATACGTCTCGCGACCGAAAATTAGTCTCTCCAAACTTCTAGGACTCGTCTACGACTCATTCTGGAACCTGCTTACTTCGATCTGCAAAACATTATTTTCCAGTTGTAACGTAAATTACTATTTCGTTTCATACGTTCATACATTTTGTTGTGTGGTTATAGTTTAAATAGTTAGATTATGTGTAAAATAAATGTTATTGGAATTGAAGTTTATTTGATAATTGAATGACAAAATACCTATCAATATGACATTCAATAGAAACAATATCTACAGCGAAACGTACATAACAAGTTTCCTGTTATTCCGAATTTTTTTTGCTCGCGTTTTCGGATTTTTACTAGCTTTGGCTAATTTCTATGTCAGTTGTTGTTCACCTATCTATCTGCGATACCCCTTAATTTATTTTTATAAGGTGTTCGCCAAGTATAAACTAACTGTGCTCGAAGGCTTATTTAACGATTTCTGAAAAACGATTCACCCATCAATTTTAACATCGATAGTGAATATATTTATTACATCTTCTAATTAGCACGCCAACAAGAAAAATGTTTTGCTTGTCACATAGGCGTACACTCGAATCCAAAGTAACGCCCAAAGTTAATTTATTCTTCTCAACAACAATTTTAATTAAAATAATTAAGTTTTAAAAATGTACAATCAGTTTAACACAAATCTTAATGCAAACAATTAGTAGTACCTATAGTTTTTGTTCGCCTTCAAATTTGTAATTTCTCAAAAATTAATGTCAAAGCCGAGGTATAAAAAAAAGTGTTATAGAAAAATGGAAGAAATGACTTCTGCAGTAAAAGTTGTAAATTGTACGTTACGACGAAAAAAAGTAGTACAAATAAGAAAAAGTGTATCAAATAAGTATCCTTTTGGAACAGCTATAAAAGCAATGCCTTCGCCGAGAATTTAATAATTATGTTCAATACATGTTTAATAAAAGGAAAATAACAAATTTTACTTTTTTTAAATGTAACTAACTGTTTCTTAATAAATCCACAATATAATGAAAAAATGGTAAAAATTACAATTATCTTCAGAATGACAAAAGTTACATTTCATGTGATTCCTACCTGATGTTTAATAATTATTTTTGACTAGATCATTTACGAATAATATTTAAAAAATATTAGTACAGAATCAGAAATAGCTTTAAAATCTAAATAATCTTCTTTAGAGAAATTACAAATTGCCAATTTAATCAAAAATATTGAACCGTCAAGGGTTAAACGTCAAACAAAAATGGCATTTCACTTTTAAATTCAATTAAAAATAAAGTAGAAAATCATTACCTTACAATTACAAAATCTGACAAACGTAATACCACTGTTATATTGAAAACAGAAGATTATAAATCCAAAGTGAATAACTTTATAGAATCTAGCTATGTCCAAATTCTTAGAGCAGACCTAACACAAAATTTTCTATTAATGTAAGAGATGTAAATCCTCAATCGTAATACCACTGTTATATTGAAAACAGAAGATTATAAATCCAAAGTGAATAACTTTATATTCTTAGAGCAGACCTAACAAAAAAGTTTTCTATTAATGTAAGATGTAAATCCTCAATCTCCACAATTATATGAAACCGTTAAATTACATAAAGTATCGAAACCAATTAGACCTGTAGTTTCTTATGTTAATACTCCTAATAATAAATTAGCTAAAAAATTAAACAATATCGTTAATAATTATATATACAACTAGTGAATATTGGGGGATTGCAGCAAAAAATGGAAAAGATATACTCTTAGCGGAAAATGTCCAAGCTTTCGAGGATGTTTGTCCTCATCATCAGGGAGACTAAAATGAAAAACAACAGTTAATACTGTGGTCAATAAAGAATAATTAGAAATGAAGTTCACGTGACTTACCTCCGAAGTGAGGTTAGACTCCATAAAGTTGTAAATTCGTAAACTACAGATCGTAAATTGTGAAATGTTCAACAGGAATTGAGTTAACGGACGGGCAAACCAACCGCATCACAGCACCAATTGAAATGTCGCAACATTTTATAAAATAAAATAAATAATTTCATCTTCATGTGTAACCATGTTGAACGCCGGCAAGGAAATGATATAGTTTGCCTCCAAATGGGATGTAACAAGAGACAACCAGTGCTACCAACAATCAAATCAGTGAACTGTGGGACAATGCCACCATTTTAGTAATGGACTCTGCTGTAGGGCCAACAATTGGTTTAATAAGAAGATGTAATATTTTCGAATAGAGGAAAAGGAAGAAAGAGTGTGAGACAGAGAGAGGGGGAACGCTCTCAATTTTGTAAATTGAGCGTGTAGAGAACATCACCTCAATATGACTGACACAAAGGATGAAAAGAGAGAGAAAACAGTACAACAACTGTATTAATATGTAGTAATAATAATATGATATAGTAATTAAGTAAATTTTTAATAATTATACAATTTGAATGTATCTACCAACACCAATACACTCAAAATTAAGTTTTTATTATTATTTATATAATTTGAATGCATCTACCAACACCAATACATTCAAAATTAAGTTTTTATTATTATTATTGAGTTAAAGTAATAAGGGTGGTGCTGTTAGGAGCAACATGGTTGTTTAACACCACTTGATGAGCAAAATTAGTATCTAAGGACAACAAAAATGAGTAGATCTCACTTAAGTGATCAATATCAGTTTTCTTGTTTATTACATTATTGTTTTGTGAAATGAAAGCCATTTCCAAGAATGATCTTTTCGTTCTGTTAGACTCAGTCGCCAACACCTTCGCAGCCTCATAATTCATCTGATGATCAAGAGAATTTACATGAAAAGCTAACGCGCACCTCACTGGGTGTAATCTAGAATCACTCTTATGTGAAACTATACGGTTAGAAAGAGATCTTAAAGTCTGTCCGATATATTGTTTATCACAATCTCTACAGGGAATACTATACACCACGTTAGTAAGTGAAGTCAAAGGTTTCTTATCTTTTACTCTAGTGTAAATCGATCTGATTGAAAGAACAGTTTTATTAGCAATTTTAAAATCACCACATGAACGGAGCAGTCTGGCAAGTCTCGGAGTTATGTCCTTAATATATGGCAAAGTAGCGAAAACCGGTCGAGAAGGGGACACATCAGTTCCAACATCCGTCTGGGCTCGAAAGCTTGGACATTTTCCGCTAAGAGTATATCTTTTCCATTTTTTGCTGCAATCCCCCAATATTCACTAGTTTTATTCCTAACTAGTCAGCAAAGACTATCCTACTTCTATATATATATATATATATATATATATATATATATATATATATATATATATATATACATATACATATATGTAAATACTCGTAAAAGTTCAATAGAACTAAGAATGTGACCACGCGTTGCCGTGAAATTTTTTGTAAACAATCATATCTGTCTTGTTTATATATCTATGTTTTCTATATGATTGCGCAGTTATACTGATCTTAAATGAGAAAAACATCCAGGATATCCATATAGGACTAATAATACTTAATATTTGTATTACCATATCTTCTTCTTTTTCTATTCATATATCGTGGGTATACTGCAAAAAATGACCAAGTCAAAAATAAAGGTTTTCTGCAAATGATCGATAAAGTTTATTATTTTTGTAATTAATCACAAAACGGTGTATTGCAATACGTTTGTGTTGCTTAATATGTATTATGAGATATTCGATTAAAATCCTGGTACTAATATATTTATATTGGTCACACTTGATGTAAAGAAGTGACTATACTGACTTGGTCAAAATACCGTTTATTAAAATTAAGGAGATACATTATAATCAGGCTTATTCTTATTCAACATCCGAGTCGGATTCAGAGAGCGTTGGTTCCGGGGCATTGTTATTCTTTTTTTTTTGTCCACAGGGAGAAACTTATACCAGTTATGATACTCCTGAGGAATATTGTTATCTAAAACCAGTTTCATAAGACTCTTTTTTTTGAGATGGGCAGCAAACCTTTGTATAATTTGTTAGACGTTTAGGCATTTCCGCAGGTCTTCCTCGTCCAAACACTCGAAGGATGCGAAACTCATCTTCACTGTAATTGTATTTAAATAGTATGGATCCGTATTCGCTTTTCTCATATTGCATTACTTTGATTTTCAAGCAATGAACTGGCTCCCCTTTATTATCTTTGGTTTTGCTTCTTATTATAGCATTTGCAAGGGCTTTTAGATCGTAAAAATCCCTGTAAGTCAATTCCTTGATATTGTAAGCGCGACTACGTTTGTTTTTCTGCCTAGTTGATGTTGCCAATATAAAAACGTTTAGTAAATCGTTCATGGTATAAATGTAAACATTTCTTCTTTCTCTCACAATTGCACTATGCATTCCGTCGACCTCCATGTATGATTGACCCTTTTCCATGAAGTTGTGCTGGACGGCATCCAGATGAGTATCTTGATCAACATACAAAAAAAGTGCAGCAATAAATTGGTTCCGGTTGTGACCGCCACATGTATCAGAAAATAAACTACGCTGCCTTTTTGGCTATTCAGTTCACTCCAAGCATAGCAATATGCCTTATTTGCACTTGCAGCTTCATAAATGGCTAGATTATAAGCACACAGTTTCATTGTATAGTACAACTGAGATATTTCTGTAACAGGAATACGTAACATACTCTGTAAATCGAATGTTGCACTCACAAATGTTGTATCAGTAACTGCACTGATCTTATCATTACTTTTTGCAGCATTGGCTTCATCACGGCGCCTAAGATGTTCACGATATTCTTCTTCTGATATGAATTTGTTCTTATATTTTTTGCAAACTGCGCACTGGTCCTTTTTCGGCGTAAAAAAGGCAGGGTTGTAGTTTGTGCCGAATATTCTTCGGTATGTTATTTCTGACATGCACTTTTCACTGCTCCCAGAGCATTCTTCAACATAAAGTTCATACATCTTTGATATTGTTAGAGAGGGGTCCAAATATTGACGCTGGCTTGATTTACGACAGTAATGGGATTCCTTTGATGGAAATGTTTCAATATGCTTTTTTACACTTTGAATTATTTCGTCAGTTTTTTTTTGTTACGTCGAACATTATCCCCTCGTTTATCCGGGCTATCCAAAACCCCGATGTCATTGCTACCTTTTACGAGGGTTGCCTTTTATGTTTCGGGATTTGTCAACCCTAGTGTTGCAATCTGGCAACTGACAACTCTATCGTAAAGTTGGACATTTTTGAGGTTATACGTACCCAGAACGTTTTGACATATGAGCGCTATTTGTATTGTTTACAGTAACTTAAAAGATTCATCTCGTCCCAAAAATGGAATTAAATGGTGAACATTTTCGTGCGATTATTTTTTACAACTTTCGACGTGGATTAACTCAGCAACAGTGCATGGATCAACTTCATTCTATTTTTGGCGATGAAGCTCCATCAAGGACCAGTGTTTATCGATGGTATGGTGAATTCAATCGTGATCGTAGTTCACTCCAAGGCGAATTTCGTGAAGGTCGTCCAAAATCAGTTGTTGTTCCGAAAACCATTGATGCTGTGCGCGAACTTATATTGCAATATCGTCATGTGACCTATCGTGATATTGAGACAACCTTAGGCATTAGTGGGACCAGCATACATTCAATATTGCATAAACATTTGACTGTCAACAAAATTTGTTCGCGTTGGATCCCACACAATTTGTCAATCGCCCAAAAAAAGGCTCGTGTCGATTGGTCGAAATAAATGCTCAAAAAATACGATCGCGGTGCTTCGAAACACGTCTATGACATCGTGGCAGGTGATGAATTGTGGATTTATACGTATGAGCCCGAAAATAAACAGCAGTCGACTGTATGGGTTGTTCGCGCACGAAGCATTTCCAAGCAAATGGTCGCCTGTTTTTTCGGAAAAACTGGACAAGTCGCAACCGTACCACTAGAATAACGCAGAACCGTCAATTCTGAGTGGTACACAACCATTTGTTTGCCAGTTGTCTTCCAAGAAATCAGGAAAATCAATCGCCGAAGACGGATCACTCTTCACCACGATAATGCGAGCTCTCATACATCGGCTCACAATAACTACTACTAACAAACTGAGAGGTCAACGTTTTACGACACCTGAAGAAATGGTTGCTGCATTCAGAATGCATGTTTTGGAGATACCTCAATCAGAGTGGCAAAAGTGCTTCGACAAATAGTTCAAACGCATGCAAAAGTGTATAGATCTTCATGGGGAATATTTTGAAAAACGATAAAGTGATTTTCGATGATTGATATTTGTTTTTGTTCTCTATTCCCGAAATATAAAAGGCAACCCTCGTAAAGCATTATTAACCGGATCATGCCTAATATTTTGCATCCTTGCAACTGTGAATTATTTTTCTAAAATAATATTTTCTGCTGGATAACTTCTTTGTCCCCGTTATAGTTCAAATTCTTTGACATTTAGGCGAAGAAGCTTTAATACAACTTAGTATAAAGTCTTTTTGTCGCATATAATTCATATTCCAATAATTGGAACAGATTAATTCTCTGTCCTCTTCAGAGAAAGCAATCGAGCATTTGAAAAGGCAACTTTCGCAGTTGATTTCCCTTGGCACTTTGGGCGATTTTTACTCACTTATGACTTGCTGGCAGATCTTTGCGGTTTAGTTTTATTCTTTTCCAGTTTGTAGGATCTTTTTTTTCTCAACGGTATTTTCTCCTTTTCTTTTTATTATCAAAAACTTCGTCGTTGCTGGAAGATCTTTCATTTGGTAAGTATTCATCACTGCTGCCACATTCAATGATGCTAGATGAAGGTTTGCTTGCCTTCGTCAGTAGATCCACTGTGTCCTTTCGTTTGTCATATCGTCTAATTTTCTTGGCCAGTGATTGACCACTGTCGCTATCGGTGATTTCTAGAACAAAGCACAGAAATTAAACACAATTAAAGGTAGAACATTCAGTCTATCATTAGAGACGTTCCAATATTTTACAAAGCACATTTCCTGACCTTCGTTATTATGATTTTTAACTGGTAGGTTGGGTGAGACCCCACTGAATTGTAAGGGGTGGTCTGGTGATTTTTCAGGGGGAATAAAAATATCGGACATTGGATTTTGCATAATTCATTTTTCAATTGCTAAAAACACACAAAAGTTTACTAAATTGTATGTTTATAAAACTAAAAATTAACTTTGGAAATTGAAGCATGTTTCGTTTTATAAAAGTCGCACAAATTTACCTTCATCATGCTGGTTCAAATTATCCTTGTTCTTTTGGAGCCCATCTGGTTTATTTGGAATATTTGGATTCTGCGCTGTTCCTGTATTAAAACAACTAATTATTGTATCATTTGAAATCTAGGTAAATTATAACGCTTTTGCTCGTATACACAAGGTAGGTCACTTCTTGGTCTAGCTAAAAATGATTATTAAACATCGGGTATTCATCACATGAATTGTAACTTCTGTTATTCTAACGATGATAGTAATATCGAAACAATTGTCAATTTTTTTGAATTTTTACCATTTTTTCATTAAATTTTGGAGTTATTTAGAAACAGTTAGCTTCATTTAAAAAAAGAATATGAGTATATTCCACAGAGTAAGGGTCTAAACAGTAAACAACAAGCATGAATTCCACAATTGAATCCCATCTAATTATTATGGCATCAGCTTACTAGGCAGGTACGAAAATATTGCACATGTCAGAAAGACGTATGAAGAGAACTTAAAACAAATGGCAGAATATAATCAATATAACATTGAAGAATTAGTGAACATTCATTCATTCGTTTGGGTTGTGCTCAACAGCCCGGGCACTTGACCTAAGTGATTGTACCGTTCCCAATATTAACTACTTTCACTCCAAAAGTTTCGTTTCAATTCGATATAGGCCACTAGCTTATTTGGGGGGATTTTGAGTAACTCTGATGGGTGTATAGTTTCCTTTCCAAAATGCTTTTGCCTGAGTCCTTGTAAGTTCTTGCATAAGCAGAGTATATGAATAGGTGTTTCGTCCCTTAGTTCGCATTTCTTACAGATAGGTTCACTGACTTTTCCCATTTTGTATAAATGTTTCCTTAGGACACAGTGTCCAGTAACCAAATCGTAACTGTCTTCAAGTGTCTCATGCTCAGTTTCAATAAACTGATTGAGACTTCTTTGTTTACATTCACCACTAAGTTTTTTGTGTGAAGGTGACCTTCTGATAACCTCCATTATATGTTGTTCCTTGTCTAGCCAGTTCCGGATTTCCCCTCTTATGTAATCCTTTGTGATTCCATATAAAGGTTCCGGATCTATGAAGTCTCCTTTAGAGCCTTGTTTAGCTAACCGGTGCGCCAGTCCATTACCTGCAATCCCTTCATGTCTCGGCACCCATACTAGAGACAGTGTGTTGCCTCTTGCCAGCTTGTCAAGGGACTCTTTGCAGTTTTTTACCAGTCTAGATTTCGTGGTTGGATTACTGATAGCTTTCAGCAGCGCCTTGCTGTCAGTATATATTTTTATTCTTTGCCCGGTATAACCTCTCTTGATGTTTTCATCAATACAGGCTACAGCAGCAATTGTTTCTGCCTGAAATACAGACGTATATCTACCAAGGCTGAAGAACATTTTCTTCCTAGGTCCATTTATACCAGCCCCAGTGCCGTGGTTCGTTTTAAATCCATCAGTGAACCAGATGATTTCTCCAGGATTTCCCGATTGCTTCACCTGTTGCCTAGATGGAATAATGATATTCACTCGCTCAGTGAAAATATTCTCTGGTATCATACTATCCAGACCCATTTGAAAGTTCGGTTCATCTAGTATTATCCCAGTAATATCGGTATGTCCCCCACGAACATTATTTGGGGTCCACATATCTCCCGATTTCAGTCTGAGGATCGCCATCATTGCCTTTGCCCTATCAAAAAGTTCCAGAGGGCGAAGGTCTATAAGAGCTTCCATTGATGACATCCCCGTGCCGTTCATATCCCCGGTAATACCGAGGAGAGCTTGTCTTTGGATTTTAGTTAATTTATTCTCTACTGAGGACACTTCTGTCCTCCACCAGACTATCGTTCCATAGATGATCGTTGGCCTAATTACTGTTGTGTAAAGTCAGTGTACCACCTCAGGTCGTATTCCCCAGGTTTTGCCCATAACTCTTCTGCATTGCCTGGTTGCGCTGGTAGTAGTTTTTTCCAGGTGTTTCCCTCCAATTCAATTTAGAATCGAGTGTCACTCCCAGATATTTCACCACTTTGGATATTTCTATTTTTTCTCCGAACAGTTGTACTCTGTCCTGCGGAAGAGCTCTTTTATTCGTAAAAGCAACTAGTTTGGTTTTCTATGGGATTACTGTAAAGCCCTCTTTAAGGCACCAGTCTTCCACAATTCGTAGTGCTTCTTGTAAAATATTCGCGACTGTCTCCGGCAATTTCCCCTTGGTGACAATCACTAGATCGTCCTCGAAGCCTGCAGATCAAGTCATCCACAATAGTGGTGAAAGTTCTCCACCTTGAGGACACCCTCTAGTTGTCCTGACAGTGTAAGTTGTATCATGCCGTGTGTGCCGATATTCTCCTATGCTCAAGCATGGATCTTATCCATCTGCATGTGGTATTGTTTATCCCTCTTTTTTCGAGGGATTTGTTTATTGATGACATCGATGTGTTATCAAAAGCACCTTCGATTTTTAAAAATGCTGCCTGCATGTGCCATTTCTTTTTGATTCAGACTCCTTTCGACGCCCGAGATAAATTATGCAGGGTAGCTTCTCCTGATTTCCCTGAGGCCCATTGTAGTTTATGTAAAGGGATGCTCTTAAGCACTCCTTCTTGCGGATGCATTTGTATCACTTTTTCCATGGTTTTCATCATGAATGATGTCAGACTGATAGGTCTGTAGGATTTGGCCTGGGTGTACGTTTCTTTCCCTGGTTTGGGAATAAACATCACTGTGGTGGTTACTCAGTAAGTGCCCCTCGTATACATTACGTTTACCATAAAGGTATATTATCTTTGAGGAAAACACTTACCTAGTAACCGTTCTTCGGGAGTTGAATAAACGACATCACTTATACAAAATCACTGGGCTTTTAATATATTTAAAATACACAAATATAATATCATATCATTTAACTTATTCAGACTAATAATAACAATTGAATTCTTGGTTCGTTACACTTCTAATTTATAGGAAGCGTTTCGGACAATGTCCTGCGTGCCTGACCGTCTATTAGTTGATCGTGCTATTTACATTTTTAACTAGAACGTGCTTCCACGCATATCTAACATTGACCTTCCTAGGTCAACGCTCGCTAAATATTGTAATTAATATTAACCTATTTTAAATCTTATTTCTCGCCTAATATCCTTTTAACACTACCGTCCTTTCGGGATCATCACATCACCCTTGACTCTCACCATGCAATTGATATATACCCTAAAGCATGGCTACTGCGTAATATCAGAACTAAAGGGCCCATGCTGATGTCAATTCCGCAAAAACTTGGGAAATACGCCATCTGGTCCTGAAATTTTGTAAGGGTCAAATGAATTTACATCCCATCTAATAAGATGGAGTCTGAAAATCTCATTTGTTTTTTAATAGTCCTCTTTGTTTTGGCTACCGGCCCGTTATCGTAAGGAGGTGCTCTAAAGCTTCCTCCCAAGTATTTGTGTACTCTCCGCTCGGCAACTGGATAGAGCCTACTTTATTAGAAGTGTCCCTTTTGAGAATCCTGTTAATTCTGACCCTGTCAGGGATACCTTGTATGTCCTCACAGAATTCCCTCCAGGATCTGTTCATTGATTCTTTTATTTTTTCATTATATGCACCTAGTTTAGCCTTATATTTCCCAGTTTCCCGTTTTTTTCGCTTTGTTAAAAATACGTCTTGTTTCTGTCCTTAGTGTTGTCAGCCTTTATTCCACCAGACGGCTTGTATGGAAGAGCGACTCTCCCTTATCGGGCTGTTATTGTGATAGAAAGTCACTATGTTCTGTTGCAACCATGCGGCTGTGCCATCTATCTCCTCAGCAGTTTTAGGTCTACCTAGGTGTGTGAGAATTTTAGAAAGTAGGTCCTCTTTGTAAGATACCCAATCGGTACTCTTAGGATCCCTGTATGTTCTAATAGCCGATTTTTCTACATCTATTTCGAAGTATATATGGGCATGGTCAGACAGAGATGGTTCATCCGCTACATGCCAATACCTTATTATCTCCCCGAATCGTAGAGTGCAGAGAGTTACATCTATTGATGATTCCCCTCTCAATGTTCTAAATGTTGGCGTATTGCCCACATTCACAGTTTCTTGCCTCTAGTGTTGTTGTCCTTGCTGCGTTGGTATCAGCTCCTACAACAACATCCACTTTGTATCGTCTGGCGTAATCCATCAGGTTCTCCGTGTTAGCCCCCGGTAACTGTTCGCCTGAGTCGATGGGCAGATATTATTGTCTCTATTACCTCCCCATATTTTTCAAGTTTAATCTTTGCTGCTACCATGTCACCCGTACAAAGTTCTATGATTGGCATTAAGTTATATTAAGATATGTAACAGATGCAACTTCTTACGTTAATACAATTAGTTTCCATTATTATCAGTCCCATCTCCCTAATATTTAGATCCAGTATCTTACCTTTGTTTATCCGAGGTTCTTGGATTAGAACGATGTCTATGTTATCGGCCACAACCCTTTGATATAGGACAGCCGTAGTCGTCTTTTTATGCTGCAAGTTTGCTTGTAGCACCTTGAGTATCCTAAGAGGCTATTCGTTCAGGTATTTGATGAGTCCCTGTTTCCTCTTCGGTCATGTTTTCCAGGGTCTCAAAGCTAGCTCGCTGGAATTAGTGAACATATTGCCGAATATTTGTGAAGCTGTTTTAAAAAATATAGGGGGTCACATAGATTAGTCTGAAATTAAAAAAAAAAACACTATTGTTATTATGTGTAAAGACTTGCTAAAAAATAATTTTAATGGTCATCTCATTTATTTCAATTTTAATAAAATGGATTCTTCTGAGTGGAATACTTGTATTGGGTTCACTGTACTTTTCTTGTCAATAATTTTCTCATAGCATTATAGCATCCATAGATTTCGAATCCGTTTAATTGCTTCTCCTCAAATAGTTTCAAGCAGAAAGTAAAAACAAAATTAACTGGAAAAATTTGTAAAATACAGAATTGTACGTTTATGCACGAGAACGACAACTTAGCAAACATATATGAATGTAGTTCAAAATTTTTGTAATTTATTCATATGTATATAGTGTGGGAAAGGAAATGGTGCACTTAAAATAATATGCAGTATACATATGAGAACAAACTTCTTACTATAATTACTTTTACATACGGTTGATAATTATGTTTGGCCAACTTGTTAAACATCAATTTACCACTCAGAATTGCAGTGAAACTATAGCATGTTGTAACATTTCATCACATATTTATATTTTGTCGGTAGCGTTATTTTTATTAGAAAGTGCTCTCGATAAAAATAACGAAATATGAAAATTTATATAAAAAAAATCAAACGAAATAAGCTCAATAACCGAATTAAAAACAAGTATACAAACTTGTATTGAAAGTAAATCTGATTCATTTGTACCAAATGAAATAGATAACAAGCTAACTGTCTTTAGGTCCACATTGTTCATGAAAGTGCTTAACCTTCAATTGAATACATTGCTGCTATTGAATAAACATTAACATACATTATCAAATAAAAAAGTCCCACATCCCGAAACTCTATCTCCATTATTTAGAATTTTAATTTAACGCTGACAATTTAACTCATGTATAAAAAATCGCATATGCCACATTGCAATTGTCACTTTGACAGCGGCAAAAGTTAGCTTTAACTTTTACAGCGACAAATACACTAGTGGTTTTTTCACTTATTCATTTGTTCATCAATTATCGCGGTGTTGGTTTCCAGAATAAATAGTTTGGCATGTTTGTCAACAACTTATTGAATTTTTAAGAACTAACAATGAGTCGATTCGGTGTGTCTACGAACGCCGAAATTAGTCAAATTGTTAATACCTGTGTGCCACAGTTGCGACGCAATCATCAATCTGGCGACAATTTTCTACGTTTTGCGATGTAAAAAGATACGCATTTGAGCCAGATACTTCCATCGAGAAATTGAATGTAATATTGCAAGATATGTTTCCAAATTTCTCATTCATTAAATTGTCCTGCCGAATTACACTCGAGGTTTGTATTGATATTGGGTAAATTTGTGTTGTTCAAATTCTAAACTGCTTCCTTTAGCAATTTGACTCGAATAACTTATTCATTATTATCGTCAAATTGCTAGGAAACAGTTTCTCATTAAACAACCCAAATTTACCCGATAAAATACAAACCACTAGTGCAATTATAAGTGATAATAGGATTCACCGCGTCAATTTTGGGATGCGGCGTCCAAAATTTTTTTAAAGTATTAAATATTAATTTAAAAATTTGAAAATATATCGATGTATTCTGAACAATTCAAAGAATTTATTCCCGTTAGAAATAAATCTTAATGTGAATTTTTCAGTAAGCTAGGAGATTGTTAACCCTTAACTGCTGATGTGGTGCTACTTTCGACCCCGAATCAAACCTATTGCACATCTCGGGTGCTAGCTCCAAATTTTGTTCTCGCTGCACCTTTGAGCAAACCAGCCAGTCTAGTAGCAGTAGACACGCAATAAGTAGCATTACTTTAAAAATATGATCGTAAATTACAAGTGGGGTCCGTAGGGGCACCACATCACGGTTTAGGTATTTTAATTTAAATTATAGCAATGGCAAGTTCGAGCGAATCCGTTCATATAGACGATCCCAATTTTGTGGAAACTATACTTACATGGTTTAATGAGATTGAAAGAGATGAAGAGGAAGAACTTGCAGAAGATTATAATCAAAATACTACAGAAATGGAAGTGAGAAGCAGTGATGAAAATGGTGGCCCAAGAGAAAATCAAAACGTAAATATAAATGAAGCAGAAGAACATGAAGAGGGAGAAATTGTCAACGATCAGCCATATACAAGTAGACAAAAAGCTTTCTACGGAAGAGACCATTTCAAATGGTTGTCCATACCAATTTCCAGAAGCAGTAAAACTCTTAGAGGCCCAGCAAGAAATTTAGGAACTTCGGCTGATCATTTTCCCATATGGAGTCTAATTTTTAGTAATGCTTTGTTAGAAGAAGTTGTCCGAAGAACAAGTGAAAAACTCCTGAGTGAAAATCATAAATACAAGAGTGAAAACAAATAGAAATGAAAGATATAGATATCATAGAAATAAAGGCCCTTATTAGACTACCATCTATACTACTCAGCGATCTTCAAATCCGATAATGAAGATTTAGATTCTCTCTTCATTACGGATGGCACAGGATGAGACATTTTTGAAGTACAAAGTCTTTTAAGAGAATATTGACGTTACTCAACTTTTTGCGTTTTGGTGATTCACACGCGAAACGTTAGAATATGACAAAAAAGCTCCAGTGTTTTGGATTTTCAATAATAATTAGTAGAAAATTCCCAGATGTGCTACTGTATTGGCAGTTATGTCTGTATAGTCGAGATGTTTGTAAGATTTCAAAGTCGATGCAGTTTTCGAATCTATATGCCCAATAAATTCAAGAAGTATGGGTTGAAAGTTATGATGCTTCTATAGTGGCGCAAAACATATAGTGTAGCAATGTAATGGTATATTATTATGTTACGGGGCTAGACTCTGAAAGGTATTAATATTTTGTTTACTTTTAACAATACCAATATTGTATTTTATATTACGTAATTGTTGAAAGGGCGTTCGGTTTAATCAGCCCTTTTTGTATCCCATTCGATTTTTTATGAACAAAACAAAATTCTATGAAAAAATAACAAAAAAAAGAAATTTTATAACAATGAATGAAACAATTCTTTAAAAATAAATATTATGTCTAACTCTTGTTTGTAACTACTATAAGTAAAATGAAAAATATATTAAACTTAATTAATTTTCTTCTTCCAAAAATTCTATTAATCCTTCTCCCATATCATCTGCTTCACTATCACTATCGTCTTGTAAATCAATAATAAATTTATTTCCTCCATTAATATGGACTTGCCCAATATTCCTATAGTCATCTTCAATTTTGATTACTTTTGTAATCTCTGTTTTAATTGTGCCTAAATTAACTCGATGGGATTTAAAATACAAAAATAAGGAGGAAGTCTCACTATAGAGTGTCCATGTTGTTCAGCAATACTCTAGATCGTATAGTTTCTTAAATTTATTGGTCTGTAAAACCTCAATCAGTTGTTGTTTTGTATAAGAATCTTCAAAGTACAAATGTTTATCCATTAAAAACACCATTTCTTGATGTCAGCCTACCAACTAAAAAGTGATTGCTGTTTATCTCTGGTGAACACCTCAAAATATACTTATAGTTCAGTAAAATGTGGGGAAAATAATAAGTTATTTGAAAATTATATTCCTAATTCTTCTTAATAAAACGAGATATAAGGTAGTGTTAATTGTCTGGTGTTATGTTTAAGATGTTTTTAAATATAAATAGGTTAATATTGTTTAAAGCAATGTATTTTGTTCTATACATTAACGCTAAATATCTTAAAAAGTAGGATGGCGCTCCATAATTGCGCATTAAAAATAATCGTTAGACAGTCGATAAATGTATTTAATAGTTATAAAATTATTAAATACATTTTAACGATTATTAGTTGAAATTATAATAATAAATGAATATATCGTCAAATAAGCATTTTAAATTATCATATTGACTGGACTATGACGGTATTTAACTCAAACGATAAGCCGAAACCTTAACGTTCACACTATATATCTTGCGTCGATTATACCTCATGTATATATTTATAATGCATATATCTACTCAGGACGAAATGCCAACGGTACCGGGTTGTTTATAAGAAATTTGACTATTCCCACTCAGTCAGTATTAAGATTAGCACAGCCAATATACGGGTTCAAACCTCAGGTCAACACATAAGATAAATTTGTTTGTTTCGATTTGTTAATGTACCAAACATTGAGTCGCATTCTAAGCTCACTTGCGGACACTTCCACCGCTTTGCCATATTAACAAATTCTCTTTAGTTGCAGGAAAAATGAAATTAAAAATTTTATTGAAAGGACCCCGCACACCTTATATGGGAAAATGGCTCTCCGTCAGATTTCTTGAATTTTTGATATGTTGTAGAATTGATCATCCTGGTGAAATGTTTCAATGGGCGCAACACGATCCTATGACTAGTTTTAGAGTTACACGGTGTTGAATATGAGGGATATTCACTTTTCATCACTCCATATCTCCCAAGTTATGATTTAGTTCTAATGTATCTTTGGTGGTATTATCATCACAACCTTGTATGGCAAATTCATGAGAAATTCATTTCCAAATCTTTTCGTATTACAGAGCGATTCCACTTGATAATAATGCTATTTTGAGACTTTCATAATTTTGTTGTTTTATGAAGAGAAAATGCGAAAAAAGGTTTAATTATCACATAATATTATAAATTTACTTCATCTTTCATCACAGTTGATACAATTCTTACAAGGTGATTCACGAATATAGAAAAATAACGAATGTTGGTTTTTCGGACACCTTGTAGTAATAAACCCACCGAAAATGACAAAATTCTCGTGAAGGTTGTTAAATGATGTGTTTCATCGTATACAGAGTCGAATGATGTCAATTTGTAAAATTACGTATACTTTATTAAATAAAAACCTTGATTTTTTTCATCACTCTATATCTCATAAGGGAGTCCGAAAAGGTAGCGATATTTTTTCATGGGAGAACTCGAAATACTTTGATTCATATCGTACATCAAAAAAGCTAAGATCTGTACATTTCCCCATTGCTATATTTTCACTCCAGTTTTCGGTGGACTTGTATAGATCAGTAATAATATCGTACCAAAGCGTACCGTATCCCTCGAAAAAAAAGCCATGACTCGAATTAACATTTTGCGGCATCGTCTAGAAGGCGATTCAATCGAAATGTTATTTTTTCATGCTTAGTGTTTCTCAGAAGTCATATTATACTTGTTGCATTCGCAGAAGATCCTTATTTCGAATTTTCACTCTATAAAACAATAAAATTGTGAAAATCTCAAAATAGCAATATTATCAACGGAAATACGAAAAGATTTGAAAATGAATTTTTCATGAATTTGTCACACAAGAAAAATACCACATATGATAAATCAAGATAAAATCATAATTTGTACGTATTTCTATCGGTTTATATAGAGTATATATTATATTAGTTCAAATTCACGACATATTTCTTCACCAAAGTTATGATTTAGTTCTAATGTATCTTTGGTGGTATCATTATCACAACCTTGTATGACAAATTCATGAGAAATTCATTTCCAAATCTTTTCGTATTACAGGGCGATTCCACTTGATAATAATGCTATTTTGAGACTTTCATAATTTTGTTGTTTTATAAAGAGAAAATGCGAAAAAAGGTTTAATTATCACATAATATTATAAATTCATTTCATCTTTCATCACAGTTGATACAATTCATACAATGTGATTCACGAATATAGAAAAATAACGAATTTTGGGTTTTCGGACACCTTGTAAACAAACCGAAAATTACAAAATGCTCGTGAAGGATGTTAAATGATGTGTTTCATCGTATACAGAGTCGAATGATGTAAATTTGAAAAATTACGTATACTTTATTAAATAAAAACCTTGATTTTTTTCGTCACCCTATATCTCATAAGGGAGTCCGAAAAGGTAGCGATATTTTTTCAAGGGATAACTCGAAATACGTTCATTCATATCGTACATCAACGGGATCCTATGACGTGATTTTCATATACAATGCGAACAATTTGTGAAAAAATCCATATATTTTCACTATTTTGCGCTAATAAATTATCCCTTGACTTCACTTGATTGTAGGTGTGGATATTAGATTACTAGACTAACCAAACCATTTGCATACTTTCCATCGATGGCAGAAAGGGAACTCTTGTTTCATATCAGTCATTAATACATTCGAATAATTATGCAAACAGTGGAAATCGATTTTTAATTTCTACTCGCAAATGTAGCACACCAAGCTACGTATATGGCTAGTTTTTTCATTAATCTCTGTATATTGTTCATTTTGGTATCAACATTCTAATTTGGATATTGTTGCCTGCCAGGAGGATTCTTACTCAGATATACGGAATTGTAGTGGAAACTCCCAGCTCATATTAGAAGTTCAAAGAATCTTATATATTTGATAAGTACCAGAGATATTGTGAAATGAGCCAGGGAATATAATTAGGTATGAGACTTGGATATGTCTAATGAATGTTCGGGATGTATCCTAATTTCTTCCTTGGTGAGATATCCTGAGAATGTAGTGAGGATACCGTATATAGATACTTAGAGATGAGACTTTGGTGAATTTCCTATAAATGGAATCAGTTATTATATATTTATACATATACATATACTTTAATTGATAGAAGTTCAATGGGATGTGATACATCTTTCGGATATCCATATCCGCGGATATAGCAACTTGAATAGATATCCATAGGATATAATTTATCAATTGGGTTGGCACGAGCAATGCGCATGGCATATTATGACGACAACACAACGAGGAAAATACTTGATGGATAACTGAATTTTTCCATAATCAAAAAATATCAAATACGAATAAGAAGAAGATTCTTATGAACATTCATATATGAGAAAATAACCAACAGAATTAAACTGTTTATGGACCGATATCCACGTCCTCTGGAAGCATTCTATTTGCAGCATCTCATATGAAATCTAAAAGACGATTTGTTTGAAAATGTATGTTTTCTTGATATCTAGCCTACCCCAAAAACTATATTACGCTAGCAACATGCGGACAAGTTCCTAAAGTCCTAGCACCGGACTTAAAACTACAATAATACCCCGAAATGGGGAGAGCAAGATCTTCTTCAGTTTCGTCACCTCTTTCAGTGAAAACATCCCAAAGCATGTGTTTAGTAGCATTCCTGAATCGAGAAAATATTCTGAATCGTAGAAAATTGGGCTCCTCATGTAACTCATCGACTTCTAAAATGTTGTCTACTTCACCATCTCTACGGATTGTATCTTGGATATATGACGCAGCCAAGTGTAAATATTATGTTCCAGTAAGTGATTTTAAATATTCAATATCAAGGCGAGGGAACGATTGTATATGAAGTTGATTCAAACGAATCCATCGACCATTCGTAGTACGGAGGTTTTCAGCTTCAACTCGTGCCTAAACAATGTTGACATCATCGGAATCAACTAACATTTGTGTGGACGTATCCAACATTCCATGCATATTTATCAAAGGATGGAGTTTATTTATAAGAGCACCAGCAATCAGGTAATAATCACGTAACTTCGTAGCATGTATTGCTGATATGGGATGACGAAAAAATTTGAAAATTGACTTAAAATGGTCTAGCTTCTACAATCCATCTTGTAGTGGTTATTAAACGTGCCTGATTGGCTTCATTTGGCATTAATTGCCTTTGATTCGGCGGTAGAAATGGTGGCTGGTCGCATATAGTAATGGAAGCCAAGTTCTTGTAGACTACTGATTGAATCTCTATAGCCTCTATCGACTATCACAATATCGCCTTCTTGAAACGATGTTCTCATTCCATTCAAATCATTTTGAAATTCGTGATTTAGAACAGTCGCATCCTTATTCCTAGCATCTGCGAAGTACGTCCCATTGACTGCTAAGATATATCCATCGGGGGCAACTAGGATCTCTGGTTTGACAAAATGTTCATTCTAGTGGAAACAGTATGATTGCCTCAATACTCGAAACTTACCGCTCTTTTCTATTTTATTGTAGGTACAATCTATATAAACTATTGCTTTGGGAATGTCTGGTGTGGGGTTGTACAGTTCATTCGTATAAGGGGATACATGTCTGTTTATATAATTTTCTCTTGTTATCGAATTAAATCCAAAATTATTTGGTACGAACCTTTGTAAAAGAGATAATCTCACATTAGAAATAATGAGGCTTGCTGTTTGTCGGGAAGAATAACTAAACAATATTTTCAAAAACTCATCTGAAAATCCATGCTTCATTTTGATCAAAAATGTGAGCAAATGTTTTTTTTTCGACATTTCTTCTCTTGCCACTTTGTTCAATAATATCGCAAAATTCTAGTAAATGCCGAAAATTATTTTTTGAAATTTATGTGAGTTCCTTAAATTCGTCTTCAGTGAAACAATTGATATCCTCCCAGTTACGGAGTGGCCTGTTTCTATTGGCAATTGTCCTCATTCTTTAAAGAAAATGTTGAAGATTGAAAATTATGTATGGTTTGTTCACAAAATTCAAACCTCTATGCAAGTAATTTGGAAGTAAACTTTGATGATTAAGATGGTGACCACAAATTTTCAAGAAATCTGGGACATAGATATCAGAAGCAACAAAAATATCCACTCTACATTCTAATGAAAGTCTTTGAATATTTTGACGAGCATTGCAAATCATGCACGAATGACTTGATACGCGGGACAACACATTGAGACGAAGGCAATTCGGGTTATTTTCCATAGCAATAATGTCATTCACCACTGTGTTATTACAATTGAAACATACTTTTGTATCATCCTGAATATCAATAGGTGGATTACCCGCAGCGTGTCTTCGATATGTCGCAATTTGCAAAACATCAATATTATATCCTCTATTCAAACGCATTGAGAGTCTAGGAATTTATTTCACAAACATAACAACTCCCTCTATTTGCGAAGGCCATATTGTTCAGTAAAGTTCAACAAAAACTGAAAATCGCATAAACTTGAACAGTACAAAAAAACTTCAATTAGTCAATTAAGAAATAGTTCTTGAGCTTTACTACATCAACAAGAAAACGACTATTGACATTAGAATTTTGTTGATTTTACCCTCTTTGAAGTGTTCTCCATGCCTTCTACGAGATAACAGGAATAAGTATATTAATAAATGGTGCTATGTAGGTATTCGAAGATGATTCAGATAACGTTTCAGATACAAGAAAAAGAAAAATAAACGTTCTCGAAAAGGTGGGAATATACAAACATATATACGATTCGAAGATACAAAAACACAATTGTAAAATAAAACGTTCCTTTGGTGAAGAAATATGTCGTGAATTTGAACTAATATAATATATACTCAATATAAACCGATAGAAATACGTACAAATTATGATTTTATCTTGATTTATCATATGTGGTATTTTTCTTGTGTGACAAATTCATGAAAAGTTCATTTTCAAATCTTTTCGTATTTCCGTTGATAATATTGCTATTTTGAGATTTTCACAATTTTATTGTTTTATAGAGTGAAAATTCGAAATAAGGATCTTCTGCGAATGCAACAAGTATATGACTTCTGAGAAACACTAAGCATGAAAAAATAACATTTCGATTGAATCGCCTTCTAGACGATTCCGCAAAATGTTAATTCGAGTCATGGCTTTTTTTTTCGAGGGATACGGTACGCTTTGGTACGATATTATTACTGATCTATACAAGTCCACCGAAAACTGGAGTGAAAATATAGCAATGGGGAAATGTACAGATCTTAGCTTTTTTGATGTACGATATGAATCAAAGTATTTCGAGCTCTCCCATGAAAAAATATCGCTACCTTTTCGGACTCCCTTATGAGATATAGAGTGATGAAAAAAATCAAGGTTTTTATTTAATAAAGTATACGTAATTTTACAAATTGACATCATTGGACTCTGTATACGATGAAACACATCATTTAACAACCTTCACGAGAATTTTGTCATTTTCGGTGGGTTTATTACTACAAGGTGTCCGAAAAACCAACATTCGTTATTTTTCTATATTCGTGAATCATCTTGTAAGAATTGTATCAACTGTGATGAAAGATGAAGTAAATTTATAATATTATGTGATAATTAAACCTTTTTTCGCATTTTCTCTTCATAAAACAACAAAATTATGAAAGTCTCAAAATAGCATTATTATCAAGTGGAATCGCTCTGTAGTACGAAAAGATTTGGAAATGAATTTCTCATGAATTTGCCATACAAGGTTGTGATGATAATACCACCAAAGATACATTAGAACTAAATCATAACTTGGGAGATATGGAGTGATGAAAAGTGAATATCCGTCATATTCAACACCGTGTATTTCTAAAACTAGTCATAGGATCGTGTTGCGCCCATTGAAACATTTCACCAGGATGATCAATTCTACAACATATCAAAAATTCAAGAAATCTGACGGAGAGCCATTTTCCCATATAAGGTGCGCGGGGTCCTTTTCAATAAAAATTTTAATTTAATTTTTCCTGCAACTAAAGAGAATTTGTTAATATGGCAAAGCGGTGGAAGTGTCCGCAAGTGAGCTTAGAATGCGACCCAATGTTTGGTACATTAACAAATCGAAACAAACAAATTTATCTTATGTGTTGACCTGAGGTTTGAACCCGTATATTGGCTGTGCTAATCTCAATACTGACTGAGTGGGAATAGTCAAATTTCTTCTAAACAACCCGGTACCGTTGGCATTTCGTCCTGAGTAGATATATGCATTATAAATATAGACATGAGGTATAATCGACGCAAGATATATAGTGTGAACGTTAAGGTTTCGGCTTATCGTTTGAGTTAAATACCGTCATAGTCCAGTCAATATGATAATCTAAAATGCTTATTTGACGATATATTCATTTAATATTATAATTTCAACTAATAATCGTTAAAATGTATTTAATAATTATTAAATACATTTATCGACTGTCTAACGATTATTTTTAACGCGCAATTATGGAGCGCAATCCTTCTTTTTAAGATACTTAGCGTTAATGTATAGAACAAAATACATTGCACTAAACAATACTAACCTATTTATATTTAAAGAAAGAGCTCGTTAAACTTGATGGCGCTACGAGGCCCTTTTTTAGTTTCCTTCACATTTGTTGTTAATTAGGCTGTATTTGTTTATAGATTTAATGTTTCAGAACATATAAAAATCAATTTTAGGCAACCAACGAGGCAATCCCAGTTTTAGGTAGAATTGGTGGAATGCTTTATGAGGGGTTTGTTGAGTCTTCAATTTTACGGACCTAATCCGATAATTTGATTACCTCTTTAGATATTGAATTTTAAAATTGGAAAAATTCATTTCATCATTGCTACTTGTTAAATTGATATTATAATTTCACCTTTATTAATTAGAACACATTTATTATTATTTATTAAATTTAATTTTATGGAATAAATACCCGCAATTATTTTGTTATCTTTTCTATTACCTACATTTTAAAATATTATCCGGTAACTACATTTAATTTATTCCTTTATTTATATTTTCAAAGTCATATGTCTTTAGTTTCAACTCTTTTCTACGTCACCCAAGAGGTAGAGTAATAAAAGAGTTTTTTTAATGTGGTATTTCCGGTAGACTTAATCCACAAGGACTACATGAGACAAAAGCACTACAAAACTAAATTTTGTATGTTTTTTTTTTGGTTTTTGCTTTTTTTGGATTATATGATAAACGTAATGAAATTAGCAATAAAAGCATTTGTCAGGTCCATATATGTATGTGGTAGCATTATGTTTTCATATATGTAAGACTGGTACATACACAATACATATAGTACATATATTATAACATTATATAAATATAGTGTATAGTATATAGTACAGCATAATACATACGGTTTACATAGTATTACTACAATCAATGTATGAACAGAAAATGCTGAATATTGGGGGATTAATCTACAAGTATTTTAACAAAATAGTTCTGATGGATCGGTTTGTTTTAATCTAGGATCAATAATTTCTGGTAATAAAACATTCAAATAAAAAATTTCCAATGCACCAATCATTTTCATGTTCCAAAAGTTATCATCTTTTACTATTTATTCACAGAATACATGTTTATTCGTGTAAACAATAAAATAACATAGTTGTCGTTTTGTTATGTGAAGACCTTGAATTTGAAACATGTAATTGTAATTTGATTTTAATTTCATTTCTCCAGAATCATTGATTTTATTATATTATTTTCTACAGCTTCCTCAACCGTGTGCTCTCGCGCCGAATAAGAACACTTCACCTCAATAAGTGCATTAATCCTATTAGCCCGTCCGGGGAAGCTGCCAAAAACTTATTTTCCTCATCAACAAACAATCCGCATTTCATTACCTTTATATTATATAAGTTTTCGAATTTTTCTACCGCCTTCGATTCATTTTCGATACCGTGTTGCAATAGTTTGGTGTAATTACTTAGTTTACCGTTACATGGAGAATATAAAATGGTTTTCACCGTGTTACCAGTATTCGTTGTTGTTCACATATTACAAATTTTACCGAGATGACTAGCGCTTAATCGAGTAGATTTTTCTTTAAACCAATGCGGATTTGTATGTTGGCCGAAGGTATTTTGTGAAATTTCAGCAATGTCACAATTGTTGGAATTGTCTAAAAACTTGTTTTTAGCATTTTCAAATTCACTTTCTGGCATACATTTTCATCATCTAATAATAAATAATAATAATAAATTAAGCTTTTGACCTCCTTGTATAAAATAATTTTTTATGTCACCTCATAGAACATGAAAAGTTAAGATAGAGATACGTATGTCGTTTTTCGCAATTTTCAACTCTTTTCAACTCGACACAGTCACCTGAGGTCAAAAATTCTCGAATTTCAAGTGGCCGTAGATCCTTGATTATATCGATACTAATTAGAAAGTGTGGCATATCGTTGAAATCAGCTCGACTGGATGATTCTAAAAATGTAAAAATATATGTTCTATTCAAAATAACAAAGTTACGATCAACTTCCGGTATAACAAGAAATAGCACAACTGTCAAAATATTTTGTTTAAATTCATCATAGTCAATAACCCCTACGCGCAAATTATCATAAAAATCGTACGAATTGTTTTCGAAATATAGATCTAATTAACTGGTCGCGGGTCCTTTTGTACCTACATGTATATAGGTACGTTTCAGGTTTCGGCATTTCTAAATATTCAAAAATATATTTTCCTATAATATCAATTATTTAGTACCCGACAAATAAATGTAAATTGTAATTGGATATTCTAAATTCTAATTCTAAAAGTACACTCAGCCTCTTATTTCATTTTTATGATATCCCCCGCTGTGAGCTTTCTACCTGAAAATTTGCTTATATAAAGTGACAGGTCTTGCAACATTGGTTGCCTATTCCCGAAAATATATTTTGTGAGTACTGAACTCTAGCCTTAAGCATTCAGGCTCCTAAAGAATGCTCGCTAACAGTTTTGTGGAAATGTTGTTTAGAAACGTTGAATATCTGTCTAGTTTGCGTCATAAAACAAATTTCACATAATTCTTTTTTACTATATTACTTGAATATTGGAGAGACAATTTGAAGGCTGGGTTTGCGTTAAGCACTCAGGTTTAGTGCGGATGTTGGCGATCAGCATGGCTATTCGTATCTTGTTAGCTGCAGCACGAAACAGTCCCGTGGTTGTTAAGGAGAAACACTGTCTTATATTTTGAAGCCATGAGTTTCTTCTTCCCCCTGGACCTCTTCTTCCATACACTTTTCCCTGTAGGATGAGTAGCAGCATGCTATATATATATATATATATATATATATATATATATATATATATATATATATATATATATATATATATATATATATTTAAATTATTTACTTTCTTGACCACTTAAGTTATATTTTGGTTACTTTCTTGGATTAAAGGTCAAATATACTTCAAAAACATTTAATAATGACGTACGTTTCGACTTATGAAGTCATCTTCTGGTTAATAAAATAATCTAAAATTATTACATGTATAAGTTGAAATTATGTCAATATTTATAAAATCAAATTACACGAAAACAATATAAATTATTACCTTTCTTTCATTATTTCAGATATCACTTGAAAGACATAAACATTTTCTGAACAGGTACATATTTATCACTCATTGCTTGGACATTGAACTTAATACAAATTGGTTTCTCTATAGATTAGTTGTTATTTTTTTATCATAATTGATATTTTTCCTTTTTATACTTTATCGCTAGTACGGACAAATTATTATTTTAATGTTGTTACATTTTATAACAAAGTGCAAGAGATCAGAGCTAATATCATTCTCTCAAAATACCATCATAGATGATGTTCAAATTACTAATATCGCTTCTATTATTTATGCTATTAGGATATTTTTGAATGTTAATCATTTCTAAAAACGTTCTAACTTTTTCATTTTTTCCCTGGCAAATATTTTCACATCGTTAAAGTTAAAACTATGTCCAGTATTTTTACAATGATTTGATAATGCTGTGACAAGGTTTTTGCATATTTGTGTGCTTGAATTCTTTTTTGAAGGTATTGTTTACTTTGACCAACATAGGTGGAATTGCAGTCATTGCATGGAATTTGATAGACTGTGTGCGTTTGCTTGTGTTTATGGGAATTTTTGGTTTCATTTTTGAAAAGAATTGTTGGTTTGTGTTTTTTAGTTTATGAGACACTGCAAATTTTTGTTTTTTACACATTTATTAATTTTTTCTGATAGTCCATGAATATATGGTAATGACATGTATATCTCTTGTTGATTTATTTGTTGACTAGAATTGAAAATAGCATGAACTCTCTTCTTAATATGTTTATTAATAAAAGTTAACGGATAATATTATTTTCTAACAATATTTTGCGAATTTTGTTTAAATTTTTTTTTCTAAATTTAGAATGCGACAACTTAACTGCTCTGTCAGTTAAATTTTTAATAACATTTTTTTATAGCTTAGTGGAGCATTAGAGTAATAACTTGTGTACCTGTGCGAAGCAAGTGGTTTGGAATACCAATTTGTAAAAATGCTACCTTTATTGTCATATGAGGCAGACACATCTAAAAAATTTATAGTATTTTCGGTTTCCATTTCAAATTTTAATCTCGAACTAAAGGTATTGAATTTATCTAATATTTCATTTACTTTGTCCTTCGGTACACAAGTTATTATGTCATCTACATATCTCTTAAAAAATACTGGTTGAAAACTAAGTGATTGAATAACCTCTTCCTCAACGCATTCCACAACAAGGCTGCAGCCATGGGAGAGCCCATTGCTAAATAGCAATGGGCTCTCACAGGTACACAAGTTATTACTCTAATGCTCCACTAAGCTAAAAAAAATATTTTATTAAAAATTTAACTGACAGAGCAGTTGAGTTGTCGCATCCTAAATTTAGAAAAGAAAATTTAAACAAAATTCGCAAAATATTGTTAGAATATAATTATCCGTTAACTTTTATTAATAAACATATTAAGAAGAGAGTTCATGCTATTTTCAATTCTTGTCAACAAATAAATCAACAAGAGATATACATGTCATTACCATATGTTCATGGACTATCAGAAAAAATTAATAAATGTGTAAAAGAACAAAAATTTTCAGTGTTTCATAAACTAAAAAACACAAGCCAACAATTCTTTTCAAAAATGAAACCAAAAATTTCCATAAACAAGCAAACGCACACAGTCTATCAAATTCCATGCAATGACTGCAATTGCACCTATGTTGGTCAAAGTAAACAATACCTTCAAAAAAGAATTCAAGCACACAAATATGCCAAAACCGATGTCACAGCATTATCAAATCATTGTAAAAATACTGGACATAGTTTTAACTTTAACGATGTGAAAATATTGGCCAGGGAAAAAAATGAAAAAGTTAGAACGTTTTTAGAAATGATTAACATTAAAAAAGATTCTAATAGCATAAATAATAGAAGCGATATTAGTAATTTGAACATAATATATGATTGTATTATGAGAGAATGATATTAGCTCTGTTCTCTTGCACTTTGCTATAAAATTTAACATTAAAATAATAATTTGTCCGTACTAACGATAAAGTATAAAAAGGAAAAATATTAAATAACAACTAATCTATAGAGAAACCAATTTGTATTAAGTTCAATGTCCAAGCAATGAGTGATAAATATGTACCTGTTCAGAAAATGTTTTATGTCTTTCATGTGATATCTGAAATAACGAAAGAAAGGTAATAATTTATATTGTTTTCGTGTAATTTGATTTTATAAATACTGACATAATTTTAACTTATACATGTAATAATTTTAGATTATTTTATTAACCAGAAGATGACTTCATAAGTCTTATCCTCGGCATCGTAACGTAATTAATCAAAGTGAGAAAATTTCTCGCTCACTTAACAGTAACTTAACAGTAAAGTGTCACTATCACAAAATATCAACAAAAAAAGAGCACACTACTTGGAATGTCACTATCACAAAGGATCACAAAAGTAAAGAAAGTTCTCGCGCACGTAGCGATAATCGTCACTCACAAAGATAGAAGGATGCACTCATAGAATATCGTAACAATGATCGTAACACAATATCGTCAATCGTAATACTTTTTTCCGTGTTCTGATTTTTTTTTTTTGGAGTTTACCTTTAAGCCATAAATCTCCGTGTTCTGAAGTGCGCCAGAATGATTGACATATTAGTTAGTTGTCAAATCTAATGTCAAATATTATGGTTGTGTTCAGAAACTTAATTTGTGACAAAACTTAAGATTTGTCAATCTTAAAAAAATAATCTGATACAGTTACAACTGAAGTTAGCTAAAATTAAGTTTCGCGAAGGTGACCAAATTAATTGGAAATCAGTACTACTAATAGTTTATTACATTTTTTGTCGCGTTCGCGATTCACTTTTGAACGCGACATTAGATCTTCCAAAGCGCACGCGAAGACTATTTTCATAGATATGATTGAATTTGAACTTTATGCAGCGGTAATAAATTGCAAATTGACTCTTTGACGTTAGGAACACACCTAAATTGCTTAGACAACAGTGAGTGATTATAATTTAATATGAACTTTATTGAATAGCAATAAAATTCAAATTGACTGTAGTTTGTATGGGAAATAGAAAAGGGCTGTTTTTAGGGTTTTCCCGGAAATTATTCGATTTTTTCTCGCCTTTTAAACCTTCCCTAGACCTCCACGAACATTTCAACACTAAAATAAGATAGTTTTAGTGAGACTAACGAACAGCAATTCATTTTTATATATATATATATATGTTTGTATGGGAAATAGAAAAGAGCTGTTTTTAGAGTTTTCCCGGAAATTATTCGATTTTTTCTCGCCTTTTAAACCTTCCCTAGACCTCCACGAACATTTCAAGACTAAGATAAGATAAATCCGTTCAGCTGTTCTCGAGTTTTAGTGAGACTAACGAACAGCAATTCATTTTTATATATATAGATATATTTATTATTTTGGATTTTTCTTTTGGGTATAGGTTTCGTTGAAAAAATACGACGTTCTTATTACGTTTCGCTTATCATAGTAGGCTTTTTCAAAATATTTTTTTATTATGTTCGAAATACCTACGAGTAAAAGAAATCAAAACATGTTAGCTAACAACAAGGACATTAAACAATTAAAACATTCAAAATTAGAACAGTTTCACATGTACGAATAAAATCTCTAAATTAAGTTTTATAGTGGTACGTACCTCAATGTTTACATGTTTACGTTGAAATACTGAATAGAAAAGCAGAAGGCTCTATTATTGTTTTTGTTTTTCCTACTTAAAATATGTGTTCAGGTTTTTGTTTGTTGGTTTTCAATTTTGTAAGAGTAAGGTGTATATCAATTAACAAAACAGAACAATACAAGGTGGTCACAAATAGAAATAATAGTTATTGGCTGTTTATACTATTAAATTATGATAAATATGACTTAGATGATTCGTGTCTCGTTTATCATTAACTGTAAGATGTTCTTTTTTTATGTATATCATTTCTTTCATAAGCAATTTTTGGTAATTGCTCTCTTGCGTTAGAATTTCAGTGTTTGAGAAGTCAAATTCACGTTTTTCGCTGGATTCGTGCTTGTGTAAGGCTGTTGAGGCATTTTTAGTGTATTTATGACCGTTTACCCTACTGTTGAGGTATTGTGTTGTCATGCCAATGTATTTTTTGGGGCAATTTAAGCACGGTATTGAATAAACGACACTCGATTTCATTTTCGTTGGAACTTCACTTTTCAATGATGTGAACAAGGACGATAATAAATGTTGTGCTTTGTGACATACAATGATATCATGCTTACCTAAAATATATTTCATTTTTTCCGATAATTCTGCTGTGTAGGGCATAGCAATATATTTTTTTATGCTTTTTTTATTTATTTGTACTCCAACTGGCATGCCACTATTATATAATTTGTGTGTACGTTGCCTTACAATTCTATCTACTAATTTTGTAGGGAAACCATTTTCATAAAGAACCTTTTTAACTTTCTTTAAGACCTCAAATCTGTATTCAGGTGATGTTAGAGTTAGCGCTCTATCAGCTAAATTTATGATAACACTGTTTTTTGCGAATTTGGGTGGTGGGAATTGTAATTTAGATAGCGACACGACCATGTGTTTTTGGTATACCATTTTGTTGTAAGTTTATCGCTGTATTCTTGTCGTATGATTGTCATGTCTAAGAAATTAATTTTTAGTCCAATTTCCATTTCTGAAGTGAACTGAAGTCTGGGATGAAAATTATTAAACGCGTTTAGAATTTCGTCAATTTGATTTTCTGGTACGGCAGTGATGCAATCGTCGACGTATCTTTTAAAAAATAGTATGTGGATATTGTTTATTGAAGCGTTAAATCTAACACTGAACTGCAATTATTTTCAACATAAGAACAAATTTTACCAACAGTTAGATGGTTGTGCAATGGGCTCTCCAATATCTTCAACTGTAGCACAACTTGTCATGGAGTACTTAGAAGAGAAGGTTCTGAGCGTAGGTGACATGATCCACCCAAGATATTCTGTAGCAGCACATCTTAAAAGCCTCCAGTTTTTTCATCGTCGCATTAATCAGCGACCAGATCTCCACCCCATAGAAGAGTATCGAAAACACATAACATTGCGTATTTTTGTTGTTAATGGTGAAACACGGCTCTTGAAAATCTTGGCAGATAAACGATATTCTTGCTTTCTCGATGCGCTGCTTTATTTCTATTGAATGGTCCCACTGGTCGTTTACATTGGTACCTAGGTACGTGTAGCTGCTTAACTTTTTTATTGGTTGATTATAGACCATTAGCTGTCCATCTGGAATTCGATTTTTACCAATGACCATGTACCTTGTCTTCCTGACGTTAAAATCAAGACCGTATAGTTTCCTGGTTTCTATGTTGGACCAGCGTTTATAATCCCTCCAAACTGTCCACGAAGATAATTGTGTCGTCTGTGTATCGTATATTATTGAGACGTTCACCATTGACGAGCATTCCCTCCTCAATGTCTTCTAGCGCCATATTTATGATTTTCTACGAATAAGTTTTGAAAAGCAGTGGGGGGGGGGGGCACGCCACGTTGTATTTTTACTTCTTCTGTTAGCTCGTCTCCCACTCTAACGGCAGCAGTTTGATATGATGAGCATTACGAGTGTTATAGTATCTGAATTTCTAGACAACATTGAGTATCTCCTATGAATTTCAATTAGTGTATGAAATAAAAATCAAGACGGTAATGGCATAATTCTATAATTTTATGAAAAACTGTTGACAATGTCGCCTTTTTTGCCTTCGAAATATTATTAAAGCATGGGAGGACATATCCCAGAGGGTGGATGCCATAACTAATATGCGAATGAAAGAGTGAAAAATACGTGGTTTTGAGTGTACTTGAATTAGTAATATTTTTCAACAGTCGTAAAATAAATAAGGAACTTGAAAGTGTCTGCCAGGACTAATTCAAGTAATTTTAGATTTTTTGTTTCTTGGTTAACTAATAATTGGTTTCTTGCAGATATATGCATGATTTCAGTTTTATTATTATTTAATTTTAGTTTTTTCGATGAAACCCATTGATTTGCCGTGTTACCAACGCAATCTAGAGAGCCGACTAAATTCTTCTGCAAATAGAACCGACATATAAGGTAACATAAAACGGCTCAGATCATTAATATAAATGATAAACAAGAGGGGGCCTAGAACCGACCCTTGATAGACTCCTTTTGAAAATCTGAAGTTATACCATTCACTGTAACACATTGTTTTCTCTGTTCGACAGGTAAGAACCAATAAGCTTCAACGGAATTCCCCAAACTCCATAACACTTTAATTTTTCTCAGAGAATGTCGTGAGAAATGCAGTCAAATGCCTTTGAAAGATCGCACAGCATTATAGCAATACGGTTGCCATGTTCAAGTTCTTCCACTACGCCACTCTCAACATTAAGAACTGCCTGGGTGGTTGAGCGGGAATTTCTAAAGCCAAATTACGAGTTATTAAAGAATTTGTTTGAATCAAAATAGTCATACAGCTGTTTTTTAATTAATTTTTCAATGACTTTACTGAATATTGAAATAATACTAATAGGGCGATATTGATCGATTACCGAAATATCGACTTTTTTAAAAAGAAGAAGCACTTTGGATAAATTAAAAATATCGGGATATATACCGGTGTTAAAACTGAGATTGATGAGTTCCGTAAAAGGTTTTGCAGCAATAGAATTGGTTTCCTTCAGGATGCAGTTATTCAGTTTATGAATATCAAAACAATTCGAATTTTTCAATGAATTAATGGCTGAAGAGACCTCAAATTGAGTGACCGGGTGTAAATAGAATGAACTTCAAGGAACAAGAAAATGTTTAAAACAGAAGAGCTCGGTATTAGAAATGTTAGGAAGAAACTGAATAATATTGACAGCAATTTTACAAAAGAAGTTATTTATCTCATTTGGTGACAAATCAGGGGTTATTAAAGAGTATTTCGATTTATTTCTTTCATAGTTAATAACTTTTCAATAAGCCTTTGCTCTATTTTCAGATGACATGATAAAATTATCATTAGCTGATTTTTTAACGGATTTTAACCAGTTATTATACACTACCCTCAAAGTCCTATACTTTTTTAGATCTTCTGGATGTTTTGTTGCATCGGCTATTAACTTCGAAGATGAAAGTTGATTTCTTAGGTACTTTAAATTATCTGTAAACCAAGATTTACAAAAGACGAAAAGTTGCTATAAGACGGGATAAATATAAACCGACAACAAATGCTCGTGTCTGTAATTAACATTTTGTTCAGTCAGACTATGCAAAGAAGTCTGTTCTCTAAAGAGCTGCTTTCAAAACTATCATTCCTGTCGAAGTGATCGTAATTAAAACATGTTGTTTTTCAACACCATCTTTATTCTGTACTGTCATGTCAATTGTTAGTATTCATATTACATACAGAATATATATATATATATATATGTATGCACAGACTTCAGTTTGAGGACGAGTATATCTTATACTGAGTATAACTTATACTGTATAAGTTGTCCTCGAAGTGTACTCTCGGATCTAGCATACTAACATATTTGATAAAAAAAATTTTCACGGGAATGTATTGATGAATGATTATTTTTCATTTAACCCTAAATAGGTCATCCCTTACACCCACCCCCTAAAGGCGGGGGTGGGGGTGACTTTGTAAAATAGTCGTAAAAATAAATGTTTTAATTTAGAATCAAATTACACGTAATTTTTTACGTATACTACTAAAATTTCATTTTCATAATTTTTTTTATAAAGTTATGCAAAAAAAATGTTATCAAAAAATTGATTATTCAATGGTGTGGGACTCTCGGATCTAGCATACTTCCATATTTGATAGAAAAAAAATTTTCACGGGAATGTATTGATGAATGATTATTTTTCATATTAACCTAATTCAGTCATCCCTCACCCACCCCGTAAAGGTGGGGGTGGGGGTTACTTTGTAAAATTGTCGTAAAAATAAATGTTTTAATTTAAAATCAAATTACACGTAATTTTTTACGTATACTACTGAAATTTCATTTTGATAACTTTTTGTTATGAAGTTATGCAAAAAAAATGTTATCAAAAAATTGATTATTCAATGGTGTGGGACTCCCGGATCTAGCATACTTCCATATTTGATAGAAAAAAATTTTTCACGGGAATGTATTGATGAATGATTATTTTTCATATTAACCTAATTCAGTCATCCCTCACCCACCCCGTAAAGGTGGGGGTGGGGGTTACTTTGTAAAATAGTCGTAAAAATAAATGTTTTAATTTAGAATCAAATTACACGTAATTTTTTACGTATACTACTGAAATTTCATTTTGATAACTTTTTTTTATGAAGTTATGCAAAAAAAATGTTATCAAAAAATTGATTATTCAATGGTGTGGGACTCTCGGATCTAGCATACTTCCATATTTGATAGAAAAAAATTTTCACGGGAATGCATTGATGAATGATTATTTTTCATATTAACCTAATTCAGTCATCCCTCACCCACCCCGTAAAGGTGGGGGTGGGGGGGAGTTTGTAAAATAGTCGTAAAAATAAATGTTTTAATTTAGAATCAAATTACACGTAATTTTTACGTATACTACTGAATTTTCATTTTCATAATTTTTTTTATAAAGTTATGCAAAAAAAATTTTATCAAAAAATTGATTATTCAATAGTGTGGGACTCTCGGATCTAGCACACTTCCATTTTTGATAGAAAAAAATATTTCACGGGAATGTATTGATGAATGATTATTTTTCATATTAACCTAATTCAGTCATCCCTCACCCACCCCCTAAAGGCGGGGGTGGGGGTGACTTTGTAAAATTGTCGTAAAAATAAATGTTTTAATTTAGAATCAAATTACACGTAATTTTTTACGTATACTACTGAAATTTCATTTTGATAACTTTTTTTTATAAAGTTATGCAAAAAAAATGTTATCAAAAAATTGGTTATTCAATGGTGTGGGACTCTCGGATCTAGCATAATTTCATATTTGATAGAAAAAAATTTTTCACGGGAATGTATTGATGAATGATTATTTTTCATATTAACCTAATTCAGTCATCCCTCACCCATCCCGTAAAGGGGGGGGTGGGGGTTACTTTGTAAAATTGTCGTAAAAATAAATGTTTTAATTTAGAATCAATTTACACGTAATTTTTTATGTATACTACTGAAATTTCATTTTGATAACTTTTTTTTATAAAGTAATGCAAAAAAAATGTTATCAAAAAATTGATTATTCAATGGTGTAGGACTCTCGGGTCTAGCATAGTTCCATATTTGATAGAAAAAATTTTTTCACGGGAAAGTATTGATGGATGATTATTTCTCATTTTAACCTAAATCAGTCAGAGCTCACCCATCCCCTAAAGGCGGGGGTGGGGGTGACTTGGTAAAATTGTCGTAAAAATAAATGTTTTAATTTAGAATCAAATTACACGTAATTTTTTAAGTATACTACTAAAATTTCATTTTGATAACTTTTTTTTATAAAGTTATGCAAAAAAATGTTATAAAAAAATTGATTATTCAATGGTGTAGGACTCCCGGGACTAGCATAGTTCCATATTTGATAGAAAAAAATTTTTCACGGGAAAGTATTGATGGATGATTATTTCTCATTTTAACCTAAATCAGTCAGAGCTCACCCATCCCCTAAAGGCGGGGGTGGGGGTGACTTTGTGAAATAGTCGTAAAAATAAATGTTTTAATTTGGAATCAAATTACACGTAATTGTTTACTTATACACCTAAAATTTCATATTGATAACTTTTTTTTATAAATTTATGCACAAAAAATGTTATCAAAAAATTGATTATTCAATGGTGTAGGAGTCTCGGGTATAGCATACTTCCATATTTGGTAAAAAAAAATTTAACGGGAATGTATTGATGAATGATTAGTTTTCATTTCAACCTTAATCAGTCATCTCCCACCCACCCTCATAAGGCGGGGTTGGGGGTGACTTTGTAAAATAGTCGTAAAAATGAATTTTTTTAATTTGGAATCAAATTTCACGTAATTTTTTACGTATACTCCTAAAATTTCATTTTTGTAACTATTTTTTTTATAAAGTTATGCAAGAAAAATGGGGTCTAGCATACTTCCATATTTGATAAAAGAAATTCACGGGAATGTTTTGATGAATGAATTACCTCCATTTTAACCTAACTCAGTCATCCCCCACCCACCCGCAAAGGGCGGGGGTGTAAAATAGTCGTAAAAATTACTTTGTAAATTTGGAATCAAATTATACGTAATGTTTCACGTATACAGCTAAAATATCATTTTTATAACTTTTCTTTATAAAGTTATGCAAATAATATGTTATTAAAAAATTGATTATTCAATGGTGCACCACTATCGGGTCTAGCATACTTCCATATTTACTAAACAAAATTTTTCACGGGAATGTGTTAATGAATGATTATTTTTCATTTTATCCCAAATCAGTCATCCCCCACCCATCCCCTAAGGGCGGGGGCGAGGGTGACTTTGTTAAATGGTGGTAAAAATAAATTTTTGAATTTGGAATCAAATTTCACGTAATATTTTATGTATACACCTAAAATTTCATTTCGATTACGTTTTTTTAAGAAGTTATGCAAAAAAAATGTAATAAAAAAATTGATTTTTTAATGAAAATAAAAATCGCTATTGCGGCTTTACGAATAAGAATTAAAATTTACTATTTGGCATATGTATATTTAATAAAATAAAATTCAAATTAAAAAATGATTACACGCTTATTTCATACCATAAGGGTAGAGGGGGCGGGTGTTTGGGAAATATTAGGGTTGGGGTGATTTTGAGTGTGTCATCGAATCATAAACCCTTTTTTGAGTATGTATACCAATTTTCATATTTTTTCTTCATTATTGCCAAAGATATTCAATAAAACGTGTCACCATCCCAGGCCCTTAGGGGTTGGGGGGGGGGGGTATGACTGATTTACGTTAAAATGAAGGATAATCATTCATCAATACATTTCCGTGAAACATTTTGACTGATTTGGGATAAAATGAAAAATAATCATTCATCAATACATTCCCGTGAAAAAAATGTTTTTATCAAATATATACTTCCCGAGAGTCATGCACCATTGAATAATCAATTTTTGATAACATTTTATTTGCATAACATAGTTACCAATATGAAATTTTAGGTGTATACGTAATATATTACGTGGAATTTGATTCCAATTCTAATTTATTTTTACAAAGTCACCCCCAACCCCACCTTTAGGGGGTTGGGTGGGGGATAACTGATTTAAGTTAAAATAAAGGATAATCATTCATCAATACAATCCCGTGAAAAATTGTTTTCTATCAAATATGGAAGTATGCTAGACGCGAGAGTCCTACACCATTGTATAATCAATTTTTTGCATAACATTATAAAAAAAAGATTTCAAAGTGAAATTTTAGGTGTATACGTAAAAAATTACGTAGAATTTGATTCCAAATTTAAAAATTTATTTTTACGATTATTTTACAAAGTCACCCCCACCCCCGCCCTTAAGGGGTAGGTGGGGGATGACTGATTTAGATTAAAATGAAAAATAATCATTCATCAATACATTCCCGTGAAAAATTCTTTTTCATCAAATATGGAAGTATGTTAGTTTGATGTTAATAAAATAAAAATGCATCCATGTGTAGAATATGAAAAAAGTGGGAACAATGTAATACTTCATTTAAAAAAGTATAATACTTAACATCAATCATAATCATATTCTAAAACTAATTTTAAAAACCATAGACAGTTTTTATTACTAACAGATTCACAGTTTGAATAAGAAAAGCATGTGCAAGTTTATTAAAATCAGATCATACAATTTCATTTTTCCGTGATTCAAAATCGTCCTTTGTCGCAAAAACAAAGTTTTCAGTAGACGTTTCAATGTCGTGGTTCTCCTTAAAGTGACTGTGTAATTGTATTATAGCCGAATTTTTGAAACTACAGAGAGGGCACTTCTATGCATTTTTTGGAGATGATTCTGAGGAATCTACTGATAAAATGCCATGAGTCCTTTTCTGGAGATGATTCTTGTGGTTGAAATTTTTCTTGTAGATATCACAACTGAAGTTGTAAGTCTTTATACACTTTTTAAGTGGAGCTAGATCATCAAGTCTTCCCTCATGAAATATTTTTACTTGTTTCCGCAACCCATATATTCGCTTGAAAGATGACTTGCACTCAGTACACACTGATTTCTCATTCATTTTGAAAAAAACTTTTAAACTTAACGTTATTTTGTTTGATTTTGATATAAACACAGCTGTTTGAAGCAAAGAAATTATTCTATGGTATAAAGTTTGACGTACCGAATGCAAGACCATTAGACCAAGTATGCAACCCAAATAATATAAGCAATTTGATAATAGAGAAGATTACTTCAAAGTCCGGGTATATTACTATTCAATTGATACCAATACCAATCAAATTGAATAGAGGTTTTCTGCTATGCAATCAATCAAATGAATATTATTTGTTGCAACAATACTAATTTCGAAAACATCGGGAAATTTTTACTAACGGTGTTGTCAATCAATATTGATATGTTACTTGAACTAGTTAAAGAGATGACTTCAAAAAAGATATGAAGAGGAAACTTTTCCAAATAGTATTCGTATATGAAACTTGATTTTCCTGAAGTTTATGTTATGTTTCTTCTATTTTTTACCCTACCTGTGCGTAACTGTTGCGCAATTGGAAAGATCCTTTAGTAAATTGAAAATGTTAAGAAATTGCATTAGGTCAACAATGATCGTGATCAATCTATTTTAAATGTAGAATATAATATCGCAGCGAAGTTAGATTTAAAAGATCTCATAGATTACTTTGCCAATACTAAAGTCAGAAAAAGAACGTAGTTCTAGATTTTAGTTTATTATTAGTTTTTATATTTTATTTAAAGTATTTCATTTATTTCCTTTCAATGTAATACGGAAAATACCAATCTAGATATTGGTTTGGAATTAAGTAGCTGAATAAAACATATTTTTGTTTTGGCACTTTTTATGATACAAAAAAATTTAAGTTTTCGTTTTGTATTAGTTTTTGTCCTGAATGGAAAACGTTTTAATTTTCTTACTTTTTACGTGTTACTCAGTGTACCTGTAAGAAATGTCCTGAGGCCCACTCGCCCCTAGATCCGCCACTGAGCCAGGCCCGTCGCTAAGACAACTGATTCTAAATAGTGCATAGGTATTAGATAATATTAATATTGCTCCTGTACAAACATAGGTACAGCAAATATGACACATCTTTCTCAGTCCAGAATACATTTCTGATGATTTCTGTAATCTATCAGAGTGTGCTCTGAAAATTCGGTAGTGAAATGGCAAAGTGTACACTATCTGCTATTTTTTTGAAATACGTTTTATTGCATTAAATGATTATAAATAACGTATCTATATAATTCAATATTCCAAGAGAAAAATGTAAAAAACAAGAATTTTCTACATTTTGCTCCACCATCACAATTCAATTCAATATATTATTTTCAAGGTATATTGCATTTATGTGGTTTCTATAGAAAATAATCTATATGTATAAATATTTTTAACCCAACAACTGCATGTTGGAAATAATAAAAAAAACTATAAGAACGCCGCTATTAGCAAAAACATTAAGGCGGCGATTCCACAGCAGACATTATAAAAACATACTTAGATAACATATTTTAGTCTTTCATAAAATCTGAAATGGAAACGGTCTTACATGGTTGCCGGTTTTACTATATTTTCAGGAGATCTACTGATTTGCATATTGATGAAAAAAATTATGACACTTGTTTATTATTATTATTAATTTTTAATTAATCATATCTCGCATGATATTTCCAAACGCTCTGTTTAAATTAATTTAAGAGATTTCTCTTATTACCTACCTATCTAATGAAAACTAACGAAAGAAACAAACTAGCCATAACTAGTATGTGAGACATCTACACACACAAAATTATGTATTTGCAGTCGAGAGGGGCAAATTGTACTAATGCTAACTTTACAAAAGAAGTAATACATTTACATACTAATGATATGTATATACCAAAAAAGGACAATACTTTATCAGATTCAGATTTAAATCGATTTTTTATATACCTATAACAGTTGTTTTCTTACATGTTTTTTTATTTGTTTTGTATTTTTGTTGTTCATTACTATTCGTCCTATTTTTTCTATATACTCGTACCTGATGAGTATCTACGTAACTTTATTTTGTGATTACTATTTTTAAAATGAAGCAGTAGGTAGGTATAATATATCGTATCCCCCTTAATGTTCGCTACATATGGCAAACATTTTTAGTTGTAGGATATAGGAAAATTTAATGTATGCCATCGATCCTGCATGGTCGCTAATCTGAAAAGACATTCTGACGTCACTCACGATGCCACTGTCATGGAGGCAAAATATCGAAAAAGTTGTTTGGAAAAAGTGATTAGAATGATATTTTAGGGCTATTTATGAAATTTCGAGCAAAAAAAACAAAAAAATAAAAAAATCCGTACTTTTCGCCATGTTTAATGTGTGAGGGTAAAACAATTCAGAAATATTGATTGACGTCATTCATATATAATAAAATGAAAATATTCGTTGAACGCGTGAATTTTTTTTGTATCTTGTCAGTTTGTGCAGTTTCAAACAAGTTAATTGTGATATTACAATTGAAAAGGGCCGATATTAATTTTTTTTATGTAATATTTCATCAAAGTTTCAGAACATGACAACTTACATTAATAATTATTATTTAATAAGCGTAATGATTCATGTTTGGACAATATTTATAAAAAAACAATGCGATAATATGAATACAAGATAATTTATTATCTTTAAAAGGTCTGCATACATTTCACAACGATTCCTAGTTTTATACTTTCATCATCCTAGAACCCATTTTTCTCAAATACTTTGCCGCAATACAAAGTTTTAAATTAACTAAGTGGGCTTTAAAATCATAAACGAATACTCGTGTAACATCATTGTTGCATTTGATCCGTTTTCGTTAAGTTTACTTCTATTTACACATTCTGCAAAGATATTTTTATATCTATCTATCTATCTATAACTAAAAATGCCTTCTATACTGTCACGTGAAGAAAAAATAGAGTTGGTTCTAATTTGCGGAGAAAATTATCAATGTTCAAGAGAAGCTGCTAATATTTTTAACCAAAAATATCCAGGCGAAAACGTCCATTTTAGAAATGTAGCAAGATCATTAAAGAAGTTTAAGGTAACTACAAGTAGAACCGCTAAGTCTTTTCCATCACATGACTGATACGACATTAACTATATGCATCTTAATCAAAACAATACGACAAACAAATTTCACCCGTGCAAGCCTAAATTTATTCAAGTTCTGAAGAAAAATATTATGACGTCCGGTTTGGTTTTTGAATTATAGAAGATAATCCAAATTTCACAGAAAATGTTTTATTTTCCGACGAATCTACTTTCACATCAAATGGAACAGTAAGCTCACAAAACTGTCGTTGATGGGCAGACACAAACTCCCACTCAAGGTTAATGTATGGTGCGGAATTTGGAATTGTCAAATTATTGGTTCATTTTTCTTTAGAGAAAACCTGAATGCCAGGCGTTATTCAACTTTGTTGGAAAATGAATTAACCAAATTTTTGGATGGTATCCCACTGGCTAAGCGAGCCAATCTTCATTTCCAACAAGGCGGTCCCCGGACCTATGCCCTCTGGACATTTTATTATGGGGCTATTCAAATAACAAAATTTATCGAGTGACACCCTTCAGAGACAGAGACGTCGCACATTTAGAACAATGCATATGGGATTGCGTATATGCTATTAACCAAGGTACGCTCCGAAATATTCAAAGAGAAACGAATTCCGGGACGGTGAAATGTATGGAACGAGATGGAGGACATTTTGAATTTGTGTTTTGAAATATTAAGTTATTTATTAGTAATGAGTTAGTGGGTAATCTGTTGAATATTGTTTCAAAAAATAGTAATAACTTAATGAAATTAACTGTCTCGACCCTTACTTCGCGGAATCTACTCATATTAGTGTTTTAAATGAAACTCACGGTTGACAATTGTTGACAATTGACAATTTTTTAGAATTTTCAACAATTTTTATTATATTGTGGTATTAACTAGAAACCGTGAGTTTCATTTAAAACACTAATAGTAATACGTTGGTAAACTAATTCAATTTATTATTATTATTATGACTAGTTAATGAGTTTTAATAATTTAATGAAATATTTATTGAAAATATCAAAAACGGTTCTTTTCAATTGTGGTATCAGTACTAAATTATTTTAAACTTCACAAACTGACAACATTGGACAAGGTACTGTTACAGGAAAGTTTCAAATGCTCAACTAATATTTCCATTTAATTCTCTAGGAATGATTTTAATGACCAATTTTGAATAGTTTTACGTTTATAAATTACATACGGTGCTAATTGAACTCTTTCAAAAAAGAAATTGAGGCAATATCATTTCAGAAGACCGTAATGGAGAAAAATAAGGAAATTCATATTTTTTGTTGTTTTTGCTTCAAATTTTGTACGTACTCCTAAAATATCATTTTAATCACTTTTTCTAAATAACAATTTTCGGTATTTTGGCATCTAACTTCACTTTTCGCATTTCCACGTCGAATTTTTCCAATTTGTGGCCATGAAGTGTTCATGTAACTGATGTCAAGATGTAATTTTGGATTATCGACCATGCAGAATCGATCGTATATATTAAATTTTCCTATATACAACAACTAAAAATTGTTCCCATATGTAGCGAACATGGTGGACACTGTATGTTTACTTTATTTGTTTTTAAATGAAAAGTTTGTTTCCAAATAATACATATTTTTTCGAGGTCATAAGTTTGGTTCATTATACTTTTTTGAAATTTCTATAGCATAAAATAAATCTATTGAAATTACTCAATTTTTGACAAGATTTTTACTGATGAAATGAAAATCTAACTGACAGCCCTGCGGTCTAATCCAAATAAACTTTTCATGAGGATATAAATTTCAATCAACCAACATCATAACCCTTAATTCATTTAAAAAAAAATAACAGATAGCTCTCCCTTTGACCTTTTGCCATTCATTCCACTACCTACCGAATTGTTAAAGTTTGATTGATTTCCGCGTTCAAAATTTTTCGTTAAAAAAACTACATACGTAACGGGCGTCCCAATAAAAGTGGCTCTAGACCATATATCAGAAATCGTTAATAGTACAACTGCGGGAAAAAATATAACAAAAGTTTCGGTATACCGCGAGAGAGCGTAATTGGATAAAAACATTAAAAAGCCAACTTTCATAAAATTAACTCAATTAAAGGGCATAACAAAAACAATCATCGCATTCTTCAAAAAATTCTGCGTATATTTGATATTAAACTTTCAGTCTATCTACTCAAATAATGTGTACGGGGAGATTGATATGAGAAAACGCCCTTAACTCGGGTTCAACTTAACCGATTGTTGCAAATTTAGTCTTCTTGAAAACATCTGTTTTCCATCAACATAAGTTAATAATTTCGACATAACCTAATGAGTAGCATGCACACTAGAGGGCGCTATTGACTTTGTTTTTTAAATCTAGTTATCTTTGGAAAATATTAAATAGGAGTATACAATTTTAATCGAGAATTATAAAAGTAGACTTAATTAGTAACAGAATACCGATTACCGCATGTCGATATCTTTTTCCTATCCCGACATATCGTAAAAAACGTATACATTTTAATTATTTTCCTTTAAATATAGATTACCTACTGTGGCTATAGGTTCCGAACATATTTTAATAATTTGGAACGAATTAAAGTTGATTAATGGTAATTTCAATTAATATTTCGATGTTATTGGGAAACGGCGATCAGGAAGTTAAAGTAGAAATATATAAAAAGAAGTAGTGGGCCATGGAAAAAAACATACATATATTTCTACTTTAACTTCCTCAACGCCGTTTCACAGTCAGATTAACAGTAATATTGAAATTATTATTATTAGGGCAAGGAATGTCAATTGTAATTATTTCAAAATTGTTAAAATCCTTTCCGTACTACCCCATAGTAGGTAATCTATATTCATAGGTGAATGCTTAAAATTTACGCTTTATGAAGTGAAACAATTTATGGGACACTACAGGATTTTTGGCGTAAAAGTAAACTCGTAAAACTAACAAATTAGTTAAACTCCTTGTCCTTATCTAATTATTATTTAATTAAGCTCAGTGAGAGAGACGCAATGCTGTTGTCCCCTTCTGTTACATCAGTAGACTCCATGATATTACTAAGGGAAATAGACTCGTCGGCAGAGCGTTAGACTGAAAACCTAAAGGTCGTTGGTTGGATACCTGGTTTCGTCAGTAAACTATTTAATTTTTCTTTCATCTATAAATTCATTCTGCTAATGTATTCAACAATGTCGGTAATGTTGAACAGAAGTATATTTGATTATTTCTAAAATATTCATGCATTTACTTGAAGCAATGGAATTAAAATAAAGTTTGGCTCAAGATTGTGGTTTGTTTGAACATTTAATAAAATAATTTCTTAAAAAGAATATTTACTTTTGTTTGTCTTTTATTGTAAATAGTTTTTGTACACTCATTCACAGTTTTTGCGTAACATAATAAGTTTCACTTCTAAAGCTGTTAGTTTTCAACTGACTCATAAATTTTTAAGATATGTCGAGACCGGAAAAGATATCGGCATGCGGTATTCGCCATTATGTTACAAATTAAGCCTACTTTTATAATCCCGATTAAAATTGCATGCTCCTATTTAATATTTTCCAAAGATAACTAGATTTTAAAAAAATTTGCGCCCCTCGCTTGAAAGTTACTCATTAGGTTATGTCCAAATTTTCACTCTTATGTTAGTGGAAAAGAGCTGTTTTCAAGATGACTAAGTTTGCAATAATCGGTTAAGAACCGGAGTTATGGGTGTTTTTTTCATAACAGTTCCCATTCTCCCCCACATCTTATTTAAGTAGATAGACTGAAACTTTAAATATCAAGTACATATACGCAGAATTTTTTGAAGAATGCAATGATTGCTTTTGTTATGCCGCCTTTTGAAAAATTTGGCTTCTCAAGTTTTTTATCTCTTTTGTTACATTTTTTGTACTCGCAGCTGTACCATGAACGGTTTCTGATATATGGCCGAAAGCCATTCTTATTGGGGCACCCGTTACATATTTCATATTTAATTAGTCATTGATAATTAAGAATACGGACGCCTTTTTGAAGACCTTTCAAAGTAATACTAATAAATTACCAACGATAAACATGAAACAGAGTATAGGTATCAATAAGCGATTACATCAAGCCGTTATAATGTGGCATCGGTGTATTGTATCTTTTTTGGTACGGCTTTTGTTCATTGCACTATATGAAGCTATTACAAAAAAAATTATCAATTCTTAGAAAATTAGGGCATAATTTGAGATCCCTTTTGGTGAAGTACCTATGTAAGGTCCGTGGAAAATAATATTTACAAAATCGTTTAGATATGGTATAAGTTACAGGAATAAAAGAACATTACTAGGTATCAGTAATAATGTTTCCAGGATTATTCAGTCCTAACAAGTTGTTCAGAGTAATAATTTATTATTCTTCAAAGTACTGTTTGTTGTATTTTCAGTAAACTGTGCCATTATTATTAAAAGTGGAAACTCAATAATATTTTAAAATCAGAATGCTGAAGACTAGAAAAAACTGACAAATAACAATTTAACGCGAGTCTAGTTTCGAGAAGACACACAAAAACACGTCCTACAAATTTCAAACTGTATATTATATTATCATCTTCGGTCATATAGATTTGTACTCTTGTTTTTCTGAAACGTAAATTAAATATAAATCTTCTTAATTGTCGTGAGTAAATACTGTTACCTCTATCAATAAACATTACTAACCATAAATTTTAAGGGCATTCCCAAGAGTGCTTAACCTATTAAAAGTGTATCTTAATATAAATAACAATAACTGAATAAGATTGAGATTCACTGAAAAATAAAAACTTCTTCGAAATTGGATTACTGATGACCTACATTTTTTTTCAAAGAATATAATGTACGACGTTTCTTATATTTATTAAGATTAAATATTAATTAATTAATATTTAACACGTTGAGTGCTACCGTGGAAGCGGAAAATTGGGTATATCAGGCCAAATCCATTTTTCATGTGTATGGCCCACTAACCCACTAACTGAAAAAATGGTGTCCTGAAAAAACTAAGGATAAAATATACAGGTCAAATAAGCTTTTGGGTATGCCAGGCCGTAGTGCGATAGTCCCCATAGAGATATATGCAAGGCATGCAGCCAACGTCGATACATGCGGCTGAAATAACAGAAATAGTTGTGTATCAGCCGCGGATACATACGGCGATGGAAGCACCGTATCTCGTGTATCCGTGTTGGATACATACGGCACTCAACGTGTTAATTTATTAAAAAAAGAACTTTTTACGTTTTTAATTTTTTTAATTAAACAAATACCGCTTGTCATAGTTTTTTTATATACGGGTGTCCCACGAGGTTCTGGCCAGTATATATCTCGAAAACTGTTTGAACTACAATATTGAAATTTGGCAGTTATAAACTGTGGGTAGTATTACACATTTTAAGCAATCAGCTACTTTGCTACAATGTCACGTTTCGGGTCACGTGGTATAATTTTTAGAAAAGTTAATGACACACCCTGTATATTGTTCCACTGCTGTATAGGTCTCTCTTATACTAATTCGGCGACACCTATTTTTTTGTGTTAGGTATATACAAACGACAAACAAATGTTCATAAAGTTTTTTATTTGAAAAACAAAAAGAATTGGAAAACAATAACACTTTTACTACAGTTTATGCTCAAATTTATGTCCACCTTCATTAATGCAGCATTCAAATCTAAGTAAATTTCTTGTGCATGCTGCTTCAATACTTTCTGGTGTAAGAGATTGGCAAGCTGCTCTGATTCTGTTTTTTAAATTATCAGCATCGGTAGGAGCTGTAACAGAAATGAATCCTTTTAAATATCCCCAAAGAAAAAAATCTAACAGGGTTATATGTGGTGAACGAGCCGGCCAATGTATTGTATCATTTCTCCCAATCAAGCTGTCTTGGAAATACACATTCAGATGTGACGTTACTCGCTGAGCAAAATGAGGAGTTGCACCATCCTGTTGCCACCACATAGTCGCTCTCTCTTTTAGTGGATTGTTCTCAAGCAAATGTTGAAGAATATTCTGGAGAAAATCTAAATACCTTTCGCCTGTCAAATTCCCCTGATAAAAATACGGCCCAATCAAGCGTCCATTAAACAAACCGCACCAAACATTTATTCCCAAAATAGTTTGGAAATACGTTTCTCGCGTCCAGCTGGGATTTTCAGCCGACCAGTAGTGACAATTATATATATTAACGATACCTACACCGTTATTGTGAAAACGGCTTTCGTCGCTCCACAATATTTTATTTAAGAAAAAAGGGTCCTCTACGATTTTAATTGACACTTCTTTCTGGATCTGCAGGAGTTAGACCTTGCGTTAAATGTATTTTTAAAAGATGATATTTGTATTGCTTGAACACCCTCTGAATAGTAGATTTACTTATTCCTAATTCTTATTGCAGACATCGAGTTGAAATTTGGGGATTGACTTGGATATAAGCAAGAATGTTAATAATATTATCTTCCGTAAGAATAGGCTAACGTGGAGAATTTTGATGTTTTCCGGTTGGAAATGAACCGTGTCTTAATTTTTGTTCTACATAAGTAAAATTATTTTTTCCTGGAGTTGTTCGGTCGGGGAAACGATTTCTATATAAATCTCTAGCTCGTCTGGTATTTTTTCCACATTCTTCATAGATCATCAGCATATCGACACACTCGTCATAAGTGAAACGTAAAGGCATGGTAAGTTTCAAGTTACAGAACTTTTAACAACAATAATACAGTGACCGATTGTTCACTGACGCTGACAGCTTTTGACAACTAGAATAGCTGTTACTAGAATATGTTTTTTGTTTCTCAGCTCTCTTTGTTTTTCAAATAAAAAACCTTATAAAATTTGTTTGTCGTTTCTAAGTACCTGATACACAAAAATAGGTATCGCCGAATTAGTATGAGAGATACCTTTACAGCAGTGGAACAATATTCAGGTTGTCTCATTAAGTTTTTTAAAAATGATACCACGTGACCCGAAACATGACGTTGCAGCAAAGTAACTGCTTGCTTGAAATGTGTAATACTACGGTTTATAACTGCCTAATTTCAATTTTCTACTTCAAATAGTTTTCGAGTTATATACTGACCAAAACCTCGCGGGGAATTGTTATACTCTTCATTAACGATTTCCAGTTTTTTAAGAAAATTGCTGCTGTTATCTAATAAGAAACGATCGCTTCAATGTTGGCCACAATAGGATAACATGTTATATACAATCTTTAACAGTCTATTTAGTGCTGCAAGAAATGAAAAAAATCTACATTTAGAGGACACTTTTAACCCTAGAGCAGGCGCGCGCCGTCTGAGAGACCGACAAGATGTAAAACTTAATATATTTTCCTTACGCGTGAACTCTGAGTCCCCACCATGCTTGTACCTTCCTGGTTCATGGATCTGCACATCAGTGTTAAATGATAATCGTAGTCGTTTGGTGTGTGTCAAGTTATTGATATTTCGGTCTATGAGACGGACGCGCCTATTGGTGTACTAGTTTTGTTGTGCGATTTACAATTCTTTAAATAATAGAGGTAGGTTAATATACATGCTAAACAACTTTATATGATAAAATCATTATGAAAAAATTCATTTTGAGAGTTTTTTGTGAGTTAAAATTATTATGTGGGAATAAATTTTAGATTTATTTTATCAACCAATTTTTTTGACTTGCAACAGAAAAATGGTAAGTGACATTATTTGTTGTTTTAGATATGGATTTATATGAACGGGAGCAAGCACGTCTTGAACACCTTATGGAAGTGGTATCTACAGATGATGAAGAGCGGGATGAAAAGTATGATGATAGTGAGTCAGAAGGTGAAATCGATTTTGTTGAAGAAAGAGTAGGGGGAAGCGAATCGGAAGAAGATATCTCCGATCATGAGGCAGGTGCTACTAATTCTGCCTTTTTCATAGGAAAAGATAAGAAGACTAAATGGGAAAATCATTTACCGCCTAAAAGAGTTAGAACAAGAAGTGAAAATAAGGTGTTACGTCTTCCAATTTCGAGATTAGGTACGCGTTCCTTGAAAAATCACAAAGATATTTTTAAATTCTTTATAGATGATGAAATGTTGAACATTCTTGTTGAAAACACAAACGCGTATATTGAGTCAGTAGCTTCTAATTTTGAGAGGGACAGGGACGCCAAACCGACCGATGCTATTGAAATGCAAGCCTGTTTAGGAGTGCTGTTGTATGCTGGTGTTATAAAAGCAAATCGTTTGAATGTTGAAGAATTATGGCGATCAGATGGATCCGGGGTAGAAATTTTCAGGTTAGCAATGTCAATCAAGCGATTTTTATTTTTATTACGTTGTTTAAGATTTGACAGAAAAGAAACTAGAGAGGCAAGAAAATCTGTGGATAAATTAGCTCCTATTCGAGAACTATTCGATTTATTCGTCAATAAGTGCAAAACTGGCTATAGTCTATCTGAATACGTCACCATTGATGAGAAGCTTGAAGGTTTCAGAGGCAAATGCAGCTTCAGGCAATATATACCTTCCAAACCGAATCGATACGGTATCAAAATATTTGCTCTTTCTGACGCCAAAACTTTTTACACAAGTAATCTTGAAGTTTACGTTGGACTACAACCAGATGGTCCATATAAGGAAAGCAATAGTCCTGGTGCAGTTGTAGTAAGGCTCTGCGATGTAATTAAAAATTCCGGAAGAAACTTAACGTTAGATAATTGGTTTACCAGCGTGCCCCTTGTGGAAACCCTGTTGAAAGATTTTAAACTTACGGTTATAGGGACCATCCGTGAGAATAAAAGGGAACTACCTGTAGAGTTTTCCAGTCCGACACATCCAGTTGGAGCAAGTATGTTTGGATTTACGAAAACCTGCACCATTGTTTCCTATATCCCAAAAAAAAAGAAAAATGTTGTGCTCATTTCATCTTTGCATCATGACGACAATATCGACAAACAATCTGGAAAGCCAGAAATTATTATTGACTACAATAATACCAAAGGAGGTGTGGATGTTGTTGACAGACTTTGCGCCAATTACAATGTTGCGAGAAATACAAGGCGCTGGCCAATGGTTATATTTTACTCAATTCTAAATTTGGCTGGCATAAACTCATTTGTAGTATTTTGTTCAAATAATCCAAATTCCACTCAAAAGAGGCGCGGATTCTTGAGAACTTTACCATTAGAACTTATTAAACCACACTCCACAAACCTGCAGACTATTCCAAGAACTTTAAGGAATAGACTACAAGAAATTTCTGGAAACCCCGACACAGCTCAAGCAGTTGCTCCACCAAACCAACAAACCGGGAGATGTGCAATATGCAGCTCTAGAAAAAGTAGAAAGACGCGCTTTTTTGTCGCAAATGTTATAAATTTATGTGCTTGGAACACATTGGTGGTATTTGTAATGAATGTTTTGAAAACTAACTATGTATAAATCTAAAATTATAATAAGTTTTATGTTGTGTTGTAGTGACAAAGGAATATTAGAACTTTGTTAAAATACTTTCTAAATTTTATTATTGTATTTTTCTGATAATAAATATAGTTAAACACGTTTAAATACAAGTAAAATTAAATTTAAACTAAATAAAACACTTTTTTGTCAATACGGTCTGTCAGACGGATGCGCCTGTTGTTGCCAAAATAAATCACGCGCCCACTCTAGGGTTAAGTAACTATGTGTAGTTAAACTTTCTGAGAGAGTCTAAGAAAACTTATTTTTTCTTCAAACGTCAGTAAATCTGTCAGTTTTCGACTGTGTAGGCGTTTCATTTTTCCTCGGCCGGAGCTTTAGTTTTCACTTTCCCGCTAGCGGAGGGAAAAGTGTTATCATAGCAACATAGATAGAAAAGCAGCCGTAGACGCAATAATTGTAAAAAATAAATTAATATTGTTGACAGTGTCCACTGACAGCTTTATGTTACATCACTATAGCAACAACCTGTTCCTACTCACCGACACCGGTCTAAACCGCCTTGCGAACCCAATTATGTTTAAAAATTATTACTATCAAAAAGAGACGTTTTTGCATTAATTTGTCGACATTTGAAGAAAAAACAGCATATTTTATTTGGAGGAAAAGCTACTTTTCATGAGTTGCTCTCTATTACCAGCCTCACTCCGTTCGACTGTTGAACACGAGCGCGTCATGAAAAGTATCACTTTTCCTCCATATAAAATAATATACTATTATTGGGATCGTCCAGTTATCTCACAGATATAATTATTACAAACCGATACTGATCTGCTGGTTTCCTTAGCGGAATATTTAAAATAATCCTAGCATTATCTATAAGAACAAGAGTACTTTCACAGGAGCTTCAACAGTCGATTGATAATTTTAGAATAGAGCGATTCCAATCTAATCATTTATAACTTTTAACATTCTACACCCAAGTCATATTATTATTGTATATAGCTGAAGATTCGTAATTCTAAGAAACTTGACAATTGTTAGAATTTTTAACATTTTTTCAATATATTGTGGAATTATCTAGAAACAGAAGTTTCATTTAAAACAGTAATATGAGTAGATTCCACGAAGTAATAGTCAAGACAGTTAATTGAATTTAATTATTAATTTCAATAGTATTCAAAATTCTAAGTTAGTTAACGTAAATAGTAAACAAACACGATTTTAAACTTTGGCAAGGCCCTTCATCTATAGTAAATGCATACATACTAGGAACTTTTTTATAATAGATAAGCACAGTATTCAGTAAAGTCAACATTCTCAAATGTGAGATCGAATTTTCTATAAAATAAACAGTTGTTCAGCAATTTTTAATCGAAATCCATAAATAGTGTTATTTCAAAATAGCTTGAATAGATTCCAGAAAGTATGGGTTGAAACTGTTGGAACAGTGCTCGATTATAAAATATCACCTATTTCAAAACTCCTTATCATGCTATGTAGCTTTATTATACACTGTTTTTGTATAACAGTTCCAGCTGATTCTTATACATCCCAAATAGTTTGGAGAATAATTTTTAGCATTTATATAACGCAACGTCGGGCACTAACTACTGTTTGATTTAATATAGGAAAAATACTGAATTGATAAAATTAGGTCTGTTCCAACCAACACAAAAACCGTACAATTACGATACAAACCCAGTTGACCTGTTGATTAGTGAATATAATAAGTCTGTGTAATTTACATCAAATTTGCTGCCTTACTGAGATTGTACGGTAATAAAACGGTATTTACCTCGGTTGGAACAGACTTTTATAAAACTAAAAACTACAGTGTATTTGTGTACACAAACGAATTATACATTAATAACTAGAAACATCTTCATGCTTGAAAACTAAACTTTTTTTCTCTAACAAAAAGCACCCTTTTTTGCGAGACTTTAGAAGGTCGAGAATCGTACAGATAAGAGAATTTTAGTAACATACCGAGCAGGTCCGGCCTCATTCATAGCGACCCGTTGTTTTAAAAGAAATATCAAGTAATAATTGGGATAAACCAGATGTAAAAGTATAGGTCGGAATCTGAACTAATTATTTTAGCAAAGAAAATTTCTCAAACATTAGTTTTAATTTGAGAAAATGAAATTCGAATTGTGTGGTACAAAATTTGGAGGGTAGTTCTTCTATCAATCTGGGTTCGTTTTTATTGAAAATGATAGTTCTAAAACATTGAGAATATTCTGGAATACAATAGGAGAAGACCTTGAGTATGTAGTTACCCATGATAAACATAATTAAGATATTTTAACTAAAACACAAATATTAGGTTTGATTTCTAAAATTTTTGACTCGCTTGGCATTGTTATAACTCGACCAAAAATCATAATCTATCGATGATGGCAAGAAATAATTGGGTGGGATGATCTGTACCTTCAGAAATAATGTTTATGTGGCGTGGATTTGAACAACAAATTTTAATTAACTTTTTTAGGAAAATACTTATACCTCTTCCAAAGTCAGTATAAAAAATATCATTTTACCAGGGCACTGCGATATTTCGTTAATAAGCGCTTTAGGTAGATACTAAGTAATACCGATAAATTTATCAATACATATCGGTGGTCAGTTTTCACAAGCTACGGAAAGCTCATCTTACTTTTGAATATCAACGTAGCTAAAAAGCATTCTTCAAATCGCCGGTCGTCGGCAGAGGTGTTGGAGTATAGGTCGTAATTACTTTATGAAAAAGAAGATAACATTTTTTTAAAGAGCAACAGCGCGCGCCGTTTTCAGATTAATATCTCAATATTCTTCAGGAGATTTTTATTGAATGCGGTTTAATTATTTTATATACAGTTGTCTTTGATTTGTTTTGTGCAATGGTTTTCTGGAGACCTTTTGGGGTAATTCACATTAACAATGAAATTCCTGCTAATAATGTAATTCAAAGTTATGATATTATCCAAGTTAATGATGAAATACATCTTAGTAATGCAATTCTAATTAATAACAATGAGACACAATTTCGGGAATTTGAAAATCGAGATTTGCATATTCATTTTCAACAAGTAATTTTAAATATGTAATCAAGCTTAAAAGCTAAGTATGTCAATTCAACTCAAGATGAAATAATTAAAAGAATAAGCAAGTTAACGAAAATTACTTATTCCACAATTTAGTTAGTAATTAAACGAGGTGTTGTGACTGAACACGATATAAAACGAAAGCTTATCGTCAGTCGTCGGGTAGACAGTTCATCTAAAGATGTGATTCAACGAACGGTTTACAATACGTACAAAGAAAATCAAGTCTCAACATTAAAAATTATTTTTAATAAAATGCAAGAGTTTTGAATATTTTAAATATACATCATTAGAAACACTTCGACCAATTTTAATAGAGCGTGGTTTTACGATAAGTATAAAAAATTAGATAGTCGAATGCGTGTTATGGAATCGCCCCGTATTGTGGTACTTCGTCATGTCATAATTGTTTGAGTCAGATTTTAAATTATAGGGAAAGTAATAGAAATATGTTTATTTAGATGAAACGTGGTCCGACACTCACGATGTCGTTTAATGCGGTTAGGCCGACAATTAACTGAATTGTGTCTTATAAATGCACTGTGCTCGAGAGGAAAACAAGTAATTATTTTGCTTACTGGGAATCAAAACGGCTTTGTATAAAATGCCTTATTTCCTTCAGCAAAAAATATTAACATAGCTCTGCTTGATACATAAATAATTTGTGAAAATATATCTGATTTAACACGTTGAGTACCACCAATGCTTAAGCCAGTTCCTTACTGATGTACCGCAATTGGGCTAATACTGGATTAAATAAACAAAAGGGGTTACACTAAATATATTTGAAGAACTTAAAACAAATAAATGGTAGACATTAGAAATGTTTTATTTCTTACACATGTTTATCTTTCAAATATCGTCGGTCCAATGCCAAAACCATGAATGTGCAAAATTGGCCGTTTTGACCTAAGTGCACCATAAGTCTTAAAATGAACCATATTATCCATGACAAACTCACAATTTTGCGTTATTGGCTTTGCGAACAATTATTCAAAATATCTGAATGTACCACTTTCGCGTGTCTGACGTTGCAAACAATTATTTAGATGCTTGCTAATTTGTCGGTATCGCGATTATCTTTTTCGATGAACTTTATAAATAATCGTGAATGTAACATTTTCGCGCTTTTGTAACTGCAAATTATTTCATAAATGCCAGAAAACATTGCACTGTCCTGTATTCCACGTTGCAAGATCAGTGTTGTCTTGTGATTAGAGCAAAAAACAATGATATAAATTGAAATAATAAAAGGAGAAAAAAAATGTCGAGAATATTTAGAAAGAAAACCTTTAGCTCGAAAGTCCAGGATGACGACAAAAAAATTGTAAAGGAAAATACGGAAGTTTTATCTTCAAATTTCGATCTACAGGCAGTTGTTACAACACCCAAAGATCCAGCAGGTTAAAACCTTTATTTGAGCATATGAACCATCTACAATTTTTCAGTTTATAGCTTTGCAAACCAAGATATTCTCTGTTGTTTGCGAGGAAACTCAAGGAAAAAGAGGATCAGTTGAAATATCTTCCTATATTCACGGTTACATTCTAGCACATCAAAATATTAAAGAGGTTCGAATGATGTCCGATGGGCGAGGTGGCCAACAAAAAATTCCATTTTCGCTGCTATGTGCCTTCAAATTGTCTCAAGTTATCCTACTCTAAGCCAAATAGATCATAAGTTTTATAAAACTGGTCTAACGGAAATGGAGTGCGACTCAATGCATTCGAAAATCGAAGTAAAAGCGAAATGCGCTTCCGTGTATTCTGCAGAAGGTTGGACGCACGAACAAGGCCACGACTTTTTGTAGTCCAAAATTTAACATAACAAGTGGCCGTTTTTTATTTGGTTAATCAGTCCCTTATAGGCCAATTTAAGTATAAAATGTTTAATAAAGTGTGTGTAATGTCAGGAAATAAATGAGTATGCAGAGTGTGGAAATTCGAGAAATATAATACCAAATCTGGTACTTCACCGATTTCTTTCGGAAAATTTTGGTAGTCGTACAAAAATAAAGTCAGGGACAAAAAATTGTGGTAATATTTTTTAATTTATCCCACGATTTATTCTAATTTGTAGTTGGTTTATACCTACTATGAATATAATATCTTAATGTACCTATATAATTTCGTATATAATTTAACTTTGAATTGAAGCGATGATTATGCAATTTCACGATTATTGTTTTCTGTGAGAAGGGTTTACATTATTGATTCATATACAAAACAATTTGACTTGGCTGTATTGTATACAATAATTATATAGTATTCCATTTTTTCTTTAGTTCATCCTGTTGATATTTTAAACGTTACATCATAATATTAAATCTATATTGTTTCTTAATTTTATTTTTATTTACAAGCATTACAATTAAGAAGTTAAATGACACATTTTGTTTAATTTCACTATTTTTGAAGTTAGCGATTTTTTACGTATAGACCTAAAATTTCATCTTGTTATGCAAAGTTATGCAAAAAAATTTTATCAAAAAATTGATTATTCAATGGTGTAGAGCTCTCGGGTCTAGCAAACTTCCTAAATGAGTTATCCTCGACCCACCGCCTAAGGGCGAGGGTGACTTTGTAAAATAGTCGTAAAAATTGATTATCTTTCGAAAAAATGAAATTCCAACGACGCCATCGTTTTCATAGAATTTTTTTATGTACGGTCCTGAATTTTCATAATCTTATCTTGAATTTGAAATTTTTCTCAGGTATTGACTTTCAGAGAAAATGCGATGATTTTAGATCTGGGGACACTCTGTTATATAAAAAACCGGAAGACATGGAGACTTCATTTTCGGGATAGGGCATATACGATGCGTGAAATCTCAAAAAACACATTCAAAAGAAATTCCCCCTCGGGGGTGTTTTTTTTGAGGGGTGGATACACTTATTTTTGTAAATAATGAAATTCCAACGACGTCATCGTTTTCCTTGAATTTTTTTATGTCTGTTCCTAAATTTTCATAATTTTATCTTAAACGTGTGTAAAGAAGCATATGGCATAACGAACACTTAATTTTTTGGAATTCTGTTTGTCAGTTTCCGCTCTGCTGGAAATCATTGTATTAAACAAATACATAACGCATCTTATATGCCGTATCCCGAAAATTAACTTTCCATGTTTTCTCTGAAATTTTGTCAAAGTCAATACCTGAGAAAAATATGAAGTTTAAGATAAAATTATGAATATTTAGGACCGTACATAAAAAAATTCAAGGAAAACGATGACGTCGTTGGAATTTCATTTTGCCAAAAATACCCAAAAAGACCACCCCTGAGGGAGAATTTTTTTTTGAATGTGTTTTTTTGAGATTTCACGCATCCCGAAAATGATGTCTTCATGTCTTCCCGTTTCTTATATCACAGAGTGTCCCCATATCCAGAATCATCGCATTTTCTCTGAAATTTTGTCAATACCTGAGAAAAAATTCAAGTTCAAGATAAAATTATGAAAATTTAGGACCGTATATAAAAAAATTCTATGAAAACGATGACGTTGTTGGGATTTCATTTTTTTTAAAAATAATCGATTTTTACGACTAATTTACAAAGTCACCCCCACCGCCGCCCTTAGGGGGTGGGTGGAGGATGACTGATTTAGGTTAAAATGGAAGATAATCATCCAACAATACATTTCCGTGAAATTTTTTTTATCAAATATGGACGTATGCTAGACCCGAGAGCTCTACACCATTGAATAATCAATTTTTTGATAACATTTTTCTTGCATATCTTTATAAACAAAAGTTGTCAAAATGAAATTTTAGGTGTATACGTAAAAGATTACGTAGAATTTGAAACCAAATTCAAAAAAGCGTTTTTACGACTATTTTACAAAATCACTTCCACCCCCGCCCTTAGGGGGTGGGTGGGGGATGACTGATTTAGGTTAAAATGAAAGATAATCATCCATCAATACATTCCCGTAAAACATTTTCTTTTATCAAATATGGAAGTATGCTAGACCCGAGAGCCCTACACCATTGAATAATCAATTTTTTGATAACATTTTTTTTGAATACCTTTATAAAAAAAATTTATCAAGATGAAATTTTATGCGTATACGTAAAAGGTTACATAGAATTTGATTCCAAATTCAAAAATTATTTTTACGACTATTTTACAAAATCACCCCCACCCCCGCCCTTAGGGGGTGGGTGGGGGATGACTGATTCAGTTTAAAATGGAAGATAATCATCCATCAATACATTGCTGTGAAATTTTTTTTATCAAATATGGAAGTATGCTAGACCCGAGAGCTCTACACCATTGAATAATCAATTTTTTGGTAACATTTCTCTTGCATATCTTTATAAACAAAAGTTCTCAAAATGAAATTTTAGGTGTATACGTAAAACATTACGTAGAATTTGATTCCAAATTCAAAAAAGCATTTTTACGATTATTTTACAAAATCACCTCCACCCCCGCCCTTAGGGGGTGGGTGGGGGATGACTGATTTAGGTTAAAATGAAAGATAATCATCCATCAATACATTCCCGTAAAACATTTTCTTTTGTCAAATATGGAAGTATGCTAGACCCGAGAGCCCTACACCATTGAATAATCAATTTTTTGATAACAATTTTTTTGAATACCTTCATAAAAAAAATTTATCAAGATGAAATTTTAGGCGTATACGTAAAAGGTTACGTAGAATTTGATTCCAAATTCAAAAATTATTTTTACGGCTATTTTACAAAATCACCCCCACCCCCGTCCTTAGGGGGTGGGTGGGGGATGACTGATTCAGTTTAAAATGGAATCATCCATCAATACATTGCTGTGAAATTGGGAATGGAAGTATGCTAGACCCGAGAGCTCTACACCATTGAATAATCAATTTTTTGATAACATTTTTTTTGCATAACTTTATAAAAAAAAGCCATCAAAATGAAATTCCAGGTGTATACGTAAAAAACTACGTACAATTTGATTCCAAATTCAATAATTTATTTTTATTACTATTTTACAAAGTCACCACCACCCTCGCCCTTAGTGGTTGGGTGGGGGATGACTGATTTAGGATAAAATGAAAGATAATCATCCATCAATACATTCCCGTGAAAAAATATCAAATCAAAGTATTTCACAAAGTCACCCCCACTCCCGCCCTTAATTTTTTTTTATCAAATATGGAAGTATGCTAGACCCAAGAGCCCTACTCCAACTATAACATTATATTTTTTATGATATATTTGATGGGAACCAACATCCAGTGGTTCATATATATTTTCTTAAAATTCACTGTTACATTTGGGCTGAAAATGTACGATAACTAATCTCTAAATTATCCACACTGTAATTTGGGGACATTGTACCCAAACTGTATGGAAGATGAACGGTAAAAGTTTCGGGACCGTCCCGAAACTGACCACTTGTCCTCAAACTGTCGTGTGGGTTGATGTTTTCGTACCCAAACTGTAGTCTGTGCATATATATATATATATATATATATATATATATATATATATATATATATATATATATATATTATAATTATTTTTCTGTTCCAAAAAATATATAGGTATGACAACCCAACATCTTGAAAATAGACTTAATGGCAATAAATATACAAAAAACGCCTCCACTGCGTTTCATAAACATGAGAAAAAAGAAAAACATAAATTTGACTTTAATAATACTAAAATAATAAACCAAGATTCTAATTACAAAAAACTAACAATAATAGAAATGATACATATAAAAAAAGAGAACAATCCAGTAAACGATAAACAAGATATTAAAAATCTAAGCCAGATATATTATAATTTATTATAATAATAACATCAACTTGTTGAATGTCCCTTGTATATTGTAAATAGTGTTTCTAAGGCGGTACTTTCGATTTTATTGTTTTTGAAATTATTTTATTAATTACCAGTTTTTGTCGTCTGTGTGTGTACATTCAATTTTAATCTTTCAATCGTTTTCAATTTATTGCTAAACATCAATGTATAAAATTTTTGAAAATGCTCCGCATTAGAGAGTGAAACGTCAAATAAAACATAAATTGATACAGAGTTTACGATTAACCTGATGCCCAAGAAAAATGAAAAAAAAATATATATAAGGTTAAAGAAAAACAAATAATTTATATATATATATATATATATATATATATATATATATATATATAACAGGGATTCCGTCGTAAGTAGGGCTGAATTAAACTCTTATTTACTACCCAACGTTTCGAAAAATTTTATTTTCTTTTTCAAGGCTGAAATATGGACATGTTGGTACATTTCATTAATTAACAATTTTTTTTATACTTACGTGTAAAGTGAGTTAATAATTATTAAAACAGTTCATACTCGGAACAACAAAAAAATATATTTTATGTATAGATACTTTTTAAGAACTAATTCAAAAGGATCTTTTCGATTTGAAGGAACATTATATGTTTGTCAGAGTGTCAAATCTCACGATAACAAGAGTGAATGTAGTATATACACAACAACTCCGTTATAACTCATTAGTTATTCAGATGTTTATATTTATAAGTTAGAAATATCTAGAGTTATAACGGAGTTGTTGTGTATATACTACATACACTCTTGTTATCGTGAGATTTGAGTGGGGTAATTAGTGAGAGTAATATACCTTATAACTTTCGCTCGTTGACAAGGGAAAATATATGATATATAGGACTTCCTTTGTTCATAGGATCATGATTAAGTGACAAGTCATGCTACTAATAATGAAGACTGTCTCTTAAGTCATAAAGTTGAACACATCAACTAGGTTATGTCTCAACCAAAAAACTGTCACTCAAACTGTGACACTCTGACAATCTGACAAACATATAATTTTCCTTCAAATCGAAAAGATCCTTTTGAATTAGTACTTAAAAAGTATCTATACATAAAATATATTTTTTTGTTGTTCCGAGTATGAACTGTTTTAAAAAAAATTGTTAATTAATGAAATGTACCAACATGTCCATATTTCAGCCTTGAAAAAGAAAATAAAATTTTTCGAAACGTTGGGTAGTAAATAAGAGTTTAATTCAGCCCTACTTACGACGGAATCCCTAAGATATTGAGAGATTTATCTACCGTCAAGAATACCATTTTGCTTCATATATATATATATATATATATAAAAGAAGAAATTAGTTCGTTGCCGAAACTAGTTATGGCAAACTTTTTAATGGGGATTGCCGCAATGTGAGAAAGTTAACTCTGTTTCGATAATTCTAAGCTATCGGTAATTTATTTTTACCATTATCAAAGAATCTGAAAGAAAGAAATATTATATAATATACTTACTCTAATTAATATTATACATTTGTGAACATCCTCAAGAGTAAGTAAAAAATATTTTTACTTTAAAACATATTTTAAATTTATATAATATTCATTTCTTGTAGACTCTGTGATAATGGTCAAAATAAATTACCGAAAGCTTAGAATTATCTAATTATCTAACAGGGTTTTCTTTCTCAAATTGCCGCATTCTCCAATAAAAAGTTTACCTATATATATATATATATATATATATATATATATATATATATATATATAAAGAAGATGTAGGAATATCGCGTGATATGTTAACAACAACAACAAAGAGATTCATGGGTAATTCACGCAAAATAAAGGGCTACTGAAATAGAGTGGTAACCGTGGACATGCATGTTTCTGGCTCATTTTGCCTCTTCAGCACGGCATAACCAAATAAGGATGTGAAATTTGGGAGCAAAGATGTTAATTGAAACATGGGAAAACACAAAATAACGGATTTCAGCAGGGAAACCAAACGCTCATTTGTGTCTTCAATTGGCAGATCCCGAGTTTTCAGGACAACAACCAACATCGACACGGAGGCGCATATATACATATCATGGCGGGGGGGGGGGGCTATATGCGCCTCCGTGTCGATGTTGGTTGTTGTCCTGAAAACTCGGGATCTTCCAATTGAAGACACAAATGAGCGTTTGGTTTCCCTGCTGAAATCCGTTATTTTGTGTTTTCCCATGTTTCAATTAACATCTTTGCTCCCAAATTTCACATCCTTATTTGGTTATGCCGTGCTGAAGAGGCAAAATGGGCCAGAAACATGCATGTCCACGGTTACCATTCTATTTCAGTAGCCCTTTATTTTGCGTGAATTACCCATGAATCTCTTTGTTATATATATATATATATATATATATATATTTAGAATTATATCTTCTTGGGTTCAAAGGTTGTGGAATGAAACAAATATATTAGTTAAAATATATTTTCGAATAAAGACTTATCAAACTTGACGTTTCGCTCTTATTTTAGGAGCATTTTCAAAAGAATATGTATAAATATTAAAATTAAATTACATAAAATACAGTTATTGTAAAAATTATTTTGAAAATGTCAATAAAATGTCATGAATGAAGTGTCAATAGTAATAGAATACCTACCCTAGATATTTACGCAACGATATTATGTTGGGAGTGATAAAAATAAATTAATTAATTAATTTGTAATAAATTTGACTCAAGTTTTTATGTCTTGTTTGTCATTTACTGATAATTTATCTTGTTTTATATATATCATTTCTTTGATTTTGAGTTTTTGATAATTTGTGTCTTGTGTTAAAATTTTTGTGTTTTTGAAATCGAATTCATGATTTTCATTATGTTCATGTTTATGTAGCGCTGTGGATGCATTTTTAGTGTATTTATGGCCGTTTATTCGGCTTTCTAGATATTGTGTAGTCATTCCTACATAATTTTTTGAACAGTTTAAGCATGGTATGGAGTATATAACATTTGATTTCTTATTATTATTAGTTTTGCTTTTTAATTTAGTAAATAGTGATGATAGTGTATTATTTGGTTTATGGCATATTTTGATATTATGTTTAGATAATATATATTTTAGTTTTTCTGATAATTGATTCGTATAAGGTAGAGCTATATATATATTTTTTTCGTGGTTCAAAGTTGTTAGTGAATTTGGTTTTATATTGTTGTCGTAGTATTTGTATGTACGTTGTTGAATAATTTTATTTATTTGATTTGAAGGATAGTGATTATTTTCTAAAACAATCTTAAGTTTTTTAATTATTTCAGGACGATATTTAGGTGAAGTTAGTTTTATAGCTCTATCTATCAATCCTATAATAACACTATTTTTTTGTATTTTTGGATGGCATGAATATGTAGAAGAAAAATTATTAGAACATATAAAATTTGATATATTATTCTTCAAACGCTATGTTGACGACTGTTTAGCTGCTATTCCAGAAGACAAATGTAATGAATTCCTCAATATTTTTAATTCTTTTAACTCTAAAATACAATTTACCATAGAAATTGAAAAAAACAATAATATAAATATTCTAGATATGACACTAATTAAAACCAATGATAATAAAATTGAAACTAAATTATATACAAAAGAAACTTGGTCAGGACGATATCTAAATTATTTAATTAGTTAATTCTGAGCATTCGATAATTTATTTTTACCATTATCAAAGAAACTACAAGAAATAAATATTGTATAAATTTAAAATAAGTTTCAATTAAAATTTTTTTCACTTACACTAATTGGGGTTGTAATTATTGTTTTTCTTTAAAAATTATATACATAATAAATATTTAAATTGGCATATTTGCATTTTATGACAATTTATTGTAGTCATGGAAAATATTTTTTGTGTTTAGTCTATTAGTAAGTCATATTAAACTTACTATATTATAAAATGTTTATTATACTTTTATTATTTTTAAATGAAATGATAGAAAATGAATAAAAAGATTTCTCCTCCGTAATTTTTTTCTTTTTTGTCGAATGATAATAAATAAATATACATTAATTTAGATTCTCAATATATATATATATATATATATATATATATATATATATATATATATATATATATTATGATATCCAAAATTGGAATAATATTAACCAATAATATTATAGAATGATTCTTTTAAGTCTTGTTTTTTCCCATATCCTTCTTATTCTCATTTCTCAACTTTTTCTTAAATTGCTTTACAGTCCAACCACCATATATATCACTCATTTTGCCAAAAAAACGTCTCAAAACCAAAATATAGTACAAAATTGAACAAAAACAAAAAGCACAGGCTATCAAAAACGAAACACCTCCAACTACATCAGCGTCGCTTTGCGGGAGGAATTTCGTCCATCCCTACCATTGCTTTAGTCTTTACAGTTTTAAAGTAGATAAAATAAATAAATATAAAATAAAAAAACTTCTTAATTAAGATTAAATGAGTTTAAATCATATGTTCGAATATGCCACTGTTTTTAGCTAAACAATACCCCAAACGGTTATAAAATTCTTGACGAACATGGGTGAGTATTTCAGGGGTTATCTCAATAAAGGCTTGTATAATTTGTTTCCTAAATTCATTCAGGAAATCGGCCCTGTTCTCCTGTAATCCATAATTTCTCGATTTCACATAACCCCAGAAAAAGAAATCGTTGGGTTCCAAATCTGGAGATCTAGCAGGCTATCTAATGTTACCATTCGTGGAGATTATCCGATTGGGAAATAATCTATTTAAATAATTAATTGCTAATCGATAATTATTCGATGCACAACCGTCTGACTGAAGTTGACACCTAATTGTATGAGGGCAGGTGTAATTTTATTTTACAACATATTCAAATATTTTTGTCCAGTTAAATTACCGTCAATAAAAAATGGACCATGTTGACCTAATATTCCAGCTCAAACATTTAACTTTTGGGGATACTGAATTCTATTATAATAGTGTTTGTGTAGGTTTGTCCTAGACCAATATCGCATAACGTATGAATTATGTGCATCGTGTATAGGAAAAGTCGATTCATCTGAGAACAAAATATTTTTTGAAAAGTTTGCAACAACGAATGGATTAGTGGGTATTGCACGCAAATAGAAGAAGGGGCTACTGAAAAGAGTGGCCCCTTCTTCTATTTGCGTGCAATACCCACTAATCTATTCGTTGTTTATTGTTCATATGTCACGCAATATTCGTACATCTTGTTGTTATATATGTATATATATATATACATATATATATATATATATATATATATATATATATATATATATATATATATATATATATATATATATATATATATATATATATGCAGGGTGTTTTCAAATGACACTTACAACGTTTGCATGTAGATACCTCTCGTAAAATTGAACAAGATGATAAAGGGATTGAGAGGTCCAACCCATTTACTTTTCGAAATACAGGGTGTTAAAGTTATGAAAAATATAATGTTTTAATTTGATAACTTTAAAATAGATGAATATATTGATCTGACATTCGGCAGGTTGTTTTTAAATGTAAAAGGGCATATTTTGATGGAAAAACATGTTTCAATTTTTGATCCAGTGGTGTACATTTGGGAGAATATGTCACCTTTCCCCTCCCATTTTTGATGCCACTGGCATTTGAAGCTATTTTTATTTGATTTTGTATTCCTCAACAGTTTTCACGTGAAAAACGCATAACCTTTACATATCAAAAAATTTGTAGTTTTCAAGATATTTAATGTGTTTATGAAGCCTGCCAGATCACTTTTTAATAAAAAAATAAAATAAAAAATTTCTTGAATGTTTTTTAATAACTACCAAACTACTAATAGTTAGAATATGTAACAGGAACTAATTTGTGAAACAGCAATGCATATTAAACATTGAGAGAGGATTGTTGATAATACTTTTCCAAACTTGTGATTTTATTAACAAAAGAATTAATGACAATAAAAAATAAGATAATTACAAAGTTAAATAATATCCCATTCAAACATAATTTTTAACTAAGCAGCCAACAAATTACAAAATATGTTCAAAATTTTGTCCATTTATACATTTACACATAATCTGCAACGTTTTCTCATTGAAAATCGCATACCTTGGAAATACTAGCGATCGCCGGAAATAATTTCTGTAGCTGCATGGGTTCTTGCTATCAGTTCCTCCTCCGTTCCTACTATTGTATCGTAGACTAGGGACTTCATGTAACCCCACAGAAAGAAATCGATTGGATTTAAATCCGGTGACCTCGCAGGCCACATATTGGGTCCACCTCGGCCTATCCAGTTGTTTCCGTATTGTTGCGTTATAAGTTGTCTGGCCGCTAGAGAATAATGTACAGATGGCCCATCGTGCTGAAACCATACATTATCCATATTCGCCCTAATATTTAATGGTACATCGTCGTTTAATAAATCAGGCAGGGTTTCTCTCAAAATATTACAATAAATATTACCATTGAGTTTATTAGGTAATAAATATGGACCCACTATACAATCTCCAAGAATGCCTGCCCACACGTTAAGCGAGGATTTTTCCAGAAATCCACGTTGTCGAATAATATATAGGTTTTCGTCATCCCACACGTGGCTATTCCTTGAATTAAAAAATCCTTGATGTGTGAATTTGGCCTCATCAGTAAATAGAAGAAATTCGGTAAAATTCCTATTTTCTAAACATTTTTGGGTGTACCAATTGGCAAACTCCACTCTTTGAGAACAATCTGTTGGTTTTAGGGCTTGAATTTGGGTATACTTATAAGGATACAACTGCTGTTCATTTAAAATATTCCACACAGTTGAATTACTTACATTTAAAGATTTGCCGCGAGTGCTTAAATCGGGTCTATTTTCAATACGGTCTAGAACAGCCTCCTCTAATTGCATAGTTCGTACAGTTCGTTTTCTACCGCAACCGTGCAATTTTGAATTGAGTTGTCCAAATTCTCGCAATCTCCTGTCAATTTGAGAAAATGTGTGCCATGGAAATCTAGGTCGATTTGGATATCTTTCTCTATACAAGCGCTCGAAACGTCTATCATTCTTTCTGGCTTCCCCGTACCTATATTAGTTGCATATCAGCCATTCCTTCAAAAGTATAATTGATCATAACAAAATGTGTGAAAGTTGCACAAACCAATTTAATTACAAATAATTCATTTTCGTTTTGACGTTAAACATAATGCCATTTACCATTTCATTATTGACATCCATAGCCTACTATACGGAGGAGCCACCAATAGCAAGAATCCATACAGTTACAGAAATTATTTTCGGCAATCGTCAGTCTTTCCAGGGTATGCGATTTTCAATGAGAAAACGTTGCAGATTATGTGTAAATGTAAATGGACAAAATTTTGAACATCTTTTGTAATTGTTTGGCTGCTTAGTTAAAAATTATGTTTGAATGGGATATTATTTAACTTTGTAATTATCTTATTTTTTATTGTCATTAATTCTTTTGTTAATAAAATCACCAGTTTGGAAATGTATTATCAACAATCCTCTCTCAATGTTTTATATGCATTGCTGTTTCACAAATTAGTTCCTGTTACATATTCTAACTATTAGTAGTTTGGTAGTTATTAAAAAACATTCAAGAAAAATATTTTTTTTTTTTTATTAAAAAGTGATCTTGCAGGCTTCATAAAAACATTAAATATCTTGAAAACTACAAATTTCTTGATATGTAAAGGTTATGCGTTTTTCACGTGAAAATTATTGAGTAAAATAAAAATAGCTTCAAATGCCAGTGGCGTCAAAAATGGGAGGGGAAAGGTGACATATTCTTCCAAATGTACACCACTGGATCAAGAATTGAAACATGTTTTTTCATCAAAATATGCCCTTTTACATTTAAAAACAACCTGCCAAATGTCAGATCAATATATTCATCCATTTTAAAGTTATAAAATTAAAACATTATATTTTTCTATAACTTTAACACCCTGTATTTCGAAAAGTAAATGGGTTGGATCTCTCAATTCCTATATCATCATGTCCAATTTTACGAGAGGTATCTACATGCAAACGTTGTAAGTGTCATTTGAAAACACCCTGTATGTGTTATATGTGTTATAACGGAATTTGTAAGCACGATAGAGGGCGTATTTTTTGACGGATCGAAACCAAACTCGCTACAAAAATCGCTTAGGCGAAAATCTTGGACGAGTTTGTTAATGAGCCAAATCGGCCCAGTAAAAACGAAATGGCGGCCTGTCAAAGTTGAAAAAAAATAGGATTTCCTTTGTTTTTCATTTGACGCAAAAAGGTTACTGAGCTTTTTCATAGATATTAATACGTTCTACAACTTTTATATTTAGCATTTTTCTCTAAATCGTACATTAAAACATTTATTTAAGAAAATTCACAAATTTACCAGAATTTTTAATTTTTTTTGTTTTTGATTTGATGCCAAAATGTTACTTTGGTTTTTTGTACATTTCAAAACATTCTATTACTTTTGTATCTAATTTTTTATTTTGGGTTTTATGCAAAAATGTTACTGAAATAAGCCTGTCCAATTGGTCCTGTGCCATTGGGATTTTTTAAATACAGTCCGAATCGTTTTCGGAGCAACATTAAAATCTTTGGCTAAATGAGTGGACGGCTGTAGAGGATTATTTTCCACACTTGCACAGATTAAAATATCCCTTTCTTCTTTTTTTGGTTGGATTTGATGACTTTGTGTACGTGTTCCATGTTTTGTAGAAGTATCAAATCCATGTTCCTCGACATTTTTTATAACCGTTCTCACCTATGGCTTGGTAATTGGTTAAGTATTTTCGAATGCTACAATAAACAAATTTTCTACTATTTCTCGATATGAATTACCCTGGTAATACCATTTTACAATTTGCTCTTTTTCTGTCTGTTTTGTAGCGAATCTAAAAACCACAAGTAATTTATATGCTCCTAATAAAACGATTTCATACAGAACTCTAATTTTTCAATTTTTATTTATACCCTCTTTTAATTTTCAATCTACATGTTAAAATTTCTAGTGCCCACAAAATATTCCGTATTGAAAACAACAGAATTCAGTCCCCATTTAATTCTAACGTAAAACGATAATTGCCTCATAGTCAAAGAGAATCCATAAGGCACATGTCGTTATCAGTGTGTTCGAGAGGGGCATATACAGATAGACAATCCAAATCTTAGCGTAGATGATTACAATTATAATCCAAATATTAGCAATGATACTTCTTTCGCATGTTATGATACCTTTTCAACGAAAACAGTGATGCACTGAATATACTTGTTTCTTTCTAACACATTGTGTTAAGTTGCATATGACTAAAGAATATTCCTAGTACTGTATATTCTTTTGCTAACTAGCATGCAGCATCTGCATTTTCTGCATTTCCTACACCAAGTTTATGGAATCAGCAGCTATATCAGTTAAAGTTCGATGATCTAAGTAAATATAAAATCAAAGTACAGACGGCAAAAGTACATTTCTTCATACTGGAACAATTAATTGTATGGTTATAAGTATTTTTTTGTTTTAGCCTGACACCATCCCTCAAGGCTCCGTAGATATGTGCAAAGTTCTGGAAGTGACAGGCGCAGAACAAGTGACTGGTCACCCTCACTCGCTCGCGCTAACAAGTCCCGATCGCGTAACTTTCGTTAAAGCCGCTAGTCGCGAAGACGCCCGTTGGTGGGCGGAGCTGCTCGCGGTATTTCCGCGTCGACACAAACGCAACGCTACGTTTCCGGGAGGTCGCGCATCACCCAGTTTACCGCAACTGGGCAGAAGCGCTTCTCCGCAACCACCTCGACCACGACATCTTTCTGTAACGGGACCGAGTCCGCGCACAAATTTCGAAACACCCCCGTTAAAGGAAGAGAGAGAATCCCCGCCCAAAGAACAAGATATTAAAGCACCTGCGAGCTGGAATCCACCCGTTAGGACTAACAGTCTTCCAATTGAAACTCCAAGTCCACCCATTACTCCAGTTGAATATTTAAGACCGGGTAAGTACAAAATAGGTATATGAAATGTTTTATTTATTAATACTGATAGAAGCTTACTGTCTCGGCCCTTACTTCTTGATAGATAGAAGCAAAAATACGTATTAGGTTGACAGGTAAGTGCGCAATAGGGAAGGGTCGGTTCGGTACGTACCTCCAGAAAGTTATAACGCATTAAACATGAGACAGTAAAGAAACATATTATCACAAATAATCGAAAATGTATAGGTAACAAATATATTGTCATCTAAAAATTTCCATTTCCTACTTTACCTAAGTATGTGATGATTTGAGATTATTGTCTCCTCATCTATTCAGTATTTAGGTAATACGCTTCCACATGCTTGATTCGAAAGTATCTTTCTGCCAAAACAAAACCAATTGTAAGTGAAGACAAAAGACTACTTGGACAGAATTAGACAAAGTTCGATATTTGGTGAAGATATTACCCATTGAAGTCTTCAATGGCTCCATATATCTCGGTAAACCGATATGAATCAATATTACGTCTGAGAATTATAGTCCCCAGTACAAGGACCTAAAACTTTTATGACACACACAAAAGCCAAACTTTGTGAGCGCCTTCTTCGTGAAAACTTTCGGCGTCGCTGCGTTTTCGAATGCCCGTTTCCAGGAATTGTCGAAATGACGTCACTATGACTCCTCGTATATACAAGTTTTATTTTATTGAAAAGTGTTTAATAAAATTGATTAAAAAATTGTGGTCAACTTCTCCGACAAAAATCATGCTGCGTATGGGGTGTCCACCACCCCGAAGATGTCGATATGACGTCATTATGTCTCCCCATACATACAACTATACATTTAATATTTTTCGATTCAAAATAATGTGCAGATTATAAAAAATATGTATCCGACAAATATAGTACTGCAAACTAATGAAAAAAATTTAAAAACTAAAAATCATTTAAGGTGAGGCGGGAATGATTCTAAACGTTTTTTCTAGGTATGTTGTAAATCTAATAAGCTGAAAATGCACATACATGTCCCTGGTTGCATTCTTGAGGGTGTAATGTGAGGGCGTAACCCGTGAAGAAAAATTTAAAACCCACTTTTTTGTAAAATATGCCCAATTATACCAAGTGTTAAATAAGTAAACTTAGAAAGAGGCCTACATTCCGCACAAAGGACCCCGCCCTTTTCTAATGGCAAAGTGGCGTTCAGTCAAATGTAATAAATTTTGAATATGATGTTGTACTCGACTTGTTGACCAAAAGTGTCCATGGGACCAATTCAATCCTATGACTAGTTTTTAAAATACAGGGTGTTAAAGTCGAGAAATCCATATTTTTTGAAACTACGTAACTTGATTAAAAAGAACAAAATAATCATTTTTAGTTGATTGTAGCATTAATATGTCCTAGTCTAACGCAAACGTACACATAAATAGTTCAAAATGTAAACATATACAGGGTGGTTCTCAGTTACATCAGGGGGAGTTTTTGAAATTTTAGGAGAATGTGATATGGAATGAAAACATGGTCAAAAATAAAAACTTACATACTGTTTACTGTTCTGACAGGGTGACCAGAGAAAGGCGTTTCTTAAAAAGTGAAAAATTGCTCTCTGTATATTAGGAAATTTGTTATTAATATTGATTATGCATTTAATAACTAGAGAACAATAGTTTTTTATGGAATACAGAGTGATAGAAACATCTAATTCGGTTTTGATACAGCAATAATTGAAGAAATATTCCCTTTTCAGAATCACCCTATATTTTTCAATTCGATCCGTCAAAATGTACGATCTATTTATTTTTGTAATTAGCTTTAAGCAATTAATTAATAACTTCATATAATTTCATAATTTTAGTATGATGCGTTTTTGAGATTCCAATATGTGTATATAGTGAACCATATTAAATATCAGACATATCCATTCATGTATAATACTTTCCATTTGTGAGTACAAAAATCGTAGTTTACTATCGGCCATGGAGCTAGTATCTATCGGTTAAATAGGAAGAAACAGAAATGCAAGTGGATAAAAATATTTATTTAATACTTTTAATGTGTACAGTAGTTTGTTATGTATGGTATCTTCTAAAAGCATTGTTTTAGTAAATGGTAAATATTTTTTTATAAAATATCTGGACCCATTTCAATATTTTCAGGTAGAATTCTGTCATGTGCATCATCAATATCATTTAATAGTTTGATTGATGGAAACTTAACATGTTCTTGATGCCTGGCAAAACCAAGGAACCATATAACACTTGCTACATGAGCACATGTTCCTAGGGTTCTAGTTCCTGACCTGCAAGTACAGAAATATCCCAAGATTAATTGCTCTTCATCGTCATCATTAGGATCTCTATAAACTGGAAGCGGTTGGTTTCATTTAAAAAGTAATGTGAGTAGATTCCACTCAGTAAGGGTCGAATATAAAATAAAAATTATTAACCTGTTTCAATAGTAATGGAGGCGATGAAGCCAGGAAATCTTGTTATATATAATCTGACAGTACGTATTTTTTATCAACCTTTTTATCTTTAAAGTAAAAAATCTTTCATTTATAAGAACCTAGTCAACCTTTCATTTTTTAAATTAAATAATGGTAACTTCAATGTAATTAAAATCAATTTTATTATTAAATTTCTAATATTAAAAACCTTTTGTATCACCTTCAAATTAAATTCATATATTAGTATTGTTAACTTTCTCAACATGAATTTAACTTTGTAATTTAGCACTATTGGTTGTGATTTGAGTATGTATTTTAGATTAAGCACTGATGATGGCTCTATGTCTAAAGAGCTGAAAGCGCGCTATGCAAAAATAAATTAAATTTTACACGTGATACAAATGTAATATTTCTTCGTTTTTCTCTATAAACTACCCACAGCATATGTTTAGTATTATTTCTAAATCTAGAATATAGCCGGAATCTTAAAAAGTTCGGTTCTTTCACGTGTTCATCGATCTGTAAAATATAATCTTCCTCTCTTTGTAATTTATCCTGGATATAAGAACTGGCAAAATGAACATGATATGGACCTGTTAAATTTTTTAAATATACTTGTGATAAATGTGGAAATATTGGTACATGCCTGTGATCTAATCGAGTCCATTGACCATTTCGTTCTCCAAGATTTTCTTGTTTTACTCGCGCCTGAACAATATTTACATCTTCAGAATGAGTTAACATTTGATTTGCTAACTCCACTGTTCCAGGTACTGCTATTAAAGGATGGAATTTATTAAGTAAGGCGCCAGCAATAGAATAAAACTCTCGCAGTTTTGTTGCGTGAGTTACGCTAATTCGTCCAAGAAAAAATAAAAAATGGATTTTAAATGTCCATATCTGGCCCCTACTATCCAGCGCGTACTTGTTATTAAACGAGCCGTATTCGCTTCGAACGTTGTTAACTGTGGTCGATTTCTAGGTAAAAATGGTGGCATATGATAGTGTAGACCTAGCTCTTCTAACAACGGAATAGAGTCTCTGTATCCCCTATCTAATATCACCACGTCACCTTCAGAAAACCATGTTCGCATTCCGTTGATGTCGTTTGCGAATTCATAATCCAAAATAGATGCATCATTGTTCTTTGAATCAGAAAAATATGGTCCATTAATAGCTAAAATATATCCGTCAGCAGCACATATAATTTCATGTTTCAGTAAATGTTTATTTTTGTGAAAGCAATAAGACTGTCGCAGTATCCGGAAATTGCTGCTTTTTTCTATTTCATTATAGGTGCAATATATATATGCTATAGCTTTAGGAATATCAAGAGTAGGATTGTACAATTGAATAATATATGGAGATACATGGTTGTTGATATAATCCTCCCTTGTAATTGAATCGAACCCTATGTGGTTTGGTACAAATCTACGTTGCAGGGAAGTTCTTACAATAGAAATTATTCTGCTAGTTGTTAGCCTGGAACCGTAGTTGAAAAGTATTTTCAAAAAATCATCTGAAACACCATGTCTTAGTTTAATTAGGAAGTTCAATAAATCTTTTTTATTAATATTTCTCATATTCCACCATGTTCAATCGAGTCACAAAAGTCATACAATTCCAAAAAATTATTTCTGAAAAGCGAGGTTAGGGATTTGAATTCGTCACTAAAACTGTTTATATCCTCCCAGTTTCTGACTTGGCGATTTTCATATCTCTTAAACCTTGAAGAAACATATTTGTCATTGTGTAAGGTTTATTCATAAAATTTAAACCCTCTTGTAATTGGGGCAATAGAAAACCACGATCATCCAAATGATGGCTACAAATTCTTAGAAAATCGGGTACATATTTGTTACACGCAACAAAAATGTCAACTCTATACTTTAAAGTTACTCGTTGAAGGTTTACTCTTGATTCACATATTATGCAGGAGCGGCTTGTAGCAGGTGATAAAACATTTAACCGTAGGTAATTATTATTATTTTCTATATTTCTCAGTTCATTTGCTATAGAAATATTACAATTAGTACATATCCGTGTGTTGTCAAAAATATAGACGACAGGAAATCCAGCTGCTTGCCTTCTGTTACCGGCAATTTGAAGAAAATCTATGTTATCATCGCGAATTAAACGAACAGTTTGTCTTGGAAAATAAAAGTGGTCACAAACGTAACACTGCATTCTATTTGCAAAAGCCATATTATAATATCTCAACACAACAATTAATGTTAAATTGACAATGACAATGAGGATGACATTTCTAACACACTTCGTTTGTTTCCACAGCACACTTGTTTAGAATAGTACAAAATTAAGAGATTCTGGTATGGAATGAAAAATGGTCAAAAATAAAGTTACATAGTGTTTACTGTTTTGACATATAAACCCATTTCACATTATATGTATACAGGGTGATTGCTAATTCGTCCACAGAAAGGCGTTTCTTAAAAAAAATTACACCCTGTATATTAAGGAATTTGTTAATAATATTGATTATTGAGTAATAAATAAATACCTAGATAACAATACTTTTTATGAAATTCAGGCTGATACTCACGTCTAATTCGTTTTTGATGCAGCAACAATTAAAGAAATATTCATTTTTCAGAATCATCCTATATTTTTCAATTCGATTCCTCAAAATGTACGATCTATTTATTTTTGTCATTTCATAATTTTAGTATGATCCGTTTTTGAGATTCCAATATACAGGGTGATTCATTACTATTGGGACATAGGCTAAGGGTAGATTATTTGGACTAAAATATGGCGATAGGACCAAATAACCTCAATAAAATATTGTTGTGGAAAAAGATAAATGGCGTTAAAGTTGACATTTTTTTTTCGTTTTTTGCTAATAATTTTACTATATATTTATCGATTGTTATCAAAATCGGCACAGAGGCATAATTTTATACTGGCAATATTATTTTATGTATTATTTGATATTTTGTTACAGGGGGAGCCTCGTGAAGGATTTCTGATGATGAAATTGACTGATAACTTTTTTTGACGAAAGTTTTTAGTGATTTCTATTAGAATATATGACATAAAAATCATTTCTACATAATATTGGTACTCTTGCTCAAACACGATATTCTCATTCGTTTTCGATTCACAAATGGTTATTATACTCGTACATGAATGGATATGTCTGATATTTAATATGGTTCACTATATACATATATTGGAATCTCAAAAACGCATCATACTAAAATTATGAAATTATATGAAGTTATTAATTGCTTGAAGCTAATTACAAAAATGAATAGATCGTACATTTTGACGGATCGAATTGGAAAATATAGGGTGATTCTGCATTTACTTCAAAATTTATATTAACCTTTAACGTTTACGGTTAAAAAAAATTCCTTTAACCGCTACAGCGTGGTCTCACAGACGCTTCATTAGAATTCGCGTTGAAATTCAGATTAACCTCGAATTTGGTTTAAATAAAACTAAAAACTGTTTAAAAAAAAACTTTTTTAAAAATTTTTGTTTTCATTACATTCTAAACAAATTTTTCGGGAACATTGCAAAAAAATCGGTTTTTTACAAATAACTCATAAATACAGAGTCTTTCTTTTCAATTTTGATGGACAAATACGGAATAACCGTCGAGTTTCCAGGCGCTCTTCTTCAGCTGCTATTTCGATATTTGCAGTTGTCTTGTTTAGAATTCGTTCCAAAGTAAGTTTTAGTTCTCTGGGTATCTCTTTACATGCAACCTTTGCATAAACAAATAACCGATTGTGTGGAGATACCAAACTTTTTTTCTTCGATCGAAAGCGTATAGCCGTCAGAACCCTTCCCTGTATAAATGTAGGCGTTATGCAGGTAATTATTCCTAGCATCTATTAGACATTGGACCTTGATGCCGTATTGTGCCGTCTTGTTCGGCAAATACATTCTAAATTTGCGTTTACCTCGCAATGGTATAAGCATATCATCAACAGACACATTGGCACCCAGGTTATAATATCTTTGGAGGTTGTCTATTAGTCTTTGAAATACCACTGATATAGCTGCAGATGGATCAGTAACTTTCCTTTCATATCTTGTTTATGCGTTGTCAAATCTTTGAACAGATAAGTAAAAACTCGAAACGTCTTTTTGGCATTGTGCAACGCAATACGTCCCTGCCTGTTTCATCAGTGGCAAATAGACAACCCAGATTATTATTTCCAGATTTGAAAAAATTGCAGTGTAAATAAGTAGACCCAAAAACGCTCACATTTCAACTTGATCTAATGGCTTAAGTGCTGGGTGTGATGGACCCTTATATTTATTTTTTGCTTCGGTAACTTTTTTAATTTGTATGAAAAATAATTTCATTGATAATTTCATCCGAAAGTAATAGACTTCATACTTCTTCAGGGGCTGGACAATTTCCTAAATAAAAATAAGTTCAAAAATACCCGCTAAAACGTTCCATACCATGTCGTGACGTCATCAAACTATAATCGAATCTCGCATTCTGTCAAAGTTAACTAATCATGACTAAGTTCTTACGAATAACTTAAATAAAAGCCGTAAAAATGAAAAGGTCGCCTTACAAATGCTGTGCAGTGCCGATATGCAAAAGTACGTCAATCAGAACACCACAAAAAGTTATTTTTATGAAGATCACTTTAATGTAAGTTGTAAGCTCTGATAAACTACAAATATAAATTTAAAATCATTTTAGATATTTTTGGTTAAATGGCACAAATAAAAAGTCAATTATTCATTAGTAGTTTGTTCGTTTACAGAACTAATTCCAAGTTTTATTTCGTTGATATAGAAGTAATTCTAAATATGATAAAAGAGTATACAAAATGAGTAAGGTATCTCTCTCATTTGTAAGAAAAGTATATCAATGTACAATGATATGTACTTACAAAGACATTTTCACGTTTTTAAGCTCCGCTGCACAAAAATCCATGTTTCTAGTAAATAAACTTGCACCATCATAGAATCAATCTTAGGTTAGTTACAACTATTTCTTGTGATGGATCCAGTCTCCATTGTGATAAAAATCGTCCTAACAAATTATCATAAAATAGTTATAACTTTTAACGTGGTTATGAGAAATAAGTCAACTTGGTCGTGCAGTGACGTCATCGCGCTCTGATTGGTTGTTCGCAGTCACGATAATAATTTGGCTCTCAAAATGTTATTTAAGGTTTCTAAAAATTGTCTTTAATGTGTAAAACATTAACTCCACATGAATTTGTAACAACTATCAACATCCCTATTATGTGAGCCAACTACTCACGTGGAAAAAATAAGACAAATGCAAAGCCGTAGTACTTTAAAAATATTACACCAGTAATAATAATTAAAGAGGACCAACTTTTTACCAATAGCGAAGATATTGCCAATATCCTAGCAGACTCCCTTTATGAAAAATCGAGGAATATAAGCACACCTCAAACTCCCAAATACGAGTACTACACAATACTTTGCAATGTACTGATAACACCACAGAAATGGTAATAATGGTTTTCAAGCATTTGGGTGAAAAAGAGTTCAAATTCCCGCCTCTTACAACTTGACACAAAAATATAGAATATTTTTGAAGTTAATGTGTTTCCATTAGAATAAAATGCGTAAATATTTAGAATACCTACTGTTTAAGGTTACCCGTTGTTATCTATTTCAACACTATTTTATACTATGCCTTTGATAATACATATATGTATTGTATCTTGTTAACTATCGTCACACATACGAACGCAATTGCTTTTTTATCATTCTGATGTACAAACATTAAAGTAAGCAATTAACATAATGAATTTACTTAGTAAATCGGTGTAATCATAAAACCCGTATAGCATCCATTACAATTACGTAAGTATTGTTAAATATTTAATAACCAAATAATACATTTATGTTTTATTTGCTTGTTTTTTACTTTATTACAAAGCCTAAATCGTTTTGTACTAAATTTTTAATAGACTGATACGGAATGGAACAAAAAGGTTACTCTTAACGTAAATTACGTATTGCAACGTTAAGTGTAAAGTTAGAGAGGTTATTTAGTTAGTTAAGCTCCTTTGCCTATATCTGCGTATCTCAAATTGTGGGACGTGCCCCGTAAGGAGGGCGCATTACAGATTGAACATAAAATAGTGATGATGAAAAAAATATTTATTGAAATTTTATTTAACAATGATAAAGAAACATTCCAAGGACTAATGAAAATGAGCTTGTTTCAAGACGCACAACTTCTCTAAATTTGGTTCCATGCTAGAGATGACCACTATGAGTTCATTTTCTACTTTTTCTGTATTTAGATTTCAAGGCAGCAAGTGCAGAAAATCAATTTCCCAAAGATAAGACGTTGGAAAAGGCAACTTAATCCGAATCGCTTTGTGTTTTAAAACGGAGTAGTCGGTCGGAAGCTCAGTCCAGAAGTTTGTTAAAATTTGTTAACAAAGTTTGACTTAATGAAACATAGATCAGTTGTTCTTCTTCTTGTAGTAATAGTCGTCTGTTTTCAAATGGATTTAAAACCCAGCTCCAGCATGACAACTTGGTACCATTTTCTGCAAAGAAGTATCGTTTGAAATTATCATTCATGTTTTATAAATAGCTTTCCACGGTTTTTAGCATCACAGCTTTGTGATTATCTAAGGGCCGATTTAAGTGATCTATGGAAATGTTCAACCATACCATTAGCCTGGGGGGTGATAAGGAGTTGTTCGAATCGAGTGAAAACCAAGCCTTTTACTTAACATTTTCAACAAGTGCGACTCAAATTGTCCACCTTGATCGTGAGTAATTTTTAGTGGTAAGCCAAAACGCGGTACATATTGATTTAAAAAAGCGTTTACTATGCTTTCTATTCAAAAATCGCGTAATGAAAACGCTTCTGGCCACCTAGAAGCTCTATCGACGATTGTTAAAAGATAATTACATCCTTGTGACATTTTAAGAGGTCCAACGATATCCATGCGGATATGTTCAAAACGTCCTTTAGAAACGTCAAAATCCCCTATTGATGCTTTAGTATGTCTGAAAACTTTTGCTTTTTGGCATGGTTGACAACACTGAACGCATTTCTGTATGGCTCGATCCATTGCAGGCCAGAAATATTTTGATGATTTATATTCCGGATGAAATAAGCTATGTAATTTTTTTTAAAAACACTAAATTCTTTCGAAATATAAGGCCTTTGTATATTATGTGATACTTCACACCACAATTTGATTTCAAGAATATCAACCGAAATATATTTTGATTTGAACTTGTTTTTAGTTCGATCGTTTTTGTGGCTCAGTAAAAATTGGAGTACTTGATTTGATTTTTGACTTTCTGATATTAGGGTTAGATTGAAATCTACGATGTTGAGGGCATCTTCCTCCATGTGAGTAAGAAAATCTGCCACATGAACATTTTTACTTCCTACATAGAAAATATTACTCGTGAATTGTAATAAAAATTCTATGTAGCGGAATTGCCTAGGTGATTTTTCAGTTTTTGAAAAAATCGCTGTTTCGAGAGGTTTATGGTCTGTTAATACGATAAAACCTGTTTCTTCCAATATGTGCCAAAAATGTTTTATTGCTATGAAAACCACAAAGAGTTCTCTATCAAAAGTACAGTAATTAGCTTCGGTTTTTGACAATTTTCTAGAATAAAACGCCATTGGTTGTCTGTGTTCAACGACTATCTGCCACCAATGGCTGTTCCACTTGCATGGTTAAACATAGTTTAGCGCCATTTTTAGGGGTTAGCTAACAAAGTAGCTTTAACAAGCTCTTTCTTTGCTTGTAAAAAACTACTCATCTGAGCGTCTGAGCATTTGTCTATATATTTAGTTTTGTTTTTAGTCAAACTGTTCGTATACATTTATGGTAATAGTTTACCATACTGATAAAACGTTTTAGCTGTTTTACGGTCGAGGTATTTTGACAAAAACCGTAGGTAATTTCGATGGAAGTGGTGGTCCGTCAGTAGCCAAGCAGTGGAGACAGCATCTGGAGACTTCTGCAAATTTGCACCATTGGCCAGATGGATTTGTATTTGAGGTAGCAATCATAAACTTGAAAAGCTCTGCTGAATTTTGGTGCAAGGAGCGCCAACGGGAGCTGACTAACTGGAATATGTTGAAAACTGCATTTAAAAGAAGAAATAACGTAACTATTTTCATGAAGAAAACCTAAATCTGAGTTTTCAAGAAACTAAAGAAGAGCTAGTGATTGGGCTAATGTCAAGAAAACTAGTAGTGGGCACATTATTATGTTTGAAAGCATAGAAGAAACTAGGAAGAGAAGAGAGAACTCAGACAAAGATAATAGAAACCCATTTAACAAAAGTAACCCCCCTAATTGTTTTTGAGAAACCATCACAGAATGATATTAGCTTCAACTGCAGTGAGAAAGGGGACATACCTCTGCTTCATGTCCAAAACCCAGACGAGAAAAAGATTCTTGTTACGAGTGTGGATTAACACTTCATAAAATTGCAGACTGTCCGAGAAGGGTGAAGCAAGAAATTAAGAAAAGGAATATGGACAGGAATACCCATTTAGTTGAAGGTCCAACAAACGCATACATAGTGAATATTGAAATTAAAGTTAATAATTGTTTTATAAAAATTTGTCCAATAATTGATACAGGTAGTTCTAGATCATTGATATCTAAGGCTTTGGTGCCTGATATTTGTATTAAACAAAATAATGTCAATCAGAACTTTCAGAGCATAAATCAATCAATGCTTAACATTTTGGGTAAATTCTCTACTACCATTGCGTTGCTGGGGAGCACATTGATTTAACTTTTTATGTAGTACCTCAAAACACCATGTCATCAGAACATCTCTTGGGAAGAAATTTTATAGCCACAAATAAATTTAAAATCACATTTGGGAGACAGTTTCATTTGAAAAGCTAGATACAATTGAGTCGAAAATTTGTCCTGAAGGTGAAAATGATATTTTTAACATATTCCTTGTAGATGATGTTAACAAACAAGAAAAATCTATTGATGTTAATCCCGACTTAGATTCAGATCGCAAACAAATCAAATCAAAAACTATTTTTGATAACTATCTCTATTGTGTTAAGCTTGTAAATCCTGAGACTGATTTTGCAATGAAAATTGTAGTACAACCAAATCAAAAACTTTTTTATTTTAGACCACGACGTTTATCATTCTATGAGAAAACTGAAGTAAATAACATTTTTGCTGATTTGTTAGAAAAAAATATTATTCGGAAGAGCAACTCCGAGTACAGCTTACCTATAGTTTTGGTAAAAAAAACCTACTGCTCTGCGTATGTATATTGACTTTAGGGCATTGAATAAAATCACCATAAGAGATCATTTTCCTTTGCCACTTATATATGATTTACTTGTTAAATTAAAAAACAAGCATTTTTTCATTAAATTAGACTTTAAAGATGCTTTTCATGACATTAAAATGAGTGAAGATTCTATAAAATATACTTCTTTTGTAGTACCAAATGAACATCTGAGAATGGCTTTTGGTCTTAAGAACAGTCCAGCTACTTTCATGCGGTACATTAATTATATTTTTCTGGATTTAATTCAACAAGAGTGAATCTGCGTCTACATAGATGATATATTAATTGCTACGAAGACCATTCAAGAAAACATTGATATTTTAAATTTAGTATTTTCTCGACTAGTCAGTAACCTTTTAGAACTAAAACTAGAGAAGTGTAGCTTTATGTACACTCAAATTGAGTTTTTGGGATATACTATCAACAAGTTTGGTATCGCCCCTAATAAATCAAACATAGAAGCTATATCAGATTATCCAGTACCAAAAAATTTAAAAGATGTGTAACGTTTTCTTGGATTGGCCTCATATTTTAGATGGTTCACACATAATTTTGCACTCAAAGCTAAACGTTTATATGATTTGCTTAAAAAAGAATCTGTTTTTCTTTTTGATGCAGAAAAATTGGATTCTTTTGAAACCTTAAAAACCCCACTAATTGAAAAACCTGTTTTAGTTATATACAACCCGAAGGCCGAAACACAATTACATTGTGATGCCTCATCACATCGATTTGGGTCTATTTTCCTTCGACGTCAGTTTGATACTTTATTTCATCCCGTGGTTTATTTCAGTAAACGAACTTCCACCACTAAGTCAAAGTATCATAGTTACAAACTTGAGTTATTAGCAATAGTTTATTCAATACAACGTTTTCGTGTATACTTACAAGGTATTGAATTTACAATATTTTCTGATTGCAATAGTATTAAACTAGCCCTACAAAAAAAAAGAAATTAATCCAACATAGATCAAATAAACATATGCAACATGCGGATGCATTAAGTAGGAAAGACATATTAATAATAGAAGACAATTCATTTGAAAGAGTACTTAGTATTAAACAAGATCAAGACAAAGAAATTTGTGAAATCAGAGATCATTTAAAAAAACGTTAAAGTAAATTATATCAGTTGAGAGACGGATTAGTTTTAATAAAGGTGGACAAACTTCTGTTTTATGTCCCAAAATGCATAGAATCGAATATAATTAATTTTTACCTTGATAACATAGGGCATAATGGTATTAACAAATGTTGTGAATTAATTACTAGATCTTATTGGTTTCCTGAACTCAAAAACAAAATTAGAACATACATTTTGTAATGTTTTTCTTATTTATTTAGACAATAAACGGGTGAGATAAATTTTAAACACACGATATGGCTACTTACTAATTTATTTAAACACTAACTCACTAACACTTAATTTATATGTACTTAACTAGTCACTAAATTTAATTTATATGCACACTAACTTAATTATTAATTTATAACACTTTTATATTCACTTATTTACTGTTTATTTGTCAAGATCACTTTATCAACTAACTCACTCTTCCTGATCAGTCCCTTATATATTAAAGCCGTTTTTACTAGTAAATTCTGGGCTGCGGCTTACACAGTCACGAATAATTTTTCTGGCCTTTTCTAGATAACTCTGGTCGTAAACAGTTCTTTATAACTGCGTATCCGCCATAATTTTAACTTTTATACCTGGCTTAGACAGAGTCGGTTTTAGGGACTATACCAGTGTGCTGTTTCGTAACAATTTCAAATTTCTTGAAGTGTATCAGTTACTCTCCAAGCACTGGCAGGGTACACGGATTTTTAAACCAAAATGTAATTTACCATTTCACGCTTTACATTTGGATCATTATGGGCCTTTGAGCAAAACACAGTTTAGGCACAAATTTATTTTAGTTACCATAGACTCATTTACAAAATTTGTAAAACTTTACTCCTGCACCTCGACAGAAAGTAACCATGTTATTAATTAAACGTTTACAAAGTTACTTTGTCCATTACAGCAAACCATTGCGTATAATTTGTGATCGAGGAAGTAGTTTTACTTCTAAAGAATTCATAGCTTTTTTAGATGACTTAAATGTTGAGATAGTCCTAGTAGCCACAGGCATGACTCAAGCAAATGGTCAGGTTGAGGTAATAAACAATTCCATTAACAATATGTGTTCTAAACTAGTAGACGACCCAAATAAATGGGATAAAGTTTTAGCGGAAATTGAATTTGCCATAAACAATACAGTTAATCGTTCTATCGGACAAACTTCTAAGTATACTATTATTTGGAGTTCATCAAAGAGGCAACATTCATGATAACTTGAGGCTGTTTTTAGAAAGCAAAGTGGAACTACCTATGAGAGAAGAAACTTATCAAAATATTATAGGATCTCAAGAAGTTAACAAATTGTATTTTGACACAAAAACGAAAGGCGCGATATGAGCATAAAGTAGGGGATTATGTTATGATTTTAAACCATGATACTACCCCAGGGGTTAACAAAATATAAAGGTCCTTATATTATGAAAGCTGTCTTGGACCATGACACATATTATGACATAGAAGGTTTCCAAGTAACTCAAACACCTTATGAAGGAGTTGTATCTCCCTCCAGAATCAAATTGTGGCATCAAGAATCGGGTAAAGTAGAATAAAAGCAAAACATAAGACATTTGTATGTATATTTTAAAAACAGTTAATTGAAAAAATGGTTAACATGTTTATGCTGTGCCTAGAAAGTTTTGATATTCATTTTGTTCAAATTTCAGTTTTAGTAATAGTAGCAATTGACAAATAAGTATTTTGGAAAACTTAGCAATTTTGTATACCAGAAAACATCGCACTGTATTTTGTACATTTGACTATAATTTAGTATAACACTTATGTTTAATTAGGAATTATTATGACTTTATGATTATTTTCAGATATTATGATTATCGTCCTTATGATTATGTTTAGGAAGTATTGTAATTTTATGATTAATTACAGACATTATGTTTATTGTACCGGATGGGCAAATAAATGAGGTAAGCGGCTGTATTTCAGAAACTAATGATCGTAGAGAGCTACGGTAAAAAAAATTATGGGTAAAGTGGGCAAGGGATAATGCTGGAAATTATTTTCAAGTTTCCAAGATGGCTGCCAGTGGGCGTTTCCACCATATTGAATTACATAAAGTTACGTTTCTCGCGATTTCCCCAATGAATGTAACAAAAAAGTATTTGCGTTTTAATGTTAAGTTAAAGTCGAACATTTTTTGTAGAAACCATTTTTCTCTATCTTTCGAAATAAAGTGGTGGGGGGTATTTGAATGTTGTTTTAAATACATGCCTGTAACTTCGAAACGGCTTAATGGTTTTGGATAAATTTGGTATCACTGAAAAGAGCATTTCTTGAGCTTTTAGGTTTCTCGTAATCATGACAGTTGTGACCTACATGACCGCCGATAGAGGGCGTTATTCGATATTATAACCAAAAAATTAGATTTTCTCAAAAAATTTAAATGCAATGATATGACTATTTTTAAAATAGAAAATAGTCAAATGACCAGCCTGCGCAAACCGCATCTTAAATCTTTATCTTTACTAAAATTATTTTAAAAAATACCAAACCAGGAAAATTCATATATCCCTATTTAAAAATGCGTCGGTTGCTTTCGATGAGAAGGCAAGTAGTAGGCCATGGACACGACAATCGCCTAACAAAAATATTGTCAAGTAACATCAAACTTTTTTCACACGCAGTCCAATATTATTGATTGCATATTATTTGAGTACTTTTTGATCAAAATATATATAATGCGATTTATTATTTTTATTTTCAAAATGCAGCTATAGCTGCAAGACAGTATGCGGCACGGTATCCAGATCGCCGTAATTACGGGAGAAGAATGTTTCCGCGCTTGGTACAGCGATTACGCGATACTGGAAGTTTTCGTCGTCCTAAACGTCGCAAGCGTCGCAATGAAAGGACCGAAGAAAACAATATCAATGTCTTGGCTTACATAGAATTTGACAGACATGTAGGAACTAGAACATTGTCTCTAGACTTGGGAATAGCACAAACAACTGTTAGAAATATTTTGAAAGATTATAGGTAAATAATTTTATTTTATTCCAAGTATCTTAGCACATACTCTCAAATACACAATTCAGTGTTATTCTGATTATATTATTTTTACGCATATGTTGTTTTTCACTTATAGATTACATCCTTACCACATAGTCTTGCACCAGGCGTGGAATGAACAAGATTTCGATAATAGATTAAATTATTGTCAATGAATGCTAGGCATGCTTGAGGAAAACAGAAATTTCTTAACGGAAATTCTCTGGACCGGCGAGGCTACCTTTAGTAGTGATAGTAGTGATGGTAGAGTAAACCGTCATAATATGCATTATTGGTCCGATGAAAATCCGCATTGGTTAAGAGAAGTGCAGCACCGGGTACACTGGAGCCTAAATATGTGGTGCGGTATCATTGGGGACAGAATTATTGGACCTTATTTTTTTGATCAAGCTTTAACTGGTAACCGCTTCTTAGAGGTTTTGATCAACGACTTGCCAATTTTGTTGGAAGATGTGCCACTCGCAACTAGGAGAACTGTGTTTCTGCAATTAGATGGTTGTACGGAACATTATTCTATTAATGTCCGAAACCATATTAACGGAACCTTTTGAGAACGCTGGATAGGAAGGGGAAGCCTATTTCCTTAGCCGACAAGATCTCCCGACTTTACATGTCTTGATTTTTACTTGTGGGACGCTTAAAAGATATTGTTTTTCAAACTCCACCAACAACACGAATGGATATGGACAACAGAATTCGAAACTCAATTCGTTAATTATCAGCGGCAGAAATCGAGGCTGCGGTTCTGTCGACTCAAGAAAAACTGGAACAATATGTGTAATATGACGGAAAGCAATTTGAACACAGAAGGCATTCCACAACTTTATTTAAAAGGAAAATCGCTTATAAATACGAAAACGTGTGATTTAAAATCACAGCACTAAATAAACTGACATTTCTTGTGAATATTTTAGAGAGGAGTTTGTCTTTTATTTCCATTACCTTCTTATCGAAAGCATCCGATGCATTTTTAAATGGGGATATATGAATTTTCCCGGTTTAGTATTTTTTTTAATAATTTGAGTTAGGAAAAAGATATTAGGATGCGATTTGCGCAGGCTTATTGGTTGGTCATTTGTCTATTTTCTAGTCTAAAATAAGTCACATCATCGCATTTAAATTCTTTGAGAAAATCCAATATTTTGGTTATAATATCGAATAACGCCCTCTATCGGCGGCCGTGTACGTCACAACTGTCATGATTACGAGAAACCTAAAAGCCCAAGAAATGCTCTTTTCAATGATACCAAATTTATCCAAATCCATTAAGCCGTTTCGAAGTTACAGGCAGTTATTATAAAATCGTCAAATTAAACCATTAACACAGCATCAGATAAAAACGAATACTACTTTAAAATATCTAATATCGTCTGTAGTTCCATTATTTTATTTTTTCAGGGACTACTATTCTTACTACAAAATTTAAAATTGTACTGCAATATACTACAAACGATTTTAAGTGTATTACGTAGTTTTCGTTTTTATCTGATGCTGTTTTAATCGTTTAATTTGACGATTTTATTTTGCAGGCATTACAATTTCTACTGCAAAAATAAAAATGAAACTACAATTACCTACATTGTTTGTAGTAAGTGTGAGACTACAATGAGGTTATTTTTCTATCGGGTTTTTCAATTATTTTAAGTTTTCAGGGACTAAAAAATTTAAAAGTATTACAATATACTACAAACGATTTTAGATGTATTAAAGTAGTTTTCGTTTTTATCCGATGATATTTTAATGGTTTGATTTGAAGATTTCATTTTTCGAGCATTACAATTTCTAGAAAAATAAAAATTGTTACTACAATTATCTACATCGTTGGTAGTAAGTATTAGGCTAAAATGATATTAAATGAGTGAAGTCAGCTGAGTGTACCAGAGAAAAAACAATATCAAGAAAAGACTTTTTTTATATTTTGGTACAATGATTTATTTAGCAGAGCGCTTTCAGTTTAATAACAAACCATCCTCAGTGCCCCCTGTAAGAGTGAGAAAATTGATCTTACAATCTCGATATGAAATACAAGGTTTTTAAAGGCATAAAGCCAATTAAATACATTTTACTTACATGGTCAGGGTGTACAACAAATCATCACATTTAGATGCAACATACACGAATTAAAATACAATGCTTAGCACACAGTCAGCATCCAATAAAACAATAATAATAAAAACAACACCTTCAACCCATTGTCCAATGGATAAATCCCTGAAATAGGGAAGAAATTTTTAACTCAATGAGTCAGCTGTTTGACATACGACAACTGCAAATGGTACTGAACAATGTTCGAAGGTGAGAACTAGTAGGTTGACCAACAACAACCGGTGCTTCGGTGACGTCATCAGTACCATAGAAACAGAAGTTGACTAAAGCTTCAAAGATAAACAAATTTCATTAGCAATTTTCGTTCGGATGACCCCCCAGAGAAACAAACATGTGTTGGTCTGAATGACTGGAAATAGTCCAGGGTTTAAACCATATATGTTGGTGATCTGTGATATCATCTTATGATAAAGATATAGTCCCGCAAGAAAAAGAAAAATGAAAAGTAACATTGAAGAAAACGTAACACTATCAGATAAGAGATTGACGCCCGTACACCATCCCACCCCGGAATCCTAATCAGGGAAGCGACCTGAAAGTCTCCGAAGGGAAAACAATTACTCCTCGAGGCATTTACTCCGACAAGCATTGTCGGAGTGATGTGATTGTGATGCAACCTACATCGGTAGGACTTGTAGATCCCTAAAAACAAGAGTCATTGAACATGAAAAAACTCCGGAGAAATCCGTATTTGGACATCACTTAAAATTCAATAACCACAACATCGACTATGAGAGCGGAGTAACACTCTTGCATAACATTACAACAAAACAATTTTTGAAACTTGATTTGTATGAGGATTTGGAAATCATGATAGAGGTCAATAAAAACAATAAGTGCCTTAATGTACAGACGGAGTTTGATAGAGATTTTACCCCTCTACATAGGAGACTTTATGATGGTGAGATGCTACTTGATGACGATAATGGTTCAGATCAGTTGGGACCAATACATCGCGTGATCGGAACACCATAATTCCAGCTATATTTTCAACTTCCATTACGGAAGTTTTCATGCTTCTGCGCCTCTCCTATTTGGGGCCTCTTCCAGGGGATCGGCCGGTTTGTTGCTGAGGGATTGTAATCCAATGCTTGTCGGAGTAAATGCCTCGAGGAGTAATTGTTTTCCCTTCGGAGACTTTCAGGTCGCTTCCCTGATTAGGATTCCGGGGTGGGATGGTGTACGGGCGTCAATCTCTTATCTGATAGTGTTACGTTTTCTTCAATGTTACTTTTCACTTTTCTTTTTCTTGCGGGACTATATCTTTATCATAAGATGATATCACAGATCACCAACATATATGGTTTAAACCCTGGACTATTTCCAGTCATTCAGACCAACACATGTTTGTTTCTCTGGGGGGTCATCCGAACGAAAATTGCTAATGAAATTTGTTTATCTTTGTAGCTTTAGTCAACTTCTGTTTCTATGGTTCTGAGGACGTCACCGAAGCACCGGTTGTTGTTGGTCAACCTACTAGTTCTCACCTTCGAACATTGTTCAGTACCATTTGCAGTTGTCGTATGTCAAACAGCTGACTCATTGAGTTAAAAATTTCTACCCTATTTCAGGGATTTATCCATTGGACAATGGGTTGAAGGTGTTGTTTTTATTATTATTGTTTTATTGGATGCTGACTGTGTGCTAAGCATTGTATTTTAATTCGTGTATATTGCTTCTAAATGTGATGATTTGTTGTACACCCTGACCATGTAAGTAAAATGTATTTAATTGGCTTTATGCCTTTAAAAACCTTGTATTTCATATCGAGATTGTAAGATCAATTTTCTCACTCTTACAGGGGGCACTGAGGATGGTTTGTTATTAAACTGAAAGCGCTCTGCTAAATAAATCATTGTACCAAAATATATATATAAAAAAAGTCTTTTCTTGATAAAATGATATTATTTTTCTATCCTTTTATTCGATTATTTCAAATTTTCAGGGACAAATAATCTTACTACCAAATTTAAAATTGTACCACAATATACTACAAACGATTTTAGATATATTAAAGTAGCTTGCGTTTTTCTCCGATGGGCGTTAATGGTTTAATTTGATGATTTCTTTTGGGCACTACAATTTCTACTACAAAAATAAAAATGTTACTACAATTAACTACATCGTTTGTAGTAGGTAAGTGTGAGATTAAAATGAGATTTTTTTATTAAGTCGGTTTCCAGGTTCATACAGCTCCAGTAGCTGACGATTATCACGCATCCAAAATCATGGCAGGCGCGTTTGAAATCAGCAAAAATTAACAAAACAAATTTTAAAAGTATTTTACCAGACTCACTGATAAAAAGTTCAGGTTTGATCATTTACATACAGGTTACGGTCCACTCGCTCTTAGACTATATACGCAACGGATGGTATTTTAGACACAAGGCCTTGGTAATTTTGGCTGTTTTTCTGACGAACTTGGCATCGAGGAACCATGATAATCAATAAACATTAAATTAATTAACTTAAAAGTTTATTTTGTCACTAAAAGTCTTGAAAAACACATCAAAACGAAAGAACTGAATGTTTATTTTCTAGTCGTAATGGCGCTCGTATAAACAAACCACGTTTGACATTATTTACTACAATACTACATCGTTTCGAAATGATCGTCGAGCACACTTCGGCGATATTTACATCTCTCTTTATATGGTAATTAAACAAGGACAAAACTATTAAATAGCTTACTTTGACACATAAAAGGGGTACTAAAATTTCGAGCAGTGTTGTCACTTTTAGTTATAACCATAAAGGTATCTAAGGTTACAACAAATACTTGTTTAAAATTTATATAAGAATATGCCTTCATTCAATAAAATTCAAGTATTATTAATTACTTTTAAAAGCAGCGACTCAAATGTATAAATTAGTATGACTTTTTTTCTTTGCATAACTTTTTAACACATTTTCAATTAAACTTCTAATTTCATTTTTCCTGCAACCAAAGAGACTTTGTAAATATGGCAAATCAGTGGAAGTGTCCGCAAGTGAGCTTAGAATGTGACTCGATGTTTGGGGCAAGAAAAAATCAAAACAAACATATCTATTTTATTTGTGAATCTGAGGTTTTTGTAATGAAACTGTTTCTAAATAATTCCACAATATAATGAAAAAATTCTAAGAAATTGACAATTGTTTCCATATTAAATATCATTGTCAGAATGACAGAAATTACATTTCATTTGATGCCTACCTGATGTTTAATAATTATTTTTGGTTAGACCAAGAAGTGGCCTATCTTATGATTGACTCAATATGTATGAATAGAAGAAAGAAGAGAATTTTATTAATATTAAAGCTTAGATATTATTAGCCCTATGGGTATATCTTGAATATGTTTTTCCCATTTAAGATCAGTATAACTGTGCAATCATATTGAAAACCAGGAAAACTACTGCTGATTTTTACAATTATTACTTAAGAAAACAGTTTAAAAGTAGAGAACTCTCTAGATTTATCTGTTCATTGACGACTTCATATCGTGGATGTCTTCTAATTTCTAACTCTTTAAGGAAATCCAGTTCTGTGTTAGGTGTCAAGTAGATGTTTTGCGTAGTGGGATTTCTCTGGTGGTTTTAATCTGTATACTCTTAAGTGTTCTCTGTATCTAATTTCAAAATTTCTAAGGATTTGACCCAAATAGACAGCATTACATTCTGGACATTTAAGTTTATATATACCAGACTTCTTTAATGGGGATATTTTTGTTTTTGCATTCAACAATTTTATACTAACATGACTTTCTGTTTCAAAAGAAATTGTTGTATTTGTTGCTAAAGATATTATTAGCAATATTACCAGCATATGTGACGGTTTCGTAACTTTTTATATATTTAGTTTGTTTAGGAAATATTAGTTATATTGCCACTTTTTCCTCTTTTTTATTCAGTTATATATTTATTATAAGTAATGGATAACCGTTGGATTTTGCTATTTGTTTAATTGTCTTAATTTCTCTATCAAAATTATTATATTTGTTCATAGGAACTGAAAATGCTCTATATATCCTTGTATTATATGCTGCTAATTTATGTGACATGGTATGATTGGAATTATATGGAATAGTCACCTCAGTGCGTGTTAGTTTTCTGTAAATTGAATAATCAAGTACATTATTAACTCTTTGAATTTTTAAATTAAGAAGATTGATCGAGTTGTTTTCTTCAACTTCTATTGTACATTTAATTTTTGGGTGTAAATTATTAATTGGTTGAAAAATAATGTCTGTCAAGCTAGCATAGCCATGTCACTTCGCTCAAATGATTTATTACGTCAAAAGCTAATTTATTTATTCCGAGAAACAATGGCTATGCCAGCTTGAACCTCAAGGTAGCATAGCCATAGCCAAAGCCCGGAAGGGAAGAGGGTTACATGGGACTACTCGGCGGCATATTTTATTGCTAATTAACTGCTAGAAGGTGTCATGAAGATAAATTCGCAAAACCGATCCCACCCAATTAACAATTTGCTATTTTATAATAGTCCTAGAAATGTTTTGGCGATAAATATTATAAAACAATGTTAGTCTCAGAAACGTTTTCAAAATGTTTATAAAATATCTATAAACACAAAATGGGCACAATTTATAAAACATTTTGTTTATATAATATATTTTATAAGTGCTATAGTGATTACTATAAAACAAATATACAATGTTTATAAAAATACAATACAATTGTTTTATAAAAGATTTATAAGTGTTTAAAAATGTGCTAGAAAATTTCTTAAATTTTTTTATGCGATAATAGTTAAAAAATTATTATATTAAGATTGTATATATGTTTCATAATCAAATTACATGCCACATTATTGCTATTATAGACGTATTAATAAATCAACTTTGTTTTATTAATATGTTTGTAATAAGGTAAATTGTTTTCAAATAATTAAATAATTATATTCAGCGTTGCTGGTGATAATCAATAAATGCATACATGAACAGCATCAACTTTAGAAGGAAAATAAAGATGTCCGACTATTGTAACTTAAATTTGATTTATGTGCAAGTATTAGTTTCAGACATAAAGAAAATTTTGATGCGAAACAAATTTTACTGTGATTTATATGGTAAAAGGTAGTGGATTTTTCATGCGCTCCAATTTTATCAAGTTTTTCTAATAATTTTAGAAGTTAAAAATTAAAAATATAAGTTTTAGTAGTAATATTTGAAATTACTAGTTGTTTTCTTCCAAATTTGCTTATACTCGATGTTATTTTCACATAAAACTATTTGAAATAGTGAAATATATTTTATTCTTTACAGATATTATTAAAATTTTATCTATATCTGATTATTAACATGGCTGCCAGTAATGTAACAGTTTAGTGGACAAACTAGGTTTTATAAAATAATTTACCAACATGTGCGATACTTTTAAAATTTGTATAAAATATACTTAATTTTCAAAAGAACCCTTCAAAACAGGACCGTATTTTAAAAATATAATGAATAAAGGAATTGATAAAGAAATTTAACAGGATTATATACTTTTAAAGTGTAAATACGAATAAACGAAGGGATGCAAGCCACTGGAAACATAATCTGTCCTTAAATATTCACCTCCAAAATGTATTTATACAGATGTACGCTTATCTCATCTAAAAAGTTACATTTAGGAGGATGAAGGAGTTACTGACAGCTTCGTGATCTGTCAAAGCTATATGTACATACTTAACTATTCATCTTCCATCTCATCAAGGTTTATGTTATTAGTATTTGTAGATGAGATAGAAAAGGATGATAGCTTATATAGCTTGGAGAAAGGCATGTCGGGCTTGAATAAAGCCAATATTGAAATATGGCGAGTAACATCCCAGACGTATGTCTCTTCTTAGCCCTAATCGCATTATTACATTCTCAAGAATCTGATGGAGATAACAAGTAATAAATCCTTCTTGATGCAATAATGATATAGTTTTGAATAACTTTGGTGAAAACCGCATTCAAATCAGTAAATGTGTTTTGGCAAAAAATGACAGCACTCCTGGACCTCGTTAATTCAATGCCAACCAATTTTCTAGCGTGCATACGATGTAGCGCGCGTCCTACGTCTCGTATGAAAGAGGATTTAAATCAATTGACAAGTCATCTCGAGCCTAGTGTAACAATTAACGGAACTAAAATTAATGAAATTTACTGTCCCGACCATTATTTTGTGGAGTCTACTTTTATTACTGTTTTAAATGAGACTAAATGTTTCTATGATAATTCCACAATATATTGATAAAATGTTAAATCGAAACAATTGTCAAATTTCTTATATGTGTAATTATCTTAGAAACATTTAGTTCATTTAAAACAGAACTAAAATTGTTAAATTCTGCTAAGGCCAAAGTTATCGACGTTTAAAGAAAACAAACATTTCCTCTATACATTTTTATACCTACCCCTTCATGCCGAAAACCCTGAAAATAAAGAATTTTTCCATTTAATCAAAGTTGTAGCCCCATTGTACGGCCATTGTAAAGCTCATATTTTCCATGTGTGCCTTTTTACTTTAAATAGATAGGTTTTTGTAAATTGGCGATAATTTTTTTTCCAAGATTTTGGCCTAGAGCCACTTTTATGTTGTCCCTGAATATTAGAAGACAATTTTAATTAAAACACTTTCATTATAAGAAATACGCAGGTCTACAATTTAGAATTAATTAGTATTTTTAGAAACTAGAAAACAATCACTTTATAAAACTAGTGTATTCTAGTTATTATTACTTGAAATGCCATCCCTGGTCAATAATTTTACGAGACTTCATGTACAGATTAAACTATTGTGAATATTTTAATTAAATAGTATTAAAAATGTCCATCACGGTCCTGTTCGTTCTGTTGTTCGGTGTATCAACGTATTTTATCGATGTTTATAAAATAAATCACCTTCTTTCGCGTCAAAGTCATTTTATAAAAAGATCAACGAACTCAATTTCAAGCAGATATTGTGTCCATTCTTGCACTTATAAAATATTTTTAATGTTTTTTTAAAAGTCTAACCTAAATTTGTTGTTTATTATTTGGTGGACGGCGTCATAAGAATTACGAAAGTACACATTACGTTATTCCGTCAGGTAAGTGATTTTATTGGTACAATTAGGTATTATTTCAGATATTTGCATTCAAGACTTGTTTTGTAATATGGAGTGAATTATTTACTTTTCTGTAGTGTGTAACAGTTTAGTTTGCATTCGTAAATGTTAGGTTACTTTTAATAATTCTTGTTCTCTTTGTTTTAGACTGTTTAAAATCGTTCAAACTACCGAAAAAGGTTTAGATCTTTTAAGTATTGTTCCTGCTGCATAAGAACAAAAAGTATAATTGGTATGACCGGAATGCATTTTGTTCTATACATTAACGCTAAGTATCTTAAAAAGTAAAATGGCGCTCCATAATTGCGGGTTAAAAATAATCGTTAGACAGTATTTAATAATTGTAGAATTATTAAATACATTTTAACGATTATTATTTGAAATCATAATATTAAATGAATATATCGTCAAATAAGCATTTTAAATTATAATATTGACTGGACTATGATGGTATTTAAATCAAACGATAAGCCGAAACCTTACAGTCCACACTATATCTCTTACGTCTACTGTACTTACAGTTTCATGATGTTTAAAGTATTGAATTCTATCTTGTGTATTCAAGTTTTTTTTCAGTTTTTGCTCTTGCTTCTTAAATTTCTCGTGTTTCATCGTGCTGACACTTTCTGATTTTGTCATCTAAACAGTGAAATTCTACTTGATGTAGCTGGAACGTGAGTTCAAAATGTACAACTTTTATGTAGGTGTCGAAGGAGTCTCTTATTTTAAACCATTTTTTACATTAAGCCAGACTCGTTGAGCACATTTTATAGCTTTTGTGCTTGAGGCGTTTTATTATGGCATTTTATATTTACATAATTTGGTATCACTTCTTTTCTAAGGCATTTTTAGTTAAACCAGATGGTTTGTGATGCTTTGCAGCGTTTTTCTAGTAACTTCTTGTATGGTTGGGTCAACTCTTCTCTCGAAGATTTTTTAATGAAATGCACTGCTTCGACTTTTACTCTGTGGAATTTACTAATATTATGTTTTAAATGAAACTAACTGTTTCTAAATAACTCCACAATATATTTAAAAAATGGTAAAAATTGTACAAGTTTCGATGATGATAATAATATCGAAACAATTGTGAATTTTTTAGAATTTTGACCATTTTTTCAATATATTGTTACGAAACAGCAACCTGGTATAGTCCCTAAAACCGACTCTGTCTAAGCCAGGTATAAAAGTTAAAATTATGGCGGATACGCAGTTATAAAAAACTGTTTACGACTCTACGACTATCTTATGTAAACATTGTTTTTTTGACCAGAGTTATCTAGAAAAAAAATAAATTAGTAAGTAGCCATACCGAGTGTTTAAAATTTATCCCACCCGTTTATTGTCTAAATAAATAACAAAAAACATTACATTGGTGTCAGGTGTGGGGTAATATAAATAAATTGCTACGTAAAAATGGCCAAGATATTAAGGGATCTGAAAGTAGCGGAATTAAGAGCAGAATTGGAAGATCGTGAGTTGGAAACGTCCGGTAAGAAAAGTGAATTAGTAGAAAGACTTAAAGTGGCACTGGAAAATGACGGCTTTGATCCAGCAACAGTTTTATTTAATGACGAGGCTTCCACCTTAATCTCGTCAATTTCTGCTAATATTTCTGCTAACATTTCTGCTAACATGGACGAGAAGATTTCTGCCATGGAAGAGAACATGGACGAGAAGATTTCTACTATGAAGAATGATATTTCGGCTAACATGGACGAGAAGATTTCTTCCATGGAAGAGAAGATTTCTGCTAATATTTCTGCTAACATGGACGAGAAGATTTCTACTTTGAAGGACGATATATCTGCCGATATCTTATTAATGAAAAACGACATTGCCGCTGACGTGGAAAATGAAATTACGTCCCTAAAATCTGAAATCGAGGATAAGATGTCAACGATGGACGAGAAAATCGAGAATAAAATGTCAACAATGGACGAGAAAATCGAGAATAAGATTACAACGATAGACGAGAAAATCAAGAAGTTAGAGGAAAAGATTGCCGATTCCAGAACGCGAGGCACGCCAGAGGAAGAAAAGAAGACCGAGCAAACGAAACCTTGCAAGCCAGAAACACTAAGTTTGAAGACATTGGCAGTTTTACCCGAGTCAAGGCGCCAACGTTCGATGGAAAAATGTCGTGGACCAATTATGTGAAACAATTTGAAGCAGCCGCTAGAGTGAATAATTGGTCCGATAGAGAGAAGGCAGTGAATTTAACCATCGCGCTTCGCGGAGATGCCTTAGATGTACTTCAGACGATACCTTTGGAAGAAACGGACGACTTCGAGCAGCTGAAGAAGAGGTTGGACATGCGATATGGTCATGAACATTTAGAATATCTGTACCAATCTCAGCTGAAGAACCGAAGGCAGAAACATGATGAATCCCTTCAAGAGTATGAAGTGGACATCGCCCGACTAGTTCGATTTGCTTATCCGTCAGCACCAGAGAACATGATGGAATGTCTGGGCATTCAGGCCTTTATTGATGGCTTACGTGACCCCGATATGCACAGGACACTTCATTTAGGCCATCCGAAAACATTAGTCGACGCATTGACAGCTGCTCTTGAATATGAAGCAGCAACGAAGGCTTCAGGATATAACAAAATTAGGACCATCCAAAAAGGAGGTGATGAAGACAGATTTGACCAGTTCGTCAGTTTCATAAAAGGTATGATGGACAAGAAACCGAGAAAAATCAGATGCTGGAATTGTGGCGAGCTAGGGCATGTACGTAGTTCGTGTAAGCGCCCCAAGACTCCTGCAACCCAAGAACCCCAGTCATAGGAAAACTAGAATGGGTCGGCTACGAGGGGGCAGCACCGACCCATGATCGTTCCAAAGACCCTCTCATACTGATAGCTTCGCTCAGATGTCGCAACGACAGTGTATATGTGGATGGCGAAGTAAATGGCAATAAATATGCTCTGCTGGTTGACACTGGAGCAACTAGAACCATTATACGACCAGAGATAATAAACCCCAAGAAGAAGCTTCTACCAACGAGACTGCGACTGCGGACCGCCACAGGCGAGAGTGCCAACGTTCACGGGGAAACACAAATCCAATTGGGAATTGGAGCAGAAAAGTTCACGCATACGGTAATCGTAGCTGACATTGAAGAATACGTGATTCTGGGAATGGACGTAATGAATGTACATTGTTTCCAATTAGACTTTAGAAACAGAACCATTAAAGTGGGTTCCGAGGAGGTGTTCCTGCATCCATATGAAGGCAACGCGGTGTTGGCAGCTGTACAGGAAGATACCGTTCTACCTGCACGAAGCGAAACCATGATAGTAGCACGGCTACAGGGAATCATGGAGGAAGGTACACCGGTTATGATGGAGCCAAGGAACCACGACGAAGAAGTTGGCAAAGGAGTTCTAATTGGAAAAGGATTGGTCACGCCGGCGAAAGAGATCCCAGTACGTGTGATAAACGTGAACGATTACCCAATTACAATCAAGAAGGAAACCAAGATTGGATCCTGCGTACCAGTGACGTCTATAGTTCGTCAAACAACGACCACTGACAATTCTAATGCCAGATTCGAACAAATGTTATCAGTAGCTGGTCAATCTTTGGATCGAGCTGAAAAAAGAGAATGAGAGAATTTCTCTTGAAGTATCGAGACGTATTCGTACCAAAAGGAGGAAAGACTAACAGAACATCAGCCGTCAAACACAAAATCGATACTGGTAATGCTAAGCCAATTAGACAATTAGCTCGAAGACTTCCACGAGCGAAGAGAGAGGAAGCTGAAAGAATAATTCGAGAGATGGCAGAAGAAAAAGTAATAGAACCATCTACTAGTCCATGGGTGTCTCCAGTCGTGCTCGTCAAGAAAAAGGATGGAACTACGAGATTCTGCGTCGATTATCGCCAGCTTAACAACGTGACGAAGAAAGACAGCTATCCCCTGCCTCGAATTGACGATACGCTAGACACTTTGGCCGGCAGCAAACAATTTTCCACCTTGGACCTGAAGTCTGGTTATTGGCAAGTGGAAATGGACCCAGAAGATAAAGAGAAGATTGCTTTTACCACCGGATCTGGATTATGGCAATTCAACGTTATGCCATTCGGGCTCTGTAATGCACCTGCGACATTTGAAAGACTTATGGAAAATGTCTTGAGAGGGTTGTCTTGGAAGACATGCCTGGTCTATTTGGACGACATCGTAGTACTGGGGAAGACATTTGACGAGCATCTGAAGAATTTGGAAGACTTATTCAAACGACTCCAAGCTGCCCAGCTCATGTTAAACCCGAAGAAATGTCAGCTATTCCAAAACCGAGTCAACTATCTAGGTCATATAGTGAGCAATGAAGGAGTGGCGGTGGATCCAGAGAAAATTGCTTCCATTCAGCAATGGCCGTCTTTCGAAAGAAGTTCGGGCAATTAGAAAAACTTGAAGACCAGATTCCAGCCCCTGGCAAGACACTGAAACTGAAACATAATTCGCGGTACGTCTTCTACGTGGTAACTAAAAATGAATTCCAAGATCGATCTACCTACCGCGATGTGTGGGAAGCACTTCGAAACCTCCGAGACCATGTGTTGGAATCCAACGTGAAGAAACTGGCTATGCCTAAGATATCGAGTAACCAGTTGGACTGGCGAATCATCAGGAACATGGTAGAGATTAACTTCCTAGATACCAGTGTCCAGATAATAATTTGCAGCTACAACCCCCGTTATCAGTATCCGATGAAGACGGTGCCCTGTTATTTCCATAAGATCAGAAAGTGTGGAAATGGGGCCAGTTGCCGATTCAAACATGCAGTCTCGTCTACATAAAAGTTCCAGGAGGAATTTCCATTTAAGGAGGGGGTAATGTTACGAAACAGCAACCTGGTATAGTCCCTAAAACCGACTCTGTCTAAGCCAGGTATAAAAGTTAAAATTATGGCGGATACGCAGTTATAAAAAACTGTTTACGACTCTACGACTATCTTATGTAAACATTGTTTTTGTGACCAGAGTTATCTAGAAAAGGCCAGAATCAATTGTCCGGAATTAACTAGTAAAAATGGCTTTAATATATAAGGGGACTGATCCGGAAGAGTTAGATAGTTGATAATTAGACATCGTGAGATAAACAAATAAATTAGTGAATATAAATTAGTAAACTGTTCATATAAATTAGTCTAAGTGAATATACTGTATATATAAATTAAGTGTTAGTGTTTAGTGAGTTAGTGTTTAAATAAATTAGTAAGTAGCAATACCGAGTGTTTAAAATTTATCCCACCCGTTTATTGTCTAAATAAATAACAAAAAACATTACAATATTGTGGAATTATTTAGAAACAGTTTCAATTAAAAAAGTAAAAATAAAAATACTTTATACTAAGAAATAACGGGCCCTTAGTGGGGTCCTGCAAATACAACTGCAGCATTATTGTTTATGTGCATGCATTATGTGTTTCTTTGGGTTTGGTGATTCTGGAATTCAACTAAATATTAATATCTATTCCTTATTCTTCCCACATTAATTTTTATGCAAGAATTTTTATTTTTATTATGTTCTGTCCTGCGTTTACCTTGATTAATTCTAATCCATCATATATCATCGGCATCAAATGGATCGCGTTCTCGAACGAGAAAAGCAAAATTATTGAGGTCAGCATGAGCCTATGGATAATATAAAACCTTATCGGGCCGTTAATCTGATATAGAGGGATTATTTTGCTAATTTACTTATAGATGAAAATGGATATTATCGTCAAGTAATATCTACGGTGAATAGTAAGTGTGTGAGTAAAATTTTTATATCAACTAACCGGATACTTGTATATTACCGCAACGGAATGTAAAATGTTCAAGTTACGGCCACAACTATTTTCTACCTATTTATTATTGCTCAAATATAATTAAATTATCGCATTTTAGTGTAATAATAATAAACATCTTGATTATTTTCAGTTGTCAGTACACTTATTTTTATTAAAATAGTTTTTCCTACCCTATTATTGATATAAATGAAACATATGATATGAATTCCCAAAATTACAATTTTTATTACTATCGTCGGAAGGTAATGCTGAAGGCGGCAAAAAAATCAAATAAACAAAGTGGAACCTAAAAAATTTGCTTACATTGATGAAAAACTTAAAAAAACTCAATAGAAATGTTAATTTTACATATTTCCGTTTTGAATAAATTCTGTTGAAATTATTATTCTGATTCGTTGTGAATTTGGGCCTGCAAGATCTTTGGTCATAATCATTTCTCACAGATTCTTATGTAACTAAGTAGTGCTTTAGTAGTTTGCTTCAGACATGAGAAAAGTGTAACGGGCAAACCTTCAGCAAGTCTAAAGAGACATCAAGGGTCAATGTCACAGTTTTTCAGTGGTTTAAGACTACTAATGAAATATTTGATCTGAACGCACTCTTCTGGAAAATCGGAACTCAAATCGTCGCTATAAAGTTCAAGAATTTTTTGAGTACTAGAGATTATTTCGTTGTCAGTAGCTGTTATTAAATTAGTCAAGAATCCGCATTTTTCAGATATTTTTCATACGAACATTTTTTTCTGTTCAACTCCGCTACCATTGTATCAATAATGACGTAAAATACATTGATTTTCATTTTATTTGAACCTTCAATAAATTCGACGACATTTTCCCTTGATTCTCTCTCCACTGACAGGTTTCATAATTTTTCTTCTGTTAGTTTCGACTTCATAAACTGAGCATTTTGTCAAGTACCAAATTCTCGAAATTATTTCTAACGAAGTTCAAATAACCTACCAAAGAATCGTATAATTTCACCACGAGAAGTGCGTCCGTCGTTACGATTTGAATACTTATATTTATTCTATCAAATTTAGATAGAATGTCGTTCCACACTGCCAATAATACATCAGTCCCTAATTGGCGTAAATTTAGTAGCTGCTCACTGGTTTTTGTCATTAATAATTTGTTCTAAACAATATTCAAAACAGTCATAACCATTATACAAGGCTTTCACAGCATCTGCTCTTGCCGACCATCGAGTAGGAGACACTCTTTTTGGACAAAGCTTGGATTGCTGTTTTGGAAGAGAAACTAGAATAATTTCCCTACGATGTGTGGATGCAGAAAAAAATGTATATAAATCATTGAGAAACATGAAACATGAGACAACACTCTGCAGCACAATTACCAATTAAACTGAGCGAATGAGCTGCACACGGGATGTAGAATGCTAAATTATTCCGTGTTTTGATTCGCTGTTGTAGACCTGAATACGCCCCAGACATATTGCTGGCTTTATTGTATGATGCAATTAATAATATCTAATTTTAAATAATTCAATGTTTTTATTATAGCCTCTTCCATATGGGAAGCTTTATGTCAAACTTTACTCATGAATTTAAAAAAACGTTCAGCAATACTACCATCTGATAGTATATAACCAAATATAAACGTAAGTTGATCTATATGGGAAACGTCAGGAGTCGAATCTAAACTTATGGTATAATATTTAGATATTTTCAATTCTTGTACTATTTTGTTTCTGACCAGTTCTGCAATACATCCTATGAATTAATTACATATTGTTTTAGAAAGATATGAGACGACCCTTACCTTTATCTACTTTTTCTTCAAAATGATTTTTAAGCAAAGGATCAAACTTGGCTAATAGAATGAGAGTTTCTAGATAATTTCCCGGATTATCTTGTCCAACATGCTCAAAACTTCCGCGAAATGCTAGACCCTGTTTTGCTAAAACTTAATTGCAGCTAGTATCCTTTTCAAAACGTCTCTCCAATAATTCATATCCAAGACATATTGTGTTGTAAAGAAGAATCAATTTTACCTTGAGTTTTTGAGCGCAAAATGAAAGTTTTAATATTTTCACGATGTTCCAGAGAACGCCCATGTTCATATATTTTTTCCATATGTTTCCAATCGTTAAAACCATTCACAAAAGATTAACAGTTATTAATATTACTGAATAATTTACATTGTATGCAGTATAATTTGTAAGTAGAATCATAATACATGTCGTGTCCATCTTTATTTTCTCTCATTTAAACTGCCCATAATTTCTAAACAGTTTGAGATAGAAACATGCGGTTTTCACTAAAATGTTCCATTTTTGCACACGTTTTGTCTAAAAAAGCTAACTTTTTTTTATTCGTTTTGCCTACGTCACAACAAAAATGGCGGTCGTTTGACAATTTTTTTGTTGACTTTTGTTAATGGAACACCCAGTATATTTTTTTGTAGTTTGAAAGAACCGACCTTACCTATTCTTCAATGCAAATTTTGTTAAAATCGGTTAATGTGTGACTGAGCAATTAACTTTTAAACTGAAAGATGCTTACTTAGTACTTTTAATCATAATACTCGTAGCTTTGGAAGTTTTATGTAAATGTCAAATTTATCAACGAATTGTCAGTCAATGTTATTGTTTGTTTTTATGTGAAAATGGTGTTTTCAGACGTAGAAAAAGCAAATGTTGTACTTACCTTTGCTGAAACTAAATCGGTGATTTTAACTCAAAGACGTTTTTTCAGATATTTTCTTAAACAACCACTCAGTTCAAACAGAATTAGAAGTTGGTTCCGCACTTATAAAGAAACTGGATCATTACCAAACGTCAATCTAATAATAATTAATTATAACTATCACTTTTTTGTTTGTGTCTTGTGTTGAATAAAATTTAATTTCATTGTTGTTACGTTTTGTGATTAAGTACTACTTTGCATCTCTCATTTTAAAAGTTAATTGCTCAGTCACATGTTTACCGATTTCAAAAAATTTTGCACTGAAGAATAGGTAAAGGTCGGTTCTTTAAAACTACAAAAAAATATACTGGATGTTCCATTAACAAAAGTCAACAAAAAAATTGTCAAACATCCGCCATTTTTGTTGTGACGTAGGCAAGACGAATAAAAAAAACTTAACTTTTTTAAACAAAACTTGTGATAAAATGGAACATTTTAGTGAAAACCGCATGTTTCTATCTCAAACCGTTTAGAAGTTATGGGCAGTAAAAATGAGGGAAAATAAAGATGGAGCCACTCACGACGAATATTTTGTCCATTAGCCAGCTGATAATAAAACATTTTCTTCGATCCGTATCTTGCGACATTTCCATAGACTCGCTTCGTGTTTTCAAAATTGATCTCATGCAAGTTTTGAACTAATTTAGATTTCAAGACCGCATCTATCAAGAAATCATTGATTTTCCAAGTAGCAGGATCCATACAAAAATGTTTGATTTCAGCACTAATATCCAGAACTTCACAATCACCTCCATTATCATTATTATCAAGAATGTTCTTGTCCAATTTTGGTTGAACATGCTGGTCCACCGGGTTCACACATGTGCCTGGATTTTCACTATTTTGACTATCAACTGAAATCAGGGATAATAATCAATCAATAATGATAATAAATACCGCTGCCAATGGAATCGGTACTTCTATTCCGTACATGGCACAAAATTATTTTTTGTTGAATACTATTTTTCTCGATGTTCCTGATCATTTTGAGAACTAACTTTTAAGAGTTCAAGCAGCTAGATTTATTTCTGTCGATGAAGAGATTATCCAATTTGGGAATTCTAGCAGTTTTTCAGACTTCTCTTGCTTTTGTTTCTGAGCTTTACGCCTCTGTGCCCCACTAGGTTTTATATAACTCATTTTGAGTTTATTTAATTTAATTAAAATTTTACAGGCGTTTATTCCAATTTTTATCACAAATCACAATTGAAACAGTTCAGAGGAGTGAATTGGGAAAACTAATTATTTTTATTTCCAAATTGTAAGTGTAATAATTATCTTTGAGTCCTACCGATTTTTTTAATTATGCAACGTTCTGACAATGTTCAAATATTCGAAAAAAGTCGGTTTTGCCTTTGAAGCAAGTAAAAGGCACCGAGTGGCCCATTGCGAGATTTTTCCAACGTGGCTTCCGACAAAAAGCCCAAAAAAAAGACAAAGGACGTCGCACCGAATCCGGCACTTCTTGGTATGTAAACATGAAACATCATTTCCCTATTCAGATTTAAGCCTTTTACCACTTAACGAGTATGATTTTAATAATCATGAAATTTTTTCGCCCCCTATTTGAATTTCGCCCCTGGGCAATTGGCCATTGTGCCCTGTGGTTAATCCGGCGCTGCGAGAGAGGCACTGTTTTGTCAAGGGCCCCGGTTTTTCAGTAATTTAGGGCATTTTCAGAAGGAAGAGAGTCGACTGAAGTTGAACCAGAAAGCGGACGGCCTCATCTTCAAGAACCGATGAATATGTCGACAGAATCCGGAATCTTGTGCGTTCATATCTTCGGCTGATAGTTTGATAGTTTGAATGATCTGGGGTTACCAAAAATCAAGAAAAACTGGTTGTTGTAACACAGAGTATACTTTCAATAAACGAGCTTTTGGTCTGTAGACTTCCCGATATTGAAAAATCACCTCAAGGTAACTCATTTGTAGACACTTGAAATCATTCGGGCGGCTATTCCAGAATCGGAATTTCAGCAGGATTAGAAAAACCGCCTTCAATGCTTCCCAAGGAAATTATTTTAAGGGAGACAATATTGAATTGTAATTCTATCCAAGTAATAACATTGAAAAAATCAGTCTCATTACTTAATTTAAAATAAAAAAAAACAGATACCAAATACATGTCCCAAACAAACAGACTCGACTTAATTAGTTAAAAAAATTTTATTATTAGCTTGTCATATTTTTTTTCTTCAAATAAAGACGCTACAAACGGAAAGTAATTTTCTGTTTTTCCTGATTCGCCCGAGAAAGGCTGAAAAAGCGATATAGATATGTCTAAATAAATCTACAAATTTCTTTTTTCTCCTACTTTTGTATCTTTTATCACTTCCAATTAGACATTAGGTATATCATGTACATGGAACGAATATATTCAAATACAACACATCCCCTCGTTTATTTTTTATCAACTTAAATACAAATTGTTTTCTTTCTTATTTTATCCTATCAACAGATAATCAACCGCATACTGTAATATTGTATTATCAACAGAGTGGCAAATAGACATATTCACTTTCATATCGCCGGTAGATCTTTCTATTCTCGGTTGGTTGTCCGCTGGATGGCTATCATCATCTCGTCATATTCTTTATTTCACCGGTTTTATTTTTATTTTACTCTCATTCATCTTTTTTTTTAAATTCTCGTTACTCTCATCCAATCTTTAGATTATTACACGATGTTGAATTGCGCTCGATGATTTGCCACCAACTCGAAACAAATTGTGTGATGCCAAGTTAACAGTTCTAAATCATTACTTATTAGTTGTTATCCGAGTGCTATGAGAATATACAGGGAGAATAGAAGTAACAAAGGTTGAATAAAGATACTTATGCGAAATGTCTATTCAGGGTGAGTGAATATTTTATGTTCAACATTTTATTGCGTATTGAAAGCATCACTTATATCAGGGTAGATAGAAACGAGATTACTTCTATTATTTTTCTCTTCGATATTGGTCACTAAATTCTTGAAGTAACTATCTATTCGCGAATTATGACGACAACAAAGTTTAATCTAACAATGTGAGAACTGACATAAATATTATATAATTATATAATCTATTTAAATGGTAGTATTCTTTGGAGGAATGGCTGAAAAGCACAGACGAATACTAGAAATAAAAAGGAGACAAAAGAGACAAGTACGAGTCAGTAAGTGCAAGTATCGTAAAAAAATAAACGAAAAGCCAGAAGGATATGCGTCCATCCCCTGTGTCGTCAAAGACGGTATTTTTCTTCACTACGTACTGCCATTTTGCGTTGCAACAAAAAAAATAACAGCAAAACTAAACTGGCTCTCAACACTGTATCGAAACTACAACGCCAACTGATGATACGCCTGCATGTGAAAATCTCTATTTATCAAATGGCTCTGACTTCAACCGATGATCCGCAAACGCCACGGGCTAGACCGATGCCCGTGCGATTTTTATCGGTCGACCAATGATACGCGAACATGTGAACGACACATATAAAACAATGTTTAGGACGGATGGTCAGTCCTGATTATCAGTCCTTTGTGAAACATTGTGCACGTAATGCAGGTGCGTGTTATTTTTTAAATTTCTTTCAGTCCGTTGATCGGCCGAAATCTAAGGCGAAAATTCGATAATATTTACAGAGTGATTTCGAGAGGGGAGTAGGAGAGGGTGTTTCTGTTAAAAATGAATCAATACGTTAGGAAGTCTTCCTTCTACTCTTATCAAACCTTGTGAGTCAAGAAAAGGTTTTAACGCGAAAATGTGTTTTTCAGTAGGGGGTTGTTGATTCGTAAGCTCCTCTATTTTTATTTGAAAGTGTGTCACTTGTATTATTGAAAACATGCGTTACAATTAGTTCTGGTCGACCGAAACGTCGTTCAAGTAAATCGATAACTTTATTTACAATTTCAGGTACTATCAACAATGCTAGTACAAAATCTAACATTTCTTGTTTTTTCTGCAACCTTTCTTGATCCATTTCAAGTTTCCTTTTCTTTTTAGCTATTTCTATTTCAGTTATGTGCTTTTTGAAGTAGAACTTACCTTACTAGTACGTGATAGTTTCCCTTTCGAAAATGTTTCTACCTTTTCATTGATGTCTGACACTTTGTCCTCGCATCTTCTTAAACTTCTAGCGGATTGAGATGCACCTTCAGAATGAACCATTGCTGCCTTCTTTTGAGCAAGTCGTTGGCTATGTCTTAAATTGTTCTTCTCTGTTTGTGCTTTTTCTTTTTCCATAGCGTAATTCAAATGACGAGGACTATGGGTTCTGTCTTACCTAGAATATACATATCCGGTTAGAAGTACCATGTGTTGTGTCTTACCTAGAATATCTTTATAAATATCCGGTTCGAAGTACGAAAATCGCAAGTATATCTTTTTTGGATTTTTTATTGTGTCAAACTTGACGATCATCAACTGTTATTCTTTCTTTTACATGGTATATCAAATACAGATACAAACAATGTTCTAATTTACAAATATACACTGTGCAATAATATAATACCTAAAATAAATTCTCAACACACTTGTTTCTTTGTATAAACTGTAAATCTAATTGATGAAGTAACCTACAACTTTGATTTCCTTTTTTTTAAATGATTCCTTGGTTATTATTATTGTAGCTGATTCCTCGAGTTAAGGCCATGAGGACCTATAATAATATTTAAATGTTTTTTTTATTTTTAATTATCGTTATACTATTATTTTTTTTCTAATGTGTCTGTGTTGTTTTAGATTACATAGTAAGCAGCGGTTCACCACCTACACGAGACAAATTGCGATGCGACGATAAAATTAGAGCAAGAAAAGATTGGAGGAACGAACGGTTGCGAGATATAGCGACAGCGCTCACCGATCAACACAGACCACTGCAATCTGAATCGTCGAACCTTACGTTACCTGCTGAGGGCCTACTGCATCTCAAAAAGGTAAATAAATTTGCATTATATTTCAAAATATAATACACGAAACCATAGAAAAAGTATATTAAGAGAGTTGTCGATCCCGTATAAACAGTTGGCATCGGTGTCAGAACTAATTTTTACAGGCGTATATAATTTGGTAATTTGGATTATGGGTACGTAAATTTTTTGTTTTAAAATTGTTTATTATGTAACAGTGGTAGACAAAAACATTTTTTGCTGTAACATAAAGCTGAATAGTACATGTACTATAGTAGAATGAGCCTATCTAAATACGAAAATGGCCAGAAAACAGTTACGTAAAAAAACCACATACAGAACAGTTACGCTCAATATTTATTTAAAAAATTACTTTACCGGTTTTTAATGTCGTGTATCGACTATATTTGTATAATTGAAATTAAACTAACATATAACAAACCAAAAATATTTATTTGTAACAAATTTTATTTCTTCCTTTTATGGGGGTTCATATCTTCCCTCTTAAAAAGCCGGCAGTAATCACTCATCATGGCTGGGTCCGATCGCCCTTAGTACTGAATTTCCATTGTTCTGATATCTTGGTGGAACCGTTCACCCTGCTCGTCATTGAAAGCTCTCAAATCCTTAGGAAAAAATTATAAATGGGAATGGAAAAAATGAATTTTTAATGACATTCGGCAGCCAAGCGATTTATAGGAATATAAAAGTTCAATAACTAGCTGTTCGTAGTTGCATCCATATTGTTGCCCAAAAATCCCCTCACGACACTTACGAATGAGTTCCAAGCTCCAAGCTCTTGCGTGGTAAGCTATTCTATCAAATTAATATCGTCCTGCAACTTTCTAATTTGTGGCCCTATAAAAATACCCTCATTTAACTTGGCGTCACTTAACTGGGGAAAGACTTGGCTTAGGTATCTAAATCCTCTCCCTCTTTATTCATAGCTTTCACAAAGTTTTTCATTAATCCAAGTTTAATGTGAAGCAGAGGCAAAAGGGCATTTTTTAGGTCTACAAGATGCACCTACTTAACATTTTGAGATCCCGGTTGAAATTCGGATCTTTCCGGCCAAATTTGCCTTACACACAACCAAAAAAAATCAGTAATAATTCGTAAACTCTCCCTGAAGTCCCACTAAAATTGCGATAACTTTTAAATCAGCACATATCTGCCATTTGTAACGGTTGTGGTTTATTTTATCTAAAAGGAGGCGCATATTTTCGTAGGTTTCTTTCACTGTCACTGAATGGACAACTGGTATAGATGGTTTTAAATTACCTTTATGTAGTAACACAGCTTTTAAACTATGTTTCGATGAGTCTATGAACAAGCGCCATTCACAAGGAGAATGCTTGTTATCGAGTTCCTAAATTAAACCATCGATATCAGTACAGGCACATAACGAATTTTCCGTATTGTAAAATGTGGAAAACGGGACGTTTCTTTTTCTAAAAGATGTAATTTTCGTTTCTTTGGCAAGTAAGTGGCATTAAGACGGAAACCAAGAAATTCTGACTGTTGCTTTGACAACCCCAAATCACATACTAAATCATTTAACTCTTTTTGACCAATCAAATGTGGCTCTCCGGAACTGGAACCAGTCGAGAATGGGGGGGGGTACACTGTTCCTCGGAGATTCCCGAAGAACCGTTACTATCTCCATTATTTCCCCAAACAATATCTTGCCAATCCAAATGCGCCGTCAGTACTGGTAAGTCTGCATTATGAGGAACAGATCTTATGGCTGATTGCAAATTTGGATATTCGATATTAGGCTTTTCTTTTTTTGAATAACCTGCAATCATCAAAATGGTTGGTGGGTTCTCGCCATACCATTGGAACTGCAAAAAGCATAATTCTTCTCTTCCCTTTCATCCACTGAACCAATGACACGCTAGTTACAGTTCGCTGACCCACGGTTCATGCATGGTATTGAACTTTGAGCTTCCGTTATAATTCACGGATGCTGATCCATGTTTCGATAAAGTACATCAAATTATGATTCTGCAGAATTGCATATTTTTAGTCTATAATTGCATTTATTTTAGAATATAATTTCGATTAATTGAATATATTGGATACAGTGTATTTTGTTATTAAGTAGTGTAATTATTGTCAATAAAGTATCTTTTTGAAAAGTGACTTTTAGGGCAGTAACCCTTAATTGGCGCAGTCATTAGTATAGTGGAAGAGCCCTTAGTGATCCTCTTCGTTTTTTAACGTTTATCCACTTCAAGAACCTTTGGGAAACGTTGAAGTTTGTCCAAAAATGTCAGAAGAAAAATAAAAGTAAGTGAAGTTTATCCATAATTATTAGAAGAAAGAAAAAGAATCGATATAAGTTAAGAAGAAAATCCTTTGGAAAACCGAGTGAAGTTCATACAAAAGCTTTAGCAGTAAAGAAACAAGAAGAAAACGAAACTATTAACCGGAATACACCTCAGCATCATGGTTAGCCTGTAAAAAACTATAATGTTTCCTTTTTTTACCTATATGTCAGATACACCTCAAGCAAACACTCCTCATACCTCTCAATCATTACTACGTCAATCAATCCTAAACTTAAACGCACCTAAACTCATAATTACCCCACCTCAAATCAACATCATGCCTGAATTTAATCTAAAACACCTAGACATCCTATCCCCATACGATGGAAATCCCAACGAGCTGTACAACTTCATTAATACCGCTACCCTTCTGTTAAGCCATCTCTGGGACAATAACAACAACCAAAGTTTTTAATATCACCTCCTATTCCAAGAAATCCTAAGTAAACTGACAGGAAGAGCTAAGGAAGTGATCTCAGTCTACGGATGTACAGAATGGGAATATACCAAAGAAACTTTGTAAAATGCCATCAGTTTTGTTCGTCCCTTACAAAACTCTTCAGGGGATGGAGAAGTTACAGTTCTCTGATCAACGGCTCATGTACGGTATTGAACTTTGAGCTTAAGTTATAATTCAAGGACGCTGATCCATGTTTTGACAAATTTGTACAACAACTGATGATTCTACAGAATTGCATATTTTTAGTATATAATTGCATCTATTTTAGTATATAAGTAGCAGTAACCCTTAATTCGCTACAGCTGAACAGCACACATGGGGAGTCCACTGTTTGTCTTGATCTCCGATTACAACACCAAAATACACGAAATAAACATTTTTCACATTTTCAGAAAATAGTATAGCTTGTGGATTCACCATAAATTCTCCACAAATATAACAAAACCAATCAAGAGAAATTTTACAACTGCGGTGCGTGTGACTTGCCATTTTTATCGGTAAAAACATTTTTTTAACTATACAGAACCATTCACTTTAAAACTTAAATGTAAACTAAATAAGAAAATAAATAACCCATTCTATGAAATCTTTCTGCTTATAAATACAGGGCAATTTAATAACCCATCATAAAATTTACTACCTGCGAACAAAAAAGGATCTAACGAACATATAGAAAAGTGTTACGTATTAGGGCTTTATGAATATTTTTTCTATTATTTGGAAGTTATTAGCATTATAAAAATAATTGTTTGAGCTGTGCTACAAAAATCGTGTCGGGCAGTGTAATTATTTCATTACAAAAAATAAAATTATATCTCATTTTTGGCGGGAGTGTGAACAAATCTTGTCTTTGTTCTCTAGTGACTCCGTATCTAGCTTTACCGGTACCTCCGTATGCGCCTATAAATTCTTCGAAGGCTAGGCTAGACTCTTGTTGTAGATGGTTCACCCCTTCCTCTTTGTCATGGTTTCCTTCGAATGGCGCTAGTCGGTTTTGGTGGACTACTCTCGGTTTTCCATTGTTGGGGATCTTGCTTATACGATAGATGATCCTCTTATTGATTAAGTATGGACCTTCCCATGATTTCTGTAATTTTGGAGGAAATCCTTTTCTCCTTGTCGGGTTGTGTAACCCTACTTTGTCCCCTTCTTTGAAACTGCCTTCTGCGTATCATACCGTTTTTTTCATTCTGTCATTGGCAACTTGAAGATTCGTTCGAACCAATTCGTGCACATCGTCCATCCTTCTTCTCAATTGGATCATGTAATCTTCTCCTGCTAGATCTTCGCCAGGCTGACAGCCAAATTCCAGGTCACAAGGAAGCCTCATTTCACATCCAAATAGAATTTTCGCAGGTATTTCACCCGTTGACTCATTTATGGCCGATCGATAAGCCAACGCAAATAGGGAAAGGTACTGGTCCCAATCTCTTTGGTGGCTGGAAACTACTTTGGACAGGTATTTTCCCATGGTCCTGTTCATTCTTTCAACCATTCCATCTGACTGTGGATGAAACGCTTTTGTCCTGATCTTCTTCATTCCCTGCTTGTCACAAATTTCCTGTAATACCTGGCTCTCGAAATTTCTTCCTTGATCGCTGTGGACTTCCAAACTCCATAGCGGCTGATAAATTCTTTCACCAGTACATCCGCGACAGTTGTGGCCTTTTGATTCGGGATCGCGTTAATTTCCACTCAGTTTGTGAAATAATCTATTACTACCAGGATGTACTTACCACCATTTTCTTTCGTCGGAAATGGTTCAGCGATGTCTAAAGCAATCCTTTCAAAAGGGTTTCCAACATTATATTGTTTCATGGGTGCCTTTATTTTGTGATGTGCTCCATTACTCGTAGCACAAGTCGTACATTTCTTACACCAGTCCTTCACATCGTCGGAGCTGTTCATCCAATAAAACCTTTCACGGAGTCGCAGAAGGGTTTCCTTCACTCCAAGATGACCTTCCGATGGACTGTCATGTAACTTTCTCAGTACCTCTGCTACTCTCGTCCTCGGGATAACTATATGTCTTTTCTTCTCGGAACCATCATCGTTCTCAAGGACTCTTTTCAACAGGCCTTCTTCTAGGGCAAGGGAGTCCCACTGAGCCCAATATGCCTCAAGTGTCGGGGAAAATCTTGACACTTCTTGCCAGGTAGGTCGCTGATTTGCTTCCTTCCATTGCCTAATCTTCTTTAGGTGAGGATCATTCTCCTGATCTTCTCTGATCCTGGTGGGTGACCATTCTTCATTGACTACCATAGTTCTTGAAACGGTAGCTTCCCTAGATTCCACCTTGTTGCAGTGGGAACAGTCTATTTGATCTTACCTGGCTTCTTGTCTATCAAGTCTGTCATCGTCACCTTCTTTCTGCATGGTCCTACCTTTGTTGTATCCCGAAGCCACCGTGGCTGCTTCGTATTCAAGAGCAACGGTCAATACATCTACCATGGTTTTGGGATGGGCTAATCAAAGTATCCTCTCCATATCGTGGTCACATAAGCCGTCAACAAAGGCCTGGATGGCCAAAAATTCCATCATGTTCTCTGGTGCTGATGGATAAGCAAATCGAACTAGTCGGGCAATATCCGGTTCATACTCTTGAAGGGTTTCGTCCACGTTTCCGCCTTCGGTTCTTCAGCTGGAATCGGTACAAATGTTCTAAATGTTCGTGACCATATCGCATTTCCAACCTCTTCTTCAGCTGCTCGAAGTCATCCGTTTCTTCCAAAGCGGCTGAAGTACATATAAGGCATCTCCCCGAAACGCAATAGTTAGGTTCACTGCTTTCTCCTTATCGGACCAATCATTTACTCTAGCAGCTGCTTCAAACTGTTTCACATAATTGTTCCACGATGCCTTTCCGTCGAACGTTAGATCCTTGACTCGGGTAAAACTGCCAGTATCTTCTATCCTGAAGTTTATTTCTGGCTTGCAGAGTTTTATATGTTCAATCTTCTTTTCTTCTTTTGTCTTTAAATCTGCCATATTTCTCTATGACACCTTGATTTTCTCGTCTATCGTTGTCATATTTTTCTCGATATCCGATTTTAGGGACGAAATTTTATCTTCGACGTCAGCAGCAATGTAATTTTTCAACGATAAGATATCGGCAGAAATATCGTTCTTCATAGTGGAAATCGTCTCGTCCATAATTGTAGAAATCTTGTCCATGTTAGCAAAAATATCGTTCTTTATAGTAGACATCTTCTCGTCCATAGCTGAAATTGACGAGATTAAGGTGGCAGTCTCGTCTTTGAATAAACATGTTTCTGGATCCAAGCCTTCACTTTCCAGTGCCACTTTGAGTCTTTCTACTAATTCACTCTTCTTTCCGGACGTTTCCAACTTGCGATTTTCCAATTTTGCCTTTAATTCTGTCACTTTTAGATCACTTAGTCTCTTGGCCATTTTTCCGTAGCTATTTATTTAAACAGAACATTTAAATGAAAACTATCCACCTTGAATAATTTCAAACAAGAGACTTTCATGAAAAAATGTAAAAATAGGACAAAAATTATTCGAAGGGGGACGTACATATACTCTTTGTAACATTCACCCCCTCGGCCGCACGGTCAGCCCCTCAGTTTTTTTAAATGGCATACCCTGTGTATTTATCCAAAATTGGATGCGGCTCTGATAGAAAATTTCAAAAATGTATAATACTTGAGGTGTAAAATGAATCGTTTTGGAGCTACAATTAATTTCAATTTAATAACAGAAACGATTTAAATGATTAACGGAATTATTTAAATATCAATAACAAATTAGTGTATTAGGTGTTCAAACTCACTTCCATTGGTTGCCATGCAATGGTACAATCGAGTTTCAAATGCTGAGGGGCTGACCGTGGGGCCGAGGGGGTAAATGTTACAAAGAGTATAGGTACGTAACCACACGTCCCCCTTCAAATAATTTTTGACCTATTTTTACATTTTTCCATAAAAGTCTCTTTGTTTGAAAGTATTCAAGATGGATAGTTTTCATTGAAATGCACTGTATTATCCCATTTCTGACACCAATGTAATGTTTTTCTTATTTACTTAAAACTTTTTATTACGACGGGTGGGATGAATTTATAAACACGGTATGGCTATTCACGTAATTTATTTACTCACTAAATTATTGATTAATTTATATTAGATACACGGTATATTCACTTACACTAATTTATATAAATGTTTCACTACTGTTTACTTACTTAGACTATTTACTTGTTCAGTGTTTATTTCACGAGAACGAATTATAAACTAACTTCTCCCGCTGGTCGGTAGTCTTTATATATTAAGTGCCTTTTATTCCGGAACCTTCTAGATTGCAGCTTACAAAAAGAATCGCATCCCTAGAATTGTCTGGACAAGACTGGTCACAAAAAAAATGGTAAAAATCCCCGCGCTTTCGCCATAATTTTAACGTTCATAGATAGTTGGATTCAAGGACTACACTAGTGTGCGATTTCGTAACAATATGTAATATATGTATGTATACATAGACGGGAAGTGTTGTAAGGGAGTGATTTTGTCGTTTCGAGATTCGAATGGATGTACACGTTGTTACGAGTTAAAAGTAACCAGGCCTTAAATTTATTTGTAAAATTACTTACCAGATCATGGAGAATAGAAATAAATAGAATTGAATCAGATTTAGATGATTTAATGGCTTAATAAATAAATTTGAAAAAACTTACGTTTAAAACATAAACTGGTAGTGATTAAGAAAGATATGGATTATTTAAAGTATATTCTTTTAATGCTCTTCATGTTTGTATTGTTTATGAGTACAGGTTATAGGTAGTAATTGACATCAAATTTTCATTGAACTTATAACTATGTTCATTAATTCTGAAAATCCAATCTGGTTCTATGTCACATATAAGTCAGGTGATATATTTGAAATTCCTTTTTTTTGGGAATTTTTTTTCTTACATTATTTCTTTTGGGTTCCAGATTTTTAAGCATCAGCTTAACATTCTAGGATTTCTAGGATTAGCACCTAAAAAGAAAAGAAACACTTTTAGTTGTTTTAAATTGTATTTCGCTGATGAAAACACTGTCTTTAGAGGATTTGAAAATTTAAACAACTAATAAAAACATCCATCTAGGCCACACAACATCATCGGCCTTTATGTTCTCACCTTACTTTCGTCATTACTTTTTCTTTACTTCGTAACTGCATCCCTATCCACCGGTCAGCCATCTCTACAGCATTGAATCACAAGGGCAATACGCTGATATTGTTCGGTGGCAATTCTAGCCTTAATTGGAGGAGCACTAGACAATCAAGTAAGATATTTCCAAATAATTACGACCCTCGAGGACTCCACAAACTTGACACCTACATTTAATATTAGTAATATATCACATAAGATTGTTTATACCTACTGGTTGGAAACCAGCTGGTACATTTCAGAAAAAAAGTGTTGCACATAAAATTAGATTATACATATGTAACTTACAATTTCTATATTCTCAAGGTTGCTGTCGTTTGCTGTGTCCCGATGTTTCTCGTGATGCTCCTCTTGAGCTACCTTCTATGCGTTTTCGAGATGGGCCAAATGAATTTAAGTACCGCTACTACTGCTAAAATATACAGTAAACCTGTATGTTGATTGCTTCTTCTTGGACTATAAAGTTGGTGTTAACTGCCCCTTTCTCAGTGAGTTCTTGTTTCGTTGCTTTACCACCCATTTTTTATAACCAACCAACGACGTTGATATGTGACATGTACTAACAAATTCGATTATCCACGGGGTCAATAAATACCTTTAGTTTGCAGGATCGCCATGTGTTGAATGTAATATATAGTAGAACATGGCAGGATCGCCATGTGTTGTATCTATGTTGGTGGAGTAGAACATGGCAGAATAGCCATGTATTATATGTAATATAGATAATGTAGATAGTTAATAAAACGGATATCGACCATAAATTTCAAGATGATTTCATGATGAGCTAATGTAAATGTGGACTTACCCAAATCTGGGTTATAGGGTGAAAATAAATCATCTCAACAAGTATCACTGGGTTTTATTTACACACTAAATAACACTTAAATTATACTAATACATGGCCTGTAATTTACTAAGAACGGTCAAGTTCAGTTGGTACCAATAACATACATTGTGATTCATTAGTAACGATAAACATAAGATGTTTATAATTCTTATTTTTATAGTAAATATTTGTATAATGTTTTTAAAACGTTTTACAATTAGTTGAAAATATAATATATCTTACTGACATGTGTTATGTCTATTATAATATTATAAATAGTTAAACAATTGTTCGAGTTGTATCAACATCGACACGGTCTGAGTTCATAACATTTCGTAGGAATTGTTTCTAACCTTCGGGAGTAATAACCACTACAGGGGTCGGATGAGGAACTGGCATGAAAAGAATCAGATTCACTGTCGCTCAACTTTTGTGTTTCCTCCTCGGGTTATTTTGTAGAAAAATATATCCCGAACTTAAAGATATACATTTTTTTCTAATATTTCATATCTTCATTTCGTTGGTTTAAAGCAAAATACTTTACTTTATTTACAATTGAAATTGTTTCAGTAGGTTTTTCCTATTCTCCAGAGCTTCAAGTATCTGTCAGATCTTTCGACATCAATATTGACGAAACAGTTACCATGATTCTAAATCTACTTGTTGATATACCTACTGAGAAATTTTATCCTAAAAAGAAGTATCAATATTGACAAAAAGCTAATCTCGAATTGTCATTTTGTTATCGTTTTTCATAATAACGTATTTTGTATATTCAAATAAATCTTATTTAGAACATTAAATACTATAACTGTATAAATAAATTAAATTTCCTTTATTTTAAGATTTAATAAATCTCGAAATATTTTCTGACGTCTGAATTTAAAATTTACCGTATTTTTACGGCACATTATATCCCAAGGCAATAAAAACGAATCAACATATAAATATGAAGTTGAATACATTCGTGTTATTTTTTAATTACTTCAAGTTTTGAATAAAAGACAAGATATATGTGTAGTAAGTACCATCTCAAATTGATCAGCTTATCGCTAAGTATTTGTAATGAATGTTCCTGATAAATACTTCAAAGTAAGTGTTAAGGATTAAAATTGAACTAATTATTAATTTGGATATAGTATAACAAACTAAAAATTAAATTAAAGACTGGTGCAAAGTTGTGGGAAATCAACGTAAACCGTTAATTTTGTTAGGATTTCCAAAAATATCGAAAATTTATTTATTTTTCTATAGAAATTAAGGTTGCGGGTTTACTGTTTACAAGAAACAAAACTAAGAGGAGCAATTTCAAAACAATTTTTTGAAAATTTGGACCTTTTTGCACCAAAATGATTAAATTTCAAATTAAAGAACGAATGTTTAGGTTTCTAATCACTATTTGTTTTATCATTTTGGTCATCGTCTTGTTCCGCCAGTGCCGGATTTTAGAGCTTTACAAAAATCGAATTCATCCCGCCCTAATTTTGTAAAATAAAATCGACATATAATTAAAATCTTACCAGTGTTACACAAACTGTATAGTCAATTTTTGATGTTAAATCATTTTCAATGTCCAAAACTGCTAAAGAATTGAATCTGTCTGTGCTAGACCGTAAATATGTTTTTATACGTTTCAAAGTAAAAAACGAACGTTCAGTGAAACAAACAGACACCGCTATAGATTAATTAACGATAATGTAGCTCATTAATTTCATGTTTAGTTTGTTAGAATGTAGTATTTTATAATATTTTATTATCAATCTAGCATCAAAAACCCGGTTTTTTGGATTTTTTAGTTATGTATTTAAGGCTGGGATACTATAGATGATATTTTTTATTCCAAGTTTGTATTTTTACTATTTCCTTGTTTTATTCCACTGATTCATATTCGGAGAGTTCGGCGTCAATTTTGAGACATGAGACACCCTGTATATATTATTAATTTATAGATTAAATACCATCCATTCTCTATGGTAGACTAGGAAGTCCGCACTTTGATAATAAATTGTTTTATGGTACTATTTTCCATCAACGAAATTATATTATAAATCTCGTTACCGTAATACTTCAGTTAACTGCTTTCCAAGCAATTATTTAACTCAGTCTCATTTAAATTTTTGCTATTTTACTCAACACTCACTCATTTTACTTCCTTATTCATAAAATCAGTTGCGTATGGTCCAGTTACTTGGTACAAGAAGGGCGATTATTGGTCATTGCACCGCATACTTTCATCAAATATAAAATAAAAAAAGTATAGAGACCAGTTACAGAACAGTCGTTCTAATAATATAGGTATCAGTCAATAGCTAAAGAGAATATCAAATTAATATGGATGCTTATGCTACAGAGTGTGACAAACCGTTAACATGGATTTTTTAAAGAGTATTTCTTTATTATACAGGGTAAAGAAGGCTAACTGGGAAAGGAAATTCATTTATAGGTCTTACACTATAAAAATTGATACACGTATGAGATGATATTTGAAGAACTTTGGTAAGATTATAAAAGGCGGATAAGTTATATTGCAAGAAGTCCATCATGCGGCGGAATCATCATTTTATAACCCACCGCCGACAGACGGTGGGCGGCGATTTTTTAGTTTACTTGTAATTGAAAATGTTGAATTGCTGCCAGTTTTTCGATATCCCATTGCTGATAAGGGGGTGAAATAAATAACTTTATATCTATAATTGTTTATTGTTGGGCAGGAATTAAAAAGTCGATTTTACTCACATCCCAAATTTTTTAGCATGAGCTTAAAAATATCTTTTTTATTTACACTTACTTTTCAGAATTTTTTGGATTCATGACATTAATATAAAGAGACTATTATTTACATTGTTTTTTGCTAATGTTAAGTAGGATTTCTAGCGTCACTAGGTTTGTCATTAGTCAGTAGAATACGTGAAGATTGAAATCATTATTTAATTTTCAATATATTTTTAAATTATTTTTAATGGTGTTAAACGTTCAAACATGAAATGGAAGAACTTGAAAAAAGTGTACTTCCAAAATGTTTTTTTGTCTGGAAATTACTATTAATCTCGCTATTGCCAGTCCGAAAATCATATGAAGTTTGTTAAAGTTAATGAAATGGTTATAGGCATTAAAGTTGATTTTCCAGAAAATCAATGATATTTTGTGCCCCATTTGATAAGTTTAGAATCAGTAAAAGCTTTTTACTCTTAATTTACTTTATTATAAATTTGAAATACATGTTTAATGATAACTTGCTCTTCTTTTTCAGGGCTGGTTATGGCAGAAAAATGCCGATTCCGAATGGGTCCGTAGATGGATAGTCCTTTGCTGTCCCACCGTTCAAATTTATCAAGATCAGGACGAACAGAGCAGTCCAGAGCTTACCATCGAACTGACATCGGTAACCAATTGTGTTGAAGTATCGACTTCCTCCAAATATGGCTTCGAGATACAATGGGCAGGTCCTGCTTTAGTATTATGCGCAGTCACGCATGGTATAAGATGTAATTGGTTGCAGGCACTAAGGAAAGCTGCTAATTTAAGTACAGAAAGCGTCATACCAGTGGAAAGTCCGATTTCTCCATCCACGCCGAGATCGTTATTAGCTTCCAGCGATGAAGAATATCGGACCGCTTCAGAAGGAGGTTAGTACATTCATATTTTTATAGAGGTAATTACATTGAAAACATGCTAGATAAATATACTATTGGAAACGAGGTATAGAAATTAGTGAACCTGTAACGTGAACTTACCGTCCCGCCAGAAACTCTGCTCAGGTAATGGTATCAGCCTGTTACAGTATTTTTTATAACCTCAACTGGGATAAGGTGAATCAATAACAAAAATTTCAGGACAAATGGACTTATTTAACAAAAAAATAAATTCACATAAACCATGTATTCACAATACAATACGAATAAAATCAGTAATACAATAAAAATGTCCAACTGAAGATTAGGTATATATATCTCGAAAATAAGATTGAGGACTCACTATTAGATCTGATTCGTAAATCATAATTATGGCCAAATAAATTCGTATCAACAGAATGTTGATGTGAAAACTCATCATCAGGAATATTTCCATCTATGTCAATACATTGATTTTTTAAAACTGTAGCATGCCAGTTACCTAAATCATTACCGGAAAGGTCTTTTAAATTATACACTAATTTAGAGATCACTTTGTTGATAATACTAGGTATGTACTGAGGAGCAAATTTAGCTACAAAATAGTTAGATTTTGATGGAACAACATAATTCTTTTTCCATAACCTGTCACCAACATGAAATTGCAAATATCTCTTTCGTAAATTGTAATGTTCCGCATTTTTCTCATATGCGTTTCTGAACATTTTTCGAACTTCAACAAAATGTTTAGTAAGTGTTTGAAAATCATTAATTAAACGTAATTTTTCACCAGTGTTAATAATGTAATTCGCGTTTTCAGAAATTGCACTGATAAAATCTCCACGTTTCGAGCAAAATTTATAAAAGCTGGGCAATAAACCCGTAACGTTATTTTTCGTGGTTCTAATTGCTTGTGCAACCTTATGTAACAGAGCTTAGAGCCTTAGAGCTGTAACAATTGTCTTATTTGTTTGTATTATTTGCTTGAGGATGATAACGAGAATTGTAAAAAAAATGCACTTTATACTGCGAAATTAGAGTACCATTGTCAACAGAAAAAATTTGGGGAATGCCAAAAAGATCAAAAACTTGGTTTTCAATAAACTTTACAACGCCCTTAGCAGTTGCGTGTGGTACTGGTTGGACAAGAGAAAATTTTGAAAATCAATCTGTAATTACTAAAAAAATCTGTTACAAGATTTTGGTTTTGGATATGGACCTAGTAAATCAACAGAATTGGATTGACCTTTATTTCTGCCATGAAGATCAGTGTTCGGAGAACAAGCAGTTGAAAAATATTTAATAAATCGACGATACCAACCAATAAGACCTATGAGACGTTTTATCTCAGTAGTATTCTTTGGATCGGGATAATTTAAAATAGCAGAGAATTTATCGTCGTCAGTGCGAAGTCCATTTTTGTCAACAACAAAACCTAAACATTTAAGAGATTCGCGACAAAATTAAAATTATTGACAGTAAGATTGGCTGCATTCAACCTAAGATACAATAATGTCACCTAAAGAACAAAAACAATAAGGTCTGAGAGAAGAATCTATAACTATGTCCATTAGATGAACCATCGTTTTAGGGGCATTAACTAAACCATAAGTAGTTGTAACAAATTCAAAAAGTCCTACACCGTACACAGCGAAAGCTGTTTTCGGACGAGAAGGTACAGACAAGGATATTTCTAGATAAGCCTTTTTTTAAATAAATAGACGTCAGAAATTTTGCGTCTCGGAGTTTACTAAGAATAATATTGACTTACGCCATGGGATATCAGAAACGGTAACCTTTGTTCAATTTTCGACCATCAAAACAAACACGATGTTCTCCGGACTTATTAGGGACAATCCAGAGAGATTAATACAAATGGGAGTTCGAATGCTGAATAACTTTGAGATTTAACAACTCATCTACATCATTTACAAGAAGTTTTTGCATGACCGGAGATAAAGAATATTGACGTTGCACAATTGGCTTTGAATTGCAAGTATCGATAACATGCTCAACGAAATTAATGTCTGTTTTAAATAGACTCAAACAATCCATGCCCAAAATAAAAGCATGATTAATCGATGTTATAATCAGAATTTTAATTGCTTTTGTGACATTATTTACAGTAACGGGTACGGTAATAAAACCCATAAATTGCTGTGGTATACCATCAGTATAGTAGTTATACTTATTGAAGCATCATATTCAATAGGTACATGAAGAGAATTAATAGGCGAAAACCTTGGGCTTCCAACAATACTACAATTGCTTCCGGTATCAACAGTACAAGAAGATAATTGTTTGTCAAGATTTACAGAACGACAACATGGGGAGGTTAAGAAATATCTGACAAAACTAAGATTAGCTTGCCATTCAGTAGCCGAAGGAGAAAAATTTGAAGTTAATCTTCACTTGTTGAGGGTTTGCTTGATTTGCATTTTGAACTTTCTGACTTTACTTCCGGTTTGTGTTTGACTGGAGACTGTCGCCAGATTTACAGGACCAGTCCGAACCTCGTTTTTTGGATTGCAAGAACTACAATTTGGTTTTGTAGTGTTTTTAGCACCACAACCATCACAAAAAAAGACTTAGGAGAACGACATTTCGTAAAAATATTGCCAGTTCGACCATAATTCCAACATATACTACAAGATAAAACGGAAACGTTAACGGAACTTTTTCTATTCGAAGAAGAATTAGATGAAACATAAAGAAAAGCCAGATCAAGTCCAAGTAAACGACAATTTTTTGAAGAAGGTGGTCGATAACGATCAGACCAAACCCTGGATTTGCTTTTGCTTTGGTTTTAATTTAGCAACAATATCAGACCAACAACTGAATTTACTACGATTATTAAGATGCCTCGAAACAATTCACAATACTGTAAAAATAATTCAGTATCAGAAATACCTCTATAAACTCTAAGAAATTCAACTTTTTCTAAAAAACGATGAAGTGATTCATTTTTTCCAGAGAAAAAAAATTCCATTTGTATACTGGATCACGACGAGACTGTGGAACTGAAGGAGAAGATAAAGAAGACGAAGCAAGAGGAACATGATTATTATGCGACTCTTCACTATCAACTGACAGAAATGGAGTAGTCTTTGTATCCAAATCAGTTTCAAGTAAAAGTACTTCCCTATTCAAAGAATTTTTAACTTGAACTGGCTCTTCATCATCTGTGTCGTCATTTAATCTATTGATTCTATTAGTTAAATGATTTAACCTGGAATTTATTCTGATAAAATCAGGATCACGTTTATTTCCATTCAAATTATTAATTACCTCACTCAAATTCTGAATAGTGTTACGAATTTCTAAATGTTCCTCCTTAAAAGTATAGGTATTTTGTGGTAATGAGAAACGACGATTAGCTGTTTCACGAGATAATACACCATTCCTTCGTTTTACATTAACAGTATCAGGTACAGTTTCATTTCTGATTTTTATTTCATATGATTTAAATGATTAACTTGCATTTTGTTTTAGAAGAAAAAATTAAAAAAATTGACTCACTCGAAATGATAGTTAAATAAGTTTAATTTAGAATATGAATGTAAGTTCCATTTTAAAATAATTCAAAGAACTGAAAATTATTCATAGTTTACTTTTGAATAACCCGGTATACTGATTTGTACGAATATAATAAATATTAGGGTGTACACTTATATTGTCACCTAATTAACCTGCTTATAACTTTTAAACAGCTGAAGGTAAAAAGTGCAATTTTTTCTAAAATGCTTAAACTTTGACTTTTAAACAACGTTACGTTCATAAATAATAATTTTAATATACAAACTTACCAGTATAAGCAGAGCAAAGACGAACTGTCCCAACCAATATTTATAATGAGTGGCTCGATTATTTCATCAGTAATATTGTCCTTCCACATTTTCTCTTCTTCTTTAATCGTATGATTTACTGCCTATTCCCAGTTTTCAGGCTTCACATTATTTACAGTATCCATAAACAACTGTTTAACATCACTCATTTTAAAAGAATTATTTTTTCTTGAGACTTCTCCCTTTATCTGTGCCCATACCAGCTCAATCGGGTTTAGTTCGCAATGATATGGTGGTGATCTAACTACAGTCATCCGACGTTTTTTTGCAATTTCATCAATTTCATATTTTTTGAATTTCTCTTTATGAAGGGAACACAAAAAATACAGTTCTTTTCTCACAGAACCGGAATGGAACTTAATATTCTTTGAATCTAGCCAATTCTGTAAATCTTTTTTAACCACTAGGTTGTGGACAATTTTTCTAAAAGTCTCGAATGATAACTTGCATTATTCATTACTATTATACAGTTCAGAGGAAGAAGATCTATCATTTGTTCGAACCATTCTTTAAATACATCAGCATTCACGCCCTCATGGTAGTCACCGGTACGAGTAGATTCAAAAGTCAATAAACCACCTTTAACAGAACCGTTTGAACTGCCGATGTGTACTATTATCAGTATCGGCCCCTTTCCTGATGGTGAATTTAACCTAGTAGATAAATTATTTAAAAAAGCCTGTCTTCGGCTTGTAACAGTTTCATCTTGCCCAAATTTATATGGCTTATGTCCGTCGTTGATTCATGTTTCATCTAAATAAAATATAATTCTTCTTTGGTTTCTCATTTCTTTTATAGTCCTTAGGTAATTTCTTCTCCATACTACAATATCGCTACTTTCTATTAAAATAGACTTTTCTGGAATGCTTTTTCCAGCGAAAACCTATTTCTTTTAAAAGTTTCCATTTGACTCATTTCAGGGTAATTCTTATCATCAAGAACTTTGTCTACTACCCGAAATTCTTTTCTAAAGAACAACGCAGTATTTCTTTCAAATGATTTTCTATTTGAAATTTTGGTTTTCCTGGAGCTTTACGTGCAGTTAGAATTTCGCCAGATTTCTCTTCTTTAATAACTCCCAACACCAAGCGTACTACTAATTCCACTATGTCATCAACACTTTTACATAAATGTTAGTCTGTCAATGATTTAAAACTATTAAATATTAATGTTTTCTGATCAACTGTTAAAGGACCGATTTTTCAGCGTTTACGCGGTCTTTCCAAATTTTCCATAATCACACTAGAGTTCACAATAGACTGCACACTCCACCTTGCAAGTTGCAACTAAACGACTTTTAGTAAACTGTTAAGAATACACAACTTGAACGTCCTTATAGTCTAGGGCATTTAGCACTAAATCACCCGAATAGAGGAAATTTGGGAGCACAACAGATATCGAGATGCGGTTTTCTGCATTGTGTTGGGGAAGGTCCAAGAAGAAACTGACGAAAATGTGGGTTAGCAGTTTTTTGAAAAACGCCTTCTGGACCGGAAAATGCATTTTCCAATTGCATCATTATTTGTACCGTTATGGGAACGATTGTAAACGCGGAAAAATCGCTCGGAAATCGTTACTCGGGGGTTTTCGTGGCTGCCGAACTCTATTCTGGCATTAGAATTACCCGGGGGTGCACGGGGGCGGCTCTGTGGGGGTGCGTGGGGGGTGAATTGGGGGGAGAAATGGCAGCATGCTCACTGGCATGCAATAATTGCGATGACAATTGCTCAAACCAAAAAGGCGCTCCCGATGGGGCCGATAATAGTGACGACGAAGAAGATAAAGAAGAGGAAGAAAATGGAGAAGGGGAAGAAGGAGAGCAACGGGAAGAAGAAGATGAGGAGTTTGAACAAGATGTTTAGTTCTTAAGTTGAAAATTTCAGTTTATAATGAATAATTCAAGATTAATAAAAACTTCTATTTGTTATTTGAATAAAGAATTATGTTCATAATTTGTGATTTTTCACTAGCTGCTTAACCATTTCCTAGCCGCCCCTGAGTGACCTGGATATTACAATGCCAGCATTGAATTCAGCATCTCCGAAAACCCCCGAGTAACGAGTTTGGAGCCATTTACATGGACTACGCGATTTCCCCCCAGAATGACCCACCGGATACCCCCACAGAGCCGCCTTCGTGCACCCCCGGGTAATTACAATGCCATAGTTGAATTCAGCATCCCCGAAAACCCCGAGTCACAAGCTTGGAGCGATTCTCATGCACGCTGCCATTCCTGGCCCAATTCGGCCCGGCGCACCCCCACAGCGCCGCCCCTGAGCGACCCAGATATTGCAATGCCAGCATTGAATTTAGCATCTCCGAAAACCCCCGAGTAACGAGTTTGGAGCCATTTACATGGACTACGCGATTTCCCCCCAGAATGACCCACCGGATACCCCCACAGAGCCGTCCCCGTGCACCCCCGGGTAATTACAATGCCACAGTTGAATTCGGCATCCCCAAAAACCCCCGAGTAACGAGTTTGGAGCGATTCTCATGCACGCTGTCATTCCTGCCCCAATTCACCCCCCGCGCACCCCCGCAGAGCCACCCCCGCACACCCTCGGGTAATTCTAATGCCAGAATTGGATCCAGCATCTCCGAAAACCCCCGAGTAACGAGTGTGGAGCGATTTTAATGCACGCTGCCATTTCTCCCCCCAATTCACCCCCTGGGCTGTCCAGAGCCACCCCCGTGCACCCCTGGGTAATTAAAATGCCAGAATTGAATTTGGCGTCCCCGAAAACCGCCAAGTAACGAGTGTGGAGCGATTTTAATGCATGCTGCCATTTCTCCCCCCAATTCACCCCCCACGCACCCCCACAGAGCCGCCCCCGTGCACCCCCGGGTAATTCTAATGCCAGAATCGAGTTCGGCAGCCCCGAAAACCCCCGAGTAACGATTTCCGAGCGATTTTTCCGCGTTTACAATCGTTCCCATAACGGTACAAATAATGATGCAATTGGAAAATGCATTTTCCGGCCCAGAAGGCGTTTTTCAAAAAACTGCTAACCCACATTTTCGTCAGTTTCTTCTGGGACCTTCCCCAATACAATGCAGAAAACCGCTTCTCGATATCTGTTGTGCTCCCAAATTTCCTCTATTTTTGCTAAATGCCCTAGTCTATTACTAAATGGAGAAACCACAATCGCATTTTCGGTGAAATTTGTTGGGAAGGTATTTATCTACGTATAATTCGATTACTCGATTCTTGGAATTATAAAACAAAATTTCAAACATTTATTGGCAAATAGGTACTTATTGAAAATAATCTCATGATACATATATGTAATCTTTAATACACAGGGCTTTTAGCCTGTCCAAACCCTTTTCTATTGTTCTGTACAGCTTATGATGATAAAAGACCAATAAAAGACCGAAAAATTGTATTAGCTCAAGTACATTTATGAAAATTTTAGGAAATATTATTTTGTAATAATATTTAAAATGACCGTATAGTAAGCTTTGCATCAGAAATTAGGTTTTATTACTCTCTCGTACATAGAAATATGATAAGGTGAATCAATAAAAATAGTTTCAGGAATCATTGGTTTATTGATGATACACAAATAAATTCACATTAACCATGTATTCACAATACAATACGCATTAAAATCAGTCTAACAATAAAAATAACCAATTCAAGCTGCCAAAGTGCAGTTTTTGAGGTCCAAGGTCCACGTGCGCGATACGGAGCAGCAAAACGAGATGACACCACACAAAATATTTAACGACTGTAGAAGTATTTGTTTCTTAAGCTAAGAATAATCAGGTAAAAAGACCGTCGAATCGGAATTTGCCGATTAAAATAGAGAACTTGCAAATGTAAAAACAATCTTTCGACTTTTAAAATATCGAACTTAATAATTTTTGATTATAGGTGGAAGTAACTAAAGAATAAATAACTCTACGAAATAACTTACGAAGCATTCGTAACATGTCGATGGACATGTTACAAACCCGAGAAGAAAATCATTCTAGAGGAAGTGACAGTATTGAAAGAAATAGTTGAGTGTGTTACATAACTGTGCTGATAGTTGTGTTGTGTAATAGTTATTTGTAAAACAAGTGTCACAATGACTCGTTTTGTACTACGAGTGAAGTACAACGAACCGCGAAGCGGGGAGTTGCGCAAATCACGAGTACTACAGAAAATCATTGTCACACAAGTTTTAAACAATATTTTTTATAATTCGCATTTATTTAGTTCTTTAAATAAAATAGAATTACATAATCCCCGTTTTTAAACTAGAGGTTGTTTGAATTTAGGTTGGCAATTCTGTACATTCCTGATTGGTCAGATCACAGATGGTTTTATTCAGCACTTTTGACTTTTGACATATTATTATTGAACATTTTTGTAAATTTTAAACATTTTAGCAAACAGAGGATGATTATTTGTTTAAAAAGAGCTTCTTCGGATATGCTTGCGATCTAGTTATATTATATCATGAACAGAATTATTTCTATAATACATCTTTACATAGATATTTGGTAATTCATCCCAAAATTCGAACGTTATGTATACCTACATAATGATCCTATACAATATAAAAATAAACAATTGACAAATCATTGATGAATAAACGTTAGCGTACTTTATTTATTAATATTTTTAATATATAATTTATTCAAATTTACCTTTAAGACCATTTAATATAATAATTTGCTAGCTAGAACAACGCTAGACCATTTTATAATTTGTTTCAAGTTAAATTCAAATAAAAATACATACTACATACCACACACACCAACTGTGTGACACTGTAAACAATGTTGTAATGAAGTCTCTTTTATACGCGAATTATAAAAATATAATTTACAAACCACTAATTTTTTCCTATTAAATCACAAAACGCACGTGGAAGTAGTAGAAAATACTCTTGATCAAGCGAGGTAAAACTTGAATGTGGGGTTGTATTAAACATTCTTATCTTTAAGTCTTCTGAGTCTACAGACAAGCAGGGACATACTAGTTCAGGGACGACATGCCAGTTCAGGGACATACTATTTCAGGGACATACTAGTTCAGGGATATACTAGTTCAGGAACATACTAGTGGAAAACGCTGGGAGTCATATTTTTATACAAGGGACAAAGTATCGTTAACTAATGATATCAAATGCGTGAAGCAAGGAGCCATGTTTACCTACAGACCAACACAAGGGTAGTAGGAATTGCCAGAACACCGGCCACATTGTACATACATATAATAAGAGTATAGTAAACATTTTATTATACCCTATACTAATGTACTGAACATATATATATATATATATATATATATATATATATATATATATATATATATATATATATATATGTATATATATATATATATATATATATATATATATATATATATATATATATATGTATATATATATATATATATATATATATATATATATATATATATATATATATGAAAAAATGTTTTCTATGACAACATCAACTTGTCACAAATTGTCATCAATTTGATAATATGCCAATTTAAATATTTTTACGCTAAAATTGTACAATGATGTTTCTTCATATAAATAGATATTATATTATTGTGAACAACATCAATTAGAATAAGTAAAAAATATTTTTACTTTAAGACATATTTTAAATTTATATAATATTTATTTTGTAGATTCTTTGATAAAGATAAATTTCGGTTTTCTACTGCACGTCCGTTTTACTCCAAATTTCAATAATTTTGACATATTAGCCTGACCGTTTTTCGAAAAGAAAAACAACTACTTTCTTGGCCAATACCACGCAGAATATTGAATTACATGCCCTTCGAAGAACGTGATGTTGATCGACCCCTTTGTCGATACATACTACATACATCTGTGGGGATTCGTAACCGAAAGGAGAAGGGCATAGTACACTGACCGGTTTCGAATTTCTTGAGTCTCTTCAAGAGTGCCGTAATGCCTTCTAGCTCAGAGTCTCTAATCTGAACTGAAGATTCCGTCCTCCGACAACCTCTATTTGGCTCGTGTGGTTACACACAGGCGAGAAGTAGTCAGCTGGCGCCATCTTCACTTTCAATTGCGAACCACCACCTCAGATAATTATTCGACCGTATTAGTCATATGAAATTAAAATTTCATAAAATACGAGGTGTGTATATATGAAAGATAAATTTCGGTTTTCTACTGCACCTCCGTTATGGAAGCTCTATCGTGGCGAACAATAGAAATATAGATAAGATACAACGGGTAAATACACAAAAGACGTAGTGATAAATTCACTCGTTACATTACAACATCATATAACATCATATAGATGAAATAACAATAAAATAGATCGTTCTAAATGATAGAAGATAATTAGAATGACTAATTAATAAATTTAAAAAAAAATCTGATGAAGAGATTCATCATTTAAAATCAGCCAATAAATATCTAAGAAAATATTAGACAAATTGTACATACCTATAACATAACTTCGAGTTTACATCCAGTTGGAGAAATTTATTCGGCAGTCCATTTTACATGGTGACGCTCATCAGCTGACGGTACACCAACAGGAATAAAGAAGAAATAGTGCGATATTTTTCGAAAGGTTAGTTTAATTTTCTATAATTGATCAATTATAATCGTTATACGTTTTGATGATAACGAAATTGAGGTATAAATATAAAAGAAAAAAGTATAATAAACATTTTAATACATTTATAGGTTAAAGATAATATACAGGAACTGAGAAATATAAAATACTCACCTAATTATTTCTAGATTAAGTTCTGTTAACTTTAACGTAATTGTAAATTTTTCACCCATCATCTCATCACAATTTTTATACCCATATTTCTTGACTAACATCATTATAATTATTAAAGCCATTCTTTACGAAAGCGTTTCTTTATCTAATATATTTAATTAGTTAGGGAATGACGATTCCCTGTCGTACTGTCGATCTCGGGCGGATGAAAAAACAACCAACCATAGGCGTAGCAGAGTGGTAGTGGAATAATTATATCACAGGTTACCGGAACATAAACAAGATATTCTTAAAGAGCTAAAAAAACGCCGGAACTCAACGGGAAGAAGAGTACTTCGTGCCCCGATTTTACACTTAATGCATCAAATAGAACGAATTGATCTCGTAATAAATTGAAGTATCCATTAGAAAAAGTAAGTAAGTCGAAACATTAAAATTAAATCAAACTTAAATTTATATCTTCATGCCCCACATATATATATATATATATATATATATATATATATAAAACCTAATTAGTCGGCAAAGACTATCTCCTATATATATATATATATATATATATATACATATATATTCCTTATACTCATGTAAATATTCAACTGTAATCTATTGGAAATAAAGACATTTTAAAACTCAACCTCTATATAGACAATAATTTTATTCGTATAGAAGGCGTTAATTTGAATAATTCATATGCCTTTTATATGGAAATAAGAAAATGAAAGTATGTATTGAATATTTAAACGAAACAATCAGAATACAGTAGTTCCAAAAATTTGAAATTATTGTAAAATTTATTGGACTAGTAAGGTCAGAAATACGTATCAACAAAATATAAATAAAAACCAATACATTTTCAAATGACAGTTCACTTTTCATTTCAGTTGTCGGAGTTTATAATAATAAACAATAAATATTTCAACCTTGGTCTGGACGGACATCAAGTACCTTCTAGTTAAGATTGATTTGCTTCGAATTGTAATGGTCACCTGAACTTTCAATAATTGAATAAAAATACTAGGTCAGTGTCACTGCTTTTTTTGTGTCGAACTCTAAGAGTAATGGTACGTTACAGTCACCTACTTAATGTTATTATGATGTGGGATGAATAGAGGAAAGGTAAAGCATTTACACAAAGGCCCAATAAAATAATAGATAAATATATTGTCACATAAACAAATGTCTAAACAGACTGAGTGTACAAATTGATTCTAAAAACTCAATTAATTGAATGGGTATTTATTAGTAAGTTCAATAGAAAATATTGTGAGGCAATTATTGTTTGTTTATATCTGTGAATGTTATTAACAATTATAATAATCTTGGGATGGGAAATATTACGTCCACTACTTGTAGAATAAACCAATTAACAGCGTTATTAAATTTAATAATAACTTTAAGGATATAGATAGTTTATTCATTAATGCCATGGAGTAATAAATCTTTCAGACCCTCCCAAAACCAATACAGGATGAAACCATGTAATGTTATCTTGAACATTAATTTTTTTGCTATGTCTCTGTCGGGCAGGTAATTTCACACCATATCAGGACGACATTAGGGGCTTTATGGGGTCTTTTCCTATTGTCAAAAGATTATAAATAAAGTTATTATGATGGTCAGTGACGTGGGATGAAATGCAAGCAACGGAATATACCGAATTTTTATTGAATATTGAATATAAAAAGTTAAACTTGAGACACACGTATTTTTAAAAACATTTTGTATGAATAACGGATTGATAGTGTAACGTTTTTCTTATTTATTTAAAACAGTTTATCCTGACAGGTGGGATAAATTCATACACACGGTAGGTTCACTAACTCTATTTATTTATTCACTACACTATTCACTAATTTATATTATATACACAGTATATTCATTTACATTAATTTATATAAACACTTCACTACTTAGACTATTTACTTGTTCGCTGTTTATATCTCGAGATCACTTTATAAAACTAAAACTTCTCCCGCTGGTCGGCCCTTTATATATTAGTGCCTTTTTTACTAGATAATTCTAGATAGCGGCTTACACAAAAACAATTGGCTCTCTGGAATATTCTTTTCTAGAATGCTTAAAACTAAGTAAAGTTTCTCTCTGGAATATTCTTTTCTAGAATGCTTAAAACTAAGTAAAGTAAATTTACTATTTCGACGTAGAAACAATTAGTTTCATTTAAAAATCAATGGGATTTAGTTCGGTACGGGGGCAGTCGAAGCATCGATATGCCACATAAAGTTGCCATTTCATCCACTACATACACTTTAAATCTATCTTTGTGCATATTCGCAATTGAATAAAGTTCCGGTTTTAATGCGTCATTAGGAAATTATATATTTTTTGAATTAAGCCAATCATAATGTTCTGATTTACGCCAACTTCTTGTTGGCAATTGTTCTTTTAACCTTGAATGGTAACTTGCGTTATCTATTACAATAAGATCTAATATTTGCTCAAATCATTCCTCAAAAGCATCACCGGTCATTTCCTGCTGGTAGTCACCTCTACGTTTTGAAACAAAAGTCACTAGTCCACCATCAACAAAACCTTCTGAGCTACCAATGTGCACCCTTTACCTGATGGTGTATTTAGGAACGCTTGCCTACCGCTCGTAACTTTATAATTTTGCCAATATTTTTAAACCGTGGATCCCGCATCTATCCACGTTTCATCTAAATAAAATATTTGTCTGATTTCTCTCCTGGCTTACCGAATGCTTCGCAAACACTGTCTTGTCCAGGAAAGTATCTCCGTTTTGTCTATTAAGATGGATTTTCTGGTATGTTTTGCATATCTAAATTCCATCTCTTTCAACGACAATGTAGTTCTGCCAAGTTGTGGATAATCCTTGTCTTCTTGAACAGATAGCAGAATTTTGTACTGAGTGGTGATTTCTTTTTTTAAATAAGAAGCGTGAACTTTACGTCTTAGTCTCGTTTTCAGTGACTCATCCAGTTAAATTTTTCCATCCACACTTTGTTACGGTTTTAAAAACTGAAACAAAAATTTATTGGGAATGTAATCATGCACTTATAGCCAAATGGTTGATATAATAATTTCTTTTGAAAATATACTATATCTTACCTCTTCAATGTTTAGAGTAATATCAAGAACTTCAACTTTAACCAAAACCCAATGGTTTGTTAACATTTACAACAGAATTTTATTTAACTAAATCAGAATAAGATATCGAATGTATCCTAGTATCATTATAAGTTTAAAACACTATTTTACCTGGTAAGACTAACTGACGTAATTAAAAAATTGACAAAAAGTAAACAAATAGGGAGTATCGCCTCCTCTGGCGTATATACATATTGCTTGACAACGATCTCTTATACTAATGATTTCTATCAAGTTGATGTCAAATTTCAACTAATCGCATAATTAGTAGATCTAACCCTTCCAGTCATGAATTATGAAAACAATTTTTGTGATTTTTGTATCAATTAGGGATCTTTTTAACATTAATTTGAACCTAATTACATGTTTGTGTGTCCTGGGTATATGTACACTGTAGTGTCATGATGACTGAGGAAACAGTACAACAACAAAAACGAAACAGGTTTTTATAAGATAATTAGTATGAAAAGAAGGAAAACAGTTTTTTCCCTTGAAATATAAAGCGGGTGGTGAACGGCATTCCATAAATTCCTTTTAACTACTTTATATCCTTTTTCTTTGTGCGATTCTGAGCATTCAAATACTCCGTCGCAAACTCATGGGCCATCAACGTCTAATACTTTCTATTTCATCAGGAACAGGACTAGTACAATAAGCTTGTATTTATCCCTTATCTGCACGTCCCAACTTCATTCCAATCATCATCATCATCTAAATCCAATTCCTCTAATTCTCCATTGAGAATTTCAAACAACTGCCTTTCTGTCAATGGCTTACTCAAATATATGTCAGTCATAGTGTACACTGCAATGTACATCTTTTGGTAACTTCATATATTATATCAATTTGTAATATTTCTCACACATTATTATTTCGTACCTACCTTGAATAATACAAATAAAAAATATTTAACACCCTTTGGTTCAATAACTTTAAAAATAACCAACAAACTCGTGCGTATGGAAAACACGCCGGGCAATTGTGAATATATACTTAAACACTGCCTGTTATTCCGTATTTGCGCTCCTGGCGACATGTAGCGAATTAAATATACATTATGGCACTGCAGTGTACAATATTACCGAAAACCATTAAAATGCAGCAAGATCAGTTAGCCTCAAAGTAAATAGACGTACACCTTAGTGTACATCATGACTTACAGGGTTTTTGGTGGGTTAGGTAGTTGCACTCTGTAACATGTCATAGCGACATGTTTCAATTTTAATTAGTTATTTAGGAGGGTTACTTATTCTTCAGCTACACCCACCTCTAATTCAAAATCATTTTATTTCAATATGTTGAGAACGCGTCGAATGACCGTTTTTACATTCGTAAAATTTATATTTAAACGACGATTCGAGTCGAATTGGTCTCTTTTTACGTTGATCATACTTCGCTAAGAAGTAAATTAATATTCAGTCTACAATAATTATACTTCGTGTGCAGCCCCGTAAGTGGACATCTAAGCCAAGTGAACCCAGAAGTCGCCCCTACCAGAGTCCAGAGCACCGACGGCTCAAGAACCTGTCGATACCGTTGAGAGATGTACGTCCAGAGTCTCTCTAAAATAAGTCCTTAAATTTTCGGTAGATATAAAATCTTGAGTTGAACATTTTTATTGTAATACTGATTTTTATTCGTATTGTATTGTGAATACATGGTTTATGTGAATTTATTTTTATGTTAAAAAATCCATTTTTCCCGAAATTTTTGTTATTGATTCACCTTATCCCAATTGAGGTAATAAAAAATAGTGTAACTGAGCAGAGTCCTCAAGGCCGGGGAAGTTCACGTGCCAAATTGGCGCCCACGTTATATTATTTTTTTACTCATATTGAGATTTTGTGACCTCGATATATAAAATTTCGTTGTTATTAAAACATACAATAATACAATATTTTACAATACGAATACTGCGAATTTCCTTCTTGGAATATCGTTTTCCATTTGTATTTTTTCAGATACCTTTCCTTTTTGTCGTTTTCTTAATTGTTGACGGTTGGTTTTTTTGGTTCGTCTAGTTATTTTCTTTGTCAAGGTTTAATTGGATTTGTTTTTAAACGGAACTTATTTAGTTTTCTTATATATTTTAAGCTAAATTTATTTAGCTATCACTTCTATATTGTCAATTTTTTAATTTTTTTTCTAAAATAAAATGCAGGCTTATCATTTAAAAACATATGAACTTTCATATGAAATAAAAATCAGAAATGAAACTATACCTGATACCGTTGAGGAAATACGTAGGCTTCTGAATGGTTTATTAGCTCGTGAAAAAGCTAATCGTAGTTTTTCGTTACCAATAAATACCTATACTTTTGAGGAGGATCATTTAGAAATTCGTAACACTATTCAAGATTTGAGTGAATAATTGATAATTTGAATGGAAATAAACGTGATCCTGATTTTATCAGAATAAATTCCAGGTTAAATCATTTAACTAATAGAATCAATAGATTAAATGTTGACCCAGGCGATGAACAACAAATTGACTAGAGTGTACTTTTACTTGAATCCGATTTTGATACAAAGATTACTCCATTTCTTTCAGTTGATAGTGAAGAGTCACATAATAATCATGTTCCTCTTGCTTCGTCTTCTTTGTCATCTCCTTCAATCCCACAGTCCCGTCATGATTCAATATACGTGGAATATTTTATTCTCTGGAAAGAATGAATCACTTTGTTTTAGAAAAAGTTGAAATAGTTCTAGAGGTATTTTTGATACTGAATTATTTTTACAATCTTGTGAATTCTTTCTATGTAGTGCTTTTACATGGTTTCTTAATAATCGTAGTAAATTCAGTTCTTGGTCTGATATTGTTGCTAAATTAAAAGCAGATTTTCTTCCTCACAGTTATGAAACAGATTTAGATTTAGAGATTTTAAATCGAACTATGGGTGAGAATGAGCCCGTTACTGTTTATATTTCTTCTATAACAGGTCTTTTTAATCGTTTAACGAATGTTGTAGATGAAAAATCTCGTGTTGCAAAGATTCGTAGAAATCTTTTACCATTTTTTGTTTCTGCTTTGGCATTACATAGTCCCAATACTGTTGATGAACTTACCGAGCTTTGTAAAAGAGTTGAAGAATCCAGAGTTTGGTCTGATCGGTATCGACCACCTTCTTCGGAAAACTGTCTACTTGAACCTGATTTGTCTTGTCTTTATGTTTCATCAAATTCTTCTTCTAAAAGAAAAAATTCCGCTGTTTCCGTTTTGTCTTCTACTTTATGTTGGAATTGTGGTAGAACTGGTCATATTTTTACGAAATGTCGTTCTCCTAAGTCTATTTTTTGTTATGGTTGTGGTGCTAAAAACACTACAAAACCAAATTGTAGCTCTTGCAATCCAAAAAACGAGGTTCGGACTGGTCCTGTAAATCTGACGACAGTCTCCAGTCGAGCACAAATCACTTCGGAAGTAAAGTCAAAAATCTCAAAACGAACATCAAGCAAACCGTCAAAAAGTCAAAATTAACTTCAAATTTTTCTCCTTCGACTACTGAATGGCAAGCTTATATTAGTTTTGTCAGAGATTTCTTATCGTCCTCATGTTATCGTTCTGTAAATCTTGACAAACAATTATCTTCTTGTACCGTTTCACTTGCCAATCCTGTACCGGATGTTGAATTATCTAATGATGTTTGTAGTGTTGATTTAGATGTACCTGTTTCCTCTTTGTTATCTATGTTACCCACTCTTGTGGATCATTCTTTGTCTGAAAATATTGTCAATTCTGTTACTATCGATATTTGTCCTTAGTTTGTTAAGAAACTAAATGATAATCATCCTTATATGGTTCTGAAGGTTTTAAATACTGATGTTGCAATGGTTGATACCGGAAGCAATTTTACTATTCTTGGAAACCCAGGGTTTTCGCTTAGTTCTCTTCATGATGGTGTACCACAGCAATTTATAGGTTTTATTATCGTTCCTGTTACTGTAAATAATGTCACACAAACAATTAAAATTCTGTCGCACTCAACGGCATAGTCGGTGAGCGGTCGGCGGTGAATGGTTCTCACAGGACACCCAATTCTCACTTCTGGCTCCCCGTGCCACACCTCGAACAACTGCATCGACCTGCAGGCTAAACTAAGTGAGGATAGCCAGATACGATGAACACCTCGCAGCGTCTGATCCAGAGTGGGTGGCTGCAAGCAGCGTCTGCATCCAGTGGATCGGCTGAAACTAGAACCGGAGAAGGCAAGTGGAAACCACTCCGAAAATTTTTCACCAGGATACCACTATGGATTACAGAGAGAAAAAAACGGCCCCCTAGTCCTAAGTGGTCAAGGGATGCTAAGAATATCCCAGTTCAAAACAATGAAATCCAAGGTGCGAATCGCAACATGGAATGTCAGAAGTCTCTTTGCGGCTGGAAAGATCGACAACATGATACAAGAGGCGAAAAGATTGGAGGTAGACATTATGGGAGTAAAGGAAGTATGATTGCCTAACAACGGAATGTATAAACACCCAGAAGGAACGTTTTACAATGCAGGTAACACAAACCATGACACTCACCACAGAAACGAAATTGGAATCTTATCACTAAAGAATACACCAGTTGTGTTAAGATCTTTACTCCTGTCTCGGAAAAAATCTTACTACTTCAACTACCTGCTAGACCATTCAACATAAACATAATTCAGGTATATATGCCGACTGCAGATAAATGATATGATAGCGAAGTTGAAACCAAAAAAAGGCCTAACTAAAATTCTCAAAACGCTAAAAAGGAATGATATCAGCTTGATCAACTTGGTGTTGGGTGATTTTAACGCTAAAATCGGCGTAGGCAGAATAGGTAATTTGGTGGGAAACTTTGACTTAGGTGAGGCAAATGAAGGTGGGCACATATTTTACGCATTCAGCCTTACATAATATGCAAACGCCCAACTGGAGCTGATTGGGGAACGGATAGAGAAAGTCACAAAATTCAAATACCTAGGCTTTTGGAATTCTTGAATAATTCCACCTGAGTTTTACTAACTAGAAATTAAACCTTCATTGTTACGCCCATGTGTTCCGTGTAAACAACGAAGGGTGAACTTGGCCGCGGCTGATTACCAACTTGTCCGTGAGTTCCTTATAGACCGAAAAAGCTATGACGTCATAAACATAGCCGCTGACAGTTACTGAGGGAAAACAAATATTTATTTACGTTCATTTTACGTTTGTAATATGCTTAAACATGGCTATTGTTAATTTGTCGAGCATTGCGGAGCAGTTTTGTAATGAAATTCAAGTGTTAAAGAAATGTGGAGACACTTTAAACAGTGGATATGTCGTATATATAGAGTATATTATGGAAGTTTAGGAGCGAAGCCATAAGGCATAATTACTTGATAGTCACTGCAGTGTCACTTTACAAATGAAAAAACGAATAAACTTTAAAAATATAACAACAGTAAAGGCAAGACATAAGTTAAATAATTGATTTGTTTTCCCTCAGTAACTGTCAGCGGCCATGTTCTGACGTCACACTTTTTCGGTCTATAAGGAGATTTGAGTGAGAACGGCCGCTAATTGACTGGAGCGAAAAATGTGCCGTGAATACCGGGTGAATGGAGCTTTATTGACAGTCGTGAATAATATGTCAGAACGAACAGCATTTTAAGCAATTTCATCATTTCATGTAACATGTTAAACAAGAAAATATATTTGTAGTTAGTATGTATTGTTTTGCCTATGGATACATATAACTTCAAATAAAAGGGTAAATAATTATCCAATTCTTTTCATAGACTCTTATAACAGATAATCTAGATCCTGACGTAGAAGTTAAAAGTCGGATATAGATAGTTCGACATTCTGTGCGATGAAGCCACTATTTTGTAATAGTGGCTTAAAAGTATGGCTCTCCCGCAACGAATGATTAAAAGCTATGTTTGGCCTATTCTTCTGTAAGGATTTGGATCCTGGACACTAAAGACCAATAAGTTGAATCGCCTGGAAGTATTTGAGTTATGGATACTACGAGGGATTCTAAAAATTCCCTGAACTGCAAGAATGACCAACGACGAGGTGTTAAAAAGAGCGCGACAGATTGGTGACAGAAATGTATAATGTTTCGATAAATATGTGATAATATGAATCACCTTCAAATTATTATGTAATTTAAAGTGAAATAGTATATTGTGCAACAAGTGGGGAAAGTTCAACTTTTCTCACGCAAACACACGAGTGATAAAAGTACTTTTCCCACATGTTGCACACTATACTTTTTCTACAACTGGACAAATTTAAAGAATACAAGTAAATAATTTTGTAGAAAAAGTCTAAGCGTCGAGGACCACCCACCGAAACCGGCTGGGCATCGAATATACCCTGCTGAAATCGGCTGGGAATCTAGTATCCCCTACTGGATTGTTCATATAAATGTATATGTAGTGTGGGCAAAGTGCCGTGAGAAAGGATATTTCTCACAGTGTGAGCAATATATGGTTTTGAAATTGAGCAAGCTATGAGAAATACGCTACTTTTCATAGCAGTAGCATAAAATAGATTTTTGAGATAACCCGTAACTGTACTGCCCATTACGCGACGTAATCTGCTGTATCTCGGAAAGTATTTGTCCCAGGTTGCGGGCAAAAATATTGATAGTAAAACCGGCCAAGACAATTCGCTGAAAATTATTTTCAACCTCAAAATTTTACCCCAGGGGGCGTTACTGCATGCTCAAATCTAAACTTATTATTATCTCAGAAAATCGCAGAATGAGCTATAACTTTGATGTCATCATTTGAAAGCCCGTTTAATACCTGATAATTTTCTACAGCGACATTTCTTTGTATCTGTCATAATAAGTGAGAAGGAAGACCATCTATTTTTCAGTGTTTAAATTTTATTATTTCGTTAACTATTCAACATATCCGATTGTTTCGGAACTCATATGAAGTCAGAATAATATATGAGCCAATCACGACGAATATTTTTCCCACTAGCCAGCTGAGAATAAAACATTTTCTTCTCCAGAACTTCACAATCACCTCCATTATAATTATTATCAATGATTATCTCATCCAATTTTAGTTGAACATGCCGATCCACCGGGTCCACACATGTGCCTGGATTTTTACTATTTTGACTATCAACTGAAATCGAGGATACTAATCAATCAATAATGATAATAAATACCGCTGCCAATGGAATCGGTACTTCCACTCCGTACATAGACACAAAACTATTTTTGCTGAATACTACTTTTCTCGACATTCCCGCTGTAGGACTATCGCATTCTAGCTGTCGCTTTCTATCATAGAATTCTACTGTAGAAAGCGATAATCGAATTTGGTAGCACTCTGTGTTGCAATCGCCTTCTCTACGTGTATTTACGGAATTGATAGGGTAATTTGTTGTTTCAAATGTGACCACACTGGTTTATTTATTTAATAATCATCATTCTCATATCTTATGGGTGTCATTTGTATTTTTATGATTTTGTTGATTGATCTGATTTAAATTGCGACTAAAGGCGAGTTTAAACAACTTTTATTTTGCAAAGTAAAAGCGTTTAGATAATTACCTATGTTTCCTATAAACAATTTAAATTTGGATGTTGCTGAAGAGGAAGAAACGTTAGAAAACATACGAGTGGAAAACATCGAGCGAAGAAATATGAGTGTTGAGGTTGACTGTTTTACAATTGAAGATGTTCGCTTCAAGGAATTATTTCGCCTAACCAAGGATATGGCACAGTTCATACTTAACGGTATCATTATTATTAGGCATAGGTTTATGGAGGCCAAACATTTTCCAGGAGTAATAGGCGTTATAGATGGCACTCGTGCTGAAATTATCAGAGCTACAATTGAAGAACATGCATTTTTAAATCGTAAGGGTTATCACTCTAAAAATGTACAAATCATTTGTGATTTTGACGTACGAATTCTAAATATAAACGCTCGACATGGTGGGGCCAGTCACGACAGCCACATTTGGAGATCTTCATCTGTAAGGCAACTAATGGAAATAGCACATGTTATGGAGATAGGCATTCCTGGCTGCTAGGCGATTCTGGGTACCCTCAGAAACCATGGCTTATGACTCCATTATTACATACTCCCCCAAATACTCCAGAATTTCGCTATACGCAGTGCCATATACAAACCAGGAACTGTGTAGAAAGATGTATAGGGGTTCTAAAATCAAGATTATTATGCCTTTCAAACATATTGAGATATTCTTCCACAAAAGTAGGAAATATTTGCAATGCATGTGCTATATTGCATAACATTTGCACTGAAGGAATGTTAAATGATGACTTTGAAATACCTCCACCTCCAGCAGAGAAACGGGATGATATGAACATTCCGTACGTTGCAAGCAAGACAAGGAATTATAAATCAATATTTCCAGTAATTGTACCTACTTAAATCAATATAATTATAATATGCTTTCGAGTTTGTATTTCAAGCCCTAGATATAGTAAAATTCAGTCCATTGAACCTATTGATTATTAATTGTGGGTTTTCCTCACATAAATCCAGCAATAATTGCCAATGTTCTGTACGAACACGCATATTTTTAATAATTATTTACTACTTTACTAATAAAAATACACAATATAATGACAGAACATCGACACTGTTGACAGGTTAATTTGCTTCCAAAATAGAATACGAGACGTCTATACACCTCTCCAGAAGTCGATCGCTTTCGTGATAAGGAAGCTATTTTACGCGCGTACAGAGTGTCAATGGTATAGAAATTAGGCGATTTATATAATTCTATAGGACACAGAGTCCTGGCCCTGGTCTTTTCGAGTCATTTAAACAAAACAAAAAAATACCATCACGACGAAAATTATTGCATATCGTAGAATAGATGCATACCTGTGCTGACCGAGAACTCATCTTGATAATTCTAGCAGCTTGGTTTATTTCTGTCGATGAAGAAATTATCCAATTTGAGAATTTTCTCTAGCAGTTTTTCAGACTTCTCTTGCTTTTGTTTCTGAGATTTACGCCTCTGTGCCCCGCTAGGTTTTATATAACTCATTTCGAGTTTAATTTAAATTATGCAAGCGTTTATTCCAACTTTTATCACAAATCACAATAGCAACAGTTCTGAGGAGTGGATTGGGAAAACTGATTCCAGAATTTCGTCCTTTTATATAGCAAATTGTAAGTGCAATAATTCTCTTTGCGTCCTACCGATTTTTTAATGATGCCGCAGATAATGCTGGCAACGTTCAAAAGTCGAAAAAAAAGTCGGTTTCGCCTTTGAAGCCAGTAAAAGTCACCGAGTGGCCCAGTGCCAGATTTTTCCGACGAGGCTTCCGACAAAAAGCCCAAAAAAAGACAAAGGACGCCGCGCCGCATTCGGCACTTCTTGATATATGAACATGAAACATCATTTCCCTATTCATATTTAAGGCTTTTACCACTTTAACGAGTATGATTTTAATAATCTTGAAATTTTTTCGCCCCCCATTTGAATTTCGCCCCTGTGCAGTTGCCCATTGTGCCTTGAGATTAATCCGGCGCTGTGTATGAAACTGCTTCATATTTATTAAAAAACATTGCTATCCGAAAACAACACAAAGAAACAATAAAACTAACTATGATTTATTAAAAGGTTAGCTACTTCTTAAATTTAACGCTAATCTCGATGAATAAATAGAAACATCACGAGCAAATATTACTATTGATAACAGGTAAAAATATGTCGACACGACTGACAATCAAGTAGTTACCACAGTAACTATACACGAGACAGTGGCGACAATAGGGTAACCCGTTTTTGATTGGCTGGCAGTCTGGCAGCCATATTGAGGCTAAAATCTCTTTGTTTACGTTTGGTGTATACGAAGTTTCTTATAGTGCTGGTTATATTTGTGATTATAATTATTGGTTTTATGCTTTTTTGGCGAATATTCAGTGAAAAAGAGGTGTTTTGCCTTTAGACAATTGAAAGACTTGTATTTGGACTTATAAATAATCTTATCCAATCGGAAAATTCGTGATATTTGGTAAGCTAGCTTCCTTAACCCTAGTAATTGTATACTATTTATCAAGTTATGATTTTTTCTAGACAATAACATTTGAAATTCCGGACTGTGCTGCAATAAATTGCAGTAATTCTGCTAAAAAACGGTTTGTCATGAAACGTTTTCCTAGAGATCCATCTAGAAGAAAAGAATGGCTTATTAAAACTAGAAGAGATCATTGGACTCCAACAGACCATTCGTGTTTATGTGAGGTAGGAAGCCTTTGTTTTTCGACTTATAATTGTTATATCTAATTCAAAATTATTGTTTGTCGTTATGGAGATAAAATTGAATGAAAGATTTTGTTTAAGATTCATTTTGCTCCCGAAATGTGGGAGCGACCTCGTGTAGATGGCAAGAAAATTTTAAAGTCAAATGCTGTTCCTACAATATTTTCCTTTGTGGAACCAAAACCTAAAAGGAAACTACCAGTTCCAAGGAAATTTAATTTTCCAAAAAACGTTTGTCGGGTAAGTAGATATCTGTTAGTAATTACAACAAATCCCCTCATAATAATGAAAAAACTCTTAGTTTTTGCCCTATTAAATATGTTTTGTTGTTGCATTTATAGCTCTAGATGGGAATGTGCCAGTGTATCACCGGAACAATCTACTTCAAATTTAGCTTTGGATGTAGAATCAGGTCAACAATTGTCGATATCTAAAAGCAGTTTGAGTGAAGACAGTTTATGCACAGCTCCCTCGCCGTTAATATCAGAAATTGATCCAATGAGTGAAATAGCTCAGTTTCAGCTTAAATTAAATAGGTACAAGAAGTTCTATGGAAGAGAAAAACGTAGAGCTTGTCGATACAAAACAAAACTGTAAGAGCCACACGAAAGGAACTAATAAAAAAAGAGAAAAAACTCCCAATTCTTCGGACTGTGAACTACTAAAGCAAGTATTCAACGAAGATCAAATAGAAGCTTTAAAAAAGAGAAAAAATGGAAAAACAACAAAATTAATGAAGTGAGCCAACAACACCGTTACAAGTACTTTAAAATTAAAATTTAGTTGTGGTAGTAGTGGATATACTGAACTAATAAAACAAGGATATCCTCTCCCATCAACCAGAACTTTACAGAGAAAACTCCAGAACTTGAAGTTCGATTCAGGTATTCTAAATGAGGTGTTGTGAAAACTTCAAAAACTTGTGTTGCCTGTGTAGGTGCAGCAGGTTAAAAAAACAATATATAAGAAGTTTTCAAAACTCTCTTTAATCAAAAGGTTTAAAGAACAATCGCTTTTTTTGTTACTGAAGAGGTTTTTTATTATTTTTTAGAAATGGAATGTGTTTTCTTAAAATATTTAGATATTGTTTCACTCCAGAATATAGACATAAAATAATTTTTTATAAAGGAAATGTCGAAAATACATTTCAATTTACCAAATTGTCACCAACTTAAAAGCAAAATAATTAATAGATTCACTGTTTTCAGGTTGAAAATTAGTTATAAAAAATTTAAATCCGCCTCAAAAAAATATAGTAGTAAGTCATTAGCAGGTTACTTGTTATAAAATAAAAAAACTTTCCATAATTATCAAATAAAATCAATAAAAAACAAATTACACATCAGAAATTTTATTTATATCAATTTTTATAGTTTATAATCCTGACGATGCAAATGTAATTTGGGAAACCGATCAAGTAATATGTCCCCCTTTATACTTTACAAGCAATTAATATTTATTATTTTTTTGTATCGTTATTTATCCTTATTATATACTAAATATAATTAGGTTTAAAAATAAAAATTGCGTGTTTTATTTAAATATACCCATTTCCTATCAAAATCAATGTATATTTTCATGTATTTGTGTTTCAAATTGATAGATTTATCATAGATTTCCATTTAAATTATATGCATTTGATATTCAAATTTGCCTCAATATGGCGGAAGGGGCGGGGTTTAGTTGCATTGTCGCCACTGTCTCGTATATAGTCACTGTAGTAGTTACTACAGTGCCTTTATACAAGACAGTGGCGACAATAGAGCCTAAGCTCCGCCCATCCGCCATTAATCATCAAAATTTAAACGCCGGAATAGGGATTTTACATTGATATCGATATTGAATTTTATTTTATGGCTGTAAATCAGTTATGAAATGTAATTATAATGCATACTATGGCATGACTATTAATAGAACTATGAAAAAATATTTTTTTTTGGTAATTTAAAACACTCATTTTGAAATTATTTCTAAATTCGTGTTACAGATATAAGTAGATAGACGGTTTCAATACCTAGGTATATTTCCAAACGACCCATGATAGAAATAGCTAGAGTAAATAATTTGATTTAACAAAAAAAAACAAATTTTGTAGTCTTTAAATCTGTAATTGAAATTTTAATTTTTAAAGAGGAAATAGGTAACACATATATGTTATGATGTTTGCTATTGGTTGGGTTTTAATACCAAATTCGTCTATAATATTACATATTATTATGAAATTTACTGTCTCGACCCTTACTTTATGGAATCTACTCATATTACTGTTTTAAATGAAACTAACTGTTTCTAGATAGTTCCACAATATATTGATAAAATGTTAAAAATTCTAAGAAAGTTGACAACTGTTTCGATACTAAAAATATCATCGAAACAATTGTCAAATTTATTAGAATTTTTAACATTTTATCAATATATTGTGGAATTATCAAGAAACAGTTAGTTACATTTAAAACAGTAACATATTATTATGTTTTATTACTGGGAAGAAAGGGAAAATAATAAAAAAACATAAGATAAAGCATACGTTTAGATGTGTACAACAATACTTCTTATAATTACAATTTTAGGGAAGACAGAATTTAAGGCAGTGAATATTAAATTTGTTAAAAAATAGTGATCATAATTATCATGAAATTTACAAAGTCAATATGGCCTGCGTGTCGTACCGACTTTTCATTCTGTCGCTGGCATCTTGAAGATTTGTCAAACTAATTCATGAATATCGTCCAGCCTTCTTCTCAATTGGATCACGTAGTCTTCTCCTGCTAGATCTTCTCCAGGCCGACAGATTAGAAGTGAGATAATTTCTGGAATTGTTTCACGAGGCAGCTGGGATTCTTTTCGTCGTTTGGTAGGAAGCTTTCTTCCTGTTTTTCCTTGATAAATGTAAACATTGTAGGGACTGCTGTTAATTTTAATTTCCTACTACCATCGTGTCTAGTTTCTTCCCCATTTCTGGGGCAAAGTGTACCTTAAACATAAATACAGATGTAATTCATTACATAATGTAATAATAACAGACAATAATTATTTTAGAGAACATCTATGAAAATGCCAATAACTATTGCGTAATTCATCGAGTAACTGATTTAAATTTTTATCATAAATATTATGTATATGTAAGTTACATGTTAATAATAATAATTACAATAACTCTTTAATAGATGTTTCTCCTTAATAAAAATAAATCAATACGCTTTTTACCTCACACAGTGCTGAAGCATTCATTGGTTTCCAATTGTCCCTTCTCCTTTTAATAGTGCATTCCTTTCTAGGAGTAGGATCTTTGGGAAAATACTTCATTACAAATCCCTTTGTAGAACAATACTTGCAGCTCAATGCTGGATAAACCGTCATACTTCCTGTCACTGCTTCTAAAACAAGTAACAGTAGTTATATTATACGTTCACTTGAAATTGTAGTTTTTGTACCTACTTTGTTATCGACAAATATGATGATTTGTCAACAGTGACACACAAATTGCAGCTGTATAATTTGTGCAGACACACCAAAACCGTCCCCAAAACCGCAACTTAGGTGGGTATTACTCTTTTCAACAGTTGCAAACTATAATAGGTATGATGGTTCAAAATCCGGATCAGGGACAAAAATTCGCAAACGAACTAATGAAATTAAGTAAACAAATTAAAAAAACACTTTACTTTAGCTATACACAAAGATCTGATATAAAATACGACGTGATTACAACTAAAATACAAATGTAAACAAATAAAATTTGATGATTAATGGCGGATTTCAGCCTGACCAATCAAAATACTGACCACATATTGTCGCCACTGTCTTGTATAAAGCCACTGTATTAGTTACTGCATTGTAGCGCCATCTAGTAGTGGTCAGCCGAACTGCTAGGAATTCTTCAAACTTGTATAATATTTTATGTATTAATGTGCCCCAACTCCACCTACTATTTACCCCCATAATTTTAAAAACTGATTTTCATTAAATATTGTTCATTAGGTCCTCTAACAATATAAAAATCGTTGGGCATATTCTCTCTCTCTCTCTCTCTCTCTCTCTCTATATATATATATATATATATATATATATACATATATATATATATATATATATACATATATATATATATATATATATATATATATATATATATATATATATATATATACATATATATATAATAAGCAACGAATAGATTATTGGGTATTGCACGCAAATAGAAGAAGGGGCTACTATTTGCGTGCAATACCCAATAATCTATTCGTTGCTTATTATTCATATGTCACGCACTATTCGTACATCTTGTTATTATATATATATATATATATATATATATATTTATATATTGTGACGATATTTATTTCTCTGTAATGTAAATTTGAAAAATTAAAATGAAATTTTGATTAATGTCACTGTCAAATTATAAATTGTCACACTTGGGCTTTTACAAACAGTTTATTTTATCAAATTTGAATTTCTGGGCTCCGGCTATATAATAATTTCTACTAGATTTAAATTTTAGTTTTATGTATCTTATTTGAGAACTTTTTGCTTCCGCTCTCTGGGCGTACGGGTTCAATATTTCAACTTTCCAGACTTATGGCCTCCATCTGTGTCAGACTTTCAATATATCAATGCCCAACAAAACTACTCCAGGAAAACAAACTAATTAATTCCAAAATATGTTTATTAATTAATTAAGTTTGAAATTTTTAAAGAATGGATTACCAAATTTAGGTCAATATAAATATCGATGATAAATTTCAAGATAGTTCAATGTTAGACGTAGTCGATTGAATGCATTCTCTCTACGAAAATAAAAGAGAAGAAACTTAACCTATAAATCTACGATGATAAATCTTACAATAAAAAAACGGAGTTATGTCAAATAAAGTCTTTGTACTGTTTCTAATTTCTGTAAACTTGAATGCAAAGCATACAGACTCAACAGCAAGCAAATCGTTAAGGATATTTATCACTGTCTATTCAATAATTTTAAAGTTTCCATTCAAGATGATGATTCTCTCCTACAAAATTTTTATAAAGATTTGTTACCTTTCAGTCCACTGTCAAACACTCTTTATAAAGGAAATCGTCTTGAAGAAATTATTGATCCTCACTAATCCAGTGTATACGGTATGTACGATTTACCCTTTCTTATCTTCTCTTCAAAATTTTGGAAATTATTTCCTTTTACCATTAAATACAAAACATGTCCACTTCAGCTTGCTTTTCTTTTATCGATAGTATCTGTTTAAAAGACTTCTATTTTATTAATTATCTCTTTTTTTAGAAAAACTTTTTGACTTCTTGACAGCTTAGTAAAAATTCATAAATTGAAAACTAAACAGTTCCATATATATAAATAATCATTTTAGGTTGTAGAAATTGTATTTAATTGTAAATAAAAATACCATAAAAAGGGAATTACAACAAATTTTGGGATTGTAATACATGTAAAGGACATTTTATATATTCCCTAAGACATTATAAACCCATTTATATAAGTGTTATAATCCTCCAGGACAATTTTAATTAAAGAATTTTGTATTATCATGAAAAACACTCAAATTGACAATTGTCGAATAAAAAAACAATATAAGGAGGCTGTGTTTTTGAAATGGGAAAAAGTTTGTTGATTTAAAAAAAATTGTGAGTCGGGCGTTGGTAGAAGAATAGTGAGCATCTATGTATCTCTCCTCTACAAAAATTTTGAGAAAACTATGTAAAAGTAAATAATTTTAAGTTAAAAACCATTATAAAATAATAATATCAATTTTGTTTAAACCGTGTAATAAAGTCCAGTGTGCAGAAAGAGTATTTCTTTGATAAGAAATTCTCAAGAAAAAGAGACGCTTTGCAGCAGTTCCACAGTGCCGAGAATTGGAAATAAGGTCGGTGGTTTTTTAGTTTTTTTAATTTGGAATTCCAAAGAGAAAGAAATAGTGAACAATAAAAATATTATTTGAACGTTTAAATTAAAATTTCTAAAAAAAGGCCAAAAATAATAAAATGATGAATATCATTTCATATCCATGGATATCCATGTAATTTTAATTATCATGCAACTTTAATAATAGTTATAATTTGTACTTACTTGTAAAAATTTTTATTTCACATCATCATTGTTTACATTGCACGTAAAGTACTTAACTATTTCTATAACTATTCATCATTCACTTTACTCGCATTTTGATATATGTATGTAACTGTATAGTATAATTTTCAATACTATTTCAATGATTGCAATGAATGTAAGAACGTTAAATTTATAAAAACATTCATATAGACAACGTCGACTGTGAACCATACGTTTTGTGTCGTTGTGAAACGATATACCAGGATGTGTTTCTCCTATGCGCCGACGCAGTCAATCTAAGCATTCAGTGCGCATGACCAGTCAAGAATGCAGGAGCGGTGTAAAGAAAATTGATGTAAAAAGAATTTGAATATAATCACAACAATTTATTAAATCATTTCATTAAAGTGTTGGTATTTTTTTATCATTCTATTTAATATTCATAATACATTTAGAAAATGGTGCTTAATTAATTCATTCTATAATAATATTTGAAATCGATAAAAACAAAGGTATATATTTTATTCAGGAATAAAACATATTAGAAGAATTTCAAAATTCAATATTTAGATGTGTATCAAAGTTATACATATGCGTCCAGAACTCAAAGGGAGGAGTCTCATGCTGCCGACTATCATATATATATATACAGGGTGTCCCGGGACTAATGGGAAAAAAGTCGGGAGCGTATAACATGAGCTAAAATAATGTTAGTACTTCATATAAACTTTTTCTATGCAGGCCCTCGTTTTCGAGTTATAGGCCTCCAAAGTTTTAATTTTGAATTTGGTTTTTATTTTTAATTTTTGTACTAGTTATTTGATCTTTATAAAATTCACGGCAAAGATATAATGTTTGTGTATGTTTATTTTGGTAAGGTAAACAGATTTACAGTAGTGCATTGAAGCCAGGGACGAACTATTTGCAATGGTTAGTGATCCAAAAATTTTGCAGGGGTGGCACACCCTGTATGAAATTATCGAATTTCACTTCCCCACACATTAAGCTAACGAAAAGATACTCTTGTTGGAATTCGATAAAATAAGCCGTTTGGCTAATATTTACAGTTTTATTCATGCACTACGTACCAATTTACGCATTCACCATTTTTATAAGTACACAACGAGGTAAAACGTAACTTATCAATAGATATCCAAGATTTACCTACAGTACTACAAAAAAATAATAGCAGAACATGAAAAACATTAACGACTTATTAATTCGAAAGTTGGTAAAAACTTTTTATAAGTGTTTTTACCGTTTATCAAGTTACCATAGGATTAGTTGTCAAACGTTGTGTAGAATAGTTCGTAGTCAGTACTTGCCAATAATTCATAAGTCCTTAATTTAACAGTTACAATGGCAAAATTCGCTTTTATCGAGTACGCAGATATGCATCTAATGTATGGACTGGCTTCTCGAAACTGTTTAGAGGCCAGAAGGCTTTATGAAGAACATTTTGCAAACAGAGCATTGCCAGACAGACGAATGTTTGAGTGTATTGATCTCAGGTTACGAGAAACAGGTATGAATAAGTAAATGTAATTTTGTATGTATACAAAACAAAATTTTTAATTTTAGGAATATTTTTGCCAAAAAAAGTGGAGAAGGTCCAGTACGAAGCATACGTACTGTGGCAGTTGAACAAGACTTGTTAAATGCAGTTGATAATGAACCATCAACGAGTTTTCTAAAAGTATCAAGAGAACATAACGTATCGAAATTAGTTGTTCATCGCGTCCTAAAAGAACGGCTGTTATATCCTTTTCACATGAAAAAAGTACACAGTATGACAGTGGCTGATTATCCTGCACGAATTGAGTATAGCCAGTGGTTTCTGCGACAACAACAAGCAGACAATACATTTATTAGTAACGTTCTCTTTACGAACTAATCCGGTTTCACCAGAGATGGAATCATAAATTCTCATAATATGCATTTATGGGATGATGTGAATCCACATGGCATTATCCAAACTAGGAGCCAGCATCATGGTTAATATTTGGGCAGGAATAGTTGGCAATCATTTGATAGAGCCATATACTTTATTGACGGTACTTTGACTGGTCAGAGATATTTGGAGTTTTTGCAAAATTAGTTATGGAACCTGTTTGATGATGTGCTACTACAAACTCGTAGGAATTTATGGTTCATGCATGATGGGGCCCCTCCTCATTTCAGTTTAGATGTACGACAGCATTTACACACAAATTTTCCTAATAGATGGATTGGTCGTGGAGGCCCTTTTCAATGGCCACCGCGATCAGGAGACGTTAATCCTATGGATTTCTTTCTCTAGGGTTATCTCAAAAGTAAGGTATACGCAACACCTGTGCAAACAAGACAAGATTTAATAGACAGAATTGTGTTACACTGCAATGTTATTAGAAATAATGTGGGATTGCTCATTCAAGTGCAAAGAAACAACCTTCGTAGACTTAGAATGTGCGTGGAAGTGGGAGGAGCTCATATTGAACATTTATTAGAATAACGTTAGTTTTTGTTGTTGTTTAGGAATTAGTATTAGTCTAATGTTTTATAACTTGTGTTTTTTGAGGTTTTCTTAATGGTTTAATAATGTTATGTTCGTAATTTTGATTAAAAGGAAGTAAATCCTGGATATCGTATTAATAAGTTAGCCAGGTAGATTTGTACGTAGTGCATTAATAAAACTGTAAATATTATCCAAACGGCTTATTTTATCGAATTCTAACAAGAGTACCTTTTCGTTAGCTTAATGTGTGGGGAAGTCAATTTCGATGATTTCATACAGGGTGTGCCATCCCTGCAAATTTTTTGGATCACTAACCATTGCGAGTAGTCCGTCCCTGGCTTCAAGGCAGTACTGTAAATCTGTTTACCTTTCCAAAATAAACATACACGTACATTATAGCTTTGCCGTAAATTTGATAAAGATCAAATAACTAGTACAAAAAATAAAAATAAAAACCAAATTCAAAATTGATACTTTGGAGGCCTATAACTCGAAAACGAGGGCCTCCATAGAAAAAGTTTATATGAAGTACTAACATTATTTTGGCTCAGATTATACGCTCCTGACTTTTTTCGCATTAGTCCCGGGACACCCTGTATATAGCTCTACCTACGAATCAATTATCAGAAAAACTAAAATATATATTATCTAAACATAATATCAAAATATGCCATAAACCAAATAATACACTATCATCACTATTTACTAAATTAAAAAGCAAAACTAAAAATAATAAGAAATCAAATGTTATATACTCCATACCATGCTTAAACTGTTCAAAATATTATGTAGGAATGACTACACAATATCTAGAAAGCCGAATAAACGGCCATAAATACACTAAAAATGCATCCACAGTGCTACACAAACATGAACATAACGAAAATCATGAATTCGATTTCAAAAACACAAAAATTTTAACACAAGACACAAATTATCAAAAACTCAAAATCAAAGAAATGATATATATAAAACAAGATAAATTATCAGTAAATGACAAACAAGACATAAAAAACTTGAGTCAAATTTATTACAAATTAATTAATTAATTTATTTTTATCACTCCCAACATAATATCGTTGCGTAAATATCTAAGGTAGGTATTCTATTACTATTGACACTTCATTCATGACATTTTATTGACTTTTTCAAAATAATTTTTGCAATAACTGTATTTTATGTAATTTAATTTTAATATTTATACCTATTCTTTTGAAAATGCTCCTAAAATAAGAGCGAAACGTCAAGTTTGATAAGTCTTTATTCGAAAATATATTTTAACTAATATATTTGTTTTATACCACAACCTTTGAACCCAAGAAGATATAATTCTAAATATATATATATATATATATATAAATAAAAATAAATGTTCCCAATTATAAATTAATAATATATAATGTATATATATATATATATATATATATATATATATATATATATATAGAGAGAGAGAGAGAGAGAGAGAGAGAGAGAGAAAATGTCAATATTGCGGCGATTTTGAACCCCATTTTATATAGTGCCACAAAATATTTAATGTTTCATGGAAGTTTGAAATAATTCAAATGATTTTAAGTCACATTATTTTTGGTTCCAGGTCGACGAGGATCAGAAGATTGGAGTGAATTACCTCCATCTCCGCCGATGAACAGGCTATCACTTCGAGTTAAAGACAGAACTAGACTAAGGCCGAGATTACCGAGATGTCAATCAAGACATTCGACCTTAGATAGCACGTCAACCGACGAATTAGATTGTGCCAAAGAACCTGATACTGTACATTTACACAACGCTATCAACATCAAACAAAATGAAGAGATGGTGGAACTGCAATTTAAATTGCAGAAAGCCGCAGAGGAAGTGCGACTATTAGAAGAAGAAGTTGCAAGGTATTTCAAAATAGTAATTACTAATCAAAAGTATTTTGCCATTAATTAAGCAAACACATCACTGATATCTTTTTATAATGGGGGATTGTGGAAACGGAAGCACCGTCAAATTGTCTGAATTTTTTATATGTACTGGTATTTGATGTCCTGATCAACAGTCTCCATGGGCCCAACCTTATCATATGGCTAGATTTTGAGATACAGGGCATTGATGTTCAAAATCCCGACTTTTTTAAAACGGTCCCCAAAAAGTCCCCATCGGGACTAGAAGGCTCGATATAGCTCGTTTCCATAGCACCCGCGAGGTAGAGCCCTATAGGCGCGTTTCTTTTTCAAGTGGTATCCCCTGTAGGCCTATTCCACTTATATTTTTATATTCTTATTATATACTTGTTAAAGTTAGGAGCGAAAACAGTACATATTTTATAAGGTCACCACAGGCGACTAGAACAAGCATACATTTAAAAAATGATGGTGAAGTCCAAACAAAGGGGGGGGGGGGGGAACTAACAAAAAACTTTTTAATTTTCTTCAACTATGGGACCTAGAACAATATTTTCTGGCAATAAACGGTTTGCTGCATCGTTGACACAATTTAGTAGACGTGTCGGTGGAAATGTGATATTAGTGTGTCTAGCAAATCCAAAAAACCATAAAATTGTTGCATCGTGTGCGCATGTGCCTAAAGTTTTCGTACCAGATGGACATGTGCAGTAGTGGTAGAAAATTGGAAGGTTGTCTTGATTAAGTCCCTCCTCGTATGCCAACCATAACATATATTTAGTGACGTTTCTAAATCTAGAGTAGATTCTAAAACGTAAGAAATTGGGTTCCTCTCTTAACTCATCTATTTCTACAACATTATGTTCTTCTCTTTGTAATTTATCTTGTATATATGATGGATTTAAATAAAGATTGTAAGGACCTTCTAGGCCTTTAAGATCATTGATATCTACCCGAGGAAACTCAGGAACATGCATATGGTTAAGCCTCTGCCAGCGACCATCTCTGACAGCTAGATTTTTGAGCTTCAACACGTGCTTGGACAATATTTACATCATCCAATTTATTTAACATTTCAGTTGCTATCTCAACTGTTCCTGGTATATTTATTACAGGATGAAACCTATTTATTAACGCACCCGCAATCTGGTAAAACTCACTCAAGTTGGCAGCATGGGTCGTGGAAATGCGTCTTTTAAAGAACTTGGAAATAGACTTAGAATGTCGATTTCTAGCTTCTCTAACCCAGCGGGTTGTAGTTATTAGTATTGCTCTATTAGCTTCACTAGTAGACAGTTGACGTTGGTTACGACGAAGTAAAGGTGGCATATAAGAAATGAGACCTAGTTCTTCAAATGTAGGAATTGCGTCTCTGTAGCCTCTATCTACTAGTACAATATCTCCTTCTTCAAACCAGTTTCTCATTCCATTAACGTCGGTCTCTAAATCTCGCCGTAAAATCGTTGCGTCGTTGTTTCGTGTATCAAAAAAATAGGGACCGTCGACTGTTAAAATGTATCCACCAGGAGATACAATAATTTCTGGCTTAACCAAATGTTCCTTTTTAAAAGAGCAATAGGATTGACGTAATATCCTAAAATTACTACTCTTTTTCATGGTTATACGTACAATCTACATAAACAATTGGTATAGGATTATAAAGCTTGTTGACAAATTCGGGCACATAATGCCTTATAAAATTGTCTCTGGTTATTGATCTGAATCCAATATTAGAGATAGGCGGACGTTAGATATTATTAAACTAGTGACTTACCTGAAAGAATAATTAAAAAGTAATTTTAAAAACTCATCCGATAATCCATGTCTTAAGTTAACAAGTAAAGCAAGTGTGTGTGGTGTGGTGTGTGTGTGTGTGTGTGTGTGTGTGTGTTTTTTATAGAGGTAGGAAAATACTTTTACGTATCGTCAGGACTTGGTGTTCTGCCTGGTATGTCGGACTCGGAAGCGTTTCCAATACCGACTAAAAACCTCCTCTGTCTCCAACCTCTGTTTCCCCCGCGGTACCACCGTTAGGCATTACTTCGCAGAGGGAGGATCTGGCTAACGCCCTTCCTTCTATAAGTCGAACTCATGGTGGTTTCGTTCTACGAGGTTGTCTGTCTAAATCAAATTTTTTTTTATTCACGCGTTTCGATTTTTTGCACGTTCTCTTTCTAAACGACGAAGTTCTTGGAGTACCTCTGTTGTAAATCGACTTGTTGCCTCCCAGGCCTTCTCTGAGGATAGCATAGCTTTCACTAGTGACTCTGGTCGTGTTTTCGAATGAACGGTAGCTTCCCAGTCGCTGCGTATTGTGCTGAAACGGGGACACACACAGAACACGTGCTCCACGTCCTCCCTAACTCCAGGACAGGACGGACATTCTGGAGAGTCCTCATGTTTAAACCGGTGCAAGTATGCTCTAAAGCAGCCATGTCCCGAGATCATTTGTGTCAGGTAGTAATTGACCTCGCCATGATCTCGGTTTAACCAAATATCCAATTGTGGTATAATGCGGTACGTCCACCTTCCTTTTTTTGAAGCGTCCCACAGTATCTGCCATCGCCGTATACTATTCCGCCGTTCTGTTATTCTTTGTACATCAGCGCTCAGCGTAGTTAATCCTTTTTGTCGGTAAAGAGCACTTCTTTCTTCTGCGAGTACTTCGATTGGCATCATCCCAGCAATAACGTATACTCCATCCTCAGACACTGTGCGAAATGCGCTGACTGTTCTTAAGGCACTCAGCCGGTAGACTGGCGCGATTTTCCTCCGGGATTCTTGTATACAAAGTGTACCCGCCCAGATAGGTAATCCATATGTGAGAACAGATGTAACTACTGACGACAGTAATGCTCTCCTCTTCTGCTTTGGTCCTCCTATGTTGGGCATCAGTCGTGACAGGCTCGCTCTGACTACTGACGCTTTGGCACCGACGTGTTCTGCCTGCTTTTTAAAGTTGAGCCTGGCATCGATCATTATCCCCAGATACCGAATGAACGGTTGTGATATAATATCGTGTTCTCCGATACTCAGCCTGATAGTTTCCACCTGTTTTCTACTAGTGATGAGCACTGCCTCGGTCTTGTGTTCTGCTAACTTTAGGCCAACTGTCTCCATCCATTGTCTGATTTTCTCGAAAGTGGTGTCAAAGACAAAATTTATCTCTTCCAGATGCTTCGCGACTATCACTATGGCAACGTCGTCAGCGTATGCCACGATTTTAGCTTCTCTTGGCAGTGCCAGTTTCAATAGCCCGTCGTACATAATGTTCCACAATAGTGGGCCTAGTACCGAGCCTTGGGGTACACCTCCAGTGACTCTGTGTTCCTTCGGGCCGTTCTCCGTATCGTATTTTAGTATTCTATTGGTGAAATAACTTTCTACGATCCTTAGTAAATATCGTGGCACGTTCATTTCAATGAGAGCTTTCATGATACAATCCCACCTAGCAGTATTGAAAGCGTTCTGGATATCCAATGATGCTACCAGGCAGTACTTCTTTGTACCTCTATACCATCTGGTGCCTGTGATTTCGTCCTTGGCCAAGTTGACGACAATGTCAATTGCATCGAGAGTGGAGCAACCTTTTCGGAAGCCATATTGGCTGTCAGAAAGTATCGGTTCGACTGCTGCTTCGATTCTCCTGTTAATTATGCGTTCCAGAATCTTGCCGGTTGTGTCCAGCATGCAGAGTGGGCGGTATGATGCTGGTTCGTTCGGCGGCTTCTTCCCTTTTGGGAGGAGTACTAGTCTCTGCTGCTTCCATTTTTGTGGAAAAGTACCTTCTTCAAGACACGCATTATAGACTTCCAGAAACAACGGAGGGGCCGTTTTGATAGCCAACTTCAATGCGATGTTTGGGATCCCATCTATGCCAGGAGCTTTAGTATTCCCGACTCTGTTACACGCTTCCATTAGCTGGTCCTCTGTGATACGTGGGATCTCTTCTATCTGATGCTGCTTTGTAAGGTGGTGCATCTTCTTTTGTTGGGGAAACAGCGTGGTCACGATTGTCTCCAGGAGTTTCGGACATGTAGGTGATTGCATTGGTTGCCTTTTAAGGTGAGTCATGACTACCTTATAAGGTTTTCCCCATGGGTCGTTTTCTACTTCCTCAATCAGTGTACGCCAGCACAGTCGTTTACTATCTCCAATGGCCTTACGCAGACTTCTACGTGTGCTTTTGTACTCTGCTACCAGCTCTTCGTAATTCGGTTTTTTGCGACCGCGCTGTGATGTTCTTCTCTTCATAAGACACTCTTTACGGAGAGTAGCAATGTGGTCGTTCCACCAGTGCATCGATGGTAAGTGACTTATTCCGCGTTTTCGGGGCATAGTGGCGTCACAGGCTTCCGTTATCCTCTTCATCAGCTCGTCTGACTTACTTTCAGCATTTCTTTTCTTGATTGGCTTGATATCCAGGGCAACGGTGAATGCAGCATTATCAAAGGCGGCCACTTTCCATCCAATTGTATTAAGCTTCCGGTGCGCTTCTCCAGTAGTTTTCCCAGTAGTCACTTCCCACAGCAACGCGCAGTGGTCACTAGCCGTGTAAGTATCCAAAACCCTCCACGAGTAGTCCCCCTTAACGAGTGTGCTGCTGACGAAGGTAAGATCCAATATGGAGCTCGAGTCACCTCTTATGAATGTTGGTTTATCACCACTATTGAGCAAGACTACGTCCAGTGTCGACATGGCCTCCAGTAGCACTTCACCCCGTGAATTCGTCTCTTTGCTGCCCCAGTCCACTGCCCAGGAGTTGAAGTCCCCTGCGATTGCCACGGGCGTGTGTGTGTGTGTGTGTGTGTGTGTGTGTGTGAGAGAGAGAGAGAGTGTGTGTGTGTGTGTGAGAGAGAGAGAGTGTGTGTGTGTGTGTGAGGGTGTATGTATGTGTGTGTGTGTTGACAGCAATGGCATCAGCTCTCGCTATTTACCACATACTATCTGATACGGATAAATACATTAATTACATATCAATATTAGTTGTATTGACAAATTTCACTATTAAATCAAATATATTCTTATTTCCTGTATATAACAAATATCTAATACAAGTTGGTAGTTGTATATTGCTGTAGATCTCGTAAGAGAAGGTCTGATGCCTGTTTGTTATTTTTACAACCAAAAAACAAATGATTTGTATCTGCGATCTCATCATTATCACAATAACTGCAATAAGGTGATGTCACCACGCCAATTTTATGAAGATGAGCCGGGCATCGGCCATGGTTCAATTTTAATCGGGATATAATGCAAGTGTAAGCTTTCCTGACATAAGGGAAAGAGTAATTATTAGGTAACGACTGATGTATTTTAAACTAATTATTATTAGATTTTGATGCCGCTTTCGTATAGACCGTTTTCCATTCATTCCGAAGTAGTTTCTTACATTCGTTAGTAACATCGTGTAATGGTACTAAAGGTATACTGGCATTGTCAATTCTGCAAGCTTTTTTAGCTTCATTAGCTACCCTTAGTACTTAAATCTTTTTGCCCAAAATTTCTTCTATTACCATACTGTTCAATTGACGCACACAATTCATAAAGTTCTTCGAAATTTTCTTTAAAATTGATGTTAAATACTTAAATTCCTCTACACTAAAACTATTTATATCTTCCCAGTTTCTGACATGAATCTTTGAATTGGCAACAATTCTTAAACTGGACAAAAATGTTTAATACGGTCTATTAACATAACGCAAACCACCACGTAAATCAAATAAAAAAAAAACCAAAATTATCCAAATTAATGTCACAAATATTTAAATGTTCAGGCACATAAATATTAGAAACTATAAAAATATTGGCTCTACAATCGGCCGACATTTTTCATAAGTTACCTTGCGCATTACATATTATACAACCACGTACTGAATAGGGAGTTAAGACGTTAAGTCTGGGGCAATTTGGACTGTTTTCCATCTGTCTATTGTTCTCTGCAATTGCATGATAACAATTTAAACACGATCTTATTTCTATTACTTCTAAATTCTCGATATCAAGATGTCCGACAGCTTGTCGTCTATAATGGCTATGGTCTATAATAGCTAGGTTTAGAAGATCTATATTATTGGCTTCGTTTAAACGCGTCGTTAGTCGAACTTGAAAGTTTCTATTACACACATAACAATATACTCTATTTGCAATGCAAAAAATTGATTTAAAACACTGTAATTTTAAGTTAAATAACTGAATAATACTAAAAGGTACTATAAACAATTATAAGTGACACTTATTGTAAAACTAAATGACAGATAGATGCATAGCACGCTAGATGTATACCAAGATGCCTTCTGTTGGGTAGTAACTAATATTTAGAATATAACAAAAAATATAATTTCCATTAAATGTTTTAACTTCCTAAATTGAAAATATATTAAGGATCATTCCGTTTTTTTGAAAATTAAATCTGCATTTTTTCAACCAATAAAATATGATCTTATAAACTAGAATAAATAAATCTTAATTAGAATTTATTAAAATTAAGTGGCGAAATATATTAAATATACAGTGTGGTGTATTGGTATAGCAGAGTTCGATGGATTTATTGACCTATGCCTCTTGATTACAACCATACACCACATGATTAAAAAACTAATCATTGATGTAGAATGTACATACAGTGTGATGAAAATACTAAAACATGCTAATTTTTATTTTAAAATTCCTTGATAAACCTGCGAAAAAATATCGTGTCGCTAAGTCAAAAGTTACTAGAAATATTAGTGCACGTGATATATTTTGACCTATTTCACAGACTTTGACTTTTTAAACCCTCCTATGCAGTCTATTAAATTGCCCTTTTTTACTATTACAGAAACACATAGTTATCCTTATTATTATTATTTTTTTTCTTATTTTTTTTCCTCGATTTAGGTGCATCGATTTCTGTGATCATTAGCACCATTTCAGTTTTATGAACAAATTAGATTTTACTGAATTGGTTTATTGCTTTCATATATTTAATTAAATTTTGAATTTTGTAAGTGTTCGCGAAATTGTCTGTGAGCTGTTCAGATATGTTAAAAATCTGCCGCATATTATCATACCCTGGACACACACATATGATATGTGATACTGTGATTAACTCTCCGCAATGGGAACAAATCGGAGGATCTTTCCCTTCTAGAAGGAACGCATGCGTTAATGCTGTATGTATAAATCTCAATCTATGGATCTTCACTCTGTCAGCCCTGGGAAATGCTCCTGGAGGTCTCCAAGGCCCACCAGATGGTTTAATTGACTTTAGGTTGTTGTTCATTTGATCCCATTCCTGTTACCATATTCCTTTCAATAGTAATTTATATTCCCCTTTTATGTCATCTGCCCTCAAAACGTTAACTTCGACGGTCCTTTTCTCAGCAGCGTCACGAGCTACTGTATCTGCATTTTCGTTGCCTACTATTCCGACATGGCTTGGTACCCACATGAATTTAACAATTTTGCCGATATTATGGAGGTGATGTATAGAAAATAATATCGTTTTAATTAGTTGATCATCCGAAAATGGATTCGAAATCGATTCAAGGACGCTGAGAGAGTCACTGACGATCATGTTTTCTTGATTTATTGTTGCTATACCACAAAACTAGAGTGCCTGCCAAATAGCATTGAGTTCAGGTGTAAATATGGATGCGTAAGGGGACAGGGACCAAGAGTATGTTTGATCGCCGATGGATAGAACACTGCCGGTGCCGGTCGATGTTCTAGATCCGTATGTATATAAAATTGTTGAATGAGAAAATTCGTGTAAAATGTCCAAAAAGTGCTGACGATAGACTAATGGGGCAGTGCAATGTTTAGGAAAGGCAGTCAGATCTAAACGGATAGAAATTTTTGGCAACTGCCATGGAGGAACTTCGAAATCATTTACGAAAAGAATAGACAAGTCATGCCATTCCAGTGGTGGCAGAGTTTCACGTGCTCTGATTCCTGCTGGCCTTGTAATAGCAGGTCTATCAGCATATCCGTCGTGTTCTTCTAACAAAATCGGAAGATTTAGATGGTTGCGTAGTGCTCGTATTCTGGAGATGTAACCTGCTAGTAGTTTCTGGCGGTGTAATCGTATAAGTGGAAGCCCTGTCTCACTACAAATACTCACAATGGGTGTTGTACGAAATGCACATATTGAGTGCCTCATACCAGCATGATGTATGGGATCTAGTAAACTCATCGTTGATTTCCGTGCCGATTAATAGACTATGCACCCATAGTCTATCTTAGCGAGTACAAGAGATCGGAAAACATCTAATAAGGTATATGCATCAGCTCACGAGCTGGTGCTGGCAAGACATTTTATTATATTCATCGCCTGTTTACACCGCACTACCAAATTCTCTACATGTTTGCGCCAAGTTAGCTTTGAATCAAAAATGAGTCCGAGGAATTTAATAGATTCTTTGCATTCAATCAATGAGTTATTAATATATAACATAGGATCATAGTGAGGCCTACGAAGTCTGCAGAAGTGAACGCAACTCGTTTTTTCTCTGGATAACTTATATCACACTCCCCTAGCATTTCGAACAATCTGGTCTATCGATCGTTGTAGCTTACGGGTAGCGGATCCAACGGTAGGTGCAGAAGCAACTATCGTCAAATCATCCACATATAAACATATTCCGACTGTCGGGTGGACCAAGGTAGCCATGTAGTTGACTGCGATAACGGAGAGTGTTACACTCCAAGTAGAACCTTGCGGGATTCCATTTTCCAGGAGTTTGAGCGAGGACAGCGTGTCGCCCACCCTCACTCTGAAAGTTCTTTCAGATAGGAAGGAAGTTATAAACAGAGGTAAGTTACCCCGGAATCCCCAGTCATGAAGTTTTCTCATAATTCCGTACCTCCATGTCATGTCGTAAGCCTTTTCGAGGTAAAAAAACACAGCGAGAGTGTGTTCGCGTTTCTTGAAAGATTCTTTTATAGTATGTTCGAGATATACGAGTTGATCTGTAGTTGAGCGATGCTTTCGGAATCCTGCCATCTAAAAGTCCCTGTGATTCAAGCAACCAGACTAGTCTATTGCTCACCATTTTTTCCAGAATCTTTCCCATGCTGCATGTGAGACTAATGGGTAATGGGCCTATAATTAGCGGGAACTAAAGGATTCTTTCCTTCTTTCAAAATGGGAACGATTATAGCCTCTTTTCCACTGGGGTGGGTAGATATTTGACTGCCATATTTTATTGTATAAGGTGAGTAGTGCTTCTTTGAAATCAGATGGTAGATGAATGATTATTTCATAGCATATTGAATCGGGTCCTGGGGATGATTGCTTAGAACAAGAAAGAGCATATTCAAATTCGACTAAAGTAAAGGGGGAGTTATAATAGAGTTGTTCAAGTGAAGAAAAGTCAAGAGGCAGTTGTTGTTGGTTTTTCGACTGTAAAAATTCTTGTTCGGAATTTTGGTTGCTGCTTGCAGCACAGTAATGGGTTGCCATGCACTCTGAGATTATTTGTGGGCAATCGGATATCTCGCCAGTTTCTGTCCGCAGATATTTGAGCGCTGGTGAAAAATTAATTCCAGAAACCGCCTTGACTTTACGCCATACCTCTGATATAGTTGTACTTGGAGATATCGATGACACAAATGTACTCCAAGATGTTCGCTTACTCTGTACAACAATGCGGCGAGCTATTGCTCTTGCTTTTTTGAATATGATCAAATTTTCAAGTGATGGGTATCTCTTGAATCTATTGAAGGCCTTTTTCTTTGCCTGTATGGCATCCTTCACTAAGGGGTTCCACCAAGGAACCATACGTCTATCGAGTAACTGTGTTCTAGTTGGAATTGCCATTTCAGCTGCTCTTTTGATATTACGAGTGAGCTTGTCTACCTCCAGAAAAACACTATCAGATTCCTCGGGAAGCTCAAGATTTTGTTCGAATGCGTGTCAGTCTGCTTTATCTACAAGCCACTTAGGCGGTAAATGTAGTCGACTTCTTGGAATGTCCGTTGATATTACGATAGGGAAGTGATCGCTATTATGTAGATCATGCAGCACTCTCCAGGACAAACTAGGGACAATTCTTGGTGATGCAAACAATAGGTCAATAGCACTGAAGTCTCTGGATCTTGCGTTAAAATAAGTCATCGCGCCAGAATTCAATAGAGCGATATCGTCTCTATCTAGCAATTGTTCAATAATTAGTCCACGAGCGTCTCGTCGGAGAGAACCCCAGAGGGGGTTGTGGGAATTCATGTCTCCTACTAGTATAAACGGGATGGGCAATTGCGATATGAGGTTTTCCAAGTCTTCTTTCCGCCAGTCAGCATTAAGTAGATATAGACAGCATATAGTCATTGTAACGGGGGTCAGAATTTGAACAGCAACCGCTTGTAAGGCGGTATTCAAATACAGTGAGGCGTGAGGTATGTCATTTCTAATTAGCGCAGCCACGCCACCCTTTGCTCGAATAGGGGGATTTGTGTCCTTCCGATATATTTCGTACCCTCGGATGGAGTACGGTTGGTTAGGTTTAAAATGTGTCTCCTGTAGACATAGGCAAATTGGATCTATTTCAGATATGAGTAACTTGAGATCACAATAATGGAGAATACAACCATTGCAATTCAATTGAATTATCGAATTCATAAGAGTTGGGTCAGACATAGAGTTGATGTTTTAAAAATATATAAATAAAAATAAAAATCGATAGAAATTCTAAAATGGTGGTATATTTATGTATATGTGACGCATACAAATAAATAGTTGTATAAACTATAAGTAAGCAAATAAATAAAATAACCGAATATTTATGTATCAGTAATTTTATCATAATTTTGGCCTTCGCTTGAATTAAAAGGTTTTCTCGGTCGACATTTTTACCAACCTTTTTTCCGTTTTCGAGTTCCTCTTGTCTCTGAATTACCTTCGGATTCAGTTGTATCCTCAGCATCAACATCGGTGCTCTTTTTATTACTTAAAGGGAGAGCCGGTGTACGAAAAGGGGTTGCAGACACAGGAAGAGGTGTGGTATCATCTGATGTTTTTGATTTTCCCATAACATCCGTTATAGCTTGCAGTAATACATGTGTTAATTGTTTGACCACTATGTCGATATCAATTTTCTGTTGTTTGGCTGCTGCTTGTACAAATGATATACCATCAGTCGGCGTGTCAATAAGAACTTTTCTTTTCGCTTCGCGGTAAGAATTTTTTTCTGTTACTCTTACTTGTTGGATAGCAGACTCTTTTTTGAAAATTGGGCACTGATTGGATCTTGCTGAGTGATTACCATTACAATTTACACACTCTATTGGTTCCTCACATGCTCTGCCTTCGTGTGGGGGTTTACCACACACGCAGACTTGGTTTTGTTGGCAATTCAGGGATGTATGTCCAATCTTTTGGCATCTGAAGCATAGCATAGGTGAGGGGACATATATTCTGACATTCAGAGAATGAAAAGCTATTTTAATTGTCTTTGGGAGTATTGGATTATCGAAAGCTAATACGTGGTTAGGTGTTTCTAGTAGTTGGCCATCCTTTTTTGTTTTTATTCTATAAATAGCACATACTCCTTGTTGTTTTAATTCCTTCAATATTTCTTCAATAGTACAGTTCAAAAGATCGGGGCAATACACAACACCTTTAGAGTAATTGAGGGTTTTATGGGGGATTACTTCTACCTCCATGTCATCTAATTTTTTAACCTGAAGTATCCTGTTACTTTGCGCAGCAGAGCCCATTTCTAGCAGAAGCCCTTCCTTGGTCTTCTTTATCATCTTCAATGACCCACAAATACCAAATAAAGTTTTCTGTATTAAAAAAGGGTTGACTTTGAAAAAATCACCAAAAACCGGGGATATATCACCTCTTCCTGGTTCATGTTGTTGCCGCCAATGGAGGAGGACGGCATCTCCTTTGTTTTGGGAGAACTAGTTTTACTCATTTCAAGTCCCACGAGTAGGGAAGAATTAAAGGTCCGCTTTGGCAGTGCCCCCATACCAAAGTAAGGCTAGATACAAATAAGTGTCGCCTGGTACTCACAGGGAATCGTTCACAACCAACTCCGTATGGCAATGTAGCCCTCGGTACGATTTCTTCCACCTTGGCTTACGTAGAGCAGATTAGATTCCGGATTTTTTTTATCGCTGGCTTACTCCATCGGGACTCTTCTGTCTGGGTTACCATACCATAGCCGAGGGTTCCAGTTTTTCGGCGCCGGAAACTCGCCGCTCGTCCCCCATGTCTGGTCAGGACTTGCCAGTGTGTTCGGATGTAACTTGGGCATGTTGGATCTTCTACTGGCATTTGTTGGTGCTATCACATCGGCATAGATAGCCCCACCAGTGCCCCACTGACCACTTCTGAGCTGTTTTTTAGTTTCATTCCTCCCTTCCCGTCCTTGCGGCTCGAGGAGGGAGGAAGTTACTCAGCCACTCCACCAACGACAAGGTCTTACAGCTCCTGGGAGTGGTATTATTATTATTTTTTTTCCTTCCTTTGGGGCTTCGACATCTAGGTCATTAGCCTTATAATTTCAGTTCTTATCTGTATTCTCTATCTCCTTTGTGCTATGTGTTTCTATTCTTTATTATATTTTGTGATACAGTCCTATTGCCTTTAGAAAGTTTAGTACATTTTGCTGGTGGGAATATTCTGCTAAGCATCTTCTGATATCAATTGGGATGAGATTGTTTTTCCTTTGGTTATCATATTTTGGGCAGTCAATAATGATATGATTTATAGTGAGGTGAGTTTGACATGTATCGCATTGTGTTGGGTGGGTCCCTAATAGAAGATGAAAAGAGGTCAAGTGTGTGTGTCATATTCGTAATCTTGTCAGAATTACCTGTTCCTTCCTTGTTTTCACCTGGTATATTGTTGGTATCGTATGCACCCTGGGTTTTATTTTTCTTAATCCGGTAATAGTGTGGTTCCATTCATTTTGCCACTGCTCTATGATTTTGTTTCTTATGTAGTGCTCAATGTCTCCAAGGCTGTACTTTATTACGTCTATATTGCCAGATGTAGCAGCTTCTTTGGCCGCTTTATCAGCTATTTCGTTACATTTTATATCACAATGACTTGGTATCCAAATAAAAATTATTTCCGTTCCTTTGTTATTATTATTATTATTATTTTCATTGTCATAATACTAAAGGAGCTAAACAACTAGTTCTGCCTTATTCTAGAATAAGGGTATCAGAAATTAACAAACCAGACATAAAGCTTTATAATAAGTTTGTAGATTTTCATCCTGATCACAATATCAAACATCTTAACTACTCTAAATTTTACTCACTTGCGAAAAAATTTTTATTAGGAAATTGTTCCTATGATATTGCGGAATTTGTGGCATATATGTAACGTTCAATGATAAAGGCTTTTAACTGATTTTTTATTGTTAAATTGCGCTAAATAGTGTTTTCATAAATGTGTTTTTGTAAATATTAGCGAAACTAGTTTCAATGTTAATGGATTTTAATCGATATTTTACTGTTAAATTGCGTTCGAAAATGTTTTTTAAAATTCTGTTTTATAAATATGACGCAATTAATTTCAAACTGATTAGCTCATTGACTACGTATTTTTTTTTGAATATGTGTTATTTTAAATTCGGATTTGCTGCTCTATATCTATGTAATTGTTTATTTTTAATCTTGTATACCTGTAATTAGGACAGATTATGAGGACAAAAAATACTATGGATTTCAACTAGTCAATAAAGCACCTACCTACCTACCTATTATTATTATTATTATTTTTTTGTGTGTTTGAGCATCGACATCTAGGTCATTGTGCTCGTCGATATATCATTGGGGTAATTTATATTTTATAAAATAAATTTGTGGACTTTAGATAAGTTATCACCTGGTTAAGCTCGTCATTTTGGTTTCTAAGAATGTTTTCAATCTGGGGTATTTTGAGGAATTGTCTGTGAAAATTGAAGGCTGCACAAGTAAATATATGTTGTGCTGTCAGTGAGCTGCCGCACGTCTCACATCTAGGTCTGCTCTTTCCAAGGAGGAGGTGTAAATGGGTTAGGTTTGTGTGGCCTATCCTTAATCGGCTGAGGACGACTTGTTCACGCCTTGTTAGAGTTTTGGGGTAGAATCATTTTTGTACGCTCGGTTTAATATGTCTTAATTGTCCATCATATGTATTCCATCTGTTCTGCCATGCTTCGTAAATTTTATTCTTTATATCCGTTTTCATATTCAGGAAGGTGTTAGGTATGCCTTTGTCAACTGTTCCGCTTGTGGCTTTTTTTGCTACTAGATCAGCTTCAGTATTACCGGTAATATCGGTATGTCCAGGTATCCACATTATTGAAATAGTCCTTTGCATACTGTATAGATGGGTTGATAGTTCTTGAAATTATTATTATTATTTGTTTTTCTTTAATTAATTCACACTTGTCTGTGGAGGATTGGCATGTCCAGGCTGGGATTCTCAAGGTTTCAGCAGCCTAGTCATGTGTGAGCACTCGTCGGACGGTTCGGCATGTTCCCAATATAGCTGCTTGTTGGGCGGTAATTATATTCTTATCAACATTTTCCAATTTCAGTTTCTTTAACTCGTTTTGTAAGTGTACTTCAACGAGACCAGTAGTTTAGATAACCAGCGGATGTATGGTTACGTGTTCTAATTGGTAAGCATCCTTTAGTTCGTGCGCCAAGTCAATATATTTGTGTATTTTTTGGGTCCTGGCTTCTTTAATATTGTGATCGTTAGGTATGGTGATGTCTATTATATTAGCTGTCCTCCCTTGTTTTTCTAGTACAAGTATATCTGGTTTATTGTGCGCTATTTCCTTATCTGTAATTATCATTTTGTCCCAGTATACTTTTACATTTTGGTTTTCAAGTTGTTCTTTCGGGGTGTAATTGTAATAGGGCACTTGTTCTGTCAGCAGGCCGTATTTTATGCAGATTGCCTGGTGGAATACTTTGGCTACATCATCGTGGTGGTCCCGAGATACCAAGTAGGAGCATCCAGCCAAGAGGTGTTGAATGGTCTCTGGTTTTTCGTGACATAATCTGCAACTATCGTATGGGATGAAACGTCTGTAGTTTCGTGTGCTTATTACTTGATCTTGTATGGCCAGTAGAAAACCCTCCGTTTCGGCTATGAGTGTTCCATTCGATAGGTACAGATTTGATAAGCGTTTATCCACCTCTTGTCCTGCTAAAGCTGCAGCATATCTTCCATGCAATTCTTTACCTTTCCAGATTTGTTCTAGTTCAGCGAAGTAGTTCTTATTTTCTTTTTCAGGTGGATTCTCGTTCGCTAACATTAAGGGTGAAAGAGAGGAGTCAATAGATGTTATTGCTCTATATGCGGGGTGTGTTACGGACTTCAGATAAGTAAACAGCTTTTCACATTCTTTATTGTGCATTTCTTTTAGATTTATACGTCCTCTTCCGCCTTTGCTCCTTGGGAGATATAACCTGACTGTAGATGAATTGGGATGGTGTAACCTCCTCCTTGTAAGCGATGTTCGAATCAATCTGTCTAGACTGTACAGATCAGTAGGACTCCATTTGATAATGCCAAAGCTGTATGTTACCACTGGTATCACCCAAGAGTTGATAGCTGAGAATTTTGATCTAGAGTAGAGGTGTGATTTGAGGATTGATTGTAATCTCTTTTTCAGTATGTTTTCAATCTGTTCCTTTGAGTGTTTTTGATCTATGTTAACTGTTTGTTGGATTCCCAAGTATTTGTACATTTCTTCTGGAGGAAGTGGTTCAAATTGGCTTTGATCTATAAGTGTATTTTTTTATTATTATTATTATCTTACAACTCAAGTTTAAATGTTGTACCTAATAAATAATAAGTAACTAGTTTCGACTGTTTGGTTGATCTTTTGGATTTGTTGATTTATTCATGAATTTTTAACAATGTCATCAGTTTTTGCTCAAAACATTAGCGATTGCAATAAACATCTAATGATTATACAAAAATATAAGTAGAATAAGCCTATACAGGGTATACCACTTAAAACCAAATGTCCCTAAGGCTCTACTTCACGTATGTGGGAACGAGCTTAAAAACTAAATTAAATCACATTTAATTTAAATTTAAAACGCAAAAAAGTAATAGCAAAATTGTTTCTATTGTTTGGCGGCTCTTTTGAATTTGTTGATTTTGTCATCTTACAAGCTCATGTCAGATCACCCTGTAACTATGAATTTTTGTAGCCTACCAGCCAATAATACAACTTTGCAATATAATCTAACACACTGGGTAAAAATATTTAGTTTACAATATTTCTTTTATTTTGTATTTATTTTGTATTACTAAGAAATGATATTTTACAGACTAAGCATTTAATATTTCGAAAGGTAGCGATAGGATCTAATGCTACCAATAAGAACTTTTAACGAGGCTATCGAGATCTACACTATATCCAATATTCAGAAACTTTGACGGTGATTTTTTTAATGATATTTGATGCTTTTTTCCATTGTAAAAAATACGTAATTCAACAAAAACAGGTCTGTGAAAGCACGAATCACCCTGTAAACAACAAATATTTTATTTTAGCTAATAGGTATGTATTTTGTCTTGATATATTTGGCATTAACATCAAAAAATGTTTAAAAGGGACGTTTTGGGGACCGTTTTAAAAAAATCGGGATTTTGAACTTCAACGCCCTGTATCTCAAAATCTAGCCATAGGATACAGTTAGGCCCTTGGAGGCTTTTGATGAGGACATCAAATATCAATACATATCAAAAATTCAGTCAATTTGACGGTGCTCCCGTTTACATAAGAGAAGTGCGGGGTCCTTTCAATAACACACAAATTTAGCTAGTAAATACGGTTTACTATGATGTAATACGCATTCTCAGTGAATAGCAGAAATAATTACTTTTGAATATGCAAAATATTAAAATACAGTCAAATTTTGCCGCTAACCCTTAGTGACGTCATTTATGGGAATTTTAGTTATAATAATTATAGTATATAGCAATTAAATTGATCTACTTACGTTGCAGCTTTAACACCCCCAATTTCTGTGATAATCAAGTTATCATTCTGGGCTATATATTCTGAAACCATTTGGTTATCTACTTTAGGTAGACTATCCGGGCTTGGTTTCACATATCCTTGCTCCATAATGATAAAATTACAAATAAATTCTGCAGAAACTACTTAACTTGAAACGGGCTTGAACAATCACTAAAATCGAATTAGGTTATGTTTCAATCGTTTTGACACCCTTTAAACCCATAGTGACGATCATACATTTTAATTAATTTATTTCTAATAAACTTCAACGAATTTTAATGAAAAAAATATGCCAATGTGTTTAGTGTTATACGAACTTTCACATATAAAATTATAAAAAAAGTCCAAACCCTCATTGGCACCAGTTTTTAATAATCCATTCAGGAATCTAATTCTTATTTAATTTTCGTATTACTTTTCGGCCCAACCCTATCTAAATACAAAAAAACGGTTTTTAGAAAAAATCCTTTGTGCATGTTGTGGTTGTCGTCGGCCACTTTTCGTAACATGTCTTGTTAGCACGATACAGCCTCCATACTGCAACAGGTCACAAATCTTATCATTGAATATTATTCAGGCCATCTCACAGTTAACCCTATTGATTTTCAGCTCACTAGAACCAGTACAACGGGCGCTATGGTACTTAAAGTACCACATTTTTGGTAATTTTTGGAGAAATTTCGGTTTGTTGACCTGATATAGCCTTCGGTGTGTATACAAGTGACCACTTTTATGACCGGATATTGTTAAGGGAGTCTCACAGATGAACCCCATGGATTTTCAGCTCACCAAAGCCAGTACAACTGGACAAATGAATCCAGATATACTACATTTTTGGTCATTTTGGAGAAATTTCGGTTTGTTAACACGATACAGCCTCCGGAGTGTATTCAAGTGATCAATTTTATGATTGGATATTGTTCAGGGCATCTCATAGATAAACCTTATTGATTTTCACCTCACCAGAGCCAGTACAACGGATGCCATGGTATTTACAGTACAGTACATTTTTGTCATTTTTGGAAAAATTTCGGTTTGTTCGCACGATACAGTCTCCGGAGTGTATTTCAGTGACCAATTTTATAATTGGATATTATTCAGAGCGTCTAAGAGATGAACCCTATTGATTTTCAGCTCACTAGAACTAGTATAACGGGTGTTATGGTACTTGAAGTATCACATTTTTGTTCATTTTTGGAGAAATTTCGGTTTGTTCGTCTGATACAGCCTCCGGTGTGTATACAAGTGACCACTTTTATGACTGGATATTGTTAAGGCCGTCTCACAGATGAACCATATTGATTTTCAGCTCACCAAAGCCAGTACAACTGGACCTATAAATCCAGATATACTACATTTTTGGTCATTTTGGAGAAATTTCGGCTTGTTAGCCTTCGGAGTGCCGATTTTATGATTGGATATTGTCCAGGGCGTCTCACATATGAACTCTATTGATTTTTAGCTCAACAGAGCTAGTATAATGGGTCCCATAAATTCAGATATTCTATATTTTTGGTGATTTTAAGGTAATGTTTGATGATTTTTGGTTACTTTTGGCAATTCTTGCTAATTTTTGGTACTTTTTTGTAATTTTCGTCGTTTTTGGTCGTTTTTGGAGAAATTTCGGTTTGTTAGCACGATATAGCCTCTGGAGTGTATACTTATGTGCGGAAAAGTTATTGCGTTTATTTTTTCCACATCTTGCACTAATTTGCAGAAAAACTAGTTCTTTTAACAATTTTTGCTTATATTCGAGTACAAGTATGATTTATTTTTTTTTGTTTCTTGGTGTAAAAATACCATTTCACCTTCTTTTTTCTTTAGGTTGAAAAAAGTTCAATCTGAAGCAGCAATTCGAGAGAAAAAGGCGAAGGAAATGTTATCGAATTTAGAAAAAAACGAAATAGAATTAAACCAAAGAAACACACAAACCGAAATAAATTTCTTGAAAGAACAAAGGGCGCTTCAAAGGCGACTCTCCGAGGCCGAAGAATCAGCGAGAATTCATGAAGAAAAATGTGATCTTCTCTCGCGAGACCTTCAAACTAAACAGCGCATGCTCGTCTATTTACAAGACGAATTAATAACTTCAAATGAAAGGTTGAGTACAGAAAGAGATGAAAAAATGAAATTATCAGCGAAACTTCAAGAATTAGAAGGCAGATATAATTTTAAAGGCAAGAGTTTTAAAACCGACTCTATACGAGAACTCGCAAATATTAACCTGGACTTGGACATAGACGAAATGAGTCCGAACGAATTAAAAAAATACTTTTTAGATTTGAAAAGTCGCTTCGAAAGAGCCATTATAGAAATATTGGCCATGAAGAAGGCAGTAAGAGAATGTGAAGAAAGCTGTGATAAATTGGAAATAACAAATCACCGACTAATAAATTCGACTAAATTAAAACAACAAGAACACGAAGCAGAAGTTACATTGTTGGTACAAAGACTAGATCATCTCACATCCAAATTGGCAGCTACCGAGAAACAACTCAGAGTCAAGTCCAAGACAGAGGCCAAGGATAAAAGAAGATCCCTTTCCCTTAAAGGTAAGTTTTAATATGATTTTAACTGCTTCCGCTTAGTTTGTGAATATCACTGAGCAGCTTTTTGATACAAATATTGCCTGATTCACAGATTATTAACTGTCATTATCTGTCTAGAGGAGATGTATTAAATGTTTATTTTGAAACCATCATAATCATATTTTTTGGCTAAACTTTAGAATGTCTCTGGCCGACTTCCGGGTTCATATTTTTTTCAGATGTCTTATTCTAAAAAGGGTTTATAGCAAGTCACAAGTTGCGTGAACAAATACTTTTTGAGATATACATTTTTAAAACTAGTAAAATTAACTTCAATGTTTGGCATTCACAAGTGCATTTACAAAGGTCAATTGTCAAAGAGGACAATCGCGACGACGATACGTTACATAGGCATAGCTACTACAATTTTTACTTTTCCTCCCTGCCTGTCTGATATGCGAGAAAAGTATTGGTTTACCCCAAAAAAAGTTGGAATTTTGAAAAAAAAAATATTTTTACGTTTTTCATCAAGAACAACACGACAAACCTGTTTTTAGAAAAAAATCCTGTGTGTATGTCGTCGTTGTCGTCGGCCACTTTTCGTAATATGGTCTTGTTAACACGATACAGCCCCCGGAGTGCAACATGTCACCAATTTTATGATTAAATATTGTTCAGAACACTTCACAGATGCACCCTATTGATTTTCAGCTCACCAGAGCCAGTACAACGGGTTCAATGGTATTTAAAGTACGAAATTTTTGTAATTTTTGAGAAATTTAAGTTTGTTATCACGATACAGCTTCCGGAGTGTATACAAGCGACCTAGTTTATGTTTGAACACTGTTCAAGGCGTCTCAAACATGAACTTTATTGATTTTCAGCTCATTAGCGCCAGTACAACGGGTACTATGGTACTTGAATTACCAAAATTTTGTCATTTTTGGATAATTTTTAGTTTGTTAGCACGATACAGCCTCCGGAGTGTCTACAAGTGACCAATTTTATAATTGGCCTAATAGATGAACCTTGATTTTCAGCACACGAGCTGGTACAACGGGTGCTATGGCACTGGAAGTGCCGCACTTTGGACATTTTTGGAGAAATTTCGGGTTTCTCACAGATGCAGAATAGTTATTTGTAAAACAAGTGTCACAATGACTCGTTTTGTAGTACGAGTGAAGTTTGCACAACGAACCGCGAAGCGGTGAGTTGTGCAAATCACGAGTACTACAGAAAGTCATTGTGGCACAAGTTTTACACAATATTTTTTATAATTCGCATTTATTTAATTATTTAAATAAAATAGAATTTCATATAATCCCGGTTTTTAATCTAGGAGGAGTGGTTTGAACTTAAGTTGGCAATTCTGTAGATTCCTAATTGGTCAGATCACAGATGGTTTTATTCAGCACTTCTGACTTTTGACATATTATAACCGAATAATTGTGTAAATTGTAAACAAACTTTCATTTAAGCAAAAAGAGGATGATTATTTGTTTAAAAAAGAGCTTCTTCGTATATGCTCTTGCGATCTACTTATATTATATCATGAACAGAAGTATTTCTGTAATACATCTTCACATAGATATCTGGTAAGTTTCGTATACCTATTTATTGATCCTATACAATATAAAAATAAACAATTGACAAATCATTGATAAATAAACGTTAGCGTACTTTATTCAATAATATTTTTAATATATAAATCATTCTAATTTACCTTTAATATAATAATTTGCTAGCTAAAACAAAGCTAGACCATTTTATTTATAATTTGTGTCAAGGTTAAAGTCAAATGTCAAATAAAAATATAACTAAATACAATAACCAACTGTACACTAAAAATTACTATAACAGTGTTCAAAGAGCTTCATTGTGACACTGTAAACAATGTTATAATGAAGTCTCTTTTATACGCGAATTATAAAAAAGTTAATTTTGATCTTTAATCCAGTTTATTGTTATTGTGATTTGTTACAAAAATTTTTTGTTCAACTTCAACGAAAAAATCGAAGTCTTATATTTTGGCTTCTGGTCTCCGTCCATTTTAAGTTTCAACGGACTAACGGTAAACGCTAGAGCTTAGGTGTAAACGGATTTGGAATCAGCATTGTCCGAAACCTTTTCAATGGAGGAAAAATTTGATAACTGATCTTTATTTATTTATTTATTGAATTGTTTAGTTTAAATAAAACATAGACATAATTAAATGTACTGGACGATCCGTATTCAGTTGTGCAGTGAAAATGGACCGAAAAGTATGAGAGTCAAACCGTTGTATTGGCAGGTATTGGCAGCGTAGTCGCTTTGTCTCTCTAGAGAGTGGTCACTTTTGTGAGAATATCGCTCAGTCCATTTCTATTTCTGTTACATCACAAAAGGTGAGATGTCAACATCAGGTTATTTGTCACTGGATTTTTTTAGGTTAGTTTTGGTTGTCGCACCTACTTCTTCTTATTAATAGCCTCTTTTCAAATCCATAATATTAAAAAGAGACAGCGACGATCAACATTAATAGAGTTCTATACATTTTGACCTCTTCTGAAAGCTGACATTTAAAAAAATCTTATCACTGACGTATTGAGCCAAAATTTTTGTTGGCTAGGGAGGTTTATGTTTCATTGTTTTGTTATTGTATCAATTATTAGACAAATTCGGTAATTTAATTGTTCATTAAACTGAAATTACTGCTTAGAAGGTTTCGTATACGTCACACTCAGACGCTTCCCAACTTGTTTATTATATGAGTAACGCTTTTAATTACTTGGGCATACGCTACTTTGTTATTTATGGCAACTTCCATTATAGTATTACTGTCGAGAGACCCTGCAGGTAGCTGCAGATCGTGTCTTTCCTTATTTTATTTGGGACACTCAAATACAGCGTGTTGCGGGTCATCCGCCTCACCGCACTCAAGGCACAGATCGTTATTTGTTTTCCTTATTGCAAATGGGTATTTCCTAAAGGATCCGTGCCCTGTTAAAAACTGTGTAAAGAAATAATTTGTTTGGCTGTGTCCGCATCTGTACCATTTTGTTACGTCCTGTATCAGAGCCTACGTCTATTTGTTTAAGCTTCTTTCCCTCTCTTCTTTTTTTACTTTTTTTCGCTTGCATCTATTATTTTATACGGCCTGACCATCTCATCCGTTAGTACACTCAGGGAAAAAATTATTGCATATTTTATTGTAGGTCTTTTTTTCGCTTTAACACTTTTGTGATTTCGGTTGCTAAGTCTGTTACATTGGAGTGTTCTACGTAGGTATATTGCAATTTATTACGGATAATGTAAGATGTAATGTTTAGATATAGTTTTTATAACTGAATAAGCGATAATGTTAAATAAGCAGAAAGCTATAAACATTGCATAGTGTGCCTTGACGAATAAAACAGTGGCTTCTCTTTATTTGACGTTGTCAGAATGACATTTTGCGAGAATTATTTCTTCAATCTGTAGCTTCAGTTAGTGAAATGCCACGTTTATATGAGTTAGTTTCGGTTAAAATTGTTTGTTTAATCAATGACGGATACAGACAAGAAGACATTGCACACCAATCGACTGTTTCTCGCGTATTAAACCGTTACAATGAGTCTGTAGGATAAAAAATCCCAATGGCACAGGACCAATTGGACAGTCTTATTTCATAACATTTTTGGATAAAACCCAAAAAAAATTAGATACAAAAGTAATAGAATGTTTTGAGATGTACAAAAAACCAATGTAACATTTTGGCATCAAATCAAAAACAAAAAAATAAAAAAATTTCTGGTAAATTTGTGAATTTTCTTTAATAAATGTTTTAATGTGTGATTTAGAGAAAAATGTTAAATACAAAAGTTGTAGAACGTGTTAAGGTCTATGAAAAAGCTCAGTAACTTTTTTGCGTCAAATGTAAAACAAAGGAAATACGATTTTTTTTCAAATTTGACAGGCCGCCATTTTGTTTTTACTGGGCCAATTTGGCTCATTAACGAACTCGTCCAAGATTTTGGTCTAACCGATTTATATATATATATATATATATATATATATATATATATATATATATATATATAACAAAGAGATTCATGGGTAATTCACGCAAAATAAGGGCTACAGAAATAGAGTGGCCCTTATTTTGCGTGAATTACCCATGAATCTCTTTGTTGTTGTTGTTAACATATCACGTGATATTCCTACATCTTCTTTTTTATATATATATATATATATAAATATATATAGATATATATGTATATATATATATATATATATATATATATATATATATATATATATATATATATATATTGTATAAAATACTATTTACAATTGAGTTAATTAAAATAATTAAATATGTTGATTGCAGTTATAGCAGCAATAGCTTGCGAAAAATTGAATATGAAATTGATAATTGAAAACTATATGTTATTTGCCCCAATGTTTCGGAGACAAATTAAATATGATTCTACTTAGTGTGCTAATTGAAATAGTTAAATGGATTGTTATATTTTAATTGTGAATTTAAATTGAATATAAAATGTATTAATGTTGTGTTACTATTGAAATATTATACTCTTGGCCTAGCTAATTCATATATATTTTATCCTTAATTCCTCCTATTCATTATGCTATTTAATATCATGTGGTTTCATTTAATTCCTAAATTTTATTACCTCGGCTGCTCTTATTTATACACTACTCTATATCTCAGTAGGGTCCTGTGTGATTTATTAAAAGATAGAACAAAAAAATTTCAATATTAATTATATATAAAATATAGTTGGCGCTTAAATTTTATTATTGGAGTCATATACCTATTATACAGGGTGTCCCGGGACTAATGGGAAAAAAGTCAGGAGCGTATAATCTGAGCCAAAATAATGTTAGTACTTCATATCAACTTTTTCTATGGAGGCCCTCGTTTTCGAGTTATAGGCCTCCAAAGTATTAATTTTGAATTTGGTTTTTATTTTTATTTTTTGTACTAGTTATTTGATCTTTATCAAATTTACGGCAAAGCTATAATGTACGTGTATGTTTATTTTGGAAAGGTAAACAGATTTACAGTACTGCCTTGAAGCCAGGGACGGACTACTCGCAATGGTTAGTGATCCAAAAAATTTGCAGGGATGGCACACCCTGTATGAAATCATCGAAATTGACTTCTCCACACATTAAGCTAACGGTACTCTTGTTAGAATTCGATAAACTAAGCCGTTTGGATAATATTTACAGTTTTATTAATGCACTACGTACAAATCTACCTGACTAACTTATTAATACGATGTCCAGGATTTACTTCCTTTTAATCAAAATTACGAACATAACATTATTAAACCATTAAGAAAACCTCAAAAAACACAAGTTATAAAACAATAGACTAATACTAATTCCTAAACAACAACAAAAACTAACGTTATTCTAATAAATGTTCAATATGAGTTCCTCCCACTTCCACGCACATTCTAAGTCTACGAAGGTTGTTTCTTTGCACTTGAATAAGCAATCCCACATTATTTCTAATAACATTGCAGTGTAACACAATTCTGTCTATTAAATCTTGTCTTGTTTGCACAGGTGTTGCGTATACCTTACTTTTGAGATAACCCTAGAGAAAGAAATCCATAGGATTAACGTCTGATCGCGGTGGCCATTGAAAAGGGCCTCCACGACCAATCCATCTATTAGGAAACCTTGTGTGTAAATGCTGTCGTACATCTAAACTGAAATGAGGAGGGGCCCCATCATGCATGAACCATAAATTCCTACGAGTTTGTAGTAGCACATCATCAAACAGGTTCCATAACTAATTTTGCAAAAACTCCAAATATCTCTGACCAGTCAAAGTACCGTCAATAAAGTATATGGCTCTATCAAATGATTGCCAACTATTCCTGCCCAAATATTAACCATGATGCTGGCTCCTAGTTTGGATAATGCCATGTGGATTCACATCATCCCATAAATGCATATTATGAGAATTTATGATTCCATCTCTGGTGAAACCGGATTAGTTCGTAAAGAGAACGTTACTAATAAATGTATTGTCTGCTTGTTGTTGTCGCAGAAACCACTGGCTATACTCAATTCGTGCAGGATAATCAGCCACTGTCATACTGTGTACTTTTTTCATTTGAAAAGGATATAACAGCTGTTCTTTTAGGACGCGATGAACAACTAATTTCGAGACGTTATGTTCTCTTGATACTTTTAGAAAACTCGTTGATGGTTCATTATCAAATGCATTTAACAAGTCTTGTTCAACTGCCACAGTACGTATGCTTCGTACTGGACCTTCTCCACCTTTTTTTGGCAAAAATATTCCTAAAATTAAAAATTTTGTTTTGTATACATAGAAAATTACATTTACTTATTCATACCTATCTCTCGTAACCTGAGATCAATACACTCAAACATTCGTCTGTCTGGCAATGCTCTGTTTGCAAAATGTTCTTCATAAAGCCTTCTGGCCTCTAAACAGTTTCGAGAAGCCAGTCCATACATTAGATGCATATCTGCGCACTCGATAAAAGCGAATTTTGCCATTGTAACTGTTAAATTAAGGACTTATGAATTATTGGCAAGTACTGACTACGAACTATTCTACACAACGTTTGACAACTAATCCTATGGTAACTTGATAAACGGTAAAAACACTTATAAAAAGTTTTTACCAACTTTCGAATTAATAAGTCGTTAATGTTTTTCATCTTCTGCTATTATTTTTTTGTAGTACTGTAGGTAAATCTTGGACATCTATTAATAAGTTACGTTTACCTCGTTGTGTACTTATAAAAATGGCGAATGCGTAAATTGGTACGTAGTGCATGAATAAAACTGTAAATATTAGCCACGGCTTATTTTATCGAATTCCAACAAGAGTATCTTTTCGTTAGCTTAATGTGTGGGGAAGTGAATTTCGATAATTTCATACAGGGTGTGCCATCCCTGCAAAATTTTTGGATCACTAACCATTGCAAGTAGTTCGTCCCTGGCTTCAATGCACTACTGTAAATCTGTTTACCTTACCAAAATAAACATACAATATATCTTTGCCGTAAATTTTATAAAGATCAAATAACTAGTACAAAAATTAAAAATAAAAACCGAATTCAAAATTAAAACTTTGGAGGCCTATAACTCGAAAACGAGGGCCTGCATAGAAAAAGTTTATATGAAGTACTAACATTATTTTAGCTCATATTATACGCTCCCGACTTTTTTCCCATTAGTCCCGGGACACCCTGTATATAAAAATAAATTATTATCCTTTTCTTAACTATGAAAAATTCTTATGCTATAAAATGTGAATATGGATTTTTCTATATACATCTAAATTTCCACATCACACAACCTTTATGTATATTTTAAAAACTATTCATTCTTTTTGAGACGGCTTTTGCAGACTCATTTGCATAAATTTGCATTATCGTTTGTAAACATTATATTTCTTTAAAAAAAATGAACACCTGCGTTTAAAGTTGTTCAACTATTGTAACTTTTTTCTTCTTGTTCTTCTAAATAGGATTATTGAAAATATTTAGACACTGCTTTAGTTTTAATCGGTTCGTGAAATGGAGAGGATATTTGAAATATTTCATCTACTTAATTTCGATCTTTTTAAAAAAATTATTTTAACGTATTATAACAATTGTGCATGTGATAAAAACTGAAATTAGTTATGGTTTGTTATTTTGTGGAAAGTTTTATATATATGTGACTGGAGAAAAATTCAACATGGCAGAAATTAATACATACTCGTATATCTACAAATTTGATAATGGTAAGTTTTTTTACGTTTCCTGGTTTATTATAATCATTTTAAAACTTTTATTACCAGGTGTTTATGATTTAAATTTCACTTTTTCATTATTTGGTACCAAATATTATTAATTAAAACACACCACAGACCTTGTTATATTTCACCAAGCGATGTCTTCAATGGTGTCCATCCATGACGCTTTCCCGCTCCAGGTGGCAATCTCCCTTCTTATAATTATCTGGTGATAATTATACTACTTGGCTTGACTTTGTTTCAACCCAAATTTGTCTTTGCACTTATTTTAATTATTAATTACTTTTATACTTATTATTTTATACATTCAACACTTATTACTTGAAAATTTATTATGAAAAACTGCATAACATACTATCACTTCTTTGATTAACAACGCTTGACTGACTACCGCGAGTTTTTTTATCCGCCAAAACCCTTTCTATCGTTTATAACCGGAAGCTGGCAATGTTCTAGAAAAATCTTTTATTATTGTTCACCTGTCACTTTGTTTATTAATGTTTTTATTGTTTTTCTGACTTAAACTTATTATTAAATGTTGTTTTTTATTCACTATAACCTTATCGTCATTGATTTAATTCACTAACATCTTATTATCATTGTTTTTTTCATGTTATCGATTATTTGAAATCTTCCGATTGGTCAATGCAAATATACAAATTTTATACTTCTTACAACCTAAATATTTACATAATATACATGGATACAGTTCATTTCTTATTTTGTTTCATATTATTACATCTATACACATAAATTAGGTCGGTAATCATTTATTTTTATTCTTATATTTCATATCAAATTACATTTTATGTTGGTATACTTGTCGTCAACTGTTATATCTCGTTTTGGTTTTTGACATTATCTATAATTACAGTTTCCTACATATATTATTATGTTTCCTATTAACTTTTATGATTAAATATTGACTAACATATCTTATATATATTTTTACTAATTCTAAATTTCATTTTATTAATCAATGATTGTAGCACTGTTGATTTTATTATTACCATCCTATTTATTCTTTAAATATAAGCAGATGCTTTAGGTGTCTAATATTCCGTGTGGCGTTACGTTATTTTATTGACCTTCGTTTGCTTGTTAAGTTCTGTCTAAGGTTGTTTTTTTTAAAAATACAGAATTATTTTAAAACTGTTTTATGAATAATTGTTTATGAATTCTTGTTATTTTCTTATTTATATTCTCTATGATTATGCCCATTGATTCAAATTGATTATATTGTTATATATATATATATATATTTTATTAATTTTGGTACTTTATTTACAAATTATTTTTATTGATAGATATTGTTACTTCATACTTTATTGGGATTCTATGAATGTTATATGCTCGTTCTATCTACAACAATATACATATATATATATATATATATATATATATATATATATATATATATATATATATATATATATATATATATAATACAGTTCCTTTATTTGAAATGTAAAAGAAACGTTGAAAATAAGAAAAAGTATTTATATTTTGTGAGCAATACTTTTGATATACACTGTATTGTATGAAAAATCAACAATTTTGAAAGATTCGGTATATATCAAATTTGACATTTTAATTTCCGATGACATTTATGCAGAATATATTTAATTATAGATAGATCATATTACGATTTGGAAAAAATATTTGAAATTTCAAAATACAGAGGTCTCTGCTAGCAGACTTACAATTGTAATAAAAGAATTTTAAATCTCTCTTTGTTATTGGGAAACATAATTTAGTATTTTTTTTTTAAAAGAAAATTTCGTAATCACAGGAGAAGAGATTTATTTAGTTGAAAAAAGTTTAGTTAGTTGAATTTGAAAACCCCACGAGACAACATCTTATGTAAGAGTTGTCTCAAATTTTGTGAATTTAATAGAAATAATCATATAGTATAATCAAATCATAAAGCCATCCATTATAAAATCAGTGCGTGCATAATTTGAAGAAAAATTGTATCGTATTCAGTTTAAGTGGTTCCAGATTTCTAAATTATATTTAGAAAGTGTCCAGATTTCTAAATTCATTTAGAATTGTACGAGTATTTTCCAGTCTCATAGTATTGGTGAGTCCGCTCCCGTTTTTTTATCATTTCTCGAGAATTAACAGGCCTTTTTGAATAAATTTAAATAGATGCATCTATAAGATATTTTTGAATTCAAACGAAATTAACATTACATAAGAAAATTTACATCATGCGACGAATTTTGTGAAATAGACAATTTTGATCGGACATCGTGGTATTTGACATTTATACACGTCAAGTGTAAATTCGACAATTTGAACTCTTGTTAAAAGGATTTAATTAGGTTTTTTCTAGTACATAGGTTGTTTTAATTTTAAGGTTTATAGAAAATACGATTTTGTTCTTTAACGATATTATTGGGGAATACTAACTTTTGAAAATTTGTTATTTGTCATTTGGCATATATTTTCATAGAATTAAACATTTCGCATTCAATAAAATTTTCGATCTAATCAGTGATATTTGGATAATTATCGGTGACAGAAAAGTCGTAAATGTCATAAGATAATGAAAGGGCCTTTTATAATATCAAACAAACAGTCACTCAAGTTTCTTGTGTCAATAATCTGAATAATAGAGTAATATTTAATGTAATGTTTTTTCTTATTTATTTAAACAATAAACGGGTGGGATAAATTTTAAACACTCGGTATTGCTACTTACTAATTTATTTAAACACTAACTCACTAACACTAATTTATATGTACTTAACTAGTCACTTAAATTTAATTTATATGCACACTAACTTATTAATTTATAACACTTTTATATTCACTTAATTACTGTATAACTCACTATGGCAAATTATAAACTGAACTCATCCGCTGATTGGTCCTGTATTTATATCAAAAACTTTCTTTACTAGAACATTCGGGATGGGACATGCCTTTCGCGATATTTCTTAAAATGCCTTTCGAGAACATGTTTAAAAAGGACGGTCACAATAGATCCCAATAGACCTTCTCAGAATTCGGCGCGCTCGCCTTTTTCTTAACTCCGTTAACATAAGGTTACAGGGCCGTACTTAGTATCTGCTTCGGTGTGCGAGTTCGTAACATTACCCCCTCCTTAAATGAAAGTTCCTCCTGGAACTTTTGTGTAGCCGAGACTGGATGTTTGAATCGGCAACTAGCCCCATTTCTACACTTTCCGATCTTATGAAAATAGCAGGGCACCGTCTTCATCGGATACTGATAACGGGGGTTGTAGCTGCAGATCAATATCTGGACACCGGTATCTTGAAAGATAATCTCTACCATGTTCCTGATGATTCGCCAATCCAACTGGTTACTCGCTATCTTAGGCATAGCCAGTTTCTTCACGCTGGATTCAAACACATCGTTTCGGAGATTTCAAAGTGCTTCCCACACATCGCGGTAGGTAGATCGATCTTGGAATTCATTTTTAGTTACCACGTAGAAAACGTACCGCGAATTATGTTTCAGTTTCAGTGTCTTGCCAGGGGCTGGAATCTGGTCTTCAAGTTTTTCTAATTGCCCAAACTTCTTTCGAAAGACGGTTGCCGATCCTCGTGCGTTCTTGATACGGGCGGGGATGTTGTATGCCAGTGAATAATCTTCTGGGAGAGTGAACAAATCTTGTTGTTGTTCCGAAGTGACTCCATATCTAGCTTTCCCGGTACCTCCATACGCGCCCATAAATTCATCGAAGGTGGGGTCAGACACATCTCGAATAAGGTTTACTCCTTCCTCTATGTCATGGTCTCCTTCGAATGGCGCTAGTCGGTTTCGGTGAACTTTTGGTTTTCCGTTGGGGATCTTGCTTATGCGATATAAAACATCATTGATCCTTTTCTTGATCAAGTATGGACCTTCCCAGGATTTTTGTAATTTTGGAGAAAATCCTTTTCTCCTCCCCGGGTTGTGTAACCATACTTTGTCCCCTTCTTTAAAACCGCCCTCTGTGGCCTGCGTGTCATACCGACTTTTCATTCTGTCGCTGGCAACTTGAAGATTTGTTCGAACTAGTTCATGAATATCGTCCAGCCTTCTTCTCAATTGGATCACGTAGTCTTCGCCTGCTATATCTTCTCCAGGCCGACAGCCAAATTCCAGGTCACAAGGAAGCCTCATTTCACGTCCAAACAGGATTTTTGCAGGTGTTTCACCCGTGGACTCATTGACGGCAGATCGATAAGCCAATGCAATTAGGGAGAGATACTGGTCCCAATCTCTCTGATGGCTGGATACTACTTTGGACAGGTATTTTCCAATAGTCCTGTTCATTCTCTCGACCATTCCATCTGACTGTGGATGTAATGCTGTTGTTCTGGTCTTCTTCATTCCCAGCTTGTCGCAAATCTCCTGGAATAGATGATTTTCGAAATTTCTTCCCTGGTCACTGTGGACTTCCATGGGCACTCCATATCGGCTGATGAATTCTTTCACCAATACATCCGCGACAGTTGTGGCCTCTTGATTCGGGATAGCGTAAATTTCCACCCATTTTGTAAAATAATCCATTACAACCAGTATGTACTTGCTACCATTTTCTGTCGTCGGAAATGGTCCAGCGATATCTAAAGCAATCCTTTCGAAAGGGCTTCCAACATTGTACTGTTTCATGGGCGCCTTTCTCTTGCGATGTGGTCCATTACTCGTAGCACAAGTCGTACATTTCTTACACCAATCCTTCACATCGTCGGAGCTGTTCATCCAATAAAACCTTTCACGAACTCGTTGAAGGGTTTTCTTCACTCCCAGATGACCTCCCGATGGACTGTCGTGTAACTTCTTCAGTACCTCAGCTACTCTTGTTCTCGGGATAACTAGCTGTCTCCTCATCTCAGAACCATCATCGTTTTCAAGGACTCTTTTCAACAGCCCTTCTTCCAGGACAAGGGAGTCCCACTGAGCCCAATACGCCTTGAGTTTCGGTGAAAATCTTGACACTTCTTGCCAGGTAGGTCGCCGGTTTTCTTTCTTCCATTGCCGGATCATCTTCAGGTGAGGATCATTCTCCTGATCTTCTCTGATCCTGGAGGGTGACCATTCCTCGTTGACTACAGTAGTTCTTGAAACTGCAGCTTCCCTAGATTCCACCTTGTTGCAGTGGGAGCAGTCTGTTGAGCACGGCCGCCTGGACAGTGTTCGATGTTGAAATCGTATTCTTGAAGTCGTTCAATCCATCTAGCGATCTGGCCCTCGGGATTCTTGAACTGCAAGTCGCGTTAGAGGCTTGGCAATATCTCCAAACTTCCTGATAAATCTTCTGTAATACGTGCAAAGTCCAAGGAAACTCCTAATTTGATATTTGTCGGTTGGTTGCGGCCATTGCTGAATGGAAGCAACTTTCTCTGGATCCACCGCCACTCCTTCATTGCTCACTATATGACCTAGATAGTTGACTCGGTTTTGGAACAGCTGACATTTCTTCGGGTTTAACATGAGCTGGGCAGCTTGGAGTCGTTTGAATACGACTTCCAAATTTTTCAGATGTTCGTCAAATGTCTTCCCCAGTACTACGATGTCGTCCAAATAGACCAGGCATGTCTTCCAAGACAACCCTCTCAAGACATTTTCCATAAGTCTTTCAAATGTCGCAGGTGCATTACAGAGCCCGAATGGCATGACGTTGAATTGTCATAATCCAGATCCGTTGGTAAAAGCAGTCTTCTCTCTATCTTCTGGGTCCATTTCTACTTGCCAATAACCATACTTCAGGTCCAAGGTGGAAAACAGTTTGCTGCCGGCCAACGTGTCTAGCGTATCGTCAATTCGGGGCAGAGGATAGCTGTCTTTCTTCGTCACGTTGTTAAGCTGGCGATAATCCACGCAGAATCTCGTAGTTCCATCCTTTTTCTTGACGAGCACTACTGGAGACACCCATGGACTAGTAGATGGTTCTATCACTTTTTCTTCTGCCATCTCTCGAATTATTCTTTCAGCTTCCTCTCTCTTCGCTCGTGGAAGTCTTCGAGCTGATTGTCTAATTGGCTTAGCATTACCAGTATCGATTTTGTGTTTGACGGCTGATGTTCTGCCAGTCTTTCCTCCTTTTGGTACGAATAAGTCTCGATACTGCAAGAGAAATTCTATCATTCTTTTTTTTTCAGCTCGATCCAAAGATTGACCAGCTATTGATAACATTTGTTCGAATCTGGCATTGGAATTGTCAGTGGTCGTTGTCTGACGAACTATAGACGTCACTGGTACGCAGGATCCAATCTTGGTTTCCTTCTTGATGGTAATTGGGTAATCATTCACGTTTATCACACGTACTGGGATCTCTTTCGCCGATGTAACCAATCCTTTTCCAATTAGTACTCCTTTGCCAACTTCTTCCTCATGGTTCCTTGGCTCCATCATAACCGGTGTACCTTCCTCCAAGATTCCCTGTAGCCGTGCTACTATCATGGATTCGCTTCGTGCAGGTAGAACGATATCTTCCTGTACAGCTGCCAACACCGCGCTGCCTTCATATGGATGCAGGAATACCTCCTCGGAACCCACTTTAATGGTTCTGTTTCTGAAGTCTAATTGGAAACCATGTACATTCATTACGTCCATTCCCAGAATCACGTCTTCTTCAATGTCAGCTACGATTACCGTATGCGTGAACTTTTCTGCGCCAATTCCCAATTGGATTTGTGTTTCTCCGTGAACGTTTGCACTCTCGCCTGTGGCGGTCCGCAGTCGCAGTCTCGTTGGTAGAAGTTTCTTCTTGGGGTTTATTATCTCTGGTCGTATAATGGTTCTAGTTGCCCCAGTGTCAACCAGCAGAGCATATCCCTTGCCATTTACTTCGCCATCCACATATACACTGTCGTTGCGACATCTGAGAGAAGCTATCAGTATGAGAGGGTCTTTGGAACGGTCATGGGTCGGTGCTGCCCCCTCGTAGCCGACCCGTTCTAGGTTTCCTGTGTCTGGGGTTCTTGGTTTGCAGGAGTCTTGCTTACACGAACTACGTACATGCCCTAGCTCGCCACAATTCCAGCATCTGATCTTTCTTGGCTTCTTGTCCATCATACTTTTTATTAAACTGACGAACTGGTCAAACCTGTCTTCGTCACCTTCTTCTTGGATGGTCCTGATTTTGTTATATCCTGAAGCCTTCGTTGCTGCTTCATATTCAAGAGCAGCTGTCAATGCGTCAACTAATGTTTTGGGATGGGCTAAACGAAGCGTTCTCTGCATATCGGGGTCACGTAAGCCATCAATAAAGGCCTGGATGCCCAGACATTCCATCATGTTCTCTGGTGCTGACGGATAAGCAAATCGAACGAGTCGGGCAATATCCACTTCATACTCTTGAAGGGCTTCATCGCGTTTCTGCCTTCGGTTCTTCAGTTGGGACTGGTACAAATGTTCTAGATGTTCGTGACCGTACCGCATGTCCAACCTCTTCTTCAGCAGCTCGAAATCATCCGTTTCCTCCAGAGGTATCGTCTGAAGTATATCTAAGGCATCTCCCCGAAGCGCGATAGTTAGGTTCACTGCTTTCTCCTTATCGGACCAATTATTCACTCTAGCGGCTGCTTCGAACTGTTTTACGTAATTGGTCCACGACATCTTTCCATTGAACGTTGGGGCCTTGACTCGGGTAAAACTGCCAATATCATCTGTCTTGGGTTGTGTTTCTGGCTTGCAGATCTCGATCTTCTTTTCTTCTGCTGAAGTGTCTTGTGTTGTTAAATCGGCAATCTTTGTCTCTAACTTCCTAATTTTCTCGTCCATCTGATTTTCCATCGTTGCCATCTTATTCTCCATGTCTGATTTTAGAGACGAAATTTTATTCTCGACTTCAGCAGCAATGTCATTTTTCAATGATAAAATATCTGCAGAAATATCATTCTTCATAGCAGAAATTTTCTCGTCCATATTGGTAGAAATATCATTCTTCATAGTAGAAATCTCGCTTTTCATTGTGGTAATCTTCTCGTCCATATCAGCAGAAATATTAGCAGAAATTGAAGAGATTAAGGTGGAAGCCTCGGCATTGAATAAAAATGATTCTGGATCAAAGACGTCATTTTCCAGTGCCACTTTAAGTCTCTACTAACTCACTTTTCTTACCGGACGTTTCCAACTCACGATCTTCCAATTCTGCTCTTAATTCCGTCACTTTGAGATCAATCAGTCTCTTGGCCATTTTGATGTAGCTATTTATTTATATTACCCCACACCTGACACCAATGTAATGTTTTTTCTTATTTATTTAAACAATAAACGGGTGGGATAAATTTTAAACACTCGGTATTGCTACTTACTAATTTATTTAAACACTAACTCACTAACACTAATTTATATGTACTTAACTAGTCACTTAAATTTAATTTATATGCACACTAACTTATTAATTTATAACACTTTTATATTCACTTAATTACTGTATAACTCACTATGGCAAATTATAAACTGAACTCATCCGCTGATCGGTCCTGTATTTATATCAAAAACTTTCTTTACTAGAACATTCGGGATGGGACATGCCTTCGCGATATTTCTTAAAATGCTTTCGAGAACATGTTTAAAAAGGACGGTCACAATAGATCCCAACAGACCTTCTCAGAATTCGGCGCGCTCGCCTTTTTCTTAACTCCGTTAACATAAGGTTACAGGGCCGTACTTAGTATCTGCTTCGGTGTGCGAGTTCGTAACATTAATTTGGAGAATACTTTTAAATTATAAAATTTGATTCATTATTTTAATAACAATTTTGATCACATCCTGAGAAAGTTCATCTTTCGAAATACTAAAAAAATGTTTATCATAGCCGGGCATTGTTTGACAACTACTGTCAAATTGAAATATATTGCATACGCTGCTAAAGGTGTGTGTGGAATAGTGTCGCTACAATCACCGATTGTACAACGTGGACAAATAAAATTTCAATTAGTGTTATATTCATATATTCATGCAATTATACAATTATAAATAATCGATATATAACAAATTGACTCCCAACGCGGGGCAATTACAATTATAAGATTGGATATATAACAATATATATTGAACTTATCGTAATAATTATTAAAGATATAAAGACGTGTATATAGGAAATTTGCATTTTTATCAAGTAACAAGGAGAATTCACTTCCTTAAAGCATATAAAATTATCTGTTCTATTTGTAGTCATGTGTGAGAAATGGATCTCTCATATTAAATGGTATACCTATGATATCGTTTATCGAGTATGATTGTTGAGACACAAAAAGTAATATTTATACTTTATACCTTGAATTCCAAAGTGTAATCATTATCACTAACAAATTCTAGTTCATTTCTTAAGTAAAGCATAAATTCTCTTTCTTGTTAAACAGCACAAGTAATAAATTGTGTATATTATATGTAACATCCAAAGAAAGAACCTAGAAAAAATACAGAAATATGATTAGATAATAATATAACAGGATATTTAATTATAATACAGGAACGAAATTACCATGTTTACATAAATAAAATAACAGAGAAGTGTCAATGAAACTTCATGTCAGTTTAGCACGGAATTCCGATAGCAGAGATTTGGTCATGGAATTATTTATGCTTCTGAAGTATTGATTAATTTGGAGTCGTAAAAACATTGAGAAATTTTATGAGAAAAGTAATATTAGGCCAAGGTAATATGAAATAATTATTGTAGGGTACAGAATGATTTAATTGAAAGGCATTACGGATGGTTTTCAAACATTTTAGTTTGTAGATTTGTTTATTTTATAACTTAAAAGTAGGATGTATTTGATCATTGTTTGTTAAAATTAGGAATATTTCAGGGGAAATTAATGTGTAAAGATGTATAATAAATTATTTTAAAATTTATAAAGAACATTAGGCAAGGTAAATACATTAAATGGAACAAAAATCATGATATAGGACAAATGTTAAATTATTTAGTTAGTTGATAGTGTTTTGTTACATAACAACGATGAGACAACGGGAGTTTGTTGATTTTGGAAACAAAAGAAGTCGGTGGTGCGATCTAGACAAGAAAGGACGCATGCAAGATTTTTTTTATAAAATTTATGAAATTATTAGAAATTATTTGAATTACATGGTAGAAACATATTAAGAAAGAAAGAAAGGTGAAATACGATATAGGAAGTAATTGGAAGAGAATTTAACGTCAATATATAAGAAATTATAAGACATACATGCAATTGTAATAACGAAAGAAGAAGCTTAGTAAATTTGAGGAGAATATTCATAGTATAACGTAAAATAATTCCTCAAACACATTCTTAAATCAAGAGAAAGTATTAAAAGTAAACTTAACAAAGTATTTAAATAAAATTCAAACTTACCTGCCGTACCAGCTGTAAATTAGTTCTGCAAGTGGATGAAGATCCAGCGTCATCTCAAGAAGTGTATGTAGGGGAGCATTGGAATAAGAACTTCCCGGTGCATAGTAAACAGGTCAGTGCAATAATTTATTGGTTAACCAATTAAAAAAAATAAACATAGAAAATTTTCTAATTTGGCCAAATTTCCATTTATGATTTTCATTTGTACAAAGAACATATCCATGCAATAAGTATTTTAGATAGTAGTAATTTGTTTAACATAAGAATTTTATCAATTTTGTAATGTTTTTCAATTTTATTTCTATTGGTAATTATAGTCAAATAACATTCGATTCATCGTGTTTTATTTGAATGTCAAGTGCTAAATACAGGAATCAGCTTGATACCATAGGCGTCACATTTATTTAGTGATAGATATATTTTACATTTTTTGCATCAATCAGAGGAGATAATTTAATAGTATATTTATAAAAATGCAAATTTAATATTTCTTAGTTGAATCAATCCGGAACTCAACGAGAGTATTGAGTTCTCATGCTCTCCTTTGAATAATTTATATACCATGAGCTAAATAAAATTTAAAATAATTATATTTATTATAAATTGGCACCAGCAACGTGGGGCGATTACAATTATATAATCAGTGTTAATTATAAATTACCGTAACGTAGAGTAGGTTAAAAAGTTTTGAATGTAAATATAAATAATATTAAAATTTTGTTGACTATATTAAAAACATAAATGTATACGATGAAAAGAAAAATGATGTTAAGGGACGGAAAACAGGTAGGTACAGAAAGTGGTTCGGAAGAAGAAAGAGAAGAAAGAAGGCATGGTAGAGGAGATTTTCTAGTACATTATTTGGAACAGGGAGGACGAAGATCAGAAGGAGATTCGATAGGAGATGAAGCAGAAGAACAAGAGGATAGGAGACAGGAGTCACAAGAAGGAACAAAAAGAGATGAAGAGGATCGGATAATGCAATTCTTGATTAGTATGAAGGAAGATGTAAACAAAATGAGGGGAGATTTAAATGAAAAGATGGATAAAAAATTTGAAGAAAATAGAGAAGATATGAACAAAATGACGGGAGATTTGAATGAAAAGATGGACACAATGAATGGGAACATAGACAAATTGGAAAAGAAAATTGATGATGTGAAATCAGAAAGTATTAAGGAAATTAAGAAACATAGGATGGAAAATGAAGAATTAAAAGAAGAATGGATAAGGTGCAAGAAAATATTGCAGATCAAAACATGAATTTAAGAACAGAGATCCAAGAAAATGGAATTAAAATCCGGGAAGAGATTGAAAAACAGGTTGTTGGAGAAATGGAAGAATTGGGTAGATGTTTTGAAGAAAATTTATCTGGAACTATTGTAATGGAAGTAAACAAACAAAATGAAAATGTAATCTGAGAAGTGGAATATATTAAAGTACAAGGACAAACAAATGAAGAAGTAATACAGAAGGTGGATCAGAAAGTTGAGGATTTAAATGTAAGATTTGAGAAACAAACAAGGACATATGAAAAAAGGTCAGAAGTTATGGGTAGGTCATTCAATCGGGAATTAGAGGAAATGAATAGAAAACTACAATAAACTGTGGAAGAAATGGAGGATAATTTGAGAAGAAATGGAGGAGGAATTATATATAATGAGAATATGGATTTAGGTGTTAAGTTCGATGGAAATATAAATTTAATACATCCGAAAGTTTTCATCAAAATTATTAAAAGTAAATTGAGGGGAATAAAAGATCTTATGGAAAAGAAAATAGTTATAAGATGAATGTTATCAGGACATGCATTACTCTGGTTCTGTAATAAAGAAGAGCAGATAAGGAACATGGAAGAATTTGAAAATCAATTTTTAAATTATTTTTGGGGAGAACTTCAACAAGCAAATTTCAGGGAAAGATTATACTTTGGCAAATTTGATTATAATAAAGGGAAAAATCTAAATTCATATGCAATGCAACTATATAATATGGCACAATACCTGGAACCGGTGTTGAAGGAAGATGAGCTAGTATTTTCTGTAGGAAGACATTTCAATGCAGAAGTATCGGAGACCATTGCACTCCACAACATTAAAACAATGGACAGTCTTTCATGTTATTTACAGAGAGTGGAGAGGAGTATATTAAATGTAAACGGTATAAACCGATATCAAAATAGGAATGAAGATGTAAGAAATGATCGATCAAGAGAGAATGGGTCCTTCATAAGAGATAACTATAATAGGAATGAAAATAGAAATTATGGAAATAGGAATTTTGAAAATAGAAGAAATCAAGGAAATGGGAACAGATACTATGGAAATGGAGATAGAAACAATGGTAGTAGACAGTATGAAAATCGAGGAAATCAAGCAAATTTCGAAAGAAGAAATTATAATGGAAATAGGAATGGAAATTGGCAACAGAATAGAGGGGAAGGAAGAAATAATTATAATGAAAGAAGTAATTATAATCAAAGGAATCCAGAAAGAAATTATAATGAAGAAAATAATAGAGAGACGAAGAGAGAAGACAGGTTAATAATGTAATCCAGGAACAGGAAGGATCACGTAATGATCAAGATCAAGACGTGGTAAGAAATTTTGTATAAATCGTCCTTACGTTCGTAATATTATCTATTCTTCTCATTATCAACATCCGAAGGAATTTATAGATGAAGGTTCACAATGTAATGAAATAATAAAATTAATTTTCATAGAAGGTTATTTATTAGATGTAAAGTGTAAAATTTTATTAGATACAGGATCGGAAGTTTCAATAATAAATAAAGATATTATAGAGAATATGAAACAAGATGATATTATGGTGAATAATACTAACAAGATATCATTAGTAGGGGCGAATGATAAAAAACTATATGAAACAAACCAAACAATTATAGTTAATTTAAAAGTAGATACAGAAACCATTCCAATACAGTTATTGATAGTTAAAAATTTAAAATATGATATAATATTAGGAAATGATGAATTAAATAGACATAGGATAGATATAGATTATAATCAAGGATGCATTAGATATCAAAAATCAATAATAATTTTTATTAAACAATTGATAAACAATGACAAACAAAATTTGAATGTAAGAGAGACAAATCAAATCGGAGAAGAAATAAAAGTTTCAGAAGAATTATGTCACAGAGAATATCATGATAGGGTGTATGAGCTTCTACAACATCATAGGAGATTGTTCAACAAAGAAGTATGTGTAGCATCTAGATATGTACATAAATTGAAAGTAACATCAGAGATTAAAAATTTCAAAATCAAAACATACCCAATACCATACAGACTGAAGGCAGAAGTATATGATCACAATTTATTATAATATATATATATATAGAATATTTCATAAATTTCGGGTATAGCGGTCTGTAGGCAATTAAAACTGCAATTTTTCTAATATTCTCAATATTTCGCCATTGTTTAACAGCTTCTTCAGGAGAAATTAGAGAGCAACAGTTGTTTTGCCGATACGGGCACTAGCAATGTGATGCTAGTGCCCGTATCGGCAAAACAACTGTTACTCTCTGTAAGTTTTTATTTATTGTTAAATTTAATGGGTTTTAAAATGTACATTACTAATTATTGTAGAATTTCTCCTGAAGAAGCTGTTAAACAATGGCGAAATATTGAGAATATTAGAAAAATTGCAGTTTTAATTGCCTACAGACCGCTATACCCGAAATTTATGAAATATTCTATAATTAAGTAACGGTCGATAACTCAATAAATTTATATATATATATATATATATACATATATATATATATATATATATATATATATATATATATATATATATATATATATATATATAACCTTTGGAACGGGGGGTGATTTTGGCATCTAGGAACACCAAAACGAAAAACTGCATTGAAATTTCTCCGAAGTCGCGTCATGCTACTCTCTATAATAGCCTTATTTCATTCTGAAATAAGCCTAAAAGGCGGTTTGGTCAAGGACGTAAAAGATGTACAACGCCAAGGGATGACCAATATTTAAGAATTCAATCTGCGAAATCGTACACTTACTGTTCCGCATCTAAAAAATCAATTACTAAATGTAAGGCAAGTCAATGTTTCCACCAAAACAATAATAAGGAGGCTTAAGGAGGTCGATTTAAAGTCAAGACGTCCTGCTAGAGTTCTTCCTCGCCATAAAATCGGACGGTTACAATTTGCGCACATGCTGACTGGAATGAATATCAATGGGGAAAAGTTCTTTATTCAGACGAAACAAGAATACAATTATGGAAACCTGATGGACGTATTCGAGTATACAGAAGGTCAGGAGAACGTATCGCAGAATGTAATCTTGCACATTATCTTAGCTTTGGTGCTATGTGCTGGCATTTGTTCGGAGAGTCGCATGGAGCTCATTGAAGTGAATTTAAGGATGAATGCTGACTGGTACATACACAACATCCTTGTAGAACATGTTATACCATTTGTCGGCTTTATTGAATATGATAACTTTGTGCTAATACACGATAATGCCCTTGCCTGTGCTGCAAGAACAGTAAACCAGTACATTGAGGATGTCGGGATTGCGAAGCTAGAGTGGCCAGCATACAGTCCTGACGCAAATCCCATAGAACATGTATGGGACATTCTAAAAAGAAATATTCGAGTACGGAATCCAGCTCCTAACTCAATTGCAGAATTAAGGATTGCTGCACGGGAAGAATGGAATCGAATACCACAAGAAACCATCAAAGATCTTCTGTAGTATGCCTAGGAGGATGCAGGCTATCGTTAGAGCTAGAGGAGGAAATACTAAGTACTAAATTGTTATTACTTTGTCTCAATCTAATGTATCGTGTCCATGTTGTTGTTCTTTCTTAACTAAACGTTATTATCCAAAGCAGGCCATTTCACAAATCTGTTGTAAAGCTTCAATATGTAATTAATTTGATTATTAATAACATAAAAGACTCTAATGTAGCAGATTTATTAACCGAAATCACAAAAGGGGAAAAAGACCTAAAATAAAATATGCAATAATTTTGTCCGTCAGTGTATATCTATGGGTATGATCCCGACCACTTGTAGAGACGCTTTGGAACGCACTGCATAATATTAAAAACAACATTAATAGAGTTCTATACATTTTGACCTCTTCTGAAAGCTGACATTTAAAAAATCTTATCGCTGACGTATTCAGCCAAAAATTTTGTTGGCTAGGGAGTGTTTATGTTTAATTGTTTTGTTATTATATTAATTATTAGACAAATTCGGTAATTTAATTGTTCATTAAACTGAAATTACTGCTTAGAAGGTTACGTATACGTCACACTGTGACGCTTCCCAACTTGTTTATTATATGAGTAACGCTTTTAATTACTTGGACATTTACTTCTTTGTTATTCATGGCAACTTCCATTATAGTATTACCGTCGAGAGACCCTGTAGCCTGTAGCTAGCTGCAGATCGTGTCTTTCCTTATTATTTTCGGGACACTCAAGTACAGCGTGCTGCGGGTCGTCCGCCTCACCTCACAGATCGTTATTTGTTTTCTTTATTGCAAATGGGTATTTCCTAAAAGATCCGTGCCCTGTTAAAAACTGTGTAATGAAATAATTTGTTTGGCTGTGTACGCATCTGTACTATTTTGTTACGTTCTGTATCAGAGCCCTTGTCCATTTGTTTAAACTTCTTTCCCTCTCTTCTTTTTTCTTTTTTCGCTTGGATCTATTGTTTTATACAGCCTCACCCTCTCATCCGTTAGTATATCTATGGGTATGATCCCGGCTACTGTATGCAGTGCAATTATAGAGACGGTTCGAAACGCACTGCATAATATTAAAAAGACACAGTCAACATTAATTGAGTTCTATACATTTTGACCTCTTCTGAAAGTTGACATTTAAAAAAATCTTATCACTGACGTATTCAGCCATAAATTTTGTTGGCTAGAGTGTTTATGTTTCAATGTTTTGTTATTGTATTAATCAATAGACAAATTCGGTAATTTTAATGTTCATTAATCTGAAATTTCATATACGTCACACTGTGTCGCTTCTCTACTTGTTTATTTTATGAGTAACGCTTTTAATTACTTCGGCATATACTTATTTGTTATTCATGGCAGCTTCCATTATGGGATTACCGTCGAGAGTAACTAGCTGCAGATCGTGTCTTTCCTTATTACAGTCGGGACACTCAAATACAGCGTGTTGCGGGTCTTCCGCCTCATCGCACTCAGGGCACAGATCGTCATTTTCTTTTCTTTATTGCATATGGATATTTCCTAAAGATCCCTTGTCATGTTACAAACTGTGTAAAGGAGTAATTTGTTCGGTAGTGAGCGCATCTGTACCATTTTTTACGTCCGTTATCAAAGCTCTCGTCCATGAAGCTTTAGATCTCTCGCTATGCCATTGTTGCTTCCATTTGTTTAAGCTTCTTTTCCTCTCTCCCTTTTCACGTTTTGCTTGAATCTCTTCTTTTATACAGCCTGACCCTCTCATCCACTAGTATATCGATGGTTATGTTCCCGGCCACTGCCTGCATTGCAATTGTTGAGACGGTTCGGTATGCACTGCACACCCAAAGCAGCGATTTCCTTTGAGCTTTGCCCATACCCCCACAGAGTAATATGGAGTGTATGGTTTCTAAAATAATTTTTCTCTTTTGCGTCTCTGGGTCCCCTACATTCGGTATGATCTTCTGGAGTGTCTAGATCCTGTCTTCTGGTTTGGCCACCCCTACCTCCATGTGTTTAGAGAAAGTAAGTCTGTCATCGAAAGTGATGCCCAAGTACTTGCCACTCTTCGTGGTTTTATTTTTATGCCTTGATTCTCAAATTTAATATTCAAATGATCCTCGGATCCTCTCAGTATTATCGCTTCTGTCTTTTCCACTGCATGTTTCAAATCGATCGATTCTATCAATGTTCCTATTTGTCTTATCGCGCTGTTTGCTGTATTTATTACTCCCCAATTCGTATTATTTTCCGCTATTATCGCCAGGTCGAGTACCCCCTTCCGAAGGGGAGGTCGTAGCACCGATCCCTGAGGCACTCCGGGGGTAACTTTCATTTTTTATTTCTCAATTCGCCTACATTCCTATTTGCTAGGTAGTCCTTGATGACACTTACTAGATATACTTTGGTTCGTAGTTGTTCAAGTTTCTATGACGAGACCACAGTTTGCAGTGTTAAATGCGATTTTATATCCAAAAGTATGATCTTCTTAGATTTCTTCGTCGCGTCCTGTATAGTTGACGCAAAACATATAGTATAGCAATGTAATGGTATATACCCTTTAAGTTATGTTGCGGAGCTAGACTCTGAAAGGTATTAATATCGATGATATTTAATATCGAAACAATTGTCAAATTTCTTACAATTTTTAACATTTTTTCAATATATTGTGGGATTATTTAGAAACAGTAAGTTTCATTTAAAACAGTAATATTAATATTTTGTTTGCTTTAACCAATACCTATATAGTATTTGATGTTATGTAATTGTTTAATCGGGATACCAGACGTAAACTGAGCCCTTTTTGTATCCCATTCGATTTTTTCTGAACAAAACAAAATTCAATGTAAAAATAGCAAAAAAACAGAAATTTTATAACAATGAATAAAACAACTCTTTAAAAATAAATATTATGTCTAACTCCTGTTTATCACTACTATAAAAGTATCAGGAAAAATATATTAAACTTAATTAATTTTCTTCCAAAAATGTTATTAATCCTTCTCCCATATCATCTGCTTCATTCACTATGAATATCGTCTTGTAAATCATTAATAAATGTATTTCCTCCATTGATATGAACTTCCCCAATATTTTTATACTCATCTTCAATTTTGATTACTTTTTTAATTTCTGTTTTAATTGTGCCCAAATTAACTCGATGGGATTCAAAAAACAAAAATAATGAGGAAGTCTCACTATAGAGTGTCCATGTTGTTCAGCAATACTCTCTAGGACGTATAATTTCTTAAATTTATTTGTCTATAAAACTTCAATCGGTTGTTGTTCTGTATAATAATCTTCAAAGTACAAATTCCTGAAAAAACACTCTTGATGACAGCCTACCAACTAAAGAGTGAGCGTTGCTTATCTCTGGTGGACACCTGCTGTGTTCGAAAAAATGTCTATCTCAAAATATACTTATAGTTCAGTAAAATATGGGAAAAATAATAAGTTATTTGAAAATTATATTCCTAATTCTTGTTAATTAAACGAGATATGAGTTAGCGTTAATTGTCTGGTGTTATGTGTAAGATGTTTTTAAATATAAATAGATTAATATTGTTTAAAGGAATGTATTTTGTTTTATACATTAAAGCTAAGTATCTTAAAAAGTAGGTTGGCGCTCCATAATTGCGGGTTAAAAATAATCGTTAGACAGATAAATGTATTTAATAATTGTTAAATTATTAAAATTAAATACATTTTATCCATTATTAGTTGAAATTATAATATTAAATGAATATATCGTCAAATAAGCATTTTAAATTATAATATTGACTGGACTATGACTGTATTTAACTCAAACGATAAGCCGAAACCTTGAAGTTCACACTATATCTCTTGCGTCAACTATACCCACTTAGGGTGCGTCTATTGCTGAAGGACCCTTGCGGAAACCGTATTGTTGGTTAGAGTCCCGGAGTTTTTCTAGTACTTTTTTAAGTAGTGTCTAGACAGTCTAATAAAAATATCGGCTTGTAAGAGACTGGTGAATTGGGGGGTTTCCCAGGTTTTAGCAGAAACGTTAGGTTTGCTTCTTTAAGTTCACTGGGAAACACTTACCTTCGCAGTAGATCATTTAAGATGTCTCTTATTAAACCCGGTTTGTCCTTAACTAATATTTTAATAACCTCTGGTGGCTCGTGCCACAAACTTCCACACTCGTGAGGAAAGTTAAACTTTTCCCACTTGTTGCACAATATACTATTTCTTTACTGGTCGCTTCATGTTTCGCTTTTTTAAGTTCTAACTGCAGCTGTTCGTAGTTCACAACTTTCTCCTCGTCTAATTTATTCGTTTACATTGCAAATGTTTCTTTATCGAATTGTTTGTACTCCTCGATAATTATGTTGCAGTTTTTTGTTTTTAAACCCAACCTAACCTAACTTTTATGGTAAACGTTTTCCCCCAACGGATGGTCCGCGGAAACCGCCCTTTCGGAGATATTAATTTTTTTATAAATTGCAACCCCACTTCACATAAACAGAAGTACAAGAATGCCCTCAACAGTAGGCACATGAAGACTAGATAATGTTCATTCGCCGTTCACAAAAAATGGCGCCAATTGCGTTTCGTATCATAAATCGCCAAACTTCGATACTGCGATATTTAGTTAATAAGCGCTTTTAGTGTATACTGAGTAATACCGACTCAAAGAGAGTGTTTATGTTTCATTGTTTTGTTATTGTTCTAATTATTAGACACATTCTTTAATTAAAATGTTCATTAAACTGAAATTACTGTTTAGAAGTCTACATATACACCACACTGTGGCGCTTAGCTACTTGTTTTTTTTTGTAAAATGTTTTGTCTCTAAATTCATAACATTATAAGCTTTAGTCAAATAACTACTTGTCTGTTAGAATCTGAATTTGAAATCCTAAAATAAATCAATATTGCAATATTATAATTTATTTTCAGTAAAACAAATATTTAAAGCATCTGTAACAACGTGGCCTACCAACTCGGATGCAACCACAAATCCAATAGAAGGCGAGCAGGGTAATGAGACCACTGTTAATAAAAACTCGAATTAGTATATTTATAAACTTGACCGTCATTTTACATGAAAATGATTGTTATAATAATCATATATTAAATAAAAATTTTGCTATAGTTGCTATTTATTTTACGGGCCGAATTTAGCCAAATAATATTTGAAGAAAAACCTCTAATTCCTACATATACTGGCAGAATCAAATTACCTTTTTAACCTATCAACAAATTTTAAAATGATTCTCAGTAAGTTCATTTTTCTACAACTGCAATGAAATACGCTACTGCGTATTTCTCATAGCTTACTTAATTTCAAAACCATATATTGCTCACACTGTGATAAATATTATTTCCCACACTACATACATTTATATGGAGAATCCAGGGGATACTCGATGCTCAGCCGATTTTAGCAGGATATACTCGATGCCCAGGGTCCCTATTCTGTAACTCAAGCGAGAGATCGTGCACGACTATTCATTGGTATGAGTACTCTCTCACTCCTCACTCACATAATTCTTAAAACCGTATTCACGATGAATCGGCGACTCCACTACATTTGGCTCAGCGTTGCCAAATGAAACGGCCAGTTTTGACCTACTATTTAGTAGTTTAAATGTACTTTAGGTTATATGAGGATAAGAAACGAAGAAATATTTTTAGATTCTGTTGTTGTCCAACGTTGTTATTTATGGGTGATTTGAGTTGTGTGTATATTTCAGTTTTGTGTATTAGTTATTCACTATATTAAAAAAAGACGATAATAATGTTGTGTAAAGCACAAAAAACATTGTTAATAGAATTTATGAACAATCATCCAGAATTGCGTAATGGAAAATTTACGCCAAATTAAAAACCACAATAACTAAAGTGTTAACTCTTCTCTAAAAATAAATAACAACTAAAAACTAAGTCTGTACTGTGAACTAAACCACTTGTTCAATTAAAATTAAACCTGTTTACTGTTTTAATTACAACAATCCAACAACATACAACATAGAAAACTCGTTGATTATGATTAATCTTTGATTTTTGAGGTTTAGTTAAAGAACAAAAATAAAACGGTCCCTGTCATCATTTTATTGGCCTCTTATTTATATTTATTCTGTGACGAAAGATATGCGCAAGTCCGTTCTCTTACTCCCCTGCTTTTACCCAGTAGAGTAGTCGCATAGGAGTATGTGAGCACTCTCCTACCTTAGAGAATACGGATTTATGATATTTAGGAGAGTGGCATGCGCAGTAACGTTATATTGTGAGAGAGAACTCGTGCAAGAGCTCTCGCTTGAGTTACAGAATAGGGGGCCAGGTGTTTTCAGTGAGTGGTCCTCGATGCTTAGATTTTTTATACAAAACTATTTACTTGTATTCTTTTAATTTGTGCATTTGTAGAAAAAGTATAGTGTGCAACATGTGGGAAAAGTACTTTTCTCACTCGTGTGTTTGCGGCACTCGCCCTTGGCTCGTGCCACACTCGTAAGAAAAGTTGAACTTTCCCCACTTGTTGCACAATATCTATTATTGCACCACATGCACTTGACTTAATTATTACAGAGTACAGAGTTGGAGTAGTTATATTTGACTAATACTAAAAATAAATAATACACTTGTGAGTAATTAATTAGAAGCTATACAGGGTGTGGCGCGACAATTATGTTGAAAATATGTATGTTTTGGATGACAAATATAATGTTGTCCTGAATGTGGCACTTCCAGTTACACCGCATGTACACGTCAACTTTGTTATTTTAAATAGAAGCTTAATTTTTTTTAATTTCGAATTCTACATGAAATTTTAGGTAAAAGTTGTGCCCATTGCACAAATGAAGTATTTTCTAGATGTTTCGATTTTTTCACAATTTAAAAAAATGCTGGTCCGTATTGACTAACGATATCTTCATTAATAACGAAACTAGTCACGTGAAATTGTAACCAATAAACAACAAAGGCTTACCCGTTAACTACATATGTCCAATTCATTGATATTTCATACAGGGTATTTCAAACTTAGCCACCAACATGCACAATTTAAATCATTTGCTTACCCTGTATTTTATTACATTTTTCGCTGGTTTGGTTTCGTTTGGTATCGGTATTTCCTATACCTAAATCCAACCACTTTTGAGATATTTAATTATCTTAGTTAAAACATAACAACACTTAATCATTTCAACATTAGTAAAGGGTAGGTCATGGCTGTCAAAGGTTTGATAGTTAGAACGTTAATGGTTTTGACAATTTTCTTTACCAGTTTGTATTTCATAGTAAATAATGGCGATTGTAGGATTTACTAATGATGATATTATTATTTATGGCGAGTGTAATAGAATTGTTGAACGGACTTGCCGTATTTTTACAGAAATATATCCTAATCGACCAAATGCAACTGGTGATATTGTGAGAAAATTTCTTAAAAACAGCCGTCAATTTAGTCAATTTTAGACAAAAATTAATAAAAATAAACCACTTGTGGACAGTGACATAAACGAAATTAATGTTTTGGGTTATTTTACGGCATCTCCAAATGCGTCCGTCCATTAGAGATTGTTAGAGAGATCTTACTTTGTCGACGAGAACAATTCATCGCATTAAAAAAAACACAAATGGAAACCATTTTCATATCATTTGGTGCAACACTTACAATTAGGCGATCGTCCTTGAAGGGTAGAATTTAGTGAATGGTTTTTAATGAAGACCCAAGAGGATGAAAACTTCATAAACAAGTTATATGGTGTGATGAAGCAAAGTTTAGCAAAAATGGATTATTTAATCGACATAGTTCCCATTTTTGGTCTAATGAAAATCCGCATGATAGTAAAGAACATTATTTCCAAGATAGTTGGAGTTTTAATGTTTTTTTTTGTGCAATAATAGACGATAAAATTTTAGCATTAAAATTTAAATGGTGAAAGATATTGTCACATTTTAGAAGAAGACATACGACAGGCGTTACATACTTTAAGAAACGGAGAGGCGGCTTCAGCTTGGTATCAGCAAGATGAAGCACCTCCTCATAACTATGGGCGTGTTTCTCAGCATCTTTACGACATGTTTGATAATAGATGGATTGCCAATCAGGGCCAGCTCGCTCTACTGAGTTGGCTCCTTTAAATTTTGGTATTTGGGGTTACATAAAAAATCAGGTATTTTACAAACCTGTTACGACAAAGGAATATATGATGCAGAGAGTCTTACCTGCTTTTAATTCTCTAACACCCGATAATATTTTCGTATTACAAGACATAACTTAATGAAAAAAATTCATAAATGTTTAGAAGTAGATGGTGCTAATTTCGAACACTTATTATAAAACTTTATTTGTTTAATTTTACATTTAGTTATTTTTGTTTGTAAGTTATCTAATTAAATTAATACAAAATACTTTTTTAATGATATATACGTTTTTAATGATATCCAAAATTAATAATCCTTTCATACTATTGGTTACTTTTCAGTATTAATAAAATATCACCTTAAATAATGGAAATCATTGCCTAACCTTCGCTAATGGAATAATTAAGTGTTGTTTTTATTACGAAATAGCACACTGGTGTAGTCCTTGAATCCGACTCTGTCTAAGCCATGTATGAAAGTTAAAATTTTGGCGAATGCGCAGGGACCTTTTCGAACTGTTTACCATTATTTTTTGTGACTATTCTTATCTAGACTTTCCAGAGAGGTGATTGTTTTTGTGTCAGCCGCAATCTAGAATTATCCAGAAAAAAGGGCACTTATATATAAAGAATACCGACCAGCGGGAAGGGCCGTTTATAATTTGATCTCGTGATATAAACAGTGAACAAGTAAATAGTCTTAAGTGAATGAGCAGTAGTGAAATGTTTATATAAATTAGTGTAAGTGATACTGTGTATATAATATAAATTAGTGAATAGTTTAGACTAAATAAATTAACTGAGTAGACCTACCGTGTATGAATGTAACCCACCCGTCGTGATAAAAAACTTTTAATTAATAAGAGAAACGTTACATTATGTTTTAACTAAGATAATGAAATATCTCAAAAGTGGTTGGATTTAGGTATAGGAAATACCGAAAACAAAAGAATTGGCTTAAAAAAATACAGCTAAAAATGTAATAAAATACAGGGTGTTATATTTAAAGTAAGCAACTTATAAATGATTTAAATTGTGCATGTTGGCGGCTAAGTTTAAAACACCCTGTATGAAATATCAATCAGTTGGAGTTAACGGACAAGCGCTTGTTGTTTATTGGTTACAATTTCATGACTAGATTCGTTATTAATGGAGATATCGTTATTCAATGTGGTCTAGCAATTTTTCAAAAGTTTGAACAAAATCGAAATATCTCGAAAATACTTCATTTTTGGTATAGGACATTGTGCACAAATTTAAAATATTATATAAAATAACAAAGTAGACGTCTACTTCCGGTATAACCGGAAGTGCCACATTCCGGACAACATACTTGAACTCAGCGTCATCCAAAACCTACAGCTTCGTAATTTCAGATTTTTAACATTACTGTATCCGCTATTGTAATTGAAACTTTTCGAGCCACATCCTATATAGGGCTGCGACTGGGAGTAGACTGCACCTATTATGATTTTTTTGTTCATATATGTATTTTTCACGTAGGTGTAGGCAAGCTTTGTGGAAAGCACATCATCTGTAGTAGAGATGTGGTACGGTAAACTCCATCAGCATCAAATATTATATTAAACGTTGGAACAATTAAAAATTGAGTTTTCTTTTTTTGTCGACAAGTAAAATGAAAGCAAGCCGACAGCTAACAAATACTGATATGATTGAATCATTCAAATATATCTAGGATCTATTTTGTATTCTATATAAAGAAAAACTACGTCATAGAAATATCTACATCATATTTGTTAACAACATGATTAGAATATAAACATGTATATAATGCGTGTCATAAAAGCATCTCCACAGTTTGCTTTATTAATAATATCAATATTTTTGAATATTGTATGACGTAAATATTAAAATTTATAACATTATTTTTCAAGTATTTTATCCGTATGGTTGCTTAAATAAATATCAACACTTGTATAAAAGTCTTTTAATCAACGTTTTCAGGCTTTAACTGCGATGAAATAAAACAATTTAATTTGTTTAAAACTATTATATTTGAACTAATGTTCAATTTAAACTAGTTGTCGCGTTTCGCTAACACAGTAGCTTTCTCAAAACGAATGAAGGTATAATGAAAAAATGTTTTAATATATACAGTGCATAAATACAGAATTCTATTATACTAATAATAACAAAGGTATTGAAAAAAACTACCTGGAAATTCATTCACTACAAACATTCCTAGGCTATCTTCTGGGTAAAAAGGTTTAATAAAGGAGAGTGATTGATATCTATTTGGTCTTTAAGAAGGTTACTTGAATATTTGTTTTGCTTATCTCAAGAGCTTCTAAAAGATTTAAACTAAAGGATTTATCTTCTACAGGTAAAATTTCATAATTTGGGTCGAAAATGTGTTGGTTTTCTAATAAATGATTTGAATAGTTAGAATCTAATTTTTGTTGTCATAGCTTAGGAATATTTGTAGTGTATGAATTTCCAGGTAATTTTTTTCAATAACTTTGTTAATATTAGTATAATAGAATTCTGTATTTATGCACTGTATATATTAAAACATTTTTTCATTATACCTTCATTCGTTTTGAGAAAGCTACTGTGTTAGCGGAACGCATCAATTAGTTTAAATTGAACATTAGTTCAAATATAATGAAGTTTTAAACAAATTAAATTGTTTTATTTCATCGTTCAGTATGGATATTCATGAAGTAAAAGCATCATCTATTCAATTTTTGGAAAATTGTACTAAATCTTAATTTTTGCTCATACTGTTATGGTCTTATCTACACATCAACATTAACATTTTTGTTGAATATCATTTAAAAGTCACCAAATGCAAAACTTTTAACTAAAAGTACAGAATAATCGTCCAACCCAGGACTTAAATAATAGTTGAAAAGCTGCAGAAGATATATACATATGAAGGATAGTGTTGCAATAAAAATTAGTGATAGTAAAGTACTGAAATACATTACCTTCATTTTATTCAAATTGTCTATAAAATTTACCAAAACAGACATAAGTCAGTAATGTTTTAACTTGAACATAAATTATTATTTTATAAATGAATTTTGACATAATGTAACTGTTACAATTCAACACATGCATCAAAATAAGTTTAGTTTAGTTTCAAAATGTCTTTATTTACAATCATTTATGTTATCCCTATTTACATATGTATCTAAAATATATGTTACAACAATATAGGCAGATGGTCACGCAATTTTAGATCCACTTGCGTGCGTCAGTATAACTTGGCTCCTTGTTGAAGCATAATCCAACTGTTTTCACTGATGAAGTAACTTTGTCCCTAGTATAAAAATATGACTCCTCAACTTTTTAGACTAGTATGTCTCTGATAAGCAGATGAAAAACAGGTTTTCAAAATCGAACAGAAAGTTGGTTTATTCAAGACAGCAACATGACAGATGTTGATTATAAAGAAGATGTAGGAATATCGCATGATATGTAAACAACAACAACAAAGAGATTCGTGGGTAATTCCCGAGTTTTCGGAACAACAACCAAGATCGACACGGAGGCGCATATACCCCCCATGCCTGAACCTTCGGACCCATAGAAATAACAAAGAAGATGTAGGAATATCGCGTGATATGTTAACAACAACAACAAACAGGGGGGCTATATGCGCCTCCGTGTCGATCTTGGTTGTTGTCCCGAAAACTCGGAATCTTCCAATTGAAGGCACAAATGAGCGTTTGGTTTTCCTGTTGAAATCCGTTGTTTTGTGTTTTCCCATGTTTCGATTAACATTTTTGCTCCCAGGTTTCAAATCCTTATTTGGTTATACCGTGCTGAGAACGGCAAATGAGCCAGAAACATGCATGTCCGCGGTTATCACTCCGTGTCAGTAGCCCTTTTTCTTTTTGCGTGAATTACCCATGAATCTCTTTGTTGTTGTTGTTGTTTACATATCACGCGATATTCCTACATATTCTTTGTTATTTACTATGGGTCGGAAGGTTCAGGCAGTGGCCTATATGCGCCTCTGTGTCGATCTTGGTTGTTGTCCCGAAAACTCGGAATCTTCCAATTGAAGGCACAAATGAGCGTTTGGTTTCCCTGCTGAAATCCGTTGTATTGTGTTTTCCCATGTTTCGATTAACATCTTTGCTCCCAAGTTTCATATCCTTATTTGGTTATACCGTGCTGAGGATGGCAAATGAGCCAGGAACATGCATGTCCGCGGTTACCACTCTGTTTCAGTAGCCCTTTTCTTTTTGCGTGAATTACGCATGAATCTCTTTGTTGTTGTTTATTATTATTTGTTGGAAATATGTGATTAATATAAGGGTGACTGTGTCAACCCTTATTTCAATGTTGTTGGTTGTTAGGAGGAAAACAACTTATTTTGTGAATAGTGAACCATGCAGAAGCCTTCTGGATGGCAACTGGGTAATCATTCACGTTTATCACACGTACTGGGATCTCTTTCGCCGACGTAACCAATCCTTTTCCTCTTCGTCGTGGTTCCTTGGCTCCATGATAACCGTTGTATCTTCCTCCATGATTCCCTGTAGCCGTGCTACTATCATGGTTTCGCTTCGTGCAGGTATAACGGTATCTTCCTGTACAGCTGTCAACACCGCGCTGCCTTCATGTGGATGAAGGAATACCTCCTCGGAACCCACTTTAATCGTTCTGTCTAAAGTGTAATTGGAAACCATGTACATTCATCACGTCCATTCCCAGAATCACGTCTTCTTCAATGTCAGCTACGATTACCGTATGCGTGAACTTTTCTGCGCCAATTCCCAATTGCATTTGTGTCTCACCGTGAATGTTGGCACTCTCACCTGTGGCGGTCCGCAGTCACATTCTCCTTGTTAAAAGCTTCTTCTTGGAGTTTATTATTTCTGGTCGTATAATGGTTCTAGTTGCTCCAGTGTCAACCAGCAGAGTATATTTCTTGCCATTCACTTCACCATCCACATATACACTGTCGTTGTCGAGTAATGTTTAGGGATGGGCTAAAGGAAGCGGCATCTGCATATCGGGGTCACGTAAGCCATCAATAAAGGCCTGGCTACCCAGACATTCCATCATGTTCTCTGGTGCTGATGATAAGCAAATCGAACTAGTTGGGCAATAGCCACTTCATACTCTTGAAGGGATTCATCACGTTTCTGCCTTCTGTTCTTCAGCTGGGATTGGTACAAATGTTCGTGATCGTATCGCATATCCAACCTCTTCTTCAGCTGTTCATCCGTTTATTCGAGAGGTATCGTCTGAAGTACGTCTAAGGCGTCTCCCCGAATCACAATAGTTAAGTTCACCGCTTTCTCCCTCTCGGACCAATTATTCACTCTAGCATCTGCTTCTGTTTTATGTAATTGGTCCACGATATTTTTCCATCGAACGTTGGGGCCTTGACTCTGGTAAAACTGTCAATGTTTTCCAACTAGTGTTTCTGGCTTGTAGGGTTTTATTTGTTCGATCTTCTTTTCTTCTGCTAGCGTGTCTTGTGTTCTTGAATCTGTCATCTTTCTATCGAACTCCTTGATTTTCTCGTCCATCGTTGTCATTTTATCCTCAATATCCGACTTTAGAGACGAAATTTTTTTCAACGTCAGCGGCAATGTCGTTTTTCATTAATAAGATATTAGTCCGGTCGGATTAGACTTTTTACAACAAAAAACGTTAAGAGGCATTTTTCCTGCAGAAAGTTCTTGGGGAGGGTACGATTGTGCCCACGAGTTCGGTCTGTCATTGTTTAAATAATGAGAGAAAGTACAAAAATCGGTTTTTTGCATATAACTTTTGAACCGTTGTTGCTACCGAAAATGTATAAGAATCTCAACTTATAGTTATTCAAAACACCTACATAATAAGCCCTGTTGGATTAAATTTCGTTAATTTGTTTACTTGTAATAAACAAAAATCCGCCAATTTCAGCCATTTTTTGTATGTTACATAATTCAGTTATTTTTGCTTCTAAATAATCGTAGTGCAACTTTTAATGAAGGTCTTTGTGTACTTAATAAGTTGTAAAAATTTTGGCTTGAAATATTAATAACTTTTTGTTCAATTCTATTTGTTGTGTAAAAAGCTGTTTTACAAAAATCTAATTTCCCCAGCCTACAGGCGTCGTACAGACTGCTTTAACGTCTCATTTTACTTGTAAAGTGTTGTAGTATGACGTACAATAAAGGAAATTTTGATTTTTCAACTGTAAGTTGTTTAAAAAAGACGTTAAAAATGAAGTACTTTAAACAATCCAAGTAATGCATTATGTAAAACTTCCCACTAAAATAATTTGTAATTTGAAAATCTAGTCCGCTAGTTGTTATTATTTTTTCATACTATCCCAAATCAAAAAAAAATCATCATGATTGGATCATTAATTCTTCAGATATGACGATTTTTTTCTACTTTTCCAAATATACGACGCGTGATCAGTTTCAGCCGCGCGGCTGCAGCGCGCCCCTCCCCCCACTTTCTCCGCAGCGGCGTCAATTCCACGCTGCCGCTTTTTCAATAACCAGTGAAATATTGACATTTATCTTTGCGCAAATGTATGTCACCGTAGTTCAACTCTTACTGTAGACTGACTACCTGTAAATTTGAGCTCATAATATTAATAAACAAAGCCGCAATGATTTTGCGAAAAAAAAATATCTCAGCTTCAGAGCATCGTAGAGCAATAAATAAGGGCTGTAAATTTGCAGAAAAATCATAGCAATCAACTAACCAATTTGTGTATTCAATTTAAAAAAATTTATTGTTCAAAATTAATTGTTTAAAGTACTTCATTTTTAACGTCATTTTTAAACAACTTACAGTTGAAAAATCAAAATTTCCTTTATTGTACGTTATACTAAAACCCTTTACGAGTAAAATGAGTCGTTAAAGAAGTCTGTACGACGCCTGTAGGCTGGGGAAATTAGATTTTTGTAAAACAGCTATTTACACAACAAATAGAATTGAACAAAAAGTTATTAATATTTGAAGCCAAAATTTTTACAACTTATTAAGTACACAAAGACCTTCATTAAAAGTTGCACTACGATTATTTAGAAGCAAAAATAACTGAATTATGTAACATACAAAAAATGGCTGAAATTGGCTGTTTTTTGTTCATTACAAGTAAACAAATTAACGAAATTTAATCCAACCGGGCTTATTATGTAGGTGTTTTGAATACCTATAAGTTGATATTCTTGTACATTTTCGGTAACAACAACGGTTCAAAAGTTATATGCAAAAAACCGATTTTTGTACTTTCTCTCATTATTTAAACAATGATTGAGGCCGAACTCGTGCCACATTCATATAATATCCTCGTACCCTACCCAAGAACTTTCTGCAGGAAAAATGCCTCTTAACGCTTTTTGTTGAAACAGTACCTTTTCAGTCTAATCCGACTAGACTATATCGGCAGAAAGTTTGTCCATGTTAACAGAGATATCGTTCCTCGTGGTTGAAATCTTCTCGTCCATGGCAGAAAAATCGTTCTTTATAGCAGAAATATCGTTTTTCACATTAGTTGAAATATTTTCTTCCATGTCAGAAATATCGTTCTTCATATTAGCAGAAATCTCCTCTTCCATGGTACAAATATCGTTGTTCATATCAGAAATTGACGAGAGTATGGTGGAAGTCTCGTCTTTGAATTAGAATGTTTCTGGATCGAAGCCATCACTTACCAGTGCCACTTTGAGTCATTCTAGTAACTCACTTTTCTTACCGGACGTTTCCATCTCACGGTTTTCCAATTCTGCCTTTGGCTCTGTCACTTTCAGGTCACTTATTCTCATGGCCATTTTTACGTAGCCATTTATTTATATAATCCCACTTCTGACACCAATGTAGTGTTTTTCGTAGTTATTTAAACAGTAAACGTGTGGGATAAACTTTAAACACACGGTATGGCTACTTACGAATTTATTTAAACACTAAACTACTTACTAACACTTAATTTATATACACTTAACTATTCACTTACATTTAATTGATATACACACAACCTTAATTATTAATTTATATCAACACTTTACTGTTCGCTATTTCGGTGTATTCTTGTTTATTTGTCGAGATAACTTTATAAACTCTCCCCCGCTGGTCGGTCCTTTATATATAAGTGGCCTTTTTTTCTAGATAATTCTAGTTAGCGTCTTACACAAAAACAATCGCCTTTTCGGGATATTTCTCGAATACCGGCACAATCCTTAAAAGATCTTCGGAGAACATGTCTATAGAAACGGTCACAAAAAATCCCAATATATCTTCTCAAAATTCGGCGCGTTCGCCATTTTTTAAACTCCGTTAACATAAGGTTACAGGACCGTACTTAGTATCTACTTCGGTGTGCGAGTTCGTAACAGTATTGTTTTCAGAATAATTTTGTCTGTGTGTCTGTGAATAGTAAACGTCAGCTCCACAATTCTCATTAAATTCAAGTTTCTGAAATAAAAGTGTTTTTTGTACTAAATATTGTGTGTTCAATGAAAATGTTGGCCCAAGAGAAGTTCTTGCTGTTAGCAAACGGTTTAAAATGTGTGGCTTTAATTTTGTATACGTGTGAATACCTAGCATTAAAATAATTTGCTATAAAACAATTTCAGTGTAGTCTTCCGGTTGTTTAATAAAATGAAAATATTTAAGACACGCTTTTTTGTGGACTATAATTCTTCGTCATTTTTTCTATTCATATATATTAAGTAAATCACAAGGTATAGCCAAAAATAATTATTAAACATCAGGTAGGCATTACATGAAATATAACTTCTGTCATTCTGATGATGATAGTAATATCGAAACAATTGTCAATTTTATAGAATTTTTATCATTTTTTCAATGTACTGAGGAATTATTTAGAAACAGTTTCAATATGAATAGATTCCACAGAGGAAGGGTCGAAACAGTATTCATACTGATTATTGCCTGAATCATTTTCTTCGCATCCCCCCCCCCCCAAATGAGTGTCGGTGGATATTTATAAGTTTAGCTGAGTCCATGGGGAAGGATATACCCCCTCCCCCGTAAGTACGCCACTGAATACTATAATCATTAACCATAGATATTAGAACTTCCATCAACAATAGGGCAGAGGTATATATAACAACTTCTTCACCAATCTGATCTGAGATAACCTTATCTCTACTTTTTTCATTGCCTTCAAGTTGAGAAATCGCCCTTTTCATTAACTTACTAAGTACGCAGTAGGGGTTTTCTTTTTAGTGCTAATCCTAAAAACATCTCGCATGAAAGTAGTTTTCCAGTTTCATCGGATGCATACTGCCATTTTTTAAAAACTACAAACTTGGTCTAAGTTACTAATTCCTAAATTAGTACATATATCATTTGAAAGACATAATGGTGGTAATTTTCAATTAAAACTACTGCAGTCTCGAGTGCCGAACAGCAAAGTGGTGGAATATCTATAAAAGCACCAAAAAATTTAATAATTAAATTGGAATCTACATAAACGTGTTTCATTAAATAACAAAGTCTTGTTCGGCTAAAATGGATCTAAAACGAGGGAATTGAAATTCTTAATATTCCTCTTTTTCTCCTAATATTTCTTACCCTATAACTAGTAAGACTTTTTTTATTCTATCATGCCTTCTGTCTTCTTCGGGCTATTTTTTCCATTTATTTCTGCCTTAATATCAATTTTTATCTTTCCTGTCAAAAAAGTTTTTGCAGCTTATTAAAATTATTTGTCATTACTGCTCTATCTTCTGCATCAAACATTCTATCCTAGCCTGTTTGTTTCCTTTATTATTTTGTCCATCACTAGTATGAAGTAGTGAGGTAAGTTTATGTCCTTGTTTAATTCCCTTCTTCATAATGAATTTCATTCATTATGAACTTCTTTCGTGTACATACTTGTATGCAATATACGTTTTTTATGACATTACTCCCCATATTGTGTCAAATTTTCCATATAGATCCGTTAATGTCACAAACAGTTCTATACTTTTTTCTATATCTCTTATGATATGTATGTTATTTGTTTTCCTGGTCTGTAAGTGTCTTGTTCTAGGTGTACCTCTCGAATATAATTTAATAGATGTCTATTTTATGATATAAATTTTTATTTTCATTATTCATACGTTATTACATCATTTCATTAATAATGAATTTAGCAGTTCAGTCTCAGCTGTTTATCGATATTTGTATTCATCCAATGTCAACAGTTCTATGGTGCTATTCTTATCATAATGGAATATTTGAAAAGTTCAACATTTCTTTATCAAATAAAATGTTTATCTTCATTTGCAGTTTTTTCAGAAAACTGTTTGGTATTTCTTGGCAACCAATACTTATAAGCCCATTATTACTATATAACTATAATTTATATATTTATTGTTAATAATTAAACTTTCTTACCTTCAAAATATGTATTATTTGTTGCCTTGGCTCTTTAAGGCCGTAACATGGATTTTGAAGGCTCCTTGATGTAATTTTTAATAATTCCTGAAGCGTTCAAAGCTAAATCTAATAGTTATTTATGTATCAAGGGCGTAAAACAGCCGTTTATGAAACGCAAAGTGTAAGTAAGACGTATTAACGTATTAACACGTAAGGTCCATAAACGCTGTTTACGCCCGAAATACATACAAAATTTTATGCGAGATCACTCTGTATAATAATAAGTCGTAGCGCCCCATCGGCCGAATTGTAACCATATGTAGTGCATTGACAGCAGCGTTCTTGGTGTTGGGTTGTTTTGACATGTTAATTATTTCGAAAACTAACCTTTTATTATAAACATAATTTCGTCTATAAACAAGGTAATATGTGCTATATCGCCAATTCTGAACACAAAAAAAAACATTTACTTTAGCGCCCGCGAGCGCTAAAGTAGTATTTTACACCCGAAGAATTGATTCATAAAGTGTATTTTATAGGTCAATCTTGCATAAAATTATTATATCTCTGCTTGTAATTTTCTCTTTAAAAAAGTACCTGGTTGAAAAATTAACGGGTTGTACATTGTTTACATTTACATCAAAGACAAACCGATGACTAACTTAAGGAATTCAATGACAAAGAAGGAACTTGTCACTGGAAGAAATGCTTATGTTTTGAGCCTACTAGGTACTCAATTCACGGCAATGGTAGTAGGAAATCTTAAAAATATATCACTCAACATCTTTATCCATAGGGATAATACAGTTTCATCAAAAATGTTACTTATCTCCTTCATCTACTTGACCAGTTTTATTCACAACTTGCAGTGAAGTACTTTGACCCTATCGATATTTTCAAAAGTTTATTATTTTATTATTATATTTATCAGTATTTGAGTAGAAATTATGGGTAGCAGATGGGTTGTTTGTTCTCAAAGAACTCGCCATCAGATGTGGCTGTAAGCGATGTTCTGCATATTTAGTCATTGCCAACAATTTCCTCATTAAGGAATCAGAACAAGGTAGTTTCTGCCTATTTGGAAAATATACATACCATTCAATATTCTCCAGAATATCGTGCTTGCTGACAATTACATTCATGGCATTTTTATTAAAGAGCTGTTATGTATTTATAGTTTTTCCATTATTGTGGGACAAAAAATACAAAACTATTAAATATTTCACTAACGATAGCTAGTTGACAAATAGCTTATTGAGTAAATATTTTAAGAAGAAATATAAATTAGCTTTTTATTACAGCCCTGTAGGGCCATATTATTACAGTCTTCAATGGAGGAGTCACTGATCGAATACCAGAAGAAAGAGGCTTCTGAAAAATGACATTTTTAATTTTTAAAACTGTGCTTATAACATTGTTTAATCTTCATATTTGAAGTTTAAAATTAATTATTTGATGTTTTTTTATTGTTTCAGGTCGAGAAAGTTTTTCTATCAACAAAGAAGTAGAAGATAAAGTAACGGAACTGGAAGCGAAAATACTGGCATTAGAAAGAGGTAAAAATCGGCGAAGATACAAAAGAGATAGAAGCAGTGATAGAGGTTCACCAATAGATGACAAATCCCTACGACGTCTAAGAAGAAAAAGCTTAGACAGTGCGACATCTTCAGAATCAATGAAATTATTGATGCGGCTGAGCACTTTAGAAACAAAAGTAACCAACGTAGATGCTTCCAATGAATCTTTAGACACTCCACACGGCAGTATGTCAGATTTAACCAAACCAAAAGAAACAACCACAAACAATAAAAACATAGATATAGACTTTTTGTTATCATCCGCTAAATTAAGAGTAAACGATTGTTTAAATAGCATTTATCTATTGAAAAATAACAGGAAAAGAGCATCTTCGCCTAGTTTAGATAGGTTAATCTCAATAGAGAATTCTTTGAATGAACTTCTTGATATCTTGAATAGGAGAGACTGCTCCGTCAGCACTGGAGAAATTGAAGTTATCAATACTTCTGCGGGAGCTGTTGTGAAGCAGTTACAGAATTTATTGGTTAATAAATTAACGAGTTTGGCAGAGAAGAAAAGACTGTTACAAGTAAGTTATCAACAGTTAAATTTAAATAACTACATCTTCCATTCTTTTCTGTTTTTGAAGTGAAACTTCTAATGCGACTTCCAACAAGGTTGCGTTAAACGTTTAACGCTACCATGGAGGGGGTATGAAAGCATGGTTGCGTTAAACGTTCAACGCTCCTGGGGAGGGGGAATAGAAAGAGACAGAGCGAGAGTGAATGCGCGGCATTCAAACGCATGCGCGCAGTATACCTGTTACAGGCCAGTTAGTTATCATAATCCCATTGTAAATGTTATAGATTTAGATAGATAGATTTCTCCACTCGAAAATGATAATTAAAAGATGCGATCAATTGTGAATTGTAAGCAATGTTAATAAAGTTTGTTTTAAAGAAACAATATGATTTCACTAAAAATCAATTTCTACCCCTTCCTATTTTCATTTCCACATTACGAAGTTTAATTTCTTCCGCGCGGAGGGACTCCACGCACTATTTATTTATTTTTTGTTAATACAATGTACTGAATGTGTTGAATTTGACGCAGGTTGAGTGCGAGCCACTAATTTTAATTTTAAAATGATTTTGATCAAGAAAATAGACCTGCATACTTTTTTAGAATCGCAATGAATTTTATCATGTATAAAAATATTTGTTAGTTTGAAATCTCTGTACACATACTTAAAAAAACGAACGGGCAAGTGCTATAACTCTGTATATATGTAAGATTTTTTTAAGACGTCTTTAGGAAACATGATTACATAATAATTAAATTGTGAACATAAATATGTAAATTATAGAGTTTAAGTTATAAGATTGCCAATTCAACGATATAATCTCATATTAAGTACTTAGGAATAATTTATAGAGTACTTTTACTAAAAGAAAAACATGACAATAATAATTTGCAGATGTTAGAATGAATTTAATATATGATTACTGTTTTAAAAGCTTTTTTAAGTAATTATCACTTTTGGCTAAAAAATTATGAAATTCCATATATAGATATAATTATCAAAATAAATATTTAATAGTTTTTTTTATTCCATGTATCTCAACAATACTTTTGTCCAAGTCCATTTTTTCTCTTTTATTTGTACTCTTATCAAATATGAAACAGAATCTTTGAAAAAATTAGTCAAGATGTTTTTAGTGTGTAACTTATTTCACAACATTAAAAGATCTACAAGTTACACGTAATTAAAAAATAGGAAACTGACCTAAATTTTTGATAATTTTGAAGCTGTTGATTGCCCTTATGTTCAACTAATTCCTATAATCAGAGGCGGATCGTAAATTTGTGGGGTTCTGGGCTAATACTACTAGGGACCTACCCAATTACTCGGATATTTGTCGAAAAACTGTTTTCTATAGAGATGTACAGGGTGTTGCCTAAGTAATCTAAAATATTGTAGAGGGCGCTTCGTCACTCCATTTTAAGACGAAAAGTTTTAATTAACATGTGTGATAAGTCTTGTCGTTAATGAGATACAGGGTGTTGAATAGTTTTATTATTTTATTAGAAGCAACAACATGTGTTAAAAACATAAATGAAAAATAGTACATTTTGACGTTTATTAATCGTTTTGAATTTGAATCCCAATTTTTTATCTAGTTTTCAATAGTTACATTTACATTACGGCCGACATTTGTCAATTTATTTCTTATTATTTCAATCATAGGTAACTCATTACTTTTGTAACAGTTTTATGGTGGTTTTTAATTATTTTATTACAGATACATCTAAAGGTTTGATCAATCCCTTATCACATCGCGTCTTGCGTTTATAAGGCCCATTCTTGGCTATTTTACGTATAGTTGACAGGGGAACTTCTGTTAAATGCATTAATTCTGTTTCTTCATCGAAACCAAACTTTTCTCATAGATTCTGTGCTTCCAATTTTAAATGTCGTCGAATCCTGTTTTCACTTCCATCACCATTATTTAAATTTTCGTCGTTGAAACACACAATATTTTGGACCGGACTCGATATTTCTCAAAGACGCCACACTGTAAATATTTAATTTTTATCTAAAAATATAATTTCTAAACTTACCCAAATTCCACAGAAAATACTACACTCTTTCTTGATGCCAGACTACCAACTAAAAAGTGGATACCAGTGGTCGTATAAAAAACGTTCGCACAGATATTAGTTATAGTTCAGTCAAAGATGTGAATAATAATAAGTTATTTGGAATTTATATTTCTAATTCTTCTTTAAAAAATGAGATATAAGGTAGTATTAATTATCTGGTGTTATGTTTAAGATTTTTTCAAATATAAATAGGTTACTATTGTTTAAAGCAATGTATTTTGTTCTATACATTAACGCTAAGTATCTTAAAAAGTACGATGGCGCTCCATAATTGCGGGTAAAAAATAATCGTTAGACAGTAGATAAATGTATTTAATAATTATAAAATTATTAAATACATTTTAACGATTATTAGTTAAAATTATAATATTAAATGAATTTATCGTCAACTGAGCATTTTAAATTATAATATTGACTGGACTATGACTATATCATCGTATCCCAGTCAAGCGAAAAGCCGACAGCTTAAAGTTCGCACTATATCTTTTACGCCAACTATATATTAAAAAATATTAATAGGTTTATAGGATATTTAAATATACTCAATATTCTACCAAAGATCTTTTCTTATAAATTAGGTTTTATTTAGCGTATGGCATTCCACATCATGCAACAGGGCAAAATAAAAATTAAAAATTAGAATTAAAAATTAAGGTATATACAAAAACACAAACAGGAGTGTAATGACAAACGGCGAACAAATCAAATAAAATCAAAAACGAACATTAACATTACATATATAGTCTTTTGCGGAGTCGGTTGCCATCAGAAAATCTGAGAAGTTTCCAGCATAAGCCCTTGTTTCGCATTCGGATATTATGTGGTGAACGGTTTAACGTTCTGCTCCGCAGTCACAGCCGGGATTCGGTATTTTACCCCATTTATGGAGGGAATCTGCACAAATTCAATGGTTGGTGCGAATACTATTTAGGGATGACCATATATGGCGAGGCAGGTGGTTTCTCCGTGATGCAGAGGAGGGTTTGACAATGCCCGGGGCCCACTACCTGCCATTGTTCTCTCCAAGATTCTATGATTTTAAACCCTGTTCGTTGCATTTCCTTGGCTGTTACTATTGCTGGGTGTCTGGACCGAAGTCTGTCTTTCTCCAGGTCAGGTATGTCGCGATGTATGGGTAACTGTGGGTTGTCAATCAGTTTTTTGTATTCCCGAAGAAGAGCAGTCTTTCGCCGAAGATCCGCGGGTGGTATGTGGTTCAAAACAGGCAGCCAGTGTGTTTTGGAGTTGAGCGAATGGTTCCGCTTACAATTCGCATAGTGTTGTTGAGCTGTACATCGATTTTCTTTCCCAAATATTTCGGATGCGGATTGTTTCGAAGATGGATTCCGTCAAAATAGACGTTTAGTCTTCTGTTTGCGGATTTGTTACAGAGATGGAAGCAGGTGGTTTCTGTTTTTGTGTGGTTCGGTTGTAACCTCCATTTACGAAAATTCGTGCTCAGGGACGTTAAATCAGATGACAAAGTTGTCTCCATTGCTTCGAACGTCTTATGTTGTGTTGCCAGGACCCAGTCATCCGCATATCCGAACCTTTTGGAAGTTGTATCTGGCATGTCGGCGTTATATAAGCTGAACAATAGCGGAACCAACACAGAGCCTTGTGGTAAGCCATTATTTAAGACTCTTTGGGCACTTGATTGTTCTCCTGCTATCACCTGGAATTTTCTATCGGCCAGCATGCTGTCAACGAGTCGGGTAATCCACTGGCAAGGAATCACTCGGATGAACTTGTAAAGCAGGCCATGTCTCCAAACAGTATCGTATGCAGCAGACAGATCTATAAATACAGCTGATGTCTTTAATTTATTTTCAAAGCCTATGTAGGTTGTTAGTGACATAACCTGATCTGTACAGTTGCGCCCGGGGCGGAATCCAGCCTGTTCTATGGGAACCCCTGTCATTATTTTGGTAGCAATGCGGTTGTAAAGAAGTCTCTCCAGGAGTTTATAGACTGAGCTCAACAGTGCAACTGGCCGATAGCTCTTTGGATCGTTACTTGTTTTTCCTGGTTTTAAAAGCGCAATGATTTTGGAGTGCTTCATTTGCTGTGTTATTTTACCATGTATCATCATATCTGTAAAGAAGTCTGCCAACCATCCTCTTGCGTATCCTCCACAGTTTAAGAGGAATGGATAGGAAAACTGCGTATGTTCTTCACTTGTTAATTTAAGTGGTTTAAGCTCGCGTTTGATTTGCGTTGTGTGAGCTTTGTCTCGTCGAGCTTTGGAAGTTTGTACAATATGTGCAGCGATTTTGCTGGGGGGTATCGTTGTACCTTTGCGTGCGCTCCTCTTCCCATCATTTAGCTTTCTTAAGAGTGACCAGGCTTTTCTGCTAGACGTTTTAAAATCCAGTGCTTGTACAGTTTCCACCCATCTCTCTCGTCGAGCTATATCAAGGTTGCGCAGCAGCTCATCCGCGATTTCATGGTCGTTGCTGTCGAGAAATGCCTGATATTGGTTTTCGAGGTCATCGTTCCATCCCGGAATATATTGTTTTCGGTATCCTCTAGGTATAGTCTTTTTTACTGAACTTACGATTGCTCCTACAAACCTCTTATAGTTCTCTGATTTAGGGGTAATCCATCCCAGACACTTATCTAGGTTATTAGAGAAATTTTCCCATTTTGCCTTTTGGAAGTTCCACATTGGGCGAGGAAGAGAGGTTACCATGGGGATAGTTATGCCGACCTCTATCAAAGCGGGTCGATGTTGGCTATGTGGAAAGTCTGTCAAGATATTGCGAGATGCTTTCAGTGCTAGGTTGTTATCATTATTTGTAGTTACGAAGCATAGGTCTGGGTTGTAACCCCGTTTCCAAGCTGCTGAGAAAAGGGAGTCTCGATCTTTTGCGTCAAATACGAGGTAGATATTATTTTCGTCTGCCCATCTTGTAAGGGCCTCACCATTTTCACCATTTTCTGTATATTTCCATTGTGTGTGATGGCTGTTAAAATCGCCAATATGGATAAATGGATGTTGGAGCAGGGGTAAGACTTGTACTTGTGGGGAGCACTAAGCTGTCGGAGGTTTGCATATATTGGCCAAGGTCAGCCCTCCTATTTGGATAGTTACATTATGTATGTTGCTGTCAGAGGAAGCAGAGCACAAGTTAGCATTTTCGATGTTAGACCGCACATAGGTGCCTAGTCCTTATAGAATAAAAGACTCTGTATCTTGGCTATAATTGCTAATGCTCCTTTATGTATGGGAAATCCAAACTTTTACGGTTTACATACAGTATGTGTGAAAAAGTTGGCAATATGTGTGAAATTTTTTTATTATTAATGTTATGGAAAAAAGCTATTCTTTGTAAAAAGTTCTACATGGTCCATAACGTAAAACGCAATTATTAGATTTCAATTTTTTTCATTAGTATACGAGATTTGTCAAAAAGTATGAATTTGGTATAAGAATTAAGTATCTTTATTTGTGACAGTATCGAAATAAATTAAAGTTAGTATAAATCTGTTTGCAATTTTTGAAGTGGAAATTTCTTTAGCCGCGTTGAGCGATTTCAGGTATGGGAAAAGCTTATAGGTTCGTGTTACCGATGACCTCGACATGTTCATGATGTATTGCGCTTAGTGGTGGGCGATTTATCAGGTCTGTTCCAACCAACACAAAAACCGTACAATTACGATACAAACCCAGTTGACCAGCTGATTAGTGAATATAATAAGTCTGTGTAATTTACATCAAATTTGCTGCGTTACTGAGATTGTACGGTAATAAAACGGTATTTACTTCGGTTGGAACAAACCTATCGTTAATCGTGATATTTCACCGGGGAATGGAAAATCACCGGCGCTACCGGTGATTTACTTCTTGCAGATGCTGTGATAGGTGTTTTAGATAATCATTATTTTAATTGTACTACAGTAGTGAGTACACAATATACTCATATGTTTGTGTAAAATAATAAAAGATAAAAGCTAAGCATTTATTGTCCAATCGTTTTCCAAAATTGTTATTGATATATGCTTTGAAAAATTTAATATTATTTATTTTTATATTTGATGTCTGCAAAATTGAAAATTGTAGATAAGCAAGGGGGCTACGAGGACAACCAGAGAAGTACGTGGCTAGTGGGTATTGGAAATTAAGTAATAAGTATTCTAAGGGGGGGAGGCGTACGTTGAAAAGGTTTTTTTTTTAAATTGAATTGATAAATTAATTTGTTATTGTCGGGTTTCGAACCTAGGCCATACATATCAACAGCTCGTTATTCTAATTGCTATGCCATAAGGACATGTATTAGTTACGTTCAGGAAGTGGGTACCTATACAGGATGTCCTAGAAGTTCGTACCAAAATCTTGGGAGATAATAGAGAGACTAAAAAATAATGATGGTATTTCATATAAAAAATGTTCTTTACGTTCTTGGTTAACGAACTATAGGGTCCTAAAATAGAGAATTAAAAATGTTTACTTATTTATCATTATTAAATGGCTGATTGGAAATAAGTAAAATTTTAATTAATTAACACCATAACTGCACACTTTTTTGGCGTTATAAACAAGTCTACACTATACTTGTGAACTCAAGTACGGACTAAGTTCAATGGTGGATGCCGCTATTTTTTTGTAAATATAACTTTTTCAGTTATAAATGCAACAATTAACTTTTTTAGAGACACCAAGTTCTCTTGTGACATCTCGATCAAATTAACGGTTCAGGAGATATGGGCCGCACTGTACACCTATTGGCGCATTCTCATTTTTTTTAATGTACGATTACAGAAAGCATCCTATATTATTTGTAAATTATTAATAAATTGGTGAAGTCTACATTTATAAAAATAAACTTTTACATTGTTTATGTATAAAAAACTTTCATGAAAACGAACATTAATTCAACAAAAATAAAAATAACAAAACACTGAAAAATGAATAACTACATTCCATTATAATAATAAGAAGCTGCACATTTCCGAAGAAATTAAAGCTGTTCATGAGAACTCAATAATCCGTTCATCGTGGTGTTTTACTTTTTTCTCCCTTTTTATAGGTCCTGGATTGTTTTTGCTTTTGTAACAACTTTTCCCTATTCTGTTCTATTTTCTATTAGTTGCCTCCAGTTTTTTACTTTAATATTCTTGAGGTATGATTCAACTTTCTCTTTCCATTTTAACTTTGGTCGTCCTTTCGGTCTTGTATTAAGTGGTATCCAGTTATTCTTCTTTGTGGTGACGTTTTTTCTTTCCTGTATATGTGTCCATACCCTCTGATTGTTTGGGCTTTGTAAAAGCTTACTATGGTTTCTCTATATAGTATGTCTTCAATTTCCTGGTTCATTAGTGTCTCATTTCGTCATTTTGTTCTCCCTTGGGTCCCATAATTGTTCTGATAACTCTTCTTTCAAAAATTATCAGTTGTTCTTCTTCCTTCTGTACTAAACTCGATGTTTCTGCGGCGTTGGTTACGATCGGCCGTATTTGAGTATTTTCTTATTAGCATACATAGCCTTATAACCTTGTTGTATTCGGTCCTTAATCTGTAAGCGTTCATTTCTTCTGTGTACTATAAATCCGAATCTTCGAATGTATAGTTGTCGATTCTTACTTCTGTCAAACTTTTATGTTTTCTGCTGCAATGTATGTATCTTGTTTTTGTTTCGTTTATTTCTAATCCTTTTTCTTTTGACTTCTGTTCTATTATTTCAAATGTACTTTCCAATTCTTCTCGTCTTCTTGCTATTATTGCTATATTATCTGCGTATGCTACTATTTGGAATGATTTGTTGGCGATTGTCCCATCTTGTTTTATTTGTTTAATAGTACTCTCTAATGATATGATGAAGAGAAGTGTTGATAATGCGTCTCCTTGTCTCACTCCTTTTTCTATTTCAATTCTTCTGTTGGGCATTGACTTAAACTACATTCCATTAACAAACAGATTAAAAAACGAGCACCTTACCAAATAATTAACGATATTTAAAAAGTTAAAACGGTTTTAAAAAAAAATACAACAAATGTTCAATATGCGTCAATAGTGCGACATAAAATTGACCGTAGTTAGTCTCTTTATCATCTTCCAAGTTTTTGGTATGAACTCCCGAGACACCCTGTACAATAAGCGACTTTGTTATTAATATTAGTCCAATTTGCATGGAATAAACCGCACTTTAATTCTCACGTGACATAGATTAACGACATATTGCAAAAATCATGCGCAGTAATGGTACTACCATAAGGGCATTAGCATCTAACTTTGCTATTAATGGTCCGATTTGCATTGAATAAACGACAATAAGAAGTAATTGTGTGACGGAGACTATGGTCAAAGAGAAAAATTAATATATACAGGGTATAATCGTAATGAAGACTGTAGACAAATATTAACTATACAGAGTGTAGTCGTGATAAAGATATTAAAGAAACATCATGATGCTATGACGTCCGTTCATTATACAATAATACTCACGTTACGTAAATTAACGACATATTCGAAAAAAGAATTCGCAGTAATGGTACCATAAGGGCATTATCATCTAACGTTGTTATTAATAGTCCGATTTGCATTGAATAAACGACAATATTGTGTGACGTAGACTGTGGCCGAAGAGGGGGGGTACAATAAACCTTTTAGGTCTCAGTGAATCGTAACCCATCAAGCATACATGGTCGAAAAGAAAAAATCATATATACAGGGTATAATCGTGAAGGTTGTAGAAAAAATATTAATTATACACAGTGTAGCCGGGATGACGCTCGTATTAAAAAGGCATTATGATGCTATGGCGTTTACTCAATATCAAAAAGGCATTAGTATAGCTGTAAAATGAAACTGTTGCAGTATATCTTTAGCCGAATATCGACATCAAAATGAAGGGTGTTATTTTTTATGATGATAAAAGAAGGGTTGTGAAGCAACTTGAAAACATGCGCCTTGCTGCCTGAAGCTTACGATAAATTGGGTACCTGAAGAATTACAAAACGAGAGACAACATGACATTTGAAGTGTAGTAGATTATGTCTTTAGATATCAGACACCACAAACAACATATCCATTTAAACCGAATTCAAACTACAAGGCCATGATCAATATAACCAGCAATATGTTCTACAGCGTGGAAAATGAACTAGTAATAAAAAATTTTATAGCAAAATTCTGGGCAAATTTAAATTCTCAAAATGATTGGCTTACATTGTCAGAAATAAAATAGATGCAATTTTTTTCAAAATGATGATTTATAACACAGTTATTCCATTGTTTTAAGTTTTCACTTCTGTCTTCAGTCCTTATACCCGTCTATTTTAAGGTAACTTGATGTTTTTTTTCTGCTTTTTCCTTTCTTTGAGCTTTTATACAGACCAAAAACTTCATTCTAAACTGAGCAGGCAGTTGTTTAAATGGTTTTAAGAGCTTTCAGATCATGAATGTGACGGACCCATTGATTCAGATTCTGACACTGAAGATGCCCCTTTCTGAGCATAGTGTTCATGCGAATGACATGACCATGATGAAGAAATGGCTCTATCCCCCAGAAATAATTAATTGCTAAATTCACTTCAGTGAATAGTGGAAGCTGGCACAACAGGGCTTAATAATAATCCAGACATTCCTCTCACTAAAATATGTGCACAAAACATCATATCAAAACTTTGATGTCTTAAATTTTTAGAATATATAATAAATCAACTAGAAACAATAGTAAATAGTCAGTGTTAGTAGATGAGTATACGCGCGAGCTCACGTTAGAAAAATCTATACGCGCGAGCTAACGCGAGTATTAATCTACGGACGCGAGTTTTCACGTCATAAAACAAGTTTTCCCGGGTTAATTTTTTTTTAAATTTTATAACTTGTTCCCAAAATATTAATTGTAATTAAGTTGGAGGTTGTAATTATATATTAAGACATAGTTTTCCATTCTAAACAACATTGCATAATAAAAGTTTTCGATATTGTCAAAAATAAAGATACTTTACTCTTCTACCAAATTCATACTTTTTGACAAAACTCGAATACAATTGAAAACATTTTATATTTGCGTTTTATGTTATGGACCATGCAGAACTTTTTATAAAGAATAACTTTTTTCAGTAACATTAAAAATAAAAAAGTGTCCCCAACATTGTATAGTGGTGGAGCAGGACATGGCAGGATAGCCATGTGGTGTATGAATTGTTGACAGTTGATATGACGGATAACGCCCATATATTTCACGATCATAAATTGAAGTAATTGTGGACTTACCACAACCTGGATTATAGGGTGAAAGTAAACATCTCGACAAGTATCGCTGGGTTTTATTTACACACTAAATAACACTTAAATTAACTATACATGACTTATAATTTACTAGGACGGTCAAGTTCAATTCGTACCAATAACATACATTCGTTGTTATCGACAAACAGAACAGAATATTGATTGATTCCTAGATGTTTATAAATATGTTTACAATTAGTTGAAAATATATTTTACTATTATGTGTTTTGTCTATTACAATATTATATTTAGTAAAACAATTGTTTGGTTTGTATCAACCTCGACATGATCTGAGTTCATATCAGTTTGTATGAATTGTTTCTACCCTTCGGGGTTAATAACCACTACACAGTGCTGCCAACTTGTTCAGATATACTGTATATTGATTACTTCTGTATTAATTGCTTCTATGTACTACACGTTTTATATAAAAATGTATATTGACACTTTGTACTTTTCTTTTAGGAAAATAATAACTGGGACAGTATTGCTCGACTACAAATTTTAGCAGAAAAAGTAGCTTACGAGAATATTTTAGTTAGTAGAATACAAGAAGCTCTCCTGTCACCGGTTAGAGGAGAAGCCATATGCGATCGACTGATCAACAAAGAAATCAAAGAAACCGCTTATTTAATAATATCTCTCGAAAACAAAATCAATGGTTCGAGCGACAAACAACCACATTCTTGCAAAACAAGCGCCGAATATCTATCAAAAATTTTAGCAAAATGTCTCGTATCCGCTGCACATGGGTTTAAATTTTGCAAAAACTTCATAGCAGCCAAGGGCTCTTCAATTAACATACTATGTGATGAAAAACGTAACCTAGATAATCTACTAACCACTTACAAAACTGATAAGTTACCACAGCTAGCGGAGTCTCTAGCTTTAGAAACCATCTGCATGTCGTCAGATCAATCGTTTAGAATAGATACTGTCACTAACGAGTTTAGTAAAACGGCAAGAGATGTCGTTAATACAGAACTGATCAGGTCAGAAATAAACCACGTTCTTTTAAAAGCGGCTCAAGTTTACCAATCAAATTTAGATGCGGATAATGCATTCTTCTTCAGTTTTTTCGCTTCAGAAAGAGCGGCGTTAGAACTATGGTCAGATTCTGTTGGAGATTGTTTGTTCGAAGAAGTTAATAAAAGCATCACGGAATTAACTGATTTGTATCAAAATTGTTTGAATAAATTACTCAAGCAGAATTGGAGGTAAGTTATTTTATTCTATCAATACAGTTAGTGACATACTTAACACAAGTAGTATTTTATTGAAGTTAAGATTCCTAAAATTATTTTTTATCTCTGTTAGAAATTCCATTTTTCCCAGTCCTCACTTTTGGGTACTGCTAGCACCGGTTGTTTATAGGTTTGTTCCTACAAGTAATTTCCGACAGGTTATCAAATGTTCAGAAACAGTATCTACTGCGCATGTCAAAGATATTTGGTGTCTTGGATCGATTAGGAACGGCTTGTTGGAACACCTGTGCCACATTAACGAATCTAACTTGGTACTCTCGGCTTTTGCATAGAACAGGGCTGTCCAACTGCAAGTGTCCCAAAGACCGCTTTAAAAAATATGCAGTTTAGAGGGTGCAACGGCCACCTCGTCGGAGAGCTACTCAGGCGTGGGTTATATACTAGTAGAGACCCAAGGAGTAGGTCTTACCGGTTCTCGGGTAATCCTACTTATTTTTACTTAACGAAACGGAAAGATAAGTGGGCGCCACCCTGAGTCCTACTAGTCTATAAGTTACCTAACATCGACTAATCTCAGTCAGCAACGCAAGAAGTTGGAAGGTTATATAAAAAAAATATGAACAACGTTATTTAAAATTTACAAGTAGTTTTATTGAATAACAAATGAAAATTGAAAATTTATTTACAAGTGGTTTTATTGATAAAAAAAATTATATTCTGACTGAAAAATTTAAGATAAAAATGTTATCAAATTTGATAATTTAATTTATGAATTTAGAAAAACAATTAGATTCTGAAGGAAACTCAAGTTTAGCCAAGAATTAAATATTTTACAAAGTTATAATTTACATTGGTACCAACTATTAAGTTGATATTATATGAACATTCGTTGGAAATAAACTATAGTTGTCAAAGATTATGGACGTTAGTACTTTCCTTGGTTTTTCTTTCCAATGATGATCTGGATGACGTAAAAACGAATCTCGACCAATCATCTGGCTGTGCCACGTTCAGTCCATTCGGTTCTGCATACAGCCGTGGTCCCAGCAGGTAGAATTCATCCACGGGAAAATGTTTCTGTCGCTACGAAGGCTTAGGCCAGTAAGATGACTTTAGGCCGGTACGGAAAAGTTTAGGCCGGTAAGGAAAAGTGCTAGAAAATACACTTAAATCAGATATAGTAATTTCAGTGAATGCAGGATATCTGGAGATTGAAATTACCGTAGGTACAAGTAACATATGTACAATATTGTGAAATAATATCAAACAACGTGGTTCATATATCCTGTATTTTACAATATTTTAAGAAAATTTATTCATTTCATAAATAAAAAGCACAATAAAAATCATAAGAAAAGTTACTAATTTATTTAACTATATTTTAATGGCTTTTCAACGTAGAATTCCATTGGTATAAAAAATATAAAAAACCAGAACACGTGGTTCATGTTTCCTGTATCAATATTTTAATAGAGATTTTAGATATAAAAGCATAATAAAAAATCGTAAGAAAAGTTACGAATTCACTTAATTTTGTTTCGATGGTTTTCAACGTAGAATTCCATTGGTACAAAAAATGTATGAAGAACCAGAACAAAATATATATAACAAAAACGAAATCGACATAATATCTCTAGTACTGAATATTTTAAAGAAAAATTAATTTGAAACTATTAAGTACCATGTGATAAAGGATTAGCGGAGAAATATTATACATTTTAAGCGAAAACTTACCATTTCATTGAAATGCACTTCGATACGATAAGATGCCGAACTTGACAATAACTAGATGAATAAAGGGCCGAATGTCCACGCGCATTGGTTTAAATATCCAAATGAAACGAACTCTTCCGAAAACTTGAAGCTCGACAGCCATCGACCAGAAGTATTATTCGATGTTACGAGGGGTAAACGAAATTTACGTTACTCTTTCATCGACGAGAAATATTATGAGTGGTGAACGAAATTCACGTTACAAGGGCCGCATTACAAAATACTTCGTATGCAACTTTATCAGTGAGTTTTAAAAGGTATGGTATACAAAGAAAAAACGCGTTTTGTATTATTATTTTAATTTATTCAAAAAATATCAAGTTACAAAAAAATTAGTGGGAAGTTTGAGGACGTTGGTTTTCACTAATGCATCAATATTAACGTTAATATTTGTTGTTGATAAACGAAGCAAGTGAGTAAGTGACTTATTAGAGAGGGAACATTGATATTTTGATTTTATAAATTTCATGTTGGAAAAGCTGTTTTCGTGGAGATACGTGCTTCCCAGCATTGAGCCCAGTGTAAGTCCTAAGTTTCGCAAGTTGGGGTATCGTTCTTCTTGCAGCAACTTGAAAAAGTCCAATCCATTTCAGTTCTTCCTTGGTAAAAAGGATCTGATTGCAAATCACACAATTCCAGTTGAAGGTCTGCTCTGCTTAAATTCTCAACTGAAATTGTAAGGGTCTGCGTAGAAACTGACATCTCTCTTTCAATTTTTTTAAAGTCGCTAAATTGATTTTCGAATTCTTCTGCAATGGTGGCAATGTATTTTATGTGAGGTAAATTTGAAACTTCCTCCAAATCCTTCATTTCTTCAAAGTGCTCTTTACAACTTGGAATAAATGAAAAATCATTTTTTTCCAATGAAGACTTGAAAAGCTTAATTTTACTTTTAAATCCATTTATGTGGTTAAATAAGTTGGCAGTATTCTGCTGTTTTCCTTGTAGCTTCAAATTCAGTTCATTAAGGTGAGGTGTCAGGTCTGTTAAAAATGCAAGGTCTGCTAAAAATTGTGCATCTACCATTTGATTTTCCAGTTGCGTAGTCTTAGACTTACTTACATTTTTCAACCGTGACATGCAGTTTTTTGGATACATATTGATTAATATGCTCCACCCGCCTGGAACTGTTTGATGCGACAAACAGACTGTTTCGAATTTTTCGGCAATTTTTGATTCATTAAATTGTTTTACCATTTTGATTGCACATTTTTTAATAAGCACTCCATCACTAAAAGGTTTCTTCGCTTTGACAATTTCCAGCGCTACTTCATAAGAAGCGGCAATACTGTACTTGGTATCAGCGTCAGATCTTTTTAAAAATGTTGTTTTAGATTTTACTTATAATCCTTGACTCACCTGTATATTGATGAAACGTTTTTTCGTGTAACGTAGTGTAATGTCGTTTCATATTATATCCTTTAGGAACTGATAGTACTTACATACAAATAATGCACTGAAGTTTAGTATTGTTCGTGATTAAATAGTCTGATTCCCAACGGTCATTATGAACTCGATGTTCGTTCGTTATTTTTCTTTTCTGCGAAGACATATTTCACCGAGTGTTTCACTTAAAAAGGTTTTAGAATTGGTGCGTACCGCACACTAGAACAATTATTAACTAACTCTGCCCTCTGCCCGTCCCGCTTGACTCAACCTTCTTATATACGTGCATGCGGCTTCTCGAATATTCGAGGGTGATCGAGTAAGATTGGTCCGATTTCTAGTAACATCGCTGCGACCTTCTATCCGTCTCCAGTGGCGTCACACGTTATTTAATTTGTATTTGTATGTTATCGTTAATGTAAGAATTGTGCATATTTCGAATTTGAGAGCAATTTATACATTTAGAGACCGGCTCCGCGGGCCGCGGGGTTCATGTTCGACAGCCCTGGCATAGAAGATAGAAAACATAACCTACGTTGTATGTTCAAAATTGAAATTTATTTTATGATTCAAATATTTATTGGGGTTTAAATGTGACTACTAATAGCAATATTAAATATATCAGCTACATCTCTGAACTTAGCAGTTTGGTGTCCTGAACTACCGGGAGGTCTGGGTACCGGAAATATTTTCAAATTTTAAGCCTCTATAACAACATTTTAGTTTTGTTTTTCTTATAAAATTGTAGCCTACAGTTCCTAGCTTTTAGTATATTTCAATCAAGTAAGTTTGCTGTGATTATGTTTTCGATTTTTTTTCATTTTTAGGGTTGGGGGGTCTATCCCCCTTGCTCCCTCCCCCGTAGTTACGCCACTGCATCCTCAGTCAAATCAAATGACAAGTTATTGGCAAATTATCCCCAAACAGTTCTGACAGTCAGACAACTATTCAAAAAAATTGTTGGAACAACTTACAAACTGTTCTCTGGCCATCACCTATCTCTGTAAAGTCGAACCATAAAGTTTCGATAGTGCAGTGACCTCCGCGTCTACCGATACAGGTTTTACAGAGTGGCATGGGCGTTTTTTTTCGGAGTCATAAATAACATTGTTACATTTTCCTAAACTATTTTTTGGATGTGGGAAACATTTATAAAATAAAGAAAAGTCTTCATTGAAAACAAAAGGAATTTTTTTCAATTAATGAAATCATAGGTATAAAAAAAAGAATGACAAAAATAAAACTCGTAACACCGAAAAACAATGTTAGCACTTACCCTTTGTCATTGCCCAATTTTTCATCATCAATATCACTATCACTTTTACCGACATTGTTAATAATATCGATTATCTGCATCCCACCTTTTCTTTTCTTCGTTTTGAACAAGAGCAATACACTTGCTCCAATTTTCTGCTGTCACTCATTCAAATGATTTCTTAAGACATCGGGTAACTTAAACGTTCGATTTTCCCGTGCCACATCCCCTTTAACTTGTGCGTAAATTTATTCAATTGGATTCAACTTACAATGATGTGGGGGAACCTTAATATGTAATTCCATGGCTCAATACTAATTAATCTACAGCAAGTTTCTTGTATTTATAGGCATGTATCTTCACAATTTGAAGCAATTCGTCCGTTACACTTATTTCGTCGTAGGGGATGCTTTTATCCCGGTACCATTATTGAATTTCAGCTTTTCTCCATGCCTGTTCTAGCGTTTTATCGCCCTGTCGACTGTAGTAAGCAGCATTATCCATAATGACGACAGATCCTGGTTCCAAATTTTCAGTAATGTTTCGAAACCACTTCTCGAACATCTCTTTATGATAGTCTCCCGTTTCCTTGGACTTAAATATTATTTCACAATTTAACACAAATCCGTTATAACTACCTATATGTGTAGTTTTCAAACGACGGCCTTTTCCACGGCAGATCTTTTTCCACCTGAGGATGACCGTTCTGGCACACCTTCCATCGTTCAATGAAAGAAATTCACTAATAGATTCTTGAATATTTTTTTACTAGCTTCGCGCAACACTATACATCCGCTAATAGCTCCAAAGTATTTGCACAGAATTACCAATTAGAATTACGCGACACTTATACTTATCGACAATATAGACATTTCGATCCGAATTTTGGAAAAACTATATTTTGTATAATTAATTAAGTATAACAGATATTTCTTAATTAAGTAGAAAAAGGCGCTCGAATTTACCCTAACCGACGTTCGTACTACAGATCATATGTTCGTACCACAGATCATATGTTCGTACTCCATTGCGATCCCGCTGCCTGACAAATATATATACAGGGTGGGGCACCACATACGGCACGGAATCTGGTGCCCAAACCATGACAATTTTTAAAAAATATTTTGATTTGCATATATGTAGGTCAATAAGAGCTACATTTTAATAATATTTATGAATATACAGGGTGGTTCAAAAACTTTTGGCGTATCAAAGTTGTATTTTTTTAAATAGATTACCCTATATATTATCACATTTTCGAATTTAACCTAAAAAATTAGTCTGTTTCTTAAGGATTCTCTATACATATCTTTTATGGTTTTCGAAATATCTCGGTTTTTCTCGAAATATAGTATGTCACAAAAAAAAGAATAACGATAAAACGGGTAGGAATAAAAAAAATCCTTTGGAACAGTTGATTTGAAGCCTTTGGGCTACTATTTGCAGTATTTAGGATTATATATAAATGTACAGGGTGTTCCTAAAAGTTCGGATTATTATGGACTCCTGCTAACTTGAAAAACATGCTTATCTTAAATAGAACACCCAGTATTTTTTTATTCTATCCGATACAGTGAACTATTTTCTTTCAAACGGTATTAGGGTTCCCCAAATTATTCAATTTTATCACGTAATTAAAATAATAGACAACAGGAGAAAATAATTTTAATTACATGTTACAACAAAAGACCAACAAGAACAGAATACAATAAACAAGATCTAGCAATGAAAATACACTTTTAAGCAAACTCAAACAAACAACTATTGAAAGTGTTTAAAATGATGGCCATCTTGTTCAGTACACAATTGAACTCTTTTAAAAAAAATGTTTTCAACTTCTCTTAACGTTTGAGGTGATACTGTTGCGATAGAAGCTCTTATTCTCACTTTCATTTCATCTGGAGTGTTCACCTTGTTATTATAAATAATAGCTTTAGTGTAACCCCATAAAAAGAAATCGATAGGCGTTAAATCTGAGGATCTTGGTGCCCATTTATGCGGTCCACCTCTACCAAATCATTTTCGTTTAAATAACAAATTTAAACAATTTTTTACTCTTAAACTAATATGCACTGAAGTACCATCTAACTGGATCCACATTTTTCGTCTTACTATCAACGGAACGTCTTCTAAAAGTTCAGGAAGTTGCCGCATTAAGAACCTACGAAATTTTGCGGCATTTAAATTTCCATTAAAAAGTAAGGACCTATCACATTAGATCCAACTACTATTCCTCCCCATACATTCAATAACCATCGTTTTTGATGATCGAGTGTTCGAATATAGTGGGGATTTTCATTGCTATAGTAATGAAAATTATGTCTGTTCACTACACCATTACTATGGAATGTAGCTTTAACAGTAAACATTACAAACTCAAAAACAGTTTTTCGGTGACCGCCACCTTTTCCATTGCCCATAAACTAAAATCTGTTTTTTTTATTATTGTGGAAATAGGAATAAGTAGATTTATTCCTATTTCTTGACTAATTTGTCTTTGGCTTGTATGAGGATCTTCTACAAGTGGACCAATTACTTGGAATTCAATATTCTCATTGCCTACAATCGTTCTTTGTTTATAGTGTTTTTCATAGGATACACTTCCAGTATTTCGAAATGTATTGAGTAACTTCTGAAAACTTTCTTTTTTCGGGTAGTTCCTATTTGGATATTTGTGCGCATATACACGTGAAGCTAATAGGCAACTTTCTAGACACTCGCCCAATACTAAAATCATGTCAATTCTTTCTTGCATTGAATATGTTTTTATTCTCAATATTATAATGAATTAATTGAATAATCTGATGTAGTATTTAAATTGGCGAACCTTCATGGAAAATATCAACAGCTAGACATAACATTGACATTAAATTTGACATTTCAAGTATTGCTTAGATGCTTAGAATAATACACAGCCTACTACTCCTTTATAATATAAGAGAAAGACACAGAGCTGACTTTAAATATGTTTTCTCTTGATAACGTGAAAAATACCAAACTTGTCTATAGGGAACCCTAATACCGTTTGAAAGAAAATCGTTTACTTTATCGGATAGAATAAAAAAATACCGAGTGTTCTTTTTAATATAAGCATGTTTTTCAAGTTAGCAGGGGCACCGTACATAAACAAGAATAGTCGGTTCACTCGACGTCGGCACTTTCATTGTCGGCAATATACGGTGGCAGGAGTCCATAATATTTCATACTTTTAGGAACATCCTGCACATTTATACATAATCCTAAATATTGCAAATAGTAGCCCAAAGGCTTCAAATCAATTAATCTAAGGCAATTTTTTATTCCTACCCGTTTTAACGTTATTCTTTTTTTGTGACATACTGTATTCCATTTAAAAAAATATTATTTTGATACGCCAAAAATGTTTTAACTATATTATATATATATATATATATATATATATATATATATATATATTAATACACATCCTCTATTTGAAATTTAAAGAATAAGTAAAACATAAGGAAATTTATTTAATTTTAGTTGTCATACTCTCGATACACACGGTACTCTACGTAAATTCCTAAATTTTGAAAGATTCAGTAGAAATATCAAACATGACATTTCATAATTTCGATGACATTTGAGTAGAATATATCTAATGGTAGATAGAACATAGTAGGATTTGGAGAAAATATTTGAAATTATAAAATATAGAGGTATCTGCTAGCAAGATTACAAATGTAATAAAAGAATTTCAAAATCTCACTTGGTTATTGAAAATTATAGATTAGTAATTTTTTTAAAAACAAGAAAAATCGGTAACCAACAGAAAAGGAGAATTATTTATTTTGTAAAAATTTTGTCAGTAGCTTTTTATCCTTTGAAGAGACAACATCAGAATAAGAGTTGTCTCGAATTTTTTTGGTAGATTGCATAAATTGCATATGATACAATCAGATAAATAACCCATATAATAAATTCAGTGCGTACATAATTCGGAAAAGAATTGTATCGTAAAAGTGTATGTGGTTCCAGTTTTTCTAAATCGTATATATTTAGAAAGTTGCAGTATTCTAAATACGTTAGAATAAGTACGAGATTTCCTGATCCATTGGGTGAGTCCTCTCCAGTTTTAAATTTATTTCTCGAGAAATATCAGGCCTTAAATTCAATACAGTTTAAAGATGCATCTATATATAAGAAAATTTGAAATATACCAAATTTATTGATACCTATCATTTACAACATCAAGTGAATAGACCATTTTGAGCAGAAGTTTCGGTATTTGACATTGATACACGTCAAGTGTAAATTATTATTTGAACGTTTGATAATAATTCATTAGGTTAAATTTTAGCATAGTTGTATTCTAATTTTAAGTTTTTTTTGTAGAGGTTACGACTGTTGTTCTTTTATCATAATTTCTGGGAATAATAATTTTGTTAATTTTGCGTATCTGATAGTATAATGTATAATTTTGATTCTAACTACCTGTATTATTCATTCAGTATCCAATCTCATTGAACTTATCATTTTACATTCATAAAATTTTCAATTTAATCAGTGACATTTGGTTGAAATTTTTAGTGACAGTAAATTAGTAAATGTCATAAAATAATTAAATGGCCTTTTATTATATTGAATTAACAGTTATTTGAGAGTTTGATAATAGTGAAACATTTAATTTGGAAATATCTTAAAAAAACAAATAAATTTGAAGAATTAATTTTGAACAATTTTGATCTCACCCTGAGATAGGAGTAATAAGTTGATTGTAGATAAATTCATCTTTATATTGATATTTATTGGCGCCGGGCATATTTAATTTGACAATTACTGTCAAATTTGAAATTCAATACGTACTTAAGTGGTATGCACAATAATTGTCGCTGCGACAAGATAGTATAATTTATTTCCATATCGTAAGGCAATTATATCTAAAGAATTGAAATATTACAAATTGTCTTCAAACGTGGGATATTATATTAAAAGGTTTGAAAATATAACAATATATATATATATATATATATATATATATATATATATATATAAATATATATACATATATATATATATATATATATATATATATATATATATATATTATATATATATATATATAAAAGAACAGATTAGTGGGTATTGCACGCAAATAGAAGAAGGGGCTACTGAAAAGAGTGGTAACCGCAGACATGCATGTTTCTGGCTCATTAGCCTTCATCGGTACGGCATAACCAAGAAACGGTGTACAACTTGGTTATGCCGTACCGATGAAGGCTAATGAGCCAGAAACATGCATGTCTGCGGTTACCACTCTTCTCAGTAGTCCCTTCTTCTATTTGCGTGCAATACCCACTAATCTGTTCTTTGTTATTGTTCATATGTCACGCAATATTCGTACATCTTGTTGTTATATATATATATATATATATATATATATATATATATATATATATGTATATATATATATATATATATATATATATATATATATATGTGGTATAAAATAAATATATTAGTTAAAATATATTTTCAAATAAAGATTTATTAAACTTGACATTTCGCTCTTATTTTAGGAGCATTTTCAAAAGAATATCTATAAATATTAAAATTAAATTACATAAAATACAGTTATTGTAAAAATTATTTTGAAAAAGTCAATAAAATGTCATGAATGAAGTGTCAATAGTAATAGAATACCTACCTAAGATATTCACGCAACGATATTGTGTTGGGAGTGATAAAAATAAATGAATTAATCAATTTGTAATAAATTTGACTCAAGTTTTTTATGTCTTGTTTGTCATTTACTGATAATTTATCTTGTTTTATATATATCATTTCTTCGATTTTGAGTTCTTGATAATTTGTGTCTTGTGTTAAAATTTTGGTGTTTTTGAAATCGAATTCATGATTTTCGTTATGTTCATGTTTGTGTAGCGCTGTGGATGCATTTTTAGTGTATTTATGGCCGTTTATTCGGCTTTCTAGATATTGTGTAGTCATTCCTACATAATTTTTTGAACAGTTTAAGCATGGTATGGAGTATATGACATTTGATTTCTTATTATTTTTTGTTTTGCTTTTTAATGTCTTAGATTGTGATGATAGTGTATTATTTGGTTTATGGCATATTTTGATATTATGTTTAGATAATATATATTTTAGTTTTTCTGATAATTGATTCGTATAAGGTAGAGCTATATATATATATATATATATATATATATATATATATATATATATATATATATATATATATATCTTTGTGTTCTTCCGTGTTTCATTCAACATCGTTGCTCCCAAGTTTCACATCCATACTTGGTTATACCGTAATGATGAAGGCTAATGAGCTAGAAACATGCATGTTTACGGTTACCACTCCTCTTCAGTAACCTCTTTATTTTTGCGTGCTTTCCCATGATAACACTTGTTGTTTGCTCTTTGTTTTTGTTAAATTCACGCATGATCCATTTTTGATCTTGTTTCTTTACCTTGGGTTGGTTTTTTCCAGACAGGAGGGCTTTATGCGCCTCCGTGTTGATATTGGTTGTTGTTCCAAAATCGGAATCTTCCAATTGATGGCACAAATGTGCGTTTGGTTGTCCTGTTATTTTCCGTTCTTTGTGTTCTTCCGTGTTTCATTCAACATCGTTGCTCCCAAGTTTCACATCCATACTTGGTTATACCGTACTGATGAAGGCTAATGAGCTAGGAACATGCATGTTTACGGTTACCACTCCTCTTCAGTAACCTCTTTATTTTTGCGTGCTTTCCCATGATAACACTTGTTGTTTGCTCTGTGTTTTTGTTAAATTCACGCATGATCCATTTTTGAATTATAATTTAGATATCGTCCTGACCAAGTTTATTTTGTATATAATTTAGTTTCAATTTTATTATCATTGGTTTTAATTAGTGTCATATCTAGAAAATTTATATTATTGTTTTTTTCAATTTCTATGGCGAATTGTATTTTAGAGTTAAAAGAATTAAAAATATTGAGGAATTCATTACATTTGTCTTCTGGAATAGCAGCTAAACAGTCGTCAACATAACGTTTCAAGAATAATATATCAAATTTTATATGTTCTAATACTTTTTCTTCTACATATTTCCATTACAATTTGTGCTAAACTAGAGGAAATTGGAGATCCCATTGTACAACCATTTAGTTGTTGAAAGAAAGTATCATTATATTGAAAATAATTATTGGTTTGAATAAGCATAATACCTTCTATAAATTCATCATAGGTAAGTGATGTGTGTTGTTTTATTTCATTCCATTTTTCTTTTAAAACATGTTTTATTAAGTCATTTGGGATATTTGTGTACATTGAGATAACATCTAAGGATATGATTTTGTAATTATTAGGAATATGTACTGTATCTAAAAATTCTTTCAGCATAAATGAATCTTTTATATAAAAATTATTTTAAGTTAATTTTGATAAAATGTTTGTTAGATATTTAGATAGTTTGTAAAATGGTGATTAAATATATGATACTATTGGTCGCATTGGTAAATTTTGTTTGTGTAATTTGGGCAGTCCATATATTTTTGGAGGTATTGCATTATGTGTTTGTAGTTTTTTAGCATCGTTTGTATTAATGGAACCATTATTTAAAAGTTTTTTTATGAATGTATTGTTCTTGTTTTGAAATGAAGTGGTTTTGTCTGATTTTATTTTTTGATAAACATGTTTATCATTCAATAACTCTATCATTTTATTATTATATTCATCTGTGTCCATTATCAATCTTTTATTACATTTATCTGGTTGTAAAATTGTAATTTGAGGATTACATTTGATGAATTCTTTAGTTTTCTTCAACTTTTTTTGGATGTTTTTCTGAGTTTTATGATGTCGTAGTTTTATTTTATGGTTAGTGATAACATTGACTACATCAGCCCTAATATCATCTTTTATTTGTTCTGATTTATGCATTATAGCAGATTCTATACTTGCAATGTATTCTGTGTATGGTACTTCATTTTCATTTTTATATGGAAGTGCGAAATTTTTACCTAATGCTAATACTTCTACTATATCATTTGGTATATATGTGTTAGAGATATTTTCAAGCCATTGATCAGAATTTATTTTAATTGTATCTTGTGTGGAGTTATTTACTAGTTCATGAAACTTTTTTAAATTATTTTCCTTTATTTTTTGAAACTGTTTCTCGTATTTTATTTTTTCTAGATTCCAAAATGTATTTATTAAGACTTCAGGAATGCTATTTTTCAAATTATTAGTTTCGTAATTTACTAAATTAAAAAGCAAAACTAAAAATAATAAGAAATCAAATGTCATATACTCCATACCATGCATAAACTGTTCAAAAAATTATGTAGGAATGACTACACAATATGTAGAAAGCCGAATAAACGGCCATAAATACACTAAAAATGCATCCACAGCGCTACACAAACATGAACATAACGAAAAGCATGAATTCGATTTCAAAAACACAAAAATTTTAACACAAGACACAAATTATCAAAAACTCAAAATCAAAGAAATGATATATATATATATATTTATATAAAACAAGATAAATTATCAGTAAATGACAAAGAAGACATAAAAAACTTGAGTCAAATTTATTACAAATTGATTAATTAATTTATTTTTATCACTCCCAACATAATATCGTTGCGTGAATATCTAAGGTAGGTATTCTATTACTATTGACACTTCATTCATGACATTTTATTGACTTTTTCAAAATAATTTTTACAATAACTGTATTTTATGTAATTTATTTTTAATATTTATAGATATTCTTTTGAAAATGCTCTTAAAATAAGAGCGAAACGTCAAGTTTAATAAGTGAATATATATATATATATATATATATATATATATATATATATTATATTTAGTATTTAATTTAATTTAGTTTTTAGTGTTTCAATTCAATTTATATGAGATATAAACTTGTGTAGACTTACCTTCGGCTGCTCTTAATTATTATGTATTATTTTAATTTATAGTCGGAGGCATGTAGATCTCCTCTCTTTGGGTTCCGGACGCACGTATATAATAGATTATACCTGGGTTAATTAATTATTAAATTTTTAGTGTTAGATATATACTCGCAAATTAAATATTTTCTAAATATACACCTCTTACTTTGATTATTATGATTATTATTCCAAAGAATAAATGAAATGAGCAATTCTTGCTAAATTTATTATGGGTAAAGAATAAAATAAAATGCAAAACACTTTTCAGAAATTTGTTTAATAAAATTTTTGAAGTTTAAATTATTTCTGATACAAAATTTTCCTTATGCCGCCACTGTACGATATACAGTCATGCGCACTGAACTGTTATCGAGCGGAAACACTACCGCGTTGGCGCATAGGACAAGCATACGCTCTCATATAGTCCAAAGCGAAGCTAAATGTAGCATTCACAGTCTATGATACATGCACGATATATTTATAAGATTTAACATTTAGATATACGTAAAAATTATCGATTTACTATTCAAGAAAAACAATACAATTGCATATATAAGGGAGTGTTGTGAAAATAGAATAGTGATAGAAATGAAGTGATTATGCATGCATTAGGAAAAAGAAATGGAAGATGAATGATATTTTATATACAATATGAACAATAACGAAATAAGTTTATTATTCTAGGTGAGTACAATTTTATATATATTGGTCATAGTTCATGGATATCCATGCATGTGATTTTAAGAAATGCACCTTCTGGTCGCTCTCTCGTTCTCACACTGTTTTAAACATGTATATTTTTATTATTTAACAACTTTTAAACTCAAAATTTAATTTTATTCAATTTTATTCCAACATTTTTGTTAAGGACTTTCTCTAAGCTGTTATCGCTTCCACTACCGACGCTCGACTTTCTTTTGTTTATGAATCAACAAACTTTTTCCACAGTTTGTTACAAAATAATTGTTTGTTTGAGAGTTTTTGGTTATAAATGTAGAAATAGTTCTTTTAAAAGTCCTGGAGGATATTAACAATGATATATACATATGTGTATAGTCTTAAAATTTTCATAAATTGTACAATCGTACAGTTTTAAATTTTCTAATTTTTGCTATCTTAATTCTATATAAACTACCAGTCATTTCAAAATTTGCTTTAAATATTAAATATTTTATTAGTTACTAACAAATTTAAGTTGGCAATAAATTCACTAATTTTTGTTATTTCCGTTTGTTAAACTTCATGACTATATTTCATTGACATAGAGCTTGGCTATGTTCCGTATGTCAACCTCCTATTAATTATTTCATACACTCTTTTACGATTATATCTTTTTTATTATCGTATGTAAATATTGATAATTAATTATCGACTCCAATACTAATTTATTTTATTGCAGGTCTCAAGTGATGATACATTATAATTACCAGAATATTTATATGGCAGTGTTCAGAATGTTTCGATATATGTTGACATTGACTTGATCTTGGATTATTTATGAAGGTAAAATTTTGTAATTATTTAAATAATACTATTATTAAATTTTTTATTCATTATCCTTTAATTCATTTGGTAAAAGCTTTTCTTAATATGTAATAATATAACAGCTCAATTCCTTCAATCTGTTGAGATAAAATTTTAATTTTTCAACTTGGTTGTGTCTACTGATACAACATACGTATTGATATATTAACAGTAAAATTGTTAATATACGAGTACATAAAAATAGTTTATCTCATACAGCAATATTGTTAAAATTAAACCAATAATAAAGATTTCGATATAGATTTAATATTTTGAAAATTTTGCTAACACAGTATTACAAATACCTATATAATTATTCAATTCAGAAATTTAACCTACAATGATATAAATATTCACACATTTTGTATAATTATACTATATGAATTGTCTAGAAATTGATGTCATCAGAAATACAAGTAATTATCGGAGAGTTAAACGTCACAAAATCATGATTTGATTTCACTAACTTTAAAGCTGGTTTAAATATTTCCAATGGTCTCATATCAGACTGAGACTCAAATATCTGGGTCTAGGGCTGCAGAAAGGGGTTCAGAAGAGATATTGTGCTCTATTCTAACCTTATTTTAGTACAAAACTGGACAAATAAGACATTTTTGGAATGGAAATTTTATAATGAATTCATTGAGAACTTTAGTTTCGAAGAATAAGTATGTTAGAAAAAGTTCTAATAAAATAATTTTGGATATTCTTAAACAATCAAGTTACTGACAGTTGCCGAGGAGATAATTGGTTTTCGGCTAATGAGAAGGCAGGATGATGAAAAAAGAAGGTGGTTGATTTTGAAAATTGAGAGTGAACGTCAACCAAAAATTAGGCCCCGAAATATTTAACAAAATTGGCGGAAAAAGCCTCCATTATTAGGAAAACAGTATATCTACTTACCAGAAGTAATTCTCCAGTGTTACAAGATATTAAGTGGTATTTTTAAGTTCCAACATTAATCTTGGAAAGTGAGAGCATTCCAACAGAGGGGCAATATTATTTTATACAATACCAGTGCCCAGTGTATGTTACTAGAAGAATAATTAATGCAAGGCTGATAAGTTCAAGTTCTGATTCTGAGGTATTTATTCTTATCACTAGCAAATTTTTATCGATTGTGTTCCAAATAAAATATTTTTCAAAGTTTCACCCCGTGAATGTCCCAAGTATAACAAAATCTGAAAAACAGGTACTATTTAAGATAGAAGAGGTATTTGTTCGATATATACTAACCTGAATAATCTCCATTTAAAAAAATCTCAAATATTACCATCATATGTATTTCGATTGTGTTTTTTATACAGCATCTAATAATGATTTTGATTAAAAACTAAATATTTAAATTCATCACATACAATTTTAAATAAACTTGAAAACCAAACTCTTTGTCAAAAGATTGTGGTTAGTGTCTTATTCTCACCATAGATAAAGTATATGTTACGTTGGGTTGTTTTCAATATTGTCACTTAAAAGTTAGAAGATTTATAGACGGAACGGAGATTACTAAATTCTAGAGGTGGAGACTCACCAGAGATACCCAGAAGTGTTACAATTTAATAGTTAAATTTTAGTATGATATACTTTTCAAAGTAACCCCCGATCCTACATTCGTGTAGCCTGAGATATTTATAATAAAAACAATTATCCGCATAATTAATATTTACGACTGAGCTACATTAATTATATATATATATATATATATATATATATATATATATATATATATTTATTATAATTCAGATTCGACAATCTTTATTGATGGTTTAATTAAGATTACTGACGATAACATAATAGGATATCTACGAGGTGTGTGAGAGAGAGTGATTGAGATTGTTTAATTCAATTATTAGTTGTATACGTAATTTTAATAAATTGTTTCGTATTGGAAGGTTAGTGTTTTATTCATATTGGTAAGTTCAGAATTCAAATCTATAAGCCGGGAAACCATCACGTAAGACCAGGCAATATAAATAAATATTATAAATATTTGAAGAATAAAAATTACAGAATAATATATATATATATATATATATATATATATATATATAAATAACCAATGAAAAGATGAAAGAATAACGCGTGGAATATAAAACAAAGACAGAATTAGCGGGCATATCACGCAAAAGAGGTTACAGAGAATGAGTGGTAACCGTAGACATGCATGTTTCTGGCTCATTAGCCTTCATCGGTACGGCATAACCAAGAAAAGGTGTACAACTTGGGAGCAAAGATGTTAATTGAAACATGAGAAAACACAAACAACGGATTTCAACAAGATAACCAAACGCACATTTGTGCCTTCAAATGGAAGATCTCGAGTTTTCAGGACAACAACCAACAGAGACACGGAGGCGTCTATAGCTCTCCTGTCTGAACCTTCCGACCCTGGAAATAGACAAATAACCAATGAAAAGATGAAAGAATAACGCGTGGAATATAAAACAAAGACAGAATTAGCGGGCATATCACGCAAAAGAGGTTACAGAGAATGAGTGGTAACCGTAGACATGCATGTTTCTGGCTCATTAGCCTTCATCGGTACGGCATAACCAAGAAAAGGTGTACAACTTGGGAGCAAAGATGTTAATTGAAACATGAGAAAACACAAACAACGGATTTCAACAAGATAACCAAACGCACATTTGTGCCTTCAAATGGAAGATCTCGAGTTTTCAGGACAACAACCAACAGAGACACGGAGGCGTCTATAGCTCTCCTGTCTGAACCTTCCGACCCTGGAAATAGACAAATAACCAATGAAAAGATGAAAGAATAACGCGTGGAATATAAAACAAAGACAGAATTAGCGGGCATATCACGCAAAAGAGGTTACAGAGAATGAGTGGTAACCGTAGACATGCATGTTTCTGGCTCATTAGCCTTCATCGGTACGGCATAACCAAGAAAAGGTGTACAACTTGGGAGCAAAGATGTTAATTGAAACATGAGAAAACACAAACAACGGATTTCAACAAGATAACCAAACGCACATTTGTGCCTTCAAATGGAAGATCTCGAGTTTTCAGGACAACAACCAACAGAGACACGGAGGCGTCTATAGCTCTCCTGTCTGAACCTTCCGACCCTGGAAATAGACAAATAACCAATGAAAAGATGAAAGAATAACGCGTGGAATATAAAACAAAGACAGAATTAGCGGGCATATCACGCAAAAGAGGTTACAGAGAATGAGTGGTAACCGTAGACATGCATGTTTCTGGCTCATTAGCCTTCATCGGTACGGCATAACCAAGAAAAGGTGTACAACTTGGGAGCAAAGATGTTAATTGAAACATGAGAAAACACAAACAACGGATTTCAACAAGATAACCAAACGCACATTTGTGCCTTCAAATGGAAGATCTCGAGTTTTCAGGACAACAACCAACAGAGACACGGAGGCGTCTATAGCTCTCCTGTCTGAACCTTCCGACCCTGGAAATAGACAAATAACCAATGAAAAGATGAAAGAATAACGCGTGGAATATAAAACAAAGACAGAATTAGCGGGCATATCACGCAAAAGAGGTTACAGAGAATGAGTGGTAACCGTAGACATGCATGTTTCTGGCTCATTAGCCTTCATCGGTACGGCATAACCAAGAAAAGGTGTACAACTTGGGAGCAAAGATGTTAATTGAAACATGAGAAAACACAAACAACGGATTTCAACAAGATAACCAAACGCACATTTGTGCCTTCAAATGGAAGATCTCGAGTTGTACACCTTTTCTTGGTTATGCCGTACCGATGAAGGCTAATGAGCCAGAAACATGCATGTCTACGGTTACCACTCATTCTCTGTAACCTCTTTTGCGTGATATGCCCGCTAATTCTGTCTTTGTTTTATATTCCACGCGTTATTCTTTCATCTTTTCATTGGTTATTTGTCTATTTCCAGGGTCGGAAGGTTCAGACAGGAGAGCTATAGACGCCTCCGTGTCTCTGTTGGTTGTTGTCCTGAAAACTCGAGATCTTCCATTTGAAGGCACAAATGTGCGTTTGGTTATCTTGTTGAAATCCGTTGTTTGTGTTTTCTCATGTTTCAATTAACATCTTTGCTCCCAAGTTGTACACCTTTTCTTGGTTATGCCGTACCGATGAAGGCTAATGAGCCAGAAACATGCATGTCTACGGTTACCACTCATTCTCTGTAACCTCTTTTGCGTGATATGCCCGCTAATTCTGTCTTTGTTTTATATTCCACGCGTTATTCTTTCATCTTTTCATTGGTTATTTGTCTATTTCCAGGGTCGGAAGGTTCAGACAGGAGAGCTATAGACGCCTCCGTGTCTCTGTTGGTTGTTGTCCTGAAAACTCGAGATCTTCCATTTGAAGGCACAAATGTGCGTTTGGTTATCTTGTTGAAATCCGTTGTTTGTGTTTTCTCATGTTTCAATTAACATCTTTGCTCCCAAGTTGTACACCTTTTCTTGGTTATGCCGTACCGATGAAGGCTAATGAGCCAGAAACATGCATGTCTACGGTTACCACTCATTCTCTGTAACCTCTTTTGCGTGATATGCCCGCTAATTCTGTCTTTGTTTTATATTCCACGCGTTATTCTTTCATCTTTTCATTGGTTATTTGTCTATTTCCAGGGTCGGAAGGTTCAGACAGGAGAGCTATAGACGCCTCCGTGTCTCTGTTGGTTGTTGTCCTGAAAACTCGAGATCTTCCATTTGAAGGCACAAATGTGCGTTTGGTTATCTTGTTGAAATCCGTTGTTTGTGTTTTCTCATGTTTCAATTAACATCTTTGCTCCCAAGTTGTACACCTTTTCTTGGTTATGCCGTACCGATGAAGGCTAATGAGCCAGAAACATGCATGTCTACGGTTACCACTCATTCTCTGTAACCTCTTTTGCGTGATATGCCCGCTAATTCTGTCTTTGTTTTATATTCCACGCGTTATTCTTTCATCTTTTCATTGGTTATTTGTCTATTTCCAGGGTCGGAAGGTTCAGACAGGAGAGCTATAGACGCCTCCGTGTCTCTGTTGGTTGTTGTCCTGAAAACTCGAGATCTTCCATTTGAAGGCACAAATGTGCGTTTGGTTATCTTGTTGAAATCCGTTGTTTGTGTTTTCTCATGTTTCAATTAACATCTTTGCTCCCAAGTTGTACACCTTTTCTTGGTTATGCCGTACCGATGAAGGCTAATGAGCCAGAAACATGCATGTCTACGGTTACCACTCATTCTCTGTAACCTCTTTTGCGTGATATGCCCGCTAATTCTGTCTTTGTTTTATATTCCACGCGTTATTCTTTCATCTTTTCATTGGTTATTTGTCTATTTCCAGGGTCGGAAGGTTCAGACAGGAGAGCTATAGACGCCTCCGTGTCTCTGTTGGTTGTTGTCCTGAAAACTCGAGATCTTCCATTTGAAGGCACAAATGTGCGTTTGGTTATCTTGTTGAAATCCGTTGTTTGTGTTTTCTCATGTTTCAATTAACATCTTTGCTCCCAAGTTGTACACCTTTTCTTGGTTATGCCGTACCGATGAAGGCTAATGAGCCAGAAACATGCATGTCTACGGTTACCACTCATTCTCTGTAACCTCTTTTGCGTGATATGCCCGCTAATTCTGTCTTTGTTATATATATATATATATATATATATATATATATAACAATGGTGACGTTTCGGTCTTGAATTTAAACCTATATCAAACTAAAATAAATCAGAATGCAAATGATAAACAAACTATTGGAATACAAAACAAACTTACCCCAAAGTGTAGTCAGCGAATTTACATTGAACATTAAACACGATAATACGTTCTCATCATTACAACACATTTTAAAATCATTGAGTTACAATCCTTTCATTAAGAAAATATATTTCAAAAACACAACATTCATATTGGTAAAAATATACTAGATACACACATCGTCACATAGTTAGTGGCATTGAACGGTATTAATGTGAGACTAATTATATTGTTTATAGGAGTGGGATATATGTGTTGTTGTCATTTATACAGAACGTCGATTTTTGGATTGCTATCATTTCATAAGACTTTCTTTTTTTAAAATGATTTTCCATTTTTTAAATTTTCGTCCCTGCATAATTAAACTGATGGTTTTTATTCCTTTCATGGTTAGTAAGGGCAGTAGCATTTTTTCATCATATTCATGGCTTTTTAGTCTATTTTCTAGATATTGACTCGTTTGGCCGATATAAGTAGCTTCACAGTTGTTACAGGGAATTTCATAAACAATATTACTTTTCTTTACTTTTGGTGTTATAGATTTTAGTACCCACAGAAAAATGTTTTGCTAAGACGTTATGCGGTTTATGACATATCTTCATAAACAAATGCTGGAATTGTTGTGACAATCCATTTATGAAGGGAAGAGAAATAAAGTGTTTATTATTTTTTTTATTAATATTTTCCTTTTTATTTTCTGAACTATTCTATAACTTATGTATCCTGTCTCTGAAAATTGTATCTACCAATTTCTTGGGATAATCATTCAACCTTAATGCCTTTTTGGTTTTGATAATACTTGTTTGTGGAAACTCTACATCAGAGAGCTTGATAGCACGATCTGCAAGGACCATCATTACTGACTTTTTGGGATAAAGGGTGGCTTGATTTCATGAACATGTGTCTTTAGTGTACCATTCTGTTTTGATATTGTTATTCATGTGATGTAAGGTAGTGTCCAAAAAATTATTCTTATTACATTCCTCAAGTTCTATGGTGAATTGCAATTTTTTATGTAAACTGTTTCAACGTATTTTCCTTCTCATTTTTAGGGATTGCCGTTATGCAATCATCTACATATCTATAAAAAAAATGGAATTTCAAAATTGAGATTTTTTATTGTTTGTTCTTCAAGTTCTTCCATAACTATCTGTGCTATAATACTAGAGATTGATGACCCCATGGCACATCCTTCTATTTGTTTGTACATCTGAGTTTCGTGTAAAAAGTAATTGGAATTAAGTGTTAGTTCAAGAGCATATAAAAATTCATTTTGAGGAATATTAGTATATTTTTTTATTTCATTCCATTTTGTTCTAATAATTTTTGTAGCTAATGAAATTGGGATATTAGTATATAAAAAGATAACATCCAATGAAATTAGTAAATAGTTGTCAGGGATCTGTACGTTTTTTATTTGAAATGGAAGGAGTCTTTTATGTAGTGGCTGTTCTTGTTGGTTATGTTCTTTAATATGTTGGATAAATACTTAGAAAGGGGGGTAAAAGGTGATTGGACACATGATACTATTGGTCTAAGGAGTACAATTTCCTTGTGCAGTTTTGGCAACCCATAAATTTTTGGTGGTGATGCATTGCGAATTTTTAGTTTTTTTGCAACATCACGGGGTTTTGGCCAGTATATATCTCGAAAACTATTTGAACTACAATATTGAATTTTGGCAGTTATAAACCGTAGGTAGTATTACACATGTTAAGCAAGCAGTTACTGTGCTGCAACGTCACGTTTCGGATCACGTGTTATAATTATTAGAAAAGTTAATGAGACAACCTGTATATTGTTCCACTGCTGTAAAGGTCTCTCTTATACTAATTCGACGATACCTATTTTTTTGTGTTAGGTACTTAGAAACGACAAACAAATTTTTATAAAAAATTTTATCTGAAAAACAAAGAGAGCTGAGAAACAAAAAACATATTCTATTAACAGCTATTCTAGTTGTCAAAAGCTGTCAGTGTTAGCGAACAATCGTTTACTGTATTATTTTTGTTAAAAGTGTTATTGTATTCCAATTCTTTTTGTTTTTCAGCTCTCTTGTTTTTCAAATAAAAAACTTTATAAACATTTGTTTGTCGTTTCTAAGTAGCTAACTCAAAAAAAATAGGTATCACCGAATTAGCTTAAGAGAAACCTTTACAGCAGTGGAACAATATACAGGGTCATTAACTTTTTTAAAAATGATACCACGTGACCCGAAATGTGACATTGTAGCTAATTAGCTGATTGCTTAAAATGTGTAATACTACCTACGGTTTATAACTGCAACATTTCAATATTGTAATTCTAATAGTTCTCGAGATATATACTGCCCATGAATATATTAGTTCATTGTTCTTTTTTTGGTGTTGATTTGTTGGATCTAATTTTATTTGCTGGTAGGTTTTTTTTATCTTTAAGTATGTCCTTCATTTTTAGGTCGTATTCTCTGGATTGCATTGAAACAGTTTTGTTTGTTTTATCAGCTTTCAAAACTTTAATCTGGTCATGTTGTTTTAAAATGTTTTTGTTTTTCTAGAGTTTCGTTCATTGATAGTAGTTTTTTTGTTATTTTGAGATTTTATTTTGTTTTTAAAATTTTGTAAAATATTACTAGTTTTATGACGTATATTATTTTTTTCGTCACCTCTCAAATCTCTAATCCCATTTTTGATGTTACATAGAATGTCGTGAACAGGTATGTCTGTTTCTTTAACTATGGCTACTGCAAAATGTGTATTCTATTAAAAAGGTTTTCATTTTTTTCTTTACAAAGTTCAATAAATTTATCAGATAGGTCATTTGGAAGTTCTTGTGAAATGAGAATTTTGTTTTGATTCAATTTATTTTTGATTTTTTTAAAATTAATCGTTGTGTCTGTGATACGAATATTAAGGGTATTCTTAATGAAATTAGGCAAAATGTGATTTTCAAACCTACACTTCAAGTTTACATTTTCAAACGTTATGTGTCCTATTTTTAAGTTCATAAACGATGGTATAACTTTTTCATCTTTACATTATAGTAAAAAGATTCTTCTATTCTTTTGTTTAGTAAGTTTCCTGTAGTTATTTTCGTATTGCTTCACATAGTTTACCACTGTTTTTCCATATAACTCTTCGATGTTAAGATAAGATAGTATTATTTCACCCATACTTACATACATTTTACTAGGTTTCGTTAAGGTTCTTTGACTAAAAGTATATTTTTTTTATATAAAACTCTTGGATTTTAGTCAAATAAAAACATTATTGAATTATTAGAATGTCATTTTAATAAAATTATGTCAAACAATGGTGACGTTTCGGTCTTGAATTTAGACATTTATCAAACTAAAATAAATCAGAATGCAAACGGTAAAAAACTATTGGAATACAAAACAAACTTACCCCAAAGTGTAGTCAGCGAATTTACATTGAACATTAAACACAATAATACGTTCACATCATTACAACACATTTTAAAATCATTGAGTTACAATCCTTTCATTAAGAAAACACATTTCAAAAACACAACATTCATATTGGTAAAAATATATGTTTTTATTTGACTAAAATCCAAGAAAGTTTTATATAAAAAAAATATACTTTTAGTAAAATAACCTTAAAGGAACCTAGTAATATATATATATATATATATATATATATATATATAGAAATATTCTTCGAGGTACTTTTAACTTTAAAAAAATATTTATTTGAATTTTATTTACAAACAACTTAGAAATACAAAAGTAACTTGACAAAAATTATAACTGTTAATAATAAATGAAATGGATAATTGAACTCGATTAAAATAATTGAATGAATGAATTATTTCTTAGTCATCAACCTATATTTAATACATCGGTGTTATGAAATTGATGATTGCGTTGCTTGGTTGGAGTTCGCTGACCATGGGACAGGGTCGGAGTCCATTCACATTTCTCCTCCCTCCTTTGGTCCAGACTTCGTCCTCGAAGTCTCTGAGAACAACTCTTGAAGAATCTGGATTTGAGTTGGTTGTAGCTTGGGCCGATATAAGAATTTGGAGATTCTCTTCCTTTTCTTCACAGCAACTGTTATAAAGATACCTAAAACAGTTGAAATTAGTATAAGGGAAACAATGCTAAGCCCTGCGGAAAATTGTGGCAGAAGATGTATCGGTTCGATGGGTTGAAGTTGACCGTGCGTCTTTGGAATCTGTAGTTTTTCTATCTTGATTTCGTGCTTCGGGTACAGTTTGATTGGGACTACTTGCGGCACTGGGAGTTCTTGGACAGTTTTTCTGTTGTACTGTATTCCTTCTATGACAATAGGCTCAATTGTCATTAAGATGCTACTTCTGCTAATTTCGTCATTTTGAATTTTTATTGGGTGAACTATTCCCAATAAAATTACTTTCCTGGTTTCTTGAGAAAAATTCTCCGTTGAGATTGATTTGGTACAATTTTCTACATTTGGAATTTGACACTGAGATTTTACAGGTTTTGTGCAGATAATTTGTTCGGCTAGGTTGGTGCAGGCTTCATACCATTTACCATTTGCGAAGTAATGCGCAGGTGGCAGAATCATTATGTGATCATTATTAGGAATGGGGTAGATTCTAAATGTGGGATAAGCCTCTGGATAAAGGATAGGGATTTTTAATATTATGAGCATTGTCTTGGTGGTAACACAAACTAAAGATTTGGATGATTCAATGAGTTGGTAAGGATGTTCGTCACTGACTAAAAGGGCGTTTCGAGAATATATTTCTAACAGTGTTTGTTTTAATGTTTCCAGTTCGTCTAAAGTAAAGAGCCCAATATTTGAAAGATTTAGTTGGGATAAGGTTATGTTTCTAATTAGTTTTAAAAGGAATTCATTTACAATTTGAAGATTGAGAATTTCGTTATGAAGAGCAACGTATCCATTGAAATCGGATGATAACTTATTTACTGCAGCAACAATTACATTACTATTATTGTTTATTAAATTTAAAAGGTTATTAAATCTCGTATCAATAGAATGACCAAAAGAGATTTCATTGTTAAGTTTAGTTATAATTTCATTTTCTTTGAGTTCTATTGCAGTAATGTGTGATTTTAATAATTCTAAGTCGTAATCGTCGGGATTTCCAGTTATGTACTTAATTGTTGTACCTAGAAAGTTAAACAATCCTCTTTTATGCTTACGAGTTATTTTATGAAGATTGTCTTTTGCTTCATTTAGGAGGTGATTGTATTGAAATTTCAAAGAAGCTAAGGGTCCGTTTTCTAAGGGTGAATCGCAAAGGTCATTGGGGTTTATTTCTAAAGTGTTAGCTAATTTCTCTAAATTAATATGTAAAATATGTCTATGACAACGGTTAATTTCATTCGATTTGCCAAGTTCTTCTGCATAATAACCGTTATTGGGGATTTCCTGTATCTTGATAAGATGTCCCAGGGATAGGGTCGTCCTGCAAAGAAGGTATTTCTAAAATATCCCTTTTTTTCACTTTACGAAGTCTTTTAGCAAATTTTAAGTGTGTACTTGTTGTGTTTTGTTTATTCGTCTTACCGATAATTTTTGTTTTATTTTGTTTTTTCGGATGTAGTCTAGAATAAGGGGAGCTCAATTTAGGTCGATGTTTTTTTCTGGTTACGTAGAGAGAGGAAGAGGGATCGATTACAGGAATTGATTCGGCTTTTTCATTTTGTTTATCTAAAATCTTCCGACGTTTTTCTTTTTGTTTATTATATAGGTCAGTTATAAAGGGTTGCAGTTCGTCTTTATGTCTTTGATTGTATGTTTCGTATAATGGGAGATCAAAATCAAAATGTATTTCTTCGGCATAAGGGCCATAGAGAATCGAAAAAGGTGAGAAGTTAGTAGCACTATGAATGGACTGATTTAAAATTAAAATGGCATGTGTGAAGGTATCGTCTAAGGGGTCTTCTGGATTTTGTTCTCGTAATGTTCTAAGTTTTTCTATTAGGGTAGAATGGAACCGTTCAACAGGGGAATTAGAAGATGAGTTATTGACTGTTGTGAAATGAATTTCAATTTTATGAAGTTTCATAAATTCTTTTATTACGGTAGAATTAAATTCAGTGCCATTGTCACAAACAATTTTTTTCGGATAATTATGATGAGAGAAATAGTGTCTTAATTTGCTTAGAATTGAAACAGAAGTTTTATCAGAAATTTTATAGCATTGGGCATATTTGCTGAACGAGTCGACAATTGTTAGGTAGTAATTTTTGTTACAGTGGAACAGATCAATATGGATTATATCAAAAGGTTTTTGTCCTAATAATGGACCTACTTGAGGTAATTTATACGGGTGCCGTTCATATTTATTTTTTAAACAAATTTCACATTGGTTAATGAAATTTGAAATTGTTGTTTGCATGGAGGGCCAATAAAATTGATTTTTCAAGTGTTCATAGGTTTCAACTATGCCGTTATGATTTTCGTTATGATACTGTTTTACACACTCTATTTGTCTTTTCTCTTCTTCTATGTCCTGTAGTAATTTATTACAAAAAACTGCCTTAACTGTCGTGTCAAAAGTTTTCTTAAAGTATTCAAAAATAAAAGGTCGAAATTCATGTGGTACGTGTAACGCAAAGTTTTCATTAGGTCTAAATATGTTTTTAAGAGCATCAGATATTTCCATTCTCCAATCATCAGTGAGAGTTACGGTATGTCTATGTTTATTAAAACATTTTTTATAAATAATGTCATATTCGCTGGAGTTAGGAATAATAAGAATTTGATTGGTAGCAGAATTGATAGGATCTTCAGATATAGGGATTCCGGAAATCGGATTTTCGATTGAGTGTGATTAGTATCATCGCTAAGAGACTGGTTTTTCTCGAAATCTTCAAGAAATTCGTCTAAGTCAAAATTGTCTGGAGGTTCAACACATATAGAAGAAGATGAAAGTACATTGACCTGTACTCTAGAAAGACAGTCGGCAACTTAATTTTCTTTGCCTTTTCGGTATTTTACGTCAAAATTATAGTCTTCAAGTTTCAGTCGCCATCGGGCTAATCGGGATGTGGGATCTTTAATTTTGCAAATCCATACAAGGAGATTGTGGTCACTTTCGACTGTGAATTTTTGACCATACAAGTACGGACGGAAATGTTTACAGGAATCTAATATTGCCAAAAGTTCTCTTTCGATAGTTGAATAATTTTGTTCGGCTGAGTTCAAAGTTCGGGAGTAGTAAAAGATTGGATGATTATTTTGTGATAATACAGAGCCTATGGCTATATTGGAAGCGTCAGTTGTCAAAACAAAAGGTTTTGAAAAGTCGGGATATTGGAGAACTGGGGCATTGCATAAGAGTTGTTTGCACTTCTCAAAGCACTCTTTATAATTGGCGTTTGTTGGGTCTATGACACCTCCTTTGCACATCGAGAAAAGGGGGATGTTATTCTTGCAAAATTTGGAATAAACCTTTTATAATATCCAATAAGTCCTAAGAAGGATCTCACCTCTTTGACCGTTTTTGGTATTGGAAAATTCTTAATAGCCTCTATTTTGCTAGGATTGGGCTTAATGCCTTCGGGAGTTACGATATGACCAAGAAAAGCTACTTCTTTTGTCAGAAATTCAGATTTGTCTAATTGGATTTTTAAGTTCCTAGGTTATCTAGTATGTCTTCGATATTTTGGAGGTTATATTTATCTTCGACAGTGTTCTCATTTAATTTACGATAATCAATAACCATACGGAATTTTTTCTTGCCAGAAGCGTCTGGTTTTTTCGATACAACCAGAGAGGAGAGGAATAAGAATGAGGGCCTAATAATTTTTTTATCGAGTAATTGATTAACCTGTCTAGTAATTTCCTCCTGCATCGCTTTCGGATGTCGGAAACCTTTAACGTAAATATGATTTTCATCGTCATAGAAAATATCTTTGTATTTATTACAGAGTTTTAAATTTTTTTCTCTTTATTCATGGTTTAGGTGTTGAGTGCGGATTATCGATGGGTCAAAATTACTTGGACCATTAGATATTTCGTATTTATTTAAATTTTCGACATGTATTGGTTCTAATGACAAAGGACTTTGTAAACAAATATCATTAATGTAACCGTTTTTGGCAGTATGAATTGATTCAGGAATTTTAATATTATTTATTGTAATTTCAGGAAGGATGATGTCGCCGTTGAGAATGTCAACAGGAATTTTATTGTATAAGGTATCAAAAGGAATAGTAATATTAAGACGTTTTAATGTTAGTAATTTATTTTGGTAATCTATCAAAGCATGTAAGCGTTCTAAGTCATAATTCCCTAATAATATGTCAAAGTCTTTACTCCAGTCGGCAATTCTAGCGTCAATAGGTTCTAAAATCTTAAATTCTTTAAGTAATGGTGTTTTGATATTCGACTCATATTTTCGTGTAATTTTCATGGACGTCAGTGTAAATGGTTTATTATAAACATGATTTGAGTTGAAGAATGTGGAAGCTTTAGGAGAAATATAGTATCGGATCCTCCTGTATCTATTAAAACTTTTAGTTTAGAAGTTGGCATAATGAAGTATGGTAGTTGCGGATCGTTGCGAATATTATTAAGGTTTATTGAAATGACATTTCGTAATTGGCCTCTTGAAAATTTTCGTCTTGACCATCTGCGTTAGTTTCAAAATTTTCGTTAGTATCGTCAATATCAAAGGTATCATGAGGATTTTCGAAATTTTCATTTTGGTCAGTATTTACATTAAAATTCAAAGTTCTTCTTGTCGAAGTGCTCATAGGTTGGATTCTGGTAGAAATTGTTTGTACACCACTCATTGGTCTTGGAATATTTTGTGGGGTTTGATAATTTCTTTGGAATTGCGGTGTATGAAGATTTGAGTTATTTCCGAAAGAATAAGGCGGTTTATTAAATGATTGATTATTTCCAGAAGTGTTATTAGACTGGGGTCTGTTAAAACTACGATTATTTCTAGGAGGGTTATTATTATGAAATCTATTTATTGGAGAAATCGCGGCATTTGGATGGAAGTTATTCCGAGAAGAAAATGTAGTATTCGGGCTAGTACGGTTCTGCGTAAAAGATTGATTGGATTTATTATGATTGGGGTTGAAAGAATTTTGTTTCGGTTTATGAAGAGGAGGTAACTTTTTATTTTGTTGACTCCTTAAGAAGTTCATATATAATTGTTGATTCTTATGATTATCGTAAGAGATACATTTTTGAAGAGCTTCGTCAAGAGAATTTATTTGGAAATGTGATAAATATTCACAATAGGGTTCGTTAATACCAGTGCAAAAAGTTTTTAAAGCAATATTTTTGAAGTGCGGGGTTTTGAAATTTACAGTTTCCACATTATCATTTAAAACTATATGTTGAAGCAAATCATTAAGATTATTTGAAATTCTTTGATTATATTGATCATACGTTTCGTTATCGTACTGTACTGTAGTAGATAATTGTGTTGATAAAATATCTTCGGAGCGTCGATCTCCGTATTTAGCTAGTAAAGATGGACGTACATCTGCCCAAAGCGTTAAATTTGAGTAATTTAAAAAATCTCTAGGTTCACCTTTTATACGAGAAATAATGTTTGCGTTTAATATAAACTCTTGATGTTGAGTAAGATTTTGTGTTCTAAGAAACGTAATTAAGTTATCTACTGATTTTATAAAAGTCGAGAGATTATCTCCCGTATTAAATTCAGGAAGGGTGGCACAAAGACTAGAAATATCGTTATTTTGTAGAGACATCTTTAAGCTATTAATGTTTCGAGTTTCTGAAATTTGATTTTTAGAAGATCGAGAACTATTAGCCGTATTAGAACTGTCTAATGGATTTATTGAAAGATTTGACAGCAATAAATGTAAGTTACTTTCAGAAATATCACTAAAAGTGCTCATAAAGGAGAAAAGGAACGTTGTACTTACAAGAGGATGATCACTGGAGATGTCTTCTGCATACTACGTTGTTTTCACCTCGGTTCGTAGGATTTTCTCGTCTAACAACAAAGTTGACCAGGAAACTTGGGTTTCTGTACGAAGTCAATCCTGTTCGCAGCGCCAGAAATATTCTTCGAGACACTTTTAACTTTAAAAAAATATTTATTTGAATTTTATTTACAAACAACTTAGAAATACAAAAGTAACTTGACAAAAATTATAACTGTTAATAATTAATGAAATGGATAATTGAACTCGATTAAAATAATTGAATGAATGAATTATTTCTTAGTCATCAACCTATATTTAATACATCGGTGTTATGAAATTGATGATCGCGTTGCTTGGTTGGGACAGGGTCGGAGTCCATTCACATTTATATATATATATATATATATATATATATATATATATATATATATATAACTAGTTGTAGTGATCCCTAAAGGACAGCAATGGCAAAAGGACATTAACTTAGAAATAATATTTAAATTTAGGTTAATATTAATTATAGTATTTAGGGAGCATTGATCGGCCACGGTCAACGTCAGTTATCAGTGGAAGCATGTTCGTGTTTATATACAAACATGTACAACTTATAGACGGAGGTCAGGAATGTAGAAAATCATATCTATATTTCCTATAAATTAAGAGTTAACGAACCAGGATAGGAGAGTTGTTATTAATACTTTGAATAAGACGATTGGTTTTATATTTGTGTATTTTTAATGTATTAAACGTCATCCCAGTGATATTTACAGAAGTGATGTTGTTTATTTTATTCCCGCATACAGGTTGCTAGGTAAGTGGTTTCCTCCAAGATATAATGCCTTTATGGTAAGCGTCGAGTATACGAGAGACCCTTACTAAGTAACCACCACATGGCGATCCTGCGGAACTAATGGTAAAATTAATGGTAAAATATACATCGCCACTACATGGCGATCCTGCGAACTAAATGGTAATGGTATAATGGTTATGGTAAAATTTATGGTAAAATAGATAGCGCCGCTACATGGCGATCATGCGAACACATAGTAATGGTAATGGTAAAATGGTAATGGAAAAATTGATAGTAAAATGGTAAATGGTAATGTAATAATTAATGGTATTATGGTAACAAATGATTATGGTAAATTGTCCCGCAAGTAAAAGGTAAATTATCATTCTGCAAACAAAAAAATTATGGTACAATTGATGGTATAAGAGTAGAACTATATGGTTTTCTATTTAAATTTGGGACCTTGGAGAAGAGAAACAATGGGAGGTTCATCAACCAAACAAGAGGCAAAAGAAACAGGAATTGTCAACAACACTTTCATGGTACAGCAAGATAATGTTGCGATGCACATCATGGTATTATTATACATTATAACTATAGCTTTCATCCTAAAATTTGTTTGGTCATTATGGAAAACGCACCGTAGAGCGTTGAAAAGGGATATCAACCGAAGCAATGCAGTAATGCAGGCAACAGGAACTCTCACCGTGTAAAAATAATTGTAAGTACATATGCATTCTATTCTTATGAACGAATTTTTTTTTAAATGTCAATAACGTGGCAATATTTTGAAGATAAGTTACGATTAATTGTGGAAGAAGTTAATAAACAGGGAAAAAGGGTTTTGAAGAAAGAAACTCCTAAAAATCCTGATATACATATAGAAGTAATTAATAGCATAGTAGGTCTTTATAATAATTTTGCTAGCCAAAAATTGGAAAAATTTAAGTTCAGTACAACAGGAGACTTGTAAAAATTATTCAAGTAGGATTAGGGATAAAGCTGAAAGGGCATTTCAAGCGTTAAATTGTATTATCAACATACCTACCTCTATATTTGAGGAAATCGTCACAGTTGTATTACAAGCAATAAGCAAACAAGTGAACATGGCGACAAGTATGAACGATTTTTTTAATTTTGCGAGCAAAGTTTTACCGAACGAGTTCAACGGCGAAGCAAGCAAAGTACAGTCATTTTTAGACTCATTAGATTTATTACAAATAAACGCGACTGGTAATGAGGAAAATGCTATTCTACTAATAAAAACGAGACTAACAGGAAAAGCTAGAAGCTTAATCACAACGGAAAACTCCATTGCAGACATCAAGAGTAAACTTAAAACGGGGATAAGAGGAGACAATCCAAGCCTTCTCTTAGCGAAGCTTGGTAAAGTAAGGCAAAATGGAAAGGATGTGACACAGTATGCAACAGAAATAGAGAAACTGGCGGAAAGATTACAGGCAGCATACATATCGGAAGGGATGCCTGAACGGCTAGCTGAAAAATATACGAAGGAAGCAATAATTAAGGCAGTAACTATGAATGCCGCAACGGATGCAATCAAAACAATAATTGCAGCGGGAAGTTTTAAAACTACACAAGAGGTACTATCAAAATTGGTTTCAGTAGAAGGTATAGTAGGACAACAACAAGTCTTGCATATGAAAGATAACAGGAATTTCTTCAGGAAATCAAACTTTGCCTTTAGGAATAATCACCGGAGAGGAAACAACAGAGGATTTTATAACGGTAATCATTCAAGAGGAACATTTCGACAGTACAATCAAGGGAACAACTATGGCAAATACGAAAATTTTAATAAATATAGGAAATACAATAATAATGGAAATTACAATAATCAAGCTAAAAATAACGTAAGAATATGTGAAATAGAAAATGAAGAAGCAAGAGAGAATCAGAAACAATTGGGGTTTTGAAAAAAAAATCAAGAGACGAAAGCAAGATTTCAGAAACATATTCAGCATATTATTTAGATTTATCACTTTCTAACTTTATAGAAATTCATACAAGCGTATCTGATAATATCTACAATTTTATATTAGATACAGTAGCAGCCATTTCTCTAATAAAAATTTCAAAAAAATTTCCACATCATTTGATTGAAACTAGAAGTAAAATAAACATTAAGGGGATAACTGAAGGCTCGGCAAAAACTTTGGGTCAAATATGCATAAACCTCTATATCAATAACATAACTTTAAGTCACTGTTTTCACGTAGTAGAAGAAAATTTTCCAATACCAACAAATGGACTGATAGGAAGAGACTTTATGACAAAAAATAATTGTGTATTAGATTATTCACAATCAGAATTACATATTAATTGCAAATCTAACAATTCAGAAACCATGCAAATTTTTGGTAGTCCAGAATACGATACTTTAGCAATACCACCATGTGAGGTATACAGGCTAATAGAGAACTTCAAGAATTTGAGAAAGGATACAGTAGTAGAGCAACAGGAAATAGCACCAGGAGTATTTATAGCCAGATCCATATCAGGGAAAAACCCGTACGTTAGAATTTTAAATACAAATTATGAAAGTATTTCAGTAAAAACTAAGAGTAGATTTAGATTTATTCGATATATATATATATATATATATATATATATATATATATATATATATAAGATCAAAAATGGATCATGCGTACTGATGAAGGCTAATGAGCTAGAAACATGCATGTTTACGGTTACCACTCCTCTTTAGTAACCTCTTTATTTTTGCGTGCTTTCCCATGATAACACTTGTTGTTTGCTCTTTGTATATATATATATATATATATATATATATATATATATATATATATATATATATATATACAATTAAGACTGATAATAGTAACAGAATGAAATAATTAAGGAAAGCATCAAACTTACAGGTACCGGAATATGTAAGAATCGATTTAACGAAACTGTGTGAAAATTACGAGGATATATTCGCTTTGAAGAATGATATACTAACGTACAACAACTTTTACGAACAAAGGATATCAGTAAAGGATGATACACCGATATACATAAAAAATTATCGTACACCACATTCACAATCAACAGAGTTAAATAGTCAAGTAGAAAAACTTATAACACAGGGAATAATTGAACCCTCAGTATCAGATTATAATAGTCCAGTATTATTAGTACCAAAGAAGTCGACGAATCAAAATAAGGCGTGGAGACTTTGTATATATTTTAGACAGCTAAATAAGAAAATAGTCACAGATAAATTTCCTTTACCACGGATAGATGCAATTTTAGATCAATTGGGGAGAGCAAAATGGTTTTCAGTTTTAGATCTTATGTCAGGTTTTCATCAAATACCTTTAGAACAATCTTCTAGGAAATACACTTCGTTCAGTACCGAAAAAGGCTCATTTCAATTCACAAGACTACCTTTTGGGTTAAACATAAGCCCTAATAGTTTTTCACGAATGATGTCAATAGAATTCTTAGGCCTCACGCCGGAAAAAGCATTTCTTTATATGGACGATATAGTTGTGATAGGAATTTCAGAGAATCATCACTTAGCCAACCTTAAAAAAGTATTTGACGCATGTCATAAATTTAATTTAAAATTAAATCCACAAAAATGCCAATTCTTCAGGCGAGAAGTCACATATTTAGGTCACAATTTATCAAAGGATGGTGTTTCACCAGATAAAGCAAAATACACAGTCATTCAGCATTACCCAGTGCCAAAAAATGCCAACGAAGTCAAAAGATTTGTTGCATTTTGCAATTACTATCGAAGGTTCATTCAAAATTTTGCAGAAATATGTATTCCTTTAAATAAGTTAGCGAGGAAAAATGTAAAATTCGAGTGGTCACAAGAGTGCGAAAACTCATTTCAGGTCTTAAAAAATGCATTAATCAATCCACCAATTTTAAAATATCCAGATTTTAATAGACAATTCATATTAACTACAGACGCTTCGAATATCGCATGTTCAGCAATTTTAAGTCAAAATTACGAAGGGATTGACCTACCCATCGCATTCGCATCACGCAGCTTCAAGAAAAGCAAGCTTAACAAGCCCACCATCATAAAAGAGTTATTAGCAATTCATTGGGGAATCAATCATTTTAAGTGTTATTTATATGGTTCACCACATTTCATAGTAAAAACAGATCATAAGCCACTAACGCATTTATTTGCAATGAAAGACCCGACGTCGAAACTAACGAGAATAAGAATCGATTTGGAAGAATACGATTTTGAAATACAGTATGTAAAAGGTATAGCGAATTACGCGGACAGTATATCGAAAATATCCGTAGAAGAACTTAAGGATTTATACATAAATAATTCACATGTCTTGGCAATCACAAGAGCACAAACGCAAAAAGAAAACGTACAAACAGGAAAGGATCAAAGGAATAAAGTAGAAACAAAAGAAGTAAGAATACAAAAACCTGCAGTAGTAAAAGTTTTAAATAACCTTGAGGCACATAAATTACCAATTTTACACTTTGAAAATAACCGTATCTCACTTAGGATGAGCATCCGGATCAAAAATAAATTGAAATTTAGTGAAGCCTTAAATACCGGTTTACACAACTTCGACCTAGGACGAACGTTGGAAAAGCTTGAGGAGCTATCGGTAAGAAATGAAGTAAAAATAATGAAAATATATACAAATTATGATATATTTAAAAAGTGCACAGTAGAAGAATTTATAGAAGTAGGAAATCTAAGGTTAAAAAGTATCCAAGTATGTATATGCGAAGTACCAAAAACGGTACAGCAGAAAGAAGAGATCCAAAAGATATTAGAAAGATACCACAATGATCCAATGTTTGGGGGACATGTAGGAAATCATAGATTATTAAAGAAACTAAGAGCGAATTTCAAGTGGAAAAACATGGACAAAGACGTAAGAAAGTATGTAAAGAATTGTCATAAATGTCAAGTGAATAAAGCAAAGCCTAATCACAAAGAAAAATTTGTCGTCACAGATACATCTATAAAACCGTTTGATATTATTTACATAGACACAATAGGTCCGTTTGTAGAAAGTAACAACGGAAATCGTTATTGCATTACAATATTATGCGAATTAACTAAATACGCAGTTATGATACCGGTTCAGAATAAAGAAGCACACACAATAGCAAAAGCAATATTCGACAATTTTATACCAAATTACGGATTAATGAAGGAGATAAGAACAGATCAAGGGACGGAATATAAGAACGAAATAATGAAGAATTTAGCGGAACTATTAAATATAAAACATAATTTTTCAACAGCGTACCATCATGAAGCAATAGGCAGTTGTGAAAGATTACATAGGACATTTAACGAATATATAAGAAACTTTATCAAAGATTCTAGGGATAACTGGTGTGAGTTTGTAAGAATGTTCGCATATTGTTATAATAAAACGCCAAACACGTATCACGGATATACTCCTTTTGAGTTATTATACGGGAGAAAACCCTATTTGCCAGAATTTTTAGACGTAAAAATTGAACCGTGTTACAATTTTGAGAGATATGATAAGGAACTAAAGTACAAATTACAATACGCTAATGAAAGGGCCAGACAGTTTTTAATAAATAATAAATTAAGTAGAGTTAATAATAGTGAAAATGATTCTTCGCCCGTAGATTTTAAAATAGGGGAGTTGATTATTTTAATAAATTTGATCCACATTATATAGGTCCGTTTAAAATAACGGGAATAAAAGGGGTAAATTGCGAGATTACATCTCCAGACAATAAACAACAAATAGTTCATAAGAATCGTATGTTTATATACAAAGAACGGAAACATTTGTAAATAAGTGAAGTGTGTTGATAAACGAACAAGTAGTGTTTAGTAAACAAAGACAAAACAAAAACATTCTTAAAAACAGTTACAGGTATAAGTAATATCGAAAAATTAAAATGATAATTTTTCTCTTCCAAGAGGGGATGATGTAGTGATCCCTAAAGGACAGCAATGGCAAAAGGACATTAACTTAGAAATAATATTTAAATTTAGGTTAATATTAATTATAGTATTTAGGGAGCATTGATCGACCACGGTCAATGTCAGTTATCAGTGGAAGCACGTTCGTGTTTATATACAAACATGTACAACATATAGACGGAGGTCAGGCATGTAGAAAATCATATCTATATTTCCTATAAATTAAGAGTTAACGAGCCAGGATAGGAGAGTTGTTATTAATACTTTGAATAAGACGATTGGTTTTATATTTGTGTATTTTTAATGTATTAAACGTCATCCCAGTGATATTTACAGAAGTGATGTTGTTTATTTTATTCCCGCATACAGGTTGCTAGGTAAGTGGTTTCCTCCAAGATATAATGCCTTTATGGTAAGCGTCGAGTATACGAGGGACCCTTACTAAGTAACCACCACACTAGTGAATATTGGGGAATTGCAGCAAGAAAAGGGAAAGGTATACTCTTAGCGGAAAATGTCCAAGCTTTCGATGATGATTCTCCTCATCATCAGGGAGACTAAAAGGAAAAACAACAGTTAAATACTGTGGTCAATAAAAGAATAAATTGAAATGAAATTGACAACCACGTGTGTACTTACCACCGAAGTGAGGTTAGATTCCATCAAGTTGTAATAATGTAAACTACAGATTATGATTGTGAAATCCTGTTCAGGAATTGAGTTAACGGAAGGTCAACCAACCACATTACAACACCAAGTAATTTTGTAAAAAGAATAAAATAATTTCATCTTCAAGCGTTGCTATGTTGAACGCCGGTGAGGAAATGATATATTTCCTCTAAATGGGATGTAACAACCGACAAACAATGCTGCCAACAGCAAACAATGCTGCCAAAAGTAAACAGTAGGAGAACTGTAGTACAATGCACCCATTTCAGTAATGGCGTCTGCTGTAGGGCCAACAATGGTTTAGTAAGAAGATGTAAGATTTTAGAAGAGAGGAAGATGGAGAGAGTGCGAGATTGAGAGAGAGGGAACGCTCTCAAATTGTGTAAGGAAGGATGAAAAATTGGATTGTGTAGAGAACACGACTCCAATATAACTTACACTAAGGAAGAAAAGAGGAAGAAAAACAGGACAATAACAGTATTAATATGTAATAATAAAATATAATATAGTAATTATTTAAAATTCTAATAATTATATAATCAGAATGTATTTACCAACACCAATACATTAAATTTTAAGTTTTTATTATTATTGTGTTAAAGTAATAAGGGTGGTGTTATTAGGAGCAATATGGTTGTTAAAAGCAACCTGGTGCGTACAATTAGTATCTAAGGACAACAAAAAAGAGTAGATCTCACTCAAGTGATCAATATCAGGTTTCTTATTTATAACATTGTTGAATTTGGATATAAAAGCCATTTCCAAAAATGATCTTTTCGTTCTGTTGGACTCAGTCGCCAACACTTTCACAGCCTCATAATTCATCTGATGATCAAGAGAATTTACATGAAAAGCTAACGCGCACCTCTCTGGGTGTAATCTACAGTCACTCTTGTGTGAGACTATACGGCACAACAGAGATCTCAGAGTCTGCCCGATATACTGTTTATCACAATCTCTACAAGGAATACTATACACCACGTTAGTAAGTGAGGTCAAAGGACTCCTATCTTTTACTCTAGTGTAAATTGATCTAATTGAAATAACAGTTCTGTTAGCAATCTTAAAGTTACCACATGCACTGAGCAATCTGGCAAGTCTCGGAGTTATGTCCCTAATATATGGAAAAGAAGCAAAAACCGGTCGAGAAGGGGACACATCAGTTCCAACATCCGTCTGAGCTAAGTTAGGATGACTATCTTCAAGCAACATATCTACAGCGTGAGATGAGCTATACAATATTTTATTTAATAAAGGTCTTGGATAAGAATTATCCAAGAAAAGGTTAAGCAAAACATTAAGATTTTTATTATGAAAAACATTATTAGAAATTCTGAGTACTCTCTGCTTCATTTGTTTAACCAAATTCACTTTCATGGAATGTTTATGGTAGGAGTGATAATTAAGATATCTACCAGAACTGCATGGCTTCCTGTACCAATCTATAATAATTGTATTGTTGTTACCTATAAATTTAGTGTCTAAGAAAGGTACGGAATTGTCGACGTCTTTCATTTCTATTGTGAATTGGATATTCGGATCAAAGCTATTAAATGTATCCAGAACTTCATCTAGGCCTCCTCGAGAAAGTGCCAAAATAATGTCATCGACATACTTTTTTATGAAAAAAGTAGTGAAAGAAAGAACTGGTATGACTGTATCCAGCACATCGTCCATGACATATGCTATTAATTCAAGAAAAGCTTCCTTCGGGATGGAGCAATGGACACATACGATCCCAACCCTTATCGATTGCTCTCAAACAACCATCAAGATAAACATTACTGAACAACGAGACCACATCCAAACTGGCCAGAACATCATTTTGTGGAATTACCAAATTCTTGAACTTTTCAGAGACTTCAAAAGAATCTTTAATAAAATACAAATTGTCATAATCATACGCTTTTGTAAGTATTCCCGTACAAAACTGTGCAATGTTTTCAGTAGGGGCTCCTATCGAAGCCACTATCGGTCTCACAGAGAGAACTGGTTTATGAACCTTCGGAAGAGAATAAAATTTTGAAGGGACACCATGGTAGCTCATGAGTTTCTTCTTAACTGTCAAACCTATATGATGTTTATTAAATAACGATTTAATCAAGTTATTACCCTTTCTCTGTATAGAGGAAGTAGGATCACATGATAGTTCTACATATGAACAGTTCTTCAAAACAATATCATTTGACAATTCAACATATTCTTGCCTGTCCATAATGACTGTGACGTTACCCTTATCGGATTGCGTAAGAATCAGATGAGGGTTCGCCTTCAAAAAGGCTTTAGATTTAAGTAAAAGATTATGAAATAAAGAATTATTATGAGGTTTATGTATGTAATTAGTAATGATATTTGTGGCTCTAGCTACCGTGATGTTTCTCAATTTAGAGTATGTGATCGTGGAGGTAGGATAGTCCACGTCAGATAAAATTGATTTGATTGAAATATCTTTTAAAATGACTGGATCCACACTAAACTTGGAGCCCAAAGCCAAAAACTGTGAAATATCATCAGGTATAGTGGTATTTCACAGTCCGTCCAAACCCCAAATTGCCAAAAAACAGAAGGAGACGTGTTACTCGTGTTGAGACAAAGGAAATAACAGAATCAATTTTGCTCAAATGTGAGGAACATGGTGATGAATTAGGGGACGCAGTTAAATATCGAGTGATGCATGTAGACTTAATTGCTGAAGAGGCTCAGTACCATTCAGACTGCTATGCAAATTTTAGACGTATAAAGAAACATGATAAAAATGGAAGGCCGGTTAGTGACACATTTGATGCTGTTTTCAAGTTACTTTTTGAGTATATTGAAAATCACGACGAATGTCAATACACGTTGCCTCAACTGAAAGAGTTAATTAATGACTTATCGTGCGAAGAAAAGTTTGACATCTCAGATTACATGCTCAAAACTCGTTTGATAAAACATTTCAAAGATACAGTAGTACTTACTGAAGCATTGGGAAGTAGACCAGTAGTTATTACTTTTACAGAAACGGCCTACGACATATTACACGAAAAATGGTATTCACAAAGAAATAACAATATGGAAACTGAGCGACTTCGTGTCGTTTAAATGGCTGCGGAAATAATAAGACAGGATATTCGAGGTGCAGCTTTTGATTTGTCTACTTATCCATCAATAGATGGTATGGGACATGCAGCAACACACCTCATACCACAATCTCTGAATGTTTTGATGAACATTATAATTAAAGTCATATATAATAAATAAATAATAAGCAAAATTCAAAAATCTTATATAAATACACAATTATAAATTGTGTCCAACGTGGGGCAACTATAATAATCGTACAATAATAAAATGGCACCAGCGGCGTTAAAAAAATTTTAGTAGAATTTATTAAAAAAATTAAAATAAAATCATGGACAGAAAAATGACATTGAGAGATGGAAAACAGGTAGGAACTGATAGCGTATCGGAAGAGGAAAGGGAAGAGAGGGGCCATGGAATGGGAGATTTCCAGGTCCAATATTTAGTTCAGGGACAACAATCTGAAGGAGATGTACTGGAAGAAAGTACAACAGGAGATGAAGAAGCTGTAGAACAAGAAGATAGGAGACAAGAGAGAGGGGTAACACTAGGAGGAACAAATAGTAATGACCAATGGGTGCAATTGTTAATAAGTATTAATGAAAAGATGGACAAGAAATTGGATAGCATGATTGGAACTTTAAAAGGGAAGATGGACGCGATGAGAGAAGATATTAGAGGAGACATTAACAACATCAATGGAAATATGAACAGGTTAGAGGAGAAAATAGATGAAGTTAAATTTGAAAATTGTAAGGAGATTAAGAAACTTAAGGAGAACAATGAAGAATTTAAAAAGAAAATTGACAAGGTAAGAGAAGATATAGTGGATCAAAATAAAAATTTGAGAAGAGAAATACAAGAAAACGGAATCAAAATTTGAGAAGAAATAGAACAGCAGGTAGTGGAAGAAGTACAGGAATTCGGAAGATACATTGAAGAAAAATTACCAGAAACCATTCAAGTAGAAGTAATAAAACAAAATGAACATTTAACAAAGGAAGTAGAAAGTATTAAAGAAAATGTAAATAAACAATTTAAGGATATTTAGATGGTCGTATAGAAGAAAAAAACAGGAATAAGTATCACAAGAAGCGAAGTAATGGGAAGACAAATAAATAGAGAACTAGAAGAAATGAATTGCAAATTAAGAGATACCGTCGAAGAAATGGAAGATAGTATTAGGAGAAATGTAGGGAGAAGTATATGCCCAGGAAATGTCCATAACAATATTGAAATAGGAGTAAAATTTGACGGTAATATTAATAATATTCACCCCAAGGTTTTTATTAAAATTATAAAAAGTAGAATAAAAGGAATTAGGAAAATTATGGAAATTAAATTGGTTATTAGAAGTATGTTACAGGGTCATGCTTTGTTATGGTTCTGTAACAAAGAAGAACAGATTAATGATTTAGGAGATTTTGAAAGACAATTACTAACGTATTTTTGGGGGGAAATACAACAAGCCACTTTCAGGGAACGCTTATATTTCGGAAAATTCGACTATAAAAAAAGTAAAAATTTAAACAACTACGCTATGCAGTTGTATAACATAGCCCAATATTTAGATCCAGGAATGAAGGAAGAAGAGTTGGTGTTGTATGTCGGTAGGCATTTTAATTCAGAAGTAGCGGAAACCATAGTGAAACGTTCACTTAGCAGTTAACATTTCTAATAGAGTTTTAAATAAATAATTCAGCGATGCATGTTAAATTTATTGGTGGAATAGACCACACGTCCTTCCTTGCCAATGTTTTAAACAACTATTTAAATGTTGTTGGAATAAACTGTATAGATATCTCACAGAAAAAAAAATCCTGAATAGAAATTCGGAATGCGGCACTATACGAGAGATTGTAATAGAGAATGGTAGTCGCAGAAATCCTGATAAAAGTTTTAAATATTCTGTATATTTATTAAAAAAACTTGTTCTAAGAACAAATTCGCAGGGATTACTGGTAGGTTTTATTTTTTTTTGTGTAATATTTTCTTAAATTGATAAAGGTTTTTGTCCAGGACAAATCATTAAACTAGATTGTATATCTGTAAAAAAATGATAAGTACAGTTTCATATATGTCACTGGACAGATATCTAAATATCGTGTTAATTAAAAAAAGGTCTATCTGTAACACACTTGGTGTTCTTGTAGCGATACCGCCAGGAATAATGTAACTATATCGGTAAATTTAACTAAAATCACCCGACGGAAGAACTAAGGTGAAGATTTGTCGGCAATTTGTATTGACTCACAAGAAATGGTGTTTCCATAAGAGCCAATTCATGATCTAGATACTCAACTATGTATTATACTGAGAATTATTTAACCTAGGAAGATTTTATGGAGAATCGACTTCGACTTGCTACTTCAAGATAAGTAAAATTATATTGTATGGCTTCACCATTCTTATTTGTACAGCTTGTCTTAGTTTTTATTTATACTTTCTTTTTCTTCTCACATACACACTTTTACTAACCTATTATTGTCAAACTATGTAACACGTTTAAATATTTTTTCATTCATTATATTCATACATATTAGTAGTCTGTTGTTTTATTTATTATACAGAAAGACCTGAGAAATAGCCTTCAGTACATTTTTTTGCATAAGTATTGTCTAAAAACTAGCAGAGCACAGCAGGTAAGAGTTGACTGATTAAGGAGGTTGATTTTTTCTAATTTTGTTTAGGAACAAAGTTAGTGGCGCCCTTACTATTGATGTAACTTTACTGTTTTTTAGTTTTTCTCTCTCTCTCTCTCTTTCTCTTTCTTTTTCACATTTTTTTCCTTCAATTAACTTCTTTCAGATAACAGAGCCCTGAGAACTGGCTCCGTTATCTCCAATCTCTTTGTCAGTTTGGAAAGAACCTACTCTCTTTTAATACTTTCAATTATTTAAATAATTTTTACCCTGAGAGTAAGAGGTTTTTGTTTCATTGGCGCCCAACGTGGGGCAATGAAACAAAAACCTCTTACTCTCAGGGTAAAAATTATTTAAATAATTGAAAGTATTAAAAGAGAGTAGGTTCTTTCCAAACTGACAAAGAGATTGGAGATAACGGAGCCAGTTCTCAGGGCTCTGTTATCTGAAAGAAGTTAATTGAAGGAAAAAAATGTGAAAAAGAAAGAGAAAGAGAGAGAGAGAGAAAAACTAAAAAAACAGTAAAGTTACATCAATAGTAAGGGCGCCACTAACTTTGTTCCTAAACAAAATTAGAAAAAATCAACCTCCTTAATCAGTCAACTCTTACCTGCTGTGCTCTGCTAGTTTTTAGACAATACTTATGCAAAAAAAAATGTACTGAAGGCTATTTCTCAGGTCTTTCTGTATAATAAATAAAACAACAGACTACTAATATGTATGAATATAATGAATGAAAAAATATTTAAACGTGTTACATAGTTTGACAATAATAGGTTAGTAAAAGTGTGTATGTGAGAAGAAAAAGAAAGTATAAATAAAAACTAAGACAAGCTGTACAAATAAGAATGGTGAAGCCATACAATATAATTTTACTTATCTTGAAGTAGCAAGTCGAAGTCGATTCTCCATAAAATCTTCCTAGGTTAAATAATTCTCAGTATAATACATAGTTGAGTATCTAGATCATGAATTGGCTCTTATGGAAACACCATTTCTTGTGAGTCAATACAAATTGCCGACAAATCTTCACCTTAGTTCTTCCGTCGGGTGATTTTAGTTAAATTTACCGATATAGTTACATTATTCCTGGCGGTATCGCTACAAGAACACCAAGTGTGTTACAGATAGACCTTTTTTTAATTAACACGATATTTAGATATCTGTCCAGTGACATATATGAAACTGTACTTATCATTTTTTTACAGATATACAATCTAGTTTAATGATTTGTCCTGGACAAAAACCTTTATCAATTTAAGAAAATATTACACAAAAAAAAATAAAACCTACCAGTAATCCCTGCGAATTTGTTCTTAGAACAAGTTTTTTTTAATAAATATACAGAATATTTAAAACTTTTATCAGGATTTCTGCGACTACCATTCTCTATTACAATCTCTCGTATAGTGCCGCATTCCGAATTTCTATTCAGGATTTTTTTTTCTGTGAGATATCTATACAGTTTATTCCACCAACATTTAAATAGTTGTTTAAAACATTGGCAAGGAAGGACGTGTGGTCTATTCCACCAATAAATTTAACATGCATCGCTGAATTATTTATTTAAAACTCTATTAGAAATGTTAACTGCTAAGTGAACGTTTCATACCCCTAACAGCCAAGAAAAAAATTTTCAAAAAAAATTTTTTTGTTATATAATTAAACTATTGAGACCAAAAAAAACGAGGGAAGAAAATTTAAAATAGAAACTTTAAAATATGAGAATCACATATGAGTAAAAAGGAAAATCCTTATTATTTTTTAAAAAAACATTGATGCAGTCAATATTAATATATATATATATATATATATATATATATATATATATATATATATATATATATATATATATACATACATATTTTGTACATATTTATACACCCCCAATAAAGTTCATCCCCATATTGAGACTAACATAAACTTTAAGCTTCTGTGTTATTAAGCACTTATTCAAAGGGACAGTCTACCCAATTAGTAACTGCTCTTACTTATCAACATAGAACCCTAAATCGAATACGAAAAAAATTTACATTAGGAAAACCAAAAACCCAGATATGCATTTTCAGGGACTTAAGTACTGATACAAGGGAACAGTCTACCCGTTTAGTAACTGAACTTACTCAAACCCTTAAAATACAGCATAACAAAAGAAAATTTTAGACAAAAAGAAATGAAAGATAAAAAAACACACCCTCATACATGTTCTGCACTGTCTGCATCCGATATCCACCGTCAGGTCAGATGCTGAGAATCCCCATGGCTCAATATAGAAACAGAAGGTGTGCCAAGTTGTAAGTGATCACACAAGACCGAAATTGCGCAAACTTAGCAGCAAAGAGAGCCTCGTATTCCGATTCAACTGCTTCCACATTGCCCCATAACAACTTCAAACACCCCACACCGCAATGTAGCTCGAACGAAGACACTACACAACGTCCAGTTCAGAGTACTGCACACTCAATGATATTATAGCATATCATTAACGCTAAAATAATAACCTGAAGGGTTATTAAATGATACCAAAAAGACAAAGTCGGGAAGAAACATAAAAAGATATAGAAAAAGATTAAAAGTGGGAAATTTATTAAGATGGTCCAACATTAACCACCCATTATATGAAAGACAAGTTAGGTATTTGTCACGAACCTTATTCACTGAGTGCATATTTGTTCTGAAGGTAAGGAATATAGGAAAAGACATTTGCCCAGGAGTGATATTTCAGGGTTGCCCCTCGTTATCCGTAGACCGAACTGCAAGCAACACTGGTGAGAATAAACTCACAAGAATACTACCCCAGATAAATTCTTTAAATCAAAAATAAAAGTTAAAATAAAATGATAATAGGAAGAGAAAAGAATAACATAATATGGCTCAGATAAATAGGTCGATAAAACTCATAACTAATTGCCGTATCCTATAACTAATGAAAAGAAAGAAAAAAATAAAAAACTTACTATTCTCATTGAGAATATAGACGTCACAATCAGGTAAAGGAACATCAAAAACACTTCGCAATATTCACAAGAGGGAAGAAGTAAACTTTAAAGAAAATACAAATACTGTCACAAGGGAATGGACGATGATTCCTGCACTAACATATTTAACAACAACAAGTCATTATCTAATGGTGAGGTAACCAACTCCAAACTTATTCGTATCTACTTTTCGATATTGTGAATCATTAAGGTAAAGATATTGTGTTTTTAATGCCTAGATTAATATTATAATCTAGTGTATATGAGTCATAGTCAGGTAAAGAAATATCAAAAAGATATTTTGATGTTTCTATGTAGATAATAATAAGAATTCATAAGAATCCTAAATAGCAAACAGAGAGAAAGTAAATTAGAGGAAATACAAATACTGTCACAAAGGAATGGACGATTATTCCAGCACTAACATATTTAACAACCATATGTCATATTCTTAAGGTGAGGCAATAAACTCCAAACTTATTTGTTCTATCCTCTCAAATTCCCTTACTATAAGACAAAGAAAATATGTTTTCTTGACAGATAGAAATTTTAATTTCTACGGTAAGATATATCAAGATAATTATAGATATTTTTGAATAGTGAAAATAACTATTTGTTAGATAGAGATAAGCGTTTAAGAACACTGAAAATTAAATTCCTTACAATGAACTGGATTCATTTGGAATCTAACTAGAAAAGATAAAGATAAAAATTTTAAGATAAAATTAAACCAACTATTAAGTAACATAGATAGATCATTTCTGTGTTGCTGTGCCAAAAGAGGTAAGAGTCAAATTTGCTATAACTATTATAGCAAGCTAGGGTATATACTATACAATAGATGTCTGGTGGGACAATATTTAAATGTACAGAAGACGCACGATTTATGTCTGCTGCGACACAAGATAAGATAAGGTAAAGATAAATTTTCGACACGAGATAAAATAAGGTAAAGATAAATTTTCGACACGAGATAAAATAAGGTAAAGATAAAGCTCTGTGTGTCATTCTCTCTAACACACAAAAACCCTAGGTAAGATAAATTTTTTCAGTTTGTGTCATTTGACACAATTCAACTGAAAACGGTAAGATAAGATAATATTTTTCAGTATGTGTAACTACACATTTCGACTGAAAAGATAAGTCTACAAATTAGAAATATAATATGGAACATTCAAATTTTAGTGATACTAATTACCGTTCCAACATCACATAACTCTAATTCAGTAAACAAAAATAATATTAATTTCTTAATACTTTCTAATTTCAAAAATATAATCTACAAGATAAACCTAGGTTACCAACAAATTAATTTAGCCAAGAGATTATTTTTAACTCTCTGCACAACACAGAAAAATCTACAGTAAAATTACTTTTGCAGATAAGGTAAAAATGTGTTCATCTAACAAATGTTCATTCACTATCCGAAGATACTGAGTCAGGATTATTTTCATCATCGGTAGAGTCACTTGATTCATCAGTAGATAAGTTATATTCTTTTAGATCTTTAATATGCCATCGTCCTATATTTTTGCCATTACTATCTTTAAGTTCATAAATCAAGGGAGATATAACACGGTTAACAGTACAATGTATATATTTAGGCATAAATTTTGCAGAAATAAATTGAGCTTTATCAGATTTCTGATAATTCTTTTTCCAAACATGATCACCTACATGAAATTTAATATCGCGCTTACGAAGATTATAACGGTTACTCGATTTTATGTAAGCCTTGTGTAATTTTTTTCTAACATCTTCGAAAATTTTTGGCATTTCTTGAGTATCCTGCAAACGGTGTATTTTATCAGCAATTGCAGGCTGATTATTTGCATTTTCTGCAATATTCCCGAAGAATGACCCTGATACAGGTACGTTTCTAGCAAACACAAGAAAAGATGGTGGAAATTCTGTGACTTCATGTTTAGACAAACGAATTGCCTGAGCTATTTTCTGTAATTCTACATCCCAAGTTCTATGATCAGAAAAACAATATGAACGTATTGCAGTGACAATAGATTTATTCACACGCTCAGTATGATTGGCTTGAGGAGTGTAATTTGCAGTGTACCAAATACTTTGGACATTGTACTTAGACATCAAACTTTTAAACAACTGACTAGTGAACTGTTTACCATTGTCTACAGCTACTATTTGAGGAACTCCAAAAATTAGAAAAACATTATTTTCAATAAATTTCACAATCGCAGAAGAGGTAGCTTGTTTTAAAGGTTGAATTAAAACAAATTTAGAGAAGAAATCAACAATGACCAATGCACACGTATTTCCCTGGCGAGATCTAGGATATGGGCCTATTAAATCACAGGAAATTAACTGGAAAGGAAACCCTATGTTACGATATTTACCCATGAGACCAGCTTGTGGCAAATTTGTGGGCTTACAGGCAGCACAAACTTTACAGCGGCTCACATATTTTTGTACACTCTGTCTCATTTTGGGCCAATAATATAACTCTGAAATTCTTTCTAATGTTTTAAAAACACCGAAATGAGCTGCAGTAGGATCATCATGAAATTTAGATAACAATTCAAGTCTGTTTTCCGTTGGAACTACAATTTTCCAGTCAGTTAAATTGCAAATATTGGCATACTTGTTAAAGACATGCTTATATAGAATATTATTTTCCACCTTGAAATTAGGATAACTATCCGGATCGGTTTGAACCTTATTTATCATAATTTTATACCAATTATCAGGTTTTAGTAAAGATAAATCTAATACATTTATTTCCGGCACCCTTGATAGAAAATCTGCAGGTACGGTACCCGTTGCTCTACGATGGACTATCGAAAAATTGTATTGTGAAAGTTGTAGAATCCACCTAGCTAATCGTGGTGATGGTTTCTTCATGTTATTTAACCAAACAAGAGAAGAGTGATCGGTGATGACAGTAAAATGTCGTCCCAGAAGATAATAACGAAAATGATCAATAGATAATAGGACTGCAAGGGCCTCTTTTTCAGTAGTTGTGTATTTCTTTTGACATTTATTCAATTTTTTACTATAATAAGCTACTGGATGTTCCAACCCATCTTCCAACTGAAAAAGCACACTTCCAATACCTACATCACTTGCATCACACATTAGATAAAATGATTTGTCAAAATCAGGACTACAAAGTACAGGAGCGGTAGTTAAGACAGTTTTTATATCATCGAAAGCTTTTTGAGCTTCCGGTGTCCAACTTATTGGTTGATTTTTTTTCCTATTAGATAAAAGATCAGAAATGGGAGCAGATAAAGTAGAAAAATTATTTAAAAAACGACGATAATATGAAACAACACCCAAAAATCTACGCACCTCTGTAGTTGTCCTCGGTACAGGATAGTTAGTAATAGCTTTAGTTTTTTCACCGTCAATACTTAACCCGTTTTCATCCAAGGTATAACCTAAATAGCGAAGAGAAGGACGACAAAAATGACATTTATCAATATTTACCGTTAAATTAGCCTCTTTTAATTTCTCATAAACTTTAGACAAAATTTCAACATGTTTATCAAACTGTGATGTACAAACAATTATATCATCAAGATAATAAAAACAATATGGTTCTAAAGATGGACCTATTACCATATCCATTAATCGTGACATGGTAGCTGGACTTGAGATTAAACCAAATGGTGTACTTGTAAATTGAAATAGTCCTCTAGAACGAATTGCAAAAGCTGTTTTTGGACGAGAGGACTTTTCTAAAGGTATTTGATAGAAAGCATGTTTTAAATCGATACTAGAAATATATCGCGTATCCCTTAGTTGACTAAGAATTACCTCGATATTTGGAATCATATACGAATCTGCTTTAGTTTGCTTGTTTAAAAACCTAGCATCAAGAAGTAACCTTATACTACCATCAGGATTATGAGTTAAACAGATAGGAGAACAATAAGGAGATGTACTTGGTTCAATAACCCCTAATTTTAATAATGTATCTATCTCATTATTCACATGAACTTCCATAGCTTGAGGCAATGGATACTGTTTTATTTTAAATGGAGGAGAATTTCCTGTGTCGATAAAATGCTCTAAGATATGTGTCCTACCAATTTTATCCTTAGGGCTAATGCTTTTAAATTTTTCGATAACAACATCAAGTTTAATTTTTTCATCATTTGTTAAAGTTGTGACGTCCTTTACAGTATTGATGACATTTAAAGATAAGGCATTTAAATTCATAGTAAATTTAGAAAAATCTATTTTAATATTGAATGTCTTTAAAAAATCCATTCCTAAGATAACTGTTTGAGTAACTGAAGGTAAAAGATATAATTTTAAAATTCGAGATAACTTATCCACTGTGACATAAGTTTCTACAAAACCACCAACATCATGGTATGTACCATCAGCAGTCGAAACTTGAAACTGTTCGGTAATAGAAATAGGTATAGATAAATTCTTAAGAAACTCAAGACCTAGAGAACCCAAAACACTCAGATTACTTCCTGTATCAATCAAACAAGAGAATGTCTTCCCAAAAATAATAATATCCACATAAGGCCTGTTATCATTATCTTTTCGATATAACAAGTCTAAAAAGTAATTACTAGATAATTGAGTATTTATAGAATTCTGAAATTTATTTACTTTGCTTGGTTTGTAAAACGATCTTACTATATTTAACCAAGCTAACCAATCATTTTTATTGAAATAAGATAAGTTATTTTTATTTGAATTTTTAGATAGATTAGGTAAGGAATAAATTTCACTTATTGGTTGCTGGTTGAAGGCGTTATTTCGGAAACTGTTCTTGACTTTGATTGTTTTTTTGAATTTTTTTGCTTTGGATGTGTGGATCCTGAAGGATTTTGAGGAGCGGTAGGTGTCACCAAAGCATTGACCTGACCGCTTGGTTCGTTTTTTGAACAATTTGGACATTTAGATTTTATAAATCCAGGATTTCCACATCCATAACAGAATACTTTTAAAGCGTATTTACATTGCGGATAAAAATGATTCTGTTCACCACAATTCCAGCAAACTTTATGTGAATTTACTGTAGATACGGTAGATAGATGTCTAGAATTATTATGATTCCTAGACCGATAAGATGAGGTAAAAGTATTATTTAACTGTGGTTCTAGATATATTTTAGGTTTGCTCGAACTAATACTTGAATTCTGAGAATTCTGTGAGTAGGTACAAGATTCTTCCAACTTTTTACATTTATCGGTTAACTCTTCGATACTGGTAATATCTAATAAAGCTAGCGGTTGAACATAGTTAGAAAGCAAATTTCTCTTAATGATTCTAATTTTTGATGATTCATCCTGTTTTATTTCTAATCGATTAAATAGACTACACATAGAATTTATATATAACGTAACTTTTTCATTAATATTTTGTTTTCTATTTTTAATTTCATCCAATAAATCTTCCTGATAATTATATGGGAGAAAATCTGACTTTAATTTAGAAACTAACTCTGACCAATTTTGAAATTGACTTCTATTATTTAAATACCAATAAAATGCCTGATCAGTGAAGAGATCTGCAGCGCTAGAAAATAATTCGTTATCTGTTACCCCTCGAGAAATCTTTAAACACTCTATACGTTCTAAAAATCCTGCCAAAGATTCATTTTCTGCAATTCCTGAGAAATGTATTCCCCATTTATATATAGGTACTGGCTTAGAGAAAGTAAAGCTTTGGTTCTGACCCACAGGAGTTGATTGAGCCTGAATAGTGCCCGGTAATCTACCATCAAGTTCACCCTCTAACAACAAAATCTGAGTAGCAAACTGTTTTTTCTTTAATTCTTCCTCATCATTATTACATGACAAACGAGACACCCGATTATTTGCATGAGCTAATCTACATGTTAATCTGAGATATTCATTGTCCCTATCTGATCCTACAAATTCTGAAATTTTTCTGCTCAAATCAGATAAAGTTAACTCTATACCGTTTACTTCACTATCAAAATTCAATTGACTATTCTCATATAAAATAGAACTGCGACCGGATGCTTCTTGAGCTAAAATACCCCTCAACAATTTTCTACGCTCCGCTACTGTCGGTAATACTTCAACATTTCTATATGCCAATTCGTGTTCCAGCTCATGAGATAATAAATATTCGACCTTCAATTTATAAGGCAAAGACATTTTTGTAATTAAATTCAATATAGTTCTCTTGGTAATTAAAGTTAAGATAAAATTTTATACTCTAATGATAGAAAAAAAATTTTGAAACAAATACTCAACAAAATTAATTTACAATTTGAAAGGTCACTGAAAGGTAACAAATGAATTGATATAAAAACTGAGTAATATATGAATCGTTAAGCTTCACACCAGTTATAAATATAATATAACATATATCATATAATATTTCAAACAACGAAAAAGATGTATATATTTATTACACAGGACCTGTTTTATAAAAGCAGAAAGCATAAAATATAATTAAAAGTTAAACAGTGAACATTATATCAAAGATATTTCCCCCCTAATAGCAGGAAAAAAAAATTTTCAAGTATTAAAATTTTTTACCAAAAAGAAATAGCAGATAACAACATGTAAGAGTTAATACACGTTGGAGCGCCAATGAAACAAAAACCTCTTACTCTCAGGGTAAAAATTATTTAAATAATTGAAAGTATTAAAAGAGAGTAGGTTCTTTCCAAACTGACAAAGAGATTGGAGATAACGGAGCCAGTTCTCAGGGCTCTGTTATCTGAAAGAAGTTAATTGAAGGAAAAAAATGTGAAAAAGAAAGAGAAAGAGAGAGAGAGAGAAAAACTAAAAAAACAGTAAAGTTACATCAATAGTAAGGGCGCCACTAACTTTGTTCCTAAACAAAATTAGAAAAAATCAACCTCCTTAATCAGTCAACTCTTACCTGCTGTGCTCTGCTAGTTTTTAGACAATACTTATGCAAAAAAAATGTACTGAAGGCTATTTCTCAGGTCTTTCTGTATAATAAATAAAACAACAGACTACTAATATGTATGAATATAATGAATGAAAAAATATTTAAACGTGTTACATAGTTTGACAATAATAGGTTAGTAAAAGTGTGTATGTGAGAAGAAAAAGAAAGTATAAATAAAAACTAAGACAAGCTGTACAAATAAGAATGGTGAAGCCATACAATATAATTTTACTTATCTTGAAGTAGCAAGTCGAAGTCGATTCTCCATAAAATCTTCCTAGGTTAAATAATTATCAGTATAATACATAGTTGAGTATCTAGATCATGAATTGGCTCTTATGGAAACACCATTTCTTGTGAGTCAATACAAATTGCCGACAAATCTTCACCTTAGTTCTTCCGTCGGGTGATTTTAGTTAAATTTACCGATATAGTTACATTATTCCTGGCGGTATCGCTACAAGAACACCAAGTGTGTTACAGATAGACCTTTTTTTAATTAACACGATATTTAGATATCTGTCCAGTGACATATATGAAACTGTACTTATCATTTTTTTACAGATATACAATCTAGTTTAATGATTTGTCCTGGACAAAAACCTTTATCAATTTAAGAAAATATTACACAAAAAAAATAAAACCTACCAGTAATCCCTGCGAATTTGTTCTTAGAACAAGTTTTTTTAATAAATATACAGAATATTTAAAACTTTTATCAGGATTTCTGCGACTACCATTCTCTATTACAATCTCTCGTATAGTGCCGCATTCCGAATTTCTATTCAGGATTTTTTTTTCTGTGAGATATCTATACAGTTTATTCCACCAACATTTAAATAGTTGTTTAAAACATTGGCAAGGAAGGACGTGTGGTCTATTCCACCAATAAATTTAACATGCATCGCTGAATTATTTATTTAAAACTCTATTAGAAATGTTAACTGCTAAGTGAACGTTTCAATAGCTTTACATAATATTAAAACTATGAATAGTTTATCTAGTTATTTGCAAATGGTAGAAAGGAGCTTATCAAACAACAATGAGATAAGAAACAACGGACCAAGAGAAGATGGAAATGGACAGTACCGAAGAGATAATGATAAAAGAAATTAAAACGGGAATAATGGAAATAGGAAATAAAACCGAAGAGAACAAGGACGTGAAGATAGAAATCACCGAAATGAAAATTACAGGAATGGAAATCGAAATTATAATAATGGAAATAGAAATAATGGTCATAGAGCATATGAAAATAGAGGAAATTATGGGAATTTTCAAAGAAGAAACGATAATGGTAACCGAAACGGTAATTGGCAACAATACAGAGAGGAAGTAAGAAATAATGATAATGGTCGCAGATATGAAAACCGGGAAAGGAATTATGATCAGAGAGGTAATCGAGAAGAAGAAAGGAGACAAGGAACTTGATACAAAATCAAGAAGAGTTAAGAAGGGAGAGTGATCAGGGCCCAAGTTCTGATCCAAATTTCGTGTAAATTGCTCTTACGTGCATAATATTGTCTATTCTTCTAAGTACCAACACCCTAGAGAATTTATAATGGAAGAAAAAATAAAATGTCAGGAATTAATTAAACTAATATTTATAGAGGGGAATTTACAAAATATTAAATGTAGAATTTTGTTGGATACGGGGTCAGAAGTTTCTATTATAAATCAAAAGATAGTTGATAATTTAGATCAGGGCAATATTATGGTGATAAATACGAATAAGATATCATTAGTAGGGGCAAATGATAGAAAATTATATGAAGCTACAAAAACAATCATGATTAATTTAAAGTTAAATGATGAGATTTCACCAATACAATTGTTATTAGTTAAGAATCTAAAATATGATATAATTTTGGGTACTGATGAACTTAATAAACATAAAATTATTATTGATTATAAAAGACAAAGTATTAAATATAACAACCAGACTATATATATATATATAACGGATTTTTTACAGCTGTTGCCGTTTCTCCGTCCCCAATTTCCATTTTTTCATATCAAAAACCTCGTCTTCCTCTAAGTTCCTCGTGGTCATCGCTTGATCAATGTCATCTCGCCAGCTCCTTCTTGGCCGACCCCTCCTTCTTTTTTCCGGTGGTATCCATTCCAGAACCTTCCTAGGCCATATGCCAGAGTTCATCCGTTTTACGTGCCCGAACCAGACTATACCTTTTATTAATCAACATAAATCAGACATGAAAGAAGACGAATGTGCAATTGGACAATTAAATCACATAGAAGAAGAAAATCTAGATATGAAGGATGAACTATGTTTAGAAGAATATAAGCAAAGGGTTTATGAATTACTGGACTTACATCAGAAGTTATTTAATGAAGAGGTATGTGTTGCAACTAGGTATGTGCACAAGATAGAAGTTATTCCAGAAATTAAGAATTTTAAAGTGAGGACATATCCAATACCATATAAATTAAAACAAGAAGTGTATCAAGAAATAACTAAAATGCTACAAGACGGTATAATAGAACGATCTAATTCACAATATATAAGTGCCATAACCTGTGTTAAGAAGAAATCTGGAGACATTAGATTATCCTTGGATGCTAGTAACATAAATACATTCACGAAAAAACAATATGAAAGTCCTTTGAATATTGAAGGTATATTTGGAAGAATTACAAAGGCTAATATATTTTCTAAATTAGATTTAGAGCATAGTTTTTGGTTAATTCCATTGGATCACCGTAATAGGCCATATACTACATTCATGGTAGATGGAGTGGTATACCAATTTTGCGTGGTGCCATACGGACTACAAAGTTCTTGTGCGGCTTTGGTACGAACTCTGCATACGATACTGAATCCTTATGAAGATGCTCCATTACATAGATGACATCTTGATTTTTTCTGAAACCGAAGAGAAACATCAAAAACACTTAGAAATGATATTAAGTGAATTATAAAATGCTGGACTTAAATTAAATTTAGAAAAATGTCAATTTTACAAAAGGGAAGTGGATTATTTAGGATATGTTTTAAGTGATACTGGCATTACAATGAATCCCGAAAGAGTAAGAGCGATACTGGAATATAAAACAACTGATAATTTAAGGACTTAGGTGATTTTTAGGGATCATTAACTATTTCAAGAGGTTAATACCAGATCTTAGCAGAAGAGAAATTCCTCTCATAGACTTATTAAAAAAGGATTCTAGATGGAATTGGGATGAGAGAAGAGAAAAGGCATTTCAGGAACTAAAAGAAATTTTTCTAAACAGATTAAAAGTTTTTCATCCACAATATGATAAACCTTTTATATTAAGAACTGATTCTTCAGTGGAAAGATTGGCAGGTGTATTAGTCCAAATGCAAGAAGGAGGAGAGGTTCGAATTAGTTTTATATCTCGAGTAACCAAACCAGCAGAACAGAATTGGAGATGGCTAGTGTTGTCTTCTGCATTAAGTTAAGATTTTATTTATTAGGGGCTAAGTTTATTTTAGAAACCGACCATTCAGCACTAACAGCTATGTTGAAGAATCGCTATGCAAATAACCGTGTACATAGGTGGATATTATTGCTACAAGAATATGAATCCATTAAGTCGAGCTAATGAAATAGGGAATGAACAAACTAAATTTCAAATTGGAATAAATCAATTATACCAAACAGAGGGGATATTTACATTGGAAAAAGTCAAAGAAGATCAGAAACATCTCGAAGATAAAAATATCAAAGGGGCCTATAAAATTGAAGAAGTATGGTACAAAAAGTTGGAGGATAGAGAAGTATTTTTAATAAGTAAGGATATGCGAGAGAAATTCTTAGTTATTTACATGAAGAGAATGGACATATAGGAACGAGAAAATTATGGACTTTGTTTAGAGAGAATTATGTAGCGAAGAAGGATTTAAGCAGAGTGAAAGAAGTATGTAAATATTGTAAATTGTGTCAACTAGCTAAAGAGAAAAATTACCACAATAGTATGACAGCGAAGTCAATTATAACAAACAAACAATTACAGATAATAGCGATGGATTTTATAGGTAACCTAATAAGAAGTGAAAGAGGAAATAGGAATTTATTAGTAATAATTGATGTTTATAGTAAATTTATTACAACTTTTCCGTGTAAACGTTCAACTGCAAAAGTAGTTATAGAATGTTTGGAAAGATATATTGAAGAAGTAGGAAGACCAGAAAGAATTATACTCGACCATGCTACCTATTTTGAAAGCGAAAAACTAAAACAATATTGTAATAAAGAACATATAGATTTACAGTTTATCCGCATTAGAAAACCTAGTTCCAACCCAGCGGAAAGATACATTAAAGAAATTTTAAAATATTTGAGAATACTTTGCCAAGAGTCACATATTAATTGGGATCACCGTATGAATAAAATAGAAGATTTTATCAATAATTTACCACATGGGGTGACAGGTGAAAACCCTGTTTTATTTGATGAAAGGTATTCAACCAAAACGAAACTGGATTGTTAATCGAGGTACTACCCTAGAGGATACTTTGGAAAAAGTCAATGTAAGAATAAGGAGGAATGCTGAAAAATATATTCGTAATCAGAATAAAAAGATGAAGAAGAAAACTAAATTTGACAAGGGAGAATTAGTTATAGTTAAGGCATTAAAAACATCCAAGAAAGGAGAAGAACAGTGTATAAAATTGCAATTGCCATTCGAGGGACCTTATGAGGTATTAACAGAAAATGCTCAGAACAGCTATAAATTGGTATATCCTGGTACAAATATGGTCAGGGGCGTTTTCAACATAGAATCAATTTATAAATTTTACTCTCAATAAAGGAATAAACAAGAAAAGGAGGAATAGATGATATTATGTCACTAACATGTACATATAGGTAACATTAAGTGGAAGTAATAAAGTTAAGAATTTGTAAGATAATTAGTTTAGTGTATATATAAATTAGCAATTAGAGACATAATAAATAATTGATGAATAAATATATATCAACATAGAATAACAGGAAATATTCATTGTATTATGAAATAAATTGGGAGAATATTAGATAGAGGGGAGGATAGAATAGAACTTTACACCTTTTACAAGAATATGATGAATTTAAGAATGAAAAGAAATATTAACAATTTAACAGTAAATTAAAAAGGAGGGTAAGAGAAAGATTTTATATAAACTAAAGTATAGGAGATGATGTGCTCATGTCAATGAAATTTTTTATAGGATATGGAGAAAAGTATAATTAAAATATGGAAATTAATACTTATATAGTTTATGAAATGATTAATTATTATGAGATATGGGAGGATGATAAATAAAGTATAATGTAATGAAAATATATATATGAAATGAAGCTGATTAATTATAATTAAGATTTATGAAAATGAGTATGAATATGGATAGGAGACTAAGAATTAAAGGTTAGACTATAGAAACAGTCAAATTTACATGAATACGGGTCGAAAATATTATATGAATATTTATGAAATTATTAAATCAATTAATTTTTTTTCTTAGTGTTGAAAATAAGATAGTGAAAGTAGAGTAATGAATAGAGTTGATAATTAAAGGGAAAAGGTGTAAATATTTATTTAAGAAGAAACTGTTAAAAGGAAGGAGGAGTATAAGTTGTGAATAATTTAATAGTGATATGATGTCGATTAAATAGAATCAATAAAACAAAAGGAAATATGAATATTAAACAAGTTTTAAAATTTGTGAATAATTATTATTATGTCCCTAATTTGTATATAGTTAGAATAAGTGTTGATACAATTAAAAAGTAGGAACTTTATCATAGGTTAAGAGTACAAGGGTATTCTGAAAAAGGTTATAAGAAAATTATTTACTGATATAAAATTTAAATTATAAAGAGTTATCATAGATTAAAATCAGAAATTGACATTAGAAGAAGCTATCTACAAAGATGCCTTTTCAAATTTAAATTTGAGGGGAGTTGAACTAATATCATAAGATAGGAAAACAATATAACTAATATCATTAGATAGGAAAACACAATAACATAACGTATGTTGTATCAGTAGACACAACTTAGTGAGAAGTTAGAAATTTTCTAAAATGATTGAATGAAATGAGCTATTGTATTAGTAAATATTATAGAAATCATGTGATCAGACGAATTTAAGGATAGTAAATAAGAAAAAGGATTGTTTAAACAATTCAAGAATTACCCTCATAAATATAATCCAAGGTCAAGTCAATGTGTACATATAAGAACATTCTGAACATGGCTGTATGAACACATAAGGAATTTAAAACTTATCGTAGCTTGATATCTGAAATAAAACAGAATTAGTAACAGAGTTAATAACAGATCATCAATATTTATATCTAATAATTAAAAGTCATAATCAGGAATAGACGTATAAAAGAATTAATATTTATTTGACATACGGAACACAGTCAAGCTTTATGTCAATTAAATCTTCGATTCATAAAGCCTAACAAAAAGGAAGTGACGTAAAAAAGTGAATTTGCTGCTAAAATAAATTTGTTGGTAACTAATAGAATGTTAAATATAAAAATCAAATTTTGAAACAATTAATAGTTTATGTAAAAGTAATAAAAAAAAATAGAAGATTTAAAGCTGAACAGTTGCATATACGATATTAGATTCTTTAGATTGTAAATTTTATATAATTAGTAAATATAAGAACAGCTCTAAAATGGGGAAAATTAATAAAATGAGCTATTGTAATAAGGTGAAAGGACAAATTATGAAAAATTTGAGATAATACCAATATGTGTGTATCGTTTTAAACATCCCCCAAGACTTTTTAAAGAACTATTTCATTATTCTCAATGAAAAAAGCCCAAACAAACAATTATTGAGTGAATAGTAGTAACAATAAGTTGGCTTTGAACTTACTGTGTGAAAAAGTTTGTTGATTGGAGAAACAATTGAGAGTCGAGCGTGGGTTTGATGAAAAGTAACAGCTTGTGTAGATGTTTCCACAAAGTTTTTTTACAAATTGATAAAAAATTAGGTATTTTACGAAAAGTTTATTAGATAAAGCAAACAGAAATTGTGTAAAATAAAGTGAAAAAGTTTCAACGCCCAGAAAGGTGTATTTCTTGAAAAAAAAGAAACCCCCAAGAAAGTGCAGAGACTCCAGAAACCAGCATCCGTATAGCTATACAGAAGAAAGGACAGAAGGTCTATATATATATATATATATATATATATATATATATATATATATATATATATATATATATATGTATATTACTTTGGATCCAAACATAAACTATTGAGAAATAAATGATTATTTTAAATAACTAACAAAATTCTAATCAAAAGGTCTAAGCATTTTAAGATGCTATCTATATTAAAATTTCACTAAAGAATAACTAAGAACTTTAATCTATATCTATAATAAAAAATGAAATTTTACTCACCTATAACATTTCATATTAATGCATGTATAAACACCTAATTATTATCACTATTTCATTTCCATCTCTCTGATATTAATTCGTATATGCAATTGTATTATTTTCTTGATTCGTAATTTGATAATTTCTATTTTATGTGTATTTAAAATTTTTGTATATATAGCGTTTATGTGTCATTGACTGTGAGTGATACATTTCTACTTGCTACTGCATCAGCTGAAAGTGTGAGCGAACTTTCATATGCGCAGACGCTGGCATTATTTCCGGTGAATATATTTTCAGAGCGCATGATTCAATAATGGACAGTGGCGGTACAAGTATTATTATTGTAGAAGTGTCAATTAAAATTTAAATCAAATAATTTTCACTACATAGATATATTAGTAGTATTTGGTATTTTTATTAACTATCCATAATAAATTTAATTGAAGATAGCTTATTTCAATCAATCATTCTTCATTAAATAAAGGTAATAGTGTAATATTTATGAAATCTTCAATGCTCATAATTGTCATAACAGTTAATAATTAATTAACACTAAAAATAAAAATAATTGTCTAATAAATTATAAATTGGCGTCCTGAACCCAAAGGGAGAAAAGTCTACATGCCCCGGCTTTATTAAAATAATACTATATAAAACATAAAAATATACAGAGCAGCCCAAGGTAAGTCACATACAAGTCATATATAATAAATAAATAATAAGCAAAATTTAAAAATCTTATATAAATAAACAATTATATATATATATATATTTTATTTATGCAATAATTTTGTTCTGTAATATACGCTGTTTCCAAAAAAAATACGTTTTCTATAATTACCTTCTATTGCCAAAACATTGGCAGATTGATAATCCATAGAATGGCCTGCATAAAACACGTGTTCAGCTAAAGCACATCTGTCAGGATATAATCTACTGTAACTTTTATGAGAGGCGATTCGATTGGTTAGCGATCTTATTTTGCTGTGACCAATGTATTTCTTATTACAGATACTGCAAGGAATCTCAAACTATATTAGTTAACTCTTTAGTAGGAGTCTTGTCTTTGATCTTACTAAAAATTGAATTTATTGTAACACATTGTTTATTCGCAATTATTATATTACGTGGTTTAAATACTCCGGAAATTTTAGGTGTGATAGATTTTATATATGATAAAGAAATATATGTTGGAGATGTATTATTAGTAGTTATAATGTCACTGTTTTCTTCGTTTCGTATTATGTCATTAGTAATGTAATTTCTATTGTCAGAAGTATTATATAAAACATGTATCAAAAGATATGAAGCATATGAGTTATTATAGAAAAGTTTGTAAAGTATTTTTAGATTTTTATAGTGATATATTGGATTAGTAATTTATAGGACTCTATTTTTCATCTGTTTAATGAAAAATATATATAGAACTCTGAACTTGAAGGCATTACGCCACTCTTGAAGAAACCCAAGAAGGTCGAAACCGCTCAGTTCTCCATTCGGTTGCGAATCACTACAGATGTCTGTATCGACAAAAGGGTCGATCGACGTCACGTTCTTCGAAGGGAATGTAATTCAATATTCTGCGTGGTATTAGCCAGGAAAGTAATTGTTTTTCTCTTCGAAGAATGGTCAAGCTAATATGTCGAAATTTTTGAAATTTTGACTAAAACAGAGGTGCAGTAGAAAACCGAAATATAATTTTCATAATAGTATTTGAATGAGCCCAAGAGAGACAGGCGTCTTCCGAGTCGCAGTTCAGGCAGACGTTGCCACTATTTGAAGAAAGTTCTTAAACATGAGGAATAGAAGTACAACGTAAAAATAATCTTTTTCTATGTGACTCATAAATCGTAGCATTACATACATAACTGATTTAAGAAAATTCATGAATACATGTTAAAATTATTCGTTCTCGAATTTTTTATAAAATTTACAAAGTATTCACAAAGATAAAGAAATTTTAGAATTTAATATGACAACAACGCTTTCATCTTGATGTGTACGTTACGAGGTCATTGCACTATCAAAACTTTTTGGTTTTAGTTTAGGAATGCGTCGTGGTCGATTGCGCCGAATCCGGCCTGTTTCTGACTCGTGTAGGAACAAATCTTATACGAACCCAAAAGAAAAAGGAGATCATTAGAAAAAGGTGTGTTTTTTGCTAGCTTGAGCAAGTCTAAGCTCGTACACTTAACTGAACCGCGAACCGATAAACATGTATATTGCCATCAAACTAAACCCTTTTACAGCAAATAAAATAACATAAAACAAAATAAAATATATTATTGGGAAAGAAAGCTGGTAAATATTGGAAAAATGAAGACCTTTTTAAACCTTCTCAAACGTTGTTATTTATGTTGCCAAAGATCTATTTCTATTGGCCAATCAATATTCCTCACATTATTTTATTTGTATGTGTAAACTGAACAAATTTGCTTTATTCCTTTCTATTTTATTTTATGCTATTGTAATTTATTTTATTTGCTCTATAAACCCAACTGTAGTATTTTCATATATTTAGGAGCGTCTATTTGATATCAATCAAAAATGCGCCCTTTCACTATAATCACAAACGCTTTTTCGATTTCGACAAAGAAAAATTTTATTGTCAATAAATGTGTCATTATTTGTCGCCCCGGTTTACCGGTCCTAACGGCGGCCCTGTATATAAAAACCGAACTGAACTGTTACATTACGGAATAGATGTTAAGACGGTGATCCTTCCCTTTCATTAAATAATACTTAATTACCTGAAAAGAGTGGATAGATCACTGGACTTTCGATCAAGAATTTCATTTCCCACCTAGAGGGGAAATATTTTCTGATTATTATTTATGTAGAGATTATCCTCATAGTTCTAGGCCCATTATATCATTCACTGTTGTATTCTAATCAACAGTGCTGTTTCCTAGTGACGCCTACACAGAATATTCCATGCTAAATAACCTTAGCAATTGATTCAGATGACACAAACTTTCCTCAATTATTAAATTACTTTTTGTTTTTGAAAATGTGCTGTTTTAGGTGTAGGATGGAATCTGTACGAAATGCACGCACATCTACAACTCTACTCCACGAATACGCAGAAATAATTGCTCACAAATCACTGATAGATGCTAGAATAGCAGTCCTCAGTGGCGAATATGTACCCGAAGACTATAAGGATTCGAGGAATCGTCTTAGTTGCTGGTTAGAAAATGAAAAGTACTGGTCTCTAATAGAAGATGAGTCACTTCTACAAATAAACCAAAGTCTAGAAGCCGAATTCAACTGTATGGTTGAAAAATTCAGTAGGGATTGTTATGCCCTTTTGAGCCAACCTGAACTTGAAGTTTTAGGATACTTGAATGAAATGTCATCGAAAGTGAAAGATTTGCATAAGTCACTAGATGTACCTGTTAACTGCGAAGATTTAGTTTTAAGAAATTGGAGTGATGTTTGTCAGATGTGCCTTAATTTGAGAAATAGTTTAGAAGATATAAGAAAAGCAATAGAAGAAAATAATTCGTTTAAAAAGTAAGTCTAACTTTTACAATAGTACAATTTTTAAATTTCAGTTAGATTAGATCTACAAATATCTAGATACATCTTGGGAACTAATTGTGCACAATGATTCTAGTAGAAATAATCCAATATGTTAAAAAACATACCTTGTTTCACTAAGCCAAGTCTTCATTTATTTATTATTTATTTTTTTCTTTATTGCTGTGTTTTGTCAGAGCAATGTGAAATTTTAAACGTTGTCTAAATTGGTAGTTAATATAGTCCTTATACCCATACCCGTAATCTTTGAAGGCTCTTCTCTCTTCAGAGAACAATGGACAATCGACAAGTAGATGCTGCATTAATAGTGACACTGCCCAATGATAACGCTGAGGAACCAGTTCCTTCTGTGATTAAAACTGATGTGTTAATGCTGTTTATTTTGACGCGATTTCTTCAACGTGACGGTAATTTAAGATTGGTATGAATTTTAGGTTTGATGTTAAACAAATTTGGACTTAAATGATTCCATTGCCGTTGCCAGATTTCCCCAATAAACGTATGTTTTTTTAAGTTATGATCACAGTATGTAATATCTTTTACTGTTATTACATCAGGATTTTTGGATGCGAGGTTTGTGATTTTATCCATTTTTTCATTGCCAAAAATGCCAACATGTGACAGTATCCATAAAAATCTTATTTTGGGCGTTTCGGGGCTGCAATTCTTCTTTAACACTATGAAGAAAGGGGTTGTCTGGATAAATTTGCAGAAGACCTTGAAGAACACTCAGTTAATCAGTGATAATAAAAAAGTGTCTCAATGAAACGCACATTTTTGTGTGTATTGCAAACTCTTTGTCCGTGTAGATGCTACACTGTCTTGGAATTTTATAATGGTAGGCCATATCTTCAAAACATATAAGCCAGGCTTACTACTTTTTTCAAACAAAAAATTTCGAACAGAGCAAACTCAGCTGGAATATGTAAAATAAGTGGATACAAATGTTTGTTAAAAAACGCATTAGCTGAACGTTTGCCACTGCAGAGGGGTGGGGGTGGAAAGGGTCGAAAAACGTTTTTTTGCGATTTCCAGCATAATAGTTGTATCGAAAAAAGTTGAATAGAAAAGGTATAGATAATTAAAAAATACACAACTTTTGTTTAGAACATTTTTTCACATAACCTCAAAATTTTGGATAAAATCGCAAAAAGCTGATTTTTTAGTTTTTAACTTTAACCTAACCAATAAAAAATCTTTTATAATTTATTTTTCAGTGTTAGAAAACTAATTCAAATTATAACAATACGAACACAAATTTGTGCATTTTAATCCATGCGTTTTACAACTTCATCTTAATGTCTTACACATTTTTTTACAGCTACAAGATATCTTTTTTAGCAAGTATTCTGGAATTAATTTATCTCGTTTACTTCAGCAACAAAATTTCTTCCGATTGTATTTTCCACCCCCAATCAGTAGGATTATTGTTGTGTAGCTGCTACTCCTGTCTGTTTTTCTCTGATTTCTAGTTTAGAAGACGGTTTTGTAGCTACTTTTTATATATTTCGAACCGCAAATCGTGTAGTGATTGATGTTTTTTATCGTTATAGAGAGAAATAATGAATCTACCCATTTGCCATTTGTAGCGACTAACTCTCTGTCAGATGTCTTTTATGATGAAAATGCTGACAGAAAGTGAGTCGCTGCAAATGGCTGTAGATTAATTAGTTCTTTCTATAACGATAGAAAACAGCTTTCACTACACGGGTTACGGATAGAAATGTATAAAAAATCAGCGACTAAATCGTCTTTTCAACTAGAAAAACTACCACCGACAAAAGGAGCACCTACATAACACTCGTTCAGAACCTACCTGCAACTACAAAAATAGTTAGGGAATAACAATAATCCTACTGATTGTGGATGTAAAATATCATCCGAAGGAATTTTATTGCCGAAATATAAATAAATAAATTAATTCCTGAATGTTTAAAGTATTTGTCTGGTGAGCAGGTAATTAAATAATACGATAGATGACTTGGATGTTTTATTATAATACAACTATAATTCTTTTTTTGACATCTCTTGTTGTTGCCGCCATACCTTGGATCAGATGACAAGTGACGCAAGGCATTTCTTCGCGTCGCATCACTTATCAAACACCTCCCTTTCAAAGATCGAATACCTTCCTAGGCTTTATACAACGCCCAGATCTTGTAGTTACATTTTGTTCATGTATTTCTACATTAGGGCACAGATTAGAGAAAGAACAGATACGAATCCCGGTAAAACATCAAACGATTTTCAACTCCGTCTTCAATGACCTCGGACCTTTAACTCGGTATGGCCGCGATGTTGCCAGTTTAAAATATTTTCTGAATTTCTAACCAAATTGCAATGTTGACTCGGGGACAATAACAATTTCCAGTGCCGGATCTATTTTTTTTTGGAAATTTACACTAAATCTTTAAAATTGGGCCATGAATTAAAACAATAACCATAACCGAATATATATTCATGTATTTATTTAATACCTATGTGTACATTCTTATGATTTGTTATAAATAGTCATTACTCTTGGGAGATTAATTAATAAATACATTTTTAGATAACACAAATCACTACAAAAATTCATCAAATTCCAAATAATTCTCAATTTATCATTTATTAAAGGAAATACAAACGGGATGAGCCAAATACGGTATTCAATAACATATCAATTATACAGTATAAATTGGTAATTGTAATTATTGAAACTAAATACTACGAAATTAAAACATAATTTTGTTATTAAGATACAGCTTTTTTAGCTTATTACAAAATGTAAAGAATTTGTCATGGAATATATCAATATCAACATGGTTATAGACTGAGTAGAAGGATTTACAACACCTACGCAAGGGAGAATTTTGATAATAATTTGTAGCACTAAAGTTAATATCAAAAACTTTAAAAATATTAAATTTAACGAGGCAGGCAATCTCGTTGGAAGATTATTAACAATTTTACATAAAAATTGATTTATTGATTATAAATTGAGTAAAATAGACAGTTTTCTAATTTTCTTTGGCTGGAACTTAAAATCTCTATTGCTAAATTTCAGCAAATAAAAAATCCTTAATCGGATGAACAATTTTTTTAAATATTCGTGACGGAAGCGTTCACAAGGATGTGTAAATTCTGTAGCTGTTGATATCATATATAAATTATTTCCAACTGAAGGGTTCGGCAAATATTTCTCTATGTTTGTGAAAAAAAGGCATTCTAAATTATAAATATATTGACAAAACGAGTCCTCGGGTGTTTTGAGCTTTCCAAATACTAAGTTCTTGTCATATGCTTTATAATGAATAAACATATTGGTGAAGTCCAAAACTTGCGTATTTGTAGAAAATTGTTGACAAACATCACATGAATGAATTTTTAGACACTTACCAATAAGATATCCAACCACATATTTAAATGCGTTTTGTTCTGGCAATGGATTTCGATGATAATCACAATTAGTGACTCTGAAATTTGCGGAAAATTGGTTAATGGCAATAGGAGTTTTAATAATCATAGATGTATTAGTGTTGGTCTGCGCCAAACAACATAATAAATTTTCAAACTGATCTTCACAATTCATGAAAGATGAATTGAAAAAGTTGATAAAAAATAATTTTTTAAATGCACGTGAAAACTGAATGGGGGTAGGGTTGGTAGCATTTCCACTTTGTTGTCTAATACTACCAAAAAAGTTTTCAAGACAGTCTTGATTTAGACGTCTTGTTAAAATAAATTTAAATTTTTTTGATTTTAAATATGCCCATATTTCTAACAAGGAATTAATTGTAATTTTCCACCCTTTAATAAATTTGCAATGGTTTGTAATATTTCTCCCTGCAATGCTCATAACACTCATGTTATTTAATATTTTAATTGAATCATTTAAAAAATCAATTTGGTGTATTTCCCCGGAAAATTTTTTGTTATATAGTTTGACATTGTTCAATGAAGAAGAATTGAAAATATCAAACAATTTGTCAGCATGTGAAATAAGTGTGACTGTATCTGAAGCTTCTTGAGGTAAGCGTTTTAACGATACATACGTTTCTAAGCTGGCTGCAACGGTAGCACTCAATACTTGAGTTGCAAATTTTACTCGCATTTTTTCAAAATTTGTAGGTTTTATATGCGATTCTGTAAGCTTTGGAGCTAAACGATTTCGAAGCAATTTATCTTTTTCATAAAATTGAACTATATATTTCCAGGATGTTTTTTTATTGTCCCAGCATATTTCATTAGTCAGCATATTATTTCTTATTGCCTTAATAAGATGTGGGGGATCGAAATAATAAAATAATTTTTTTCCACCCAAAGTAAAACTTGGTTTTTGTGGAGTCACACCCAAATGTTCTGAAAGTTCTACAAAGTTTGAACCCATATCCCCATATCAGAAATTAAAACAATAACATCAAGACCAATATTCCCTAATTCTATTAAAAAAATTTCTAGCATTGCTTTTATTTGCAACACAGATGCAGTTGTAGAAGTAAATGCATATCCTAATGGTTGTTTCAATTATTTTTCAGTCCTCTAGCCATAATAACAAAAGCATTATTTGCTATATTATTGGTTCTATTTGTACCATCATCCTCAAACTCAATAACACAATCACGACCAAAGTTATAAAATAAATTACTTTTCAACGATATTTCATCTATTGTTAAAGCACAAATACGATCTTCAGCCTCCATATGGTCAATTTTTAATTTTAGTAAATCAAATAATTGTTTGTTGAAACCAGCAGTAAAATGTGCGTTCTCCGTGAATTTTTGTAAACTCCTTACAGATGGCAGTGAAAAAGATTTTTGTAAATGTCTGTATGCCTTTGGCCCAAGAAAATATAAAGATAGAGAAAATTTTTTAAACTCTTTTGAAAACCTTTGACCTTTTGCAGTTCTGTTCATATTTCTTATTTGTGCTTTAACAAAATCTCTTAAGTCAGATGGTAGAAACTTATCACACAAAAGATTAAAATCTTCTACATTTAATTCTTTAGGTGCTGTGTTCAGTGCGTCGATCTCTTTTCATCAACATCTTATTTTCTGCCTTAAGTTCTTCAATTTTCCTTGCCATGGCAATTTTTCGAGGGCTGCTTGAAGACAAACTTTGGGGAGTTTGGGTTTCAACAGGTGATGACTCTGGAAGTGGTATTAAAACTGGTAGAGTTGCTGGGTGCACTAGAAAGATGAAATAAACTTATATATAGATGTTATTGCTGCTTACACTAAGTGTATGGAGACTTTCAAGAGTAGATATGAGATTATTTGTTAGTTTTCAATATACTGTGGAATTAGCTAGAAACAGTAAGTTTCATTTAAAACAGTATAATTTATTATTTTTATTGCTTTAATGGAAGAAACATATATTATCATTTTTATAGTGAAATATTTGTGTATTATGACATATCGTAACCAAGGCAGTAGTATTCAATATTGTCTAAATCAGAAAAAAAATCAAAAATCAAATAATAATGAATTAAAAATAGGAAAATTAGTTAATAATAGTCAAATTAAAACATTACCTGTAATATCTTCAAGAATTTTAATTTTCTTTGAAGTGCATGGCAACTCGTCTTCATTTTTTTCTTTTTGTTGGTGTAGGGATAGCTGAAGAAAAATAACGAAATATGTAACATTCAAAAGTATTTAATATAAAAATCCCACAATACTCAAAACTTACCGGGCTCATGCTTGTTTTCGAAATCGTTAGGGACAGCTAATCCTAGTAAGGATAACCTCTGTGAGTTCACGAACATTTCTTTTGCAAAGTGGTCACTACAAATACGACGTGTTTTATTCAGATATCCACTTTCAACACCGACTAAATCCGTTCTGCCACAAGCTTGAATCCATAATTTGCATCTGAAAATGTTACTTGTAATTAGATCAAATTAAGCTAATAGATCTTTCGTTATAAATACTTTGTTTAATTAATGGACCCGTACATTTATACTCTAGTACTTTTACAAGGTGTATCAATCAATGACAAATTCAAATTAATACTTACATACTCTCATCCTTTGGAAATCGGAAGAACTTTATTTTTCTTTCCGAATAAAATTTATTTGGATAGTCTCTGTATGAACAATACACTCCGCCGTGATGTTTATTCATTTTATAAGAATAACAGTCTATACCACTATATTTTTATAGTTAATATTACCACAACGCACAATCGATTAGTCAAATAACACAATTAATATCGCCGATTGAACACCTTCAAACAATTAAGCAGACAAAAATGGCGTTATGTATTTTGAGCCAAGCCGTCACCACAGATTAGAATCTGTGCCGTCACCGTTATTGTGCATGGTTGCCAAAGATATGATTTGTGAAAAAAAGTATATATTTATGGTATGATTTTTATACATTATAATTTTTTAAATTGTATAATTCTTTTGATGTTAATAAAATTGATTTAAAACAAGTGATTGTCGAATATTTGTATCTGTATAACTATCACACTTAACAATAATGCTTATAAAATATTTGACCAATGATCGTAAATTGAAGGAAATATTATGCAAATTGACAACCCTGTTGAAAAATTTCGCGCAGCGGCCCGAACGGAGTCGACATACGACGATGGACATTTAAATGGGTATGTCTACCCATCTCTCTCTCTTTTTACTGTTCTCTGTCAAGCTTTCGTATCTGTTCTTTCTCTAATCTGTGATTAGGGTTCAATACTAAGTCCAAATATCTCTCCGACAAATTTAACTCCTTATCCTCTACAATATCTACATTATCATGCGTTTCCACATCATTGTGATTTTCATATATATTTACATTGTTTTCAGGTATGTTTCCATTGTTTTCCTGATGAGGTAAGTCTTGTATCAGCTCAGGGTACAACTCAGGCTGTAGCACTCTGTGGTTATCGGTATTGTTAACTACTGATAATTTCATTTGATAACTGTTACGCCGAATAACCTTCTCGTTACTCAATTTTTTAACCCAATATGACCTAGGTTCATCTGCTGCTTTTGAAACAATTGCTTTTTCCCAATATTGTTCATTTTTAGATTTAATTACTACATTATCCCCCCTTTTAAAATCTATGGTACGTTTCCGGCTCGTTTTATCATAATGTGACTTAATTTGGACCTTTTGTTTACATAAGTATGTATAAATGTGGTTTTGGACTTTAGGTTCCAAGTTTACGCTGCTTGTTGGTAGTTGCCCTCTAACGTTTCTACTCTGTAATATTTGAGCAGGAGATACTTTTAAAAACGTTATAGGTGAGTTATTGTATTCAATTACTGCATTTCTGTAATCGGTTTTCTCTTCGTCACATTTTTTTAGAATTTGTTTGCAAACACTAACGGCTTTTTCGGCTAGTCCATTACTTTGATGGTGATGGGGTGTGAATGTTTGGATTGTAATGTCATGTTGTTTATAGTAATTTTTACACTTATTGGAAATAAATGGTAGGTTGTCAGCTATTAGTGTCTCAGGATAACCAAATCTTGTAAAGACGTTTTGCATAGCATTAATAACTGACTCGGAAGTCTTAGAATTCAACTGGCTTAGCTCAATCCAGTGAGAGAATTGATCTATTATGATAAGGTACGCTTATGAACCATATTCTAGTATATCTGTCGAGACTTTATTGAAATTTAGTTTGGGAACGCTGTGTGGTAATAAAGGTTCTTTGTAATTACTTGGCATAAATTTTTCACATATGTGACATTGTTTAATAAACTCTGAAATATCTGAAGTCATTTTGGGCCAAAATAAATGATATTTTGCTTTATTTATGGTTTTATTTATCCCTAAGTGGCCTTTATGTAAAGTTTTAAGAATTAACCTTTTACAGCTTTTTGGGATTATCAACCTGTCATTATAGAAAAGCAGACCATTTTCTACATATATGTCGTTTCTCAAATTAAAATACTGTTTAACACAATTTGATAATTTGTTTTCATTTGGCCACTCGTTATAATAAAAGTCTATTATCTTTGTAAGTATTTCATGGCGACTTGTTTCTCTTCTAAAGAAATATTTTTTATCATTACTCATTGGTAAGTATTTTGATACTGTATGCACCATTTCATGCATTTGTGTATCAAGACTATTTGTGATTTTTAGTGGGGACCTAGATAACATATCTGCAAAATGGATGTTTTGCCAGGGACATAAATAACATTCAAATCATATTTTAATAGTTTGATTCTTAGACGCTGTAGTCTTACTGAACCAATTTTGCCAATAGGTTTTTTCATTATGGATACTATTGGTTTATGATCACTTTGTACTGTGACCTTGTAGTGGTAAATGAACTCATGGAATTTTTGCGTACTATAGTATATTGCCAACATTTCTTTTTCTGTCTGGCTATAATTTAGTTCATGATTGTTCATGTTTCTAGACGCGCACGCTACTAATTTTAATATGTTGTCATATTGTTGAAAAAGACAACATCCGATACCATTTTTAGAAGCGTCACATTGGATTATTATTTTTCTGTTTGGATCAAAAGGAACAAGTGCTGGAGATTTAGAAATTATATCTTTAATTTTATTGAGAATATTTTGATGTCTAGGCATCCATTCAAATTCTATATCTGCTTTTAAAAGTTCACATAAAGGATGCATGTATTCTGCCATGTTAGGTATATATTTTCTAACATAGTTAATAGATCCTAAGACCCTTTGTAATTCTAACTTGTTTTTTGGGCTTTCCAGCTTGCAGAACGACTCAATTCTACATGGGTCTATTTCCATACCGTATTGTGATATGATTTGACCCATAAATTTAACTTTATTTTGATAATATTGTAATTTGCTTTCATTGAATTTTGCATTTACCTGCCTAGCTCTGTCTACTATTTGTTTAACTGCTAAATCATGTTCAGTTTTATTATTACCTGCAACTATCATATCATCATGAAGGATTTGTACATTGGGGATGTTTGAGAAGTGTTCCTCAACTACCTCTTGGAATAAATCGTGTGAGTTAGATAATCCATATGGTAACACCGCATATCGGTATGTACCAAATGGTGTCGAGAAACAACATTTCCATGATGAATCTTCATCTAATTTCAAATGATGGTAACCTTCTGACATATCGAAAACCGAGAAGTATTTTTTACCTATTAAATTACTACATATCTCTTCAATGTTAGGAACAACTCGCGGCTTTCGGATTATTTGTCGATTTAGATCAGAAGGATCCAAGCATAATCTAATCTGACCATTAGTTTTTTCTACCAATACTACACGGTTAATACTAGCACGGGGGTCTATTTCATCTACTTTTATAATTGCTTTATTTTTTTAACTAGCCTATTTAACTCAGCGTCTACCGCATTATGTATTGCTAACGGTATTCGATTTGGTGGGTGGCTTACTGGTTCAAAATTTTCTTTCATGACAATTTTATATTCTTTTGAGAACCTACCAAAACCATTAAAGATATCCCTATTTGCTTTTATGAATTCAAGTTTTTCATTTTTACCCTCTGACTCTTTAAAAATTTCTTTATTTTGATCTGCAGAGTTTATTCTTTTAATTAACCCTAATTTTATGCTTGCTACACCTGATTTGCTTCCTGAGCTATTACAAAATCTTCATAAATTTCTTTATCTTTATATTTACACAGGAGATTAACTGTACCTTCAAACCCTTGCAAAATACAATTTGTTTCTCTAACTTTAAATTGTTTGTTAACTTTTCTGAAAATTTTATCTGGCAATATGCTTACATCAGCACCGGTATCAATTTTAATTTTTATGTTATGACCTTCAAGTTCAATACTTTCTGAAAAATATTTCTTACCTTTACTTAGTTCACTTATATTGTCTATAAAAAATATATCATTGTCTTGCTCTACTGTCTTCACATTTTTAATTCTACATGCACTGGCAAAATGGTTAAGTCTCCCACATTTATTGCATTTCTTGCCAAATGCTGGGCATTCTCTTGAACCATGAGTTTTTTGACATCGCCTGCACTGGAATTTCGTATCGTTGTATCCACTTTTTTGATTGTTTGTGTATATTTCACTGTCTTTATTTCTTAAGATTTTTGGTTTCAGGTGTGTAGTGATGGACCTTCCTGGTCATTATTATGGAACTGTTTATTTTGTTGCTTACTTTGCTCACTTGTCCTGCAACATTTGATAGCTTTGTCAAGTGTGAGGTTATCTATTCGTAGTAATGCTTCACGGGTTGTGGAGTCCCTTATTCCCATTATAATTTTATCTCGCAAAGCCTTGTCTTGAGGGGTTTCCTCTGGGTCTGCTGCATTGTAATTGCATGATTTTATTAGTAGTTTACATTCAGTTAGGAAGTGCTCGAAACTTTCTCCTTTCTGTGTTCTTTTTAGGAAGTTGTACCTTTCAAAGGTTTCATTTACTCTTGGGTTTACATAGTCCTCAATTTTTTGTATTATAGGGTCATATTTACCTTCCTCTTCTGGGGTTACTTCAAAAGTAACCATAATTTTAGCAGATTCGGCCCCAATTAAGTTTCTTAATATGGCCAGTTTTAGTCTGTCTGCAGATTCGTGCTGTCCTGTCGCAATTAAGTAATCTTCGAATGACACTTTCCAAAACTTCCATTCGGTACATGCATTCTCCCCTTGTAGGTTAAAATCTGGGGGAAGCTTTACCGGTCCTGCCATCGCCATTGTTCTCTAGTTTGGGGGCCGACTCGATTATTTCATCAACTTTATCAAACCGGATTTTATTGAACCTGCCACCTTTTTTCAGACTCTGTTGCTATGTCTTGGCTGCGCCATGTTTAAAGTATTTGTCTGGTGAGCAGGTAATTAAATAATACGATAGATGACTTGGATGTTTTATTATAATACAACTATAATTCTTTTTTTGACATCTCTTGTTGTTGCCGCCATACCTTGGATCAGATGATGACAAGTGACGCAAGGCATTTCTTCGCGTCGCATCACTTATCAAACACTGAAGATGTTCTAAAAAAGGTATCTTGTAGCTGTAAAAAACTTGCAAGACATTAAGATGTAGTTGTAAAAAGCGTTGATTAAAATGCACAAATTTGTGTTCGATGCAGAAGATGATATCCAAGCAGAAACAGAGAATGCACAGCTAGAAAAAACAGAACACCGAGTAGAAGAATAAGAAGAAGACGATGGGAATGATAATGGAGAAGATGAAGAAAATGATAATGATGAAGAAGAGATACAAAAGAAATTGAAATTTTTTGCTACTAAATAAATATTACATTTAACAAACATTATTTATTATTATTTCCTATACATACTTTCTCATTCAACTTTTTTCGATAAAACAGGGATTCACGCTGTAAATTGTAAAAAACACGTATGTAGCGCACCGTTGTGCATTATGTTTCACACTGTTAGCGGCGACTGAAACGTATCAAAACTTCTCAACAGTATACCTGCCAAAGTTTTTACTTTATTTTATATGTAAGGGTCTTAAAGTTTAGGAAATGTCCTCCTCCTTAAAGTTCCGTTGGAATAATTCAGTATTTTTAATAAATAATTCACGTTATAGCCCGGGAAAGAGAAAAAACATGGTTTTTTCCACACAAAATATTCAGTTTTTCGTAATTTTAACGATTTTTTTTGCTTGAAGGTATATGTTTTTATTATTTTATATGAAAGTAGAAATCTTTGCGAAAAAAACGAGCCTGATGAAGTATGTAGGGTGAAAAAGAAACTTTTTTATCCTACACTACTCGAAAACCCAATTTTCGTGGCTCTATCGGGACGATAAAGTAGGTATGTGCACGGCCAGGCGAGAAAAATTAAAAAGAATGGCTAGGCACCATTGACATATTATACTAGTGGACTGGCCTACGGTAATAAACGCTGTAGGATAAAATGCGGAAGAGACTAGAAAGAGAAAACCTAGAAAGAGATGGAGCTAGGTGTGGCAGAAAACACGGAGAAAGCATATAATGGGTGCTTATAAAATTATTTTCTTATTAGTAAAAGTTGTTGTAACTGCATTAAATGCTTCAAAGTATATTTTAATTTTATAAACAAATAACAGACTATGTTTTATTAATATCTTTAATATTATTTTAAACCCAAATAACACAAACAAATAACTAAACAACCATTAAAAAAATCATTTTATTACGTATAAAAAGAAAATATACAATTATTATTGTTATACATTACGAAAAAGACAATGCATTTTCATAAAAATATATTGTTACGTGTCTATTTATACAGTGTGGTCATATAAGTGTGCAACGTGGAATTCTTTTTATTGCTCAGTAAAAATTCAAATATTGCTAAAAGTTGGTGCATGTTCGATAATCAAATTAGATGCATTCAGAATGGTTGCAAGTCAAACAGGGTAGGTCAAAAAATAGTCCAAAATAAACTAAATGGATTTTTGTGTAATATTTATTCATTTTTTTATATTTACAAACAGTTGGGTTGGTAATTTTCAAAAATTTCTTTCACTTTTCTGGAAATTCTAAATCACTCTCCTCAAAATCTCCAAAGACTATTGGATCTCATTTTTTTCTAAAAATAGAAAAAATGCATAATTGAAGGTATTTTTTTAAATGGTCAACTACTTAAGAATCAGTAGGTCTTCTTACCTTGCAACTTTTTTTTCCACACTCAAATATGTTTTTATTTCATTGGATAATATGTTATTGTTTACTGGATCTTCTGGCTTATTAACTTCTGGTACATATAAATCGACTTCCATAGATTCCACTTCAGGAATTATATCAGTAGTGCATCCTGCAACAGCATCCCCCCCTAAAAATGTACACTTAAGTATATTAAAAATGTAATATAAAAAGTATTCGAATGTTTATATTAAAAATATTATTTTCAATTCAAATTTTTGAAGAAAAGCACCTTCATCTTGGTTTACATTAAGTATTCTTGTTACGGGTTTTCTCTTTTTGATAACTTTGATCAAATGAGCAGAAAAATCAAACTGTGATGGAATTGCTGTCTTTTTTAATACCCGATTTCCGTGAACATTTAATACCTAGTCATCAACTCTAAAATGCTTTTCACAAGTAACAGCTGTATCACTTGGCTTATAATTATCTCTTCTAACAGCGTGTAACCATTACTTAAATTGCGATCTTTTGGAAATCTATAAAACATGAAAAATATTTTTAATCATCTTAATAAACATAACTTATATAAAATTTATTGTTTATTTACCTACCTGTGAAATTTTATTTTCTCGCCTTTTTTCAACCTTGTAGTACAAGTATAAGATGAACACGATCTCATTTTCAAATATTTCTCAAAATTATTTAAAATATATAACAAACCTTCAGGCAGTAACATATAAAACCATACCATAACCATACATTGAAAAATATTTTTGCCACAACTAGCGCTATCCTTCTCGATCTTTCTCTCTCGCACTGCGATGGCATCAATTGTGTGGTAGGCGGGCCAGTCCATCAGTCAAAACAACTTCACAAAAATTACACTAGATGGCACCTGTCATATACTATAATTGATGCACTTCAATATTAATATTTTTTACAATAGCTGTGGGGCAGCTTCTGCAATATTGCCATAACCGTTGTACCATTTAATTTCAATTATAATATTTAATTTTAATTTGTTCGTTACTTGTTGTTGCTAACTTATTGCCAGCCTACGTAACTTCCTGTCACATAACAAGCACAAGTGTCATAATATATATTCATGCACTTGCTTCTTCTTTTTCATAGCTACAAAGGAGTGTCTGTTGGTGTTACAAACTGAGCGTTTTATTGTCACCAACACCACCCCTATTATAAATGACTACGCGGCAGTCACTTTTAAATTTCAAATTATGGCTTTAGAGGAAAACCAGCATTTTCGCGCCTAGGTACACAAATAGCTATTTCCGGGGCTTTTAAAAAAATTGAATTTCTGAAAAAATAATTCAGTTAACGCATACAAAAAATTTGCGTATTTGGGATATAAATAGCTATAATTGTACCAATTTTCATAATGATAATGATGATGTTTTTGGTGATGTTAAAAATAAAAAACGAAAAAATCAGTTCTTTGCGCTTTTCTCCAAAATTTTGAGGTTATGTGAAAAAATTATCTAAACAAAAGTTGTGTATTTTTTAATTATCTATAACGTTTCCATTTGATTATTTTCGATACAACCGGAAATAACAAAAAATCGTTCTTTGTTGATAGTTATTAGATTATATATATATATATATATATATATATATATATATATATATATATATATATATATATATATATATATATATATATATGTTGGTACCACTTAAGTTTGTAGTGAAAAGTCATCCCTAAAAGAGTTATTGAATCTACTTGCTTCTGTTCAGTGTTCAGTGTTATTATGGCAATAACAATTAGCTATCATTATTTGTGGTTTAACAAAGTCGTGTAAATATTCAGGGTGTTTCCAAATAAGGTAGCCCCGTTACTAGGATACGTAGAAAACCGTAAAATAAGTTGGGTTTGGTCAGTAATAAATTCTTGTAACGGCATCCGTTTTCAAGATACAGGGTATTGAAAAAAAAATTACACACATATGGCTTCCAAAACTTATTTGTACAAAATTTCATCAAAATGTTGCCCGTAGTTTTGAAATTATCGTAAAAAATATGTATAATTTTTTTCAATACGAATCGTAACCAATGCCGTTACGATTTTTTACTGAGCAAACCGAACTTATTTTGCAGTGTTCTACACACCTTTTTTTGAAACCCTGTATACATAGGAATTCAACGATCAGAACTAAGCTTAAACTTATGAGTGGATACCATATAAAATTTGGCAAAATGCATAACGAGAACTGCAGATATTGCGATTAAGCAACAGTAAAACGTCAACTCCATTCTGCAAATTATATATATAGTCAAATAACTCTTCTACCACATTTTGTTGTAGAAGTGATATTTTTAGGTACTCTTTTATAAATTTTTCCACTTGTTTCTTTCAGTGGCCAGCTTTTTAGCTTCCATCAAAGTTTTTCCTTTCCACTGTAATATTTCCCTTATTACATCATCCCAAGTTTTCCTGGGTCTACCTCATTTTCTATTCTTTTGAATTTTCGCTCCCCATATTCTTTAAGTTAGTTTAGTCTCCTCCATACTTTGCAAATTTCCTCATCACCCCAGTTGTCTTTCCTCAATATACTCCAATAATAACTGTATTTCCAGTTCTTCTCTTATTATTTTGTTTCTTATCATCTTTTTTTATTACTCCTCTTATTGGCCTTAGATACTTCATTTCAACTGCTTGTATTTTGCTCTGCGCTGTGCTATTAAGTATTCAAGATTCACAGCCATGTGTTAAGAATGGCCTGTAAACAGATTTAAAGACCTTTATTTTAGTTGTCCTTGAGATTTCCTTTTTATTAATCAACTTTGTATTCATATAATATAGATGAATTGCTTTTTCAACTCTTTATTTATTTCTTGAGTTCCACCCTGATCTACCTCTACTCCAAGATAGTGAAATGATTCCACTTGTTCTATACTTTGATCTTCAATATGTATTTTTATCTTTTCTGATTTATCACCAATTACCATAGCATATTCCTGCTCATTTTCATACCATACTCCTTTAATATTTCATTCCATATGTTTAGGTTTTGTTGTAGTTTTTTTTTTCACTTTGCCTAAATATGACAATGTTGTCAGCATAGGCTTCATTTTTTATTCCAACCTACATTTATTATTTGTTTTCTTTATGATTTCATCCATGAGCATGTTGCAAATGATATTGATTGTAATAATGAGTAATTTTTTAAGGTACAATAGTTTAGAAGATGAAAGACCTGCATACCTAAGAACTGAATACCTTACACAAGTAGAAAACTTGCGAGCAACTTACAGAAGAGCTTTGGCAACTTGTAAGGATCGACACAAGGAAGAAGATATGGAGAGGTTGCAACAACTTTGCGAAAGAGTATTATCAGCTATGGAGCAGTGGCATTTACGAACAATTCACGAATTGCGTGATGCGCATGCTCAGGAAGTTGAATTGCTTAAACAGGTAATTATATATAGTTAGTTTTACTTAACATCGGGGTAAGCAAATATTATACTAAACAGTTTCTGAATTATTTTATTTACAAACAACATAACATTATAATGAAGGTTGATTGAAATCATGTCCAACCATGTAGATCAAATTAGTTTTTGCATAGGACATTATTGAGCTGTCAAAGTATTTCAATTTTATTTGAACTGTTATTTGCCAAAAACTGCATCTGTTAAGATGGTGCCAAGAAATGTATAGTATTAGTACAAACTTTTTGTTCAGATTTAAAATCCTTCCTGGGAAAATACCTTGAAACTATCTCTCTTCTCTTCTAGCCGTTTTCTATCCTTTGGATATAGACCTCCCTCATATTTTTCCAGTTTTCCCTGTTCTGTGCCACTTGGTACCAGTTAAGTCCGGCTGTTCTTTGATGTCATCATACCATCTTTGCAGTGGTCTGCCGGTGCTTCTTTTCTCCGCACCAATTAGTTGTATTTCGGGCAACATTTCCAACCCAGTTCCGTTTAAGTCTACCTATTTGTGGTGTATCCACTTTGTTTAAATATTTGTCCTTTTAATAAAACTCATGTTTATTCCCAACAACTTTAATGCCTATATCTTAGCTACGATAGATACATTATATTCTATTTGGTGTTTTTCCGATAGCGGTTGAAAGCAGACTAATTTGTTTTCTCTTTGATCCTAATGAGCATGTGCTCTTAAGGTTAGACACTGTTGCCAGATTAATAATATCTCCGATATTACACTATTCGCATCGCTATATCTTCAACCTTTGTTCTATTTCTTATCCACCCATTGGTTTTATGATCTTTAAGCGATATTCCTAGCATTTTTTGTTCTATTGATCTTTAGTGTATCTTTAATTTGTTTAGGATTTTATTTGTTAGAACCCATGTTTCACATCCGTAAAACTATACAACCCCTTAATCACGCACCATTCACTTGACAATCCTGCAATACCATAAAGTCCACCTGGCCAAAACCTGCCTCGTCCTTTTAACCCTAAAATTACTCTTTTCTTCTTACTTTTTTTTATACACCCTTAATCGTTAATAAAATCATATTTTCAGTCCCCTTCTCTCTCTCTCTCTCAACCTCGCAATGAGAAACATATATTAAAAATTCTCTTCAAGACAACCCTTAAAATTTTCAATTCATCTTAAACGGTCAAACAGCCATCATAATCTTCTTATAAACGTAAAGTAAAAGTTAATAATTGGCGTGTTAAACACATAACAACACATACAATAAAAAGTAGGTGTTCAACAACTTCAACAAGTATTTTTATTACAAAAACCGTACCTTTAATCATCAAATACTCAAGCGTTGGGTAAAGAACTGGCAGCAAAATAAAATCAAGTGATAAACGAAAACTCATCTTTAACCAACCCATCTTGCTTCACTTTTATTTCACTCAAATCTAGTAAAAAATATCCTGATTCCATAAAAAATATTATACAATTGAATTAATGAATGAATTAAATAGGCGGGCGGCTAATGCCAGGCAAGTAGGCCCCCTCTGACCCTTTTTACCATTCCCCAGTTTGTTCCCCCTTTGCTTCACTCGCGCAGTCTCGTTTCAAAACGCCTCGACCTACCTAGAAAAGGCATGATGTCTTTCAGGGAAAGGGAATGTAGTTCTTCTTCAATTCTTTCCACGCCAAAGATTTCATTTCTAAGCTGCGTGTATACCTCACATGTGCCGAGAAAGTGGCGAACATATTCCTCCTCCCCACAATCTAGGTCTGAAATAGTCATTTACAGATGCAAGTGTCTTCTAAGTTAGCAATAGCCAGTCAATGCACCAATTATCAGGCGTAGCTGCGATCTGGGTTTATCCAGCAGCCACCATGTTCATCTGCCCGCTCGTTGCCTTAGATCCCGCTATGCCCCTTTACCCACAGTAGGGCAACTTCTCGTTCTGAAGCCAGGCTTCTTGGAAGACTGTGGAGTGTCTACCCAGAGCATCTCTTTTGCACTCATATGTCCTCTATCGGGACACCTGCTCCGGACCTTCCTTCCATGCGGGAACCGTCTGTAAAACACACGATGCTCCCGGGTGGAAATTCAACTTGTTAATTGTTCCACTACTCTCTTGGCGAAATTATGACTTTAAACTTGTTGTCTGTCCTCACTTTGTTTTTTTTTGGAACGGCTTTGATAATTAGAAATGGAAGCTCCGTTTCTGTTCTTTTGGCTATTATTTTGTGTCCTTCGCCGCCCCCTTTCCAGTACCCGTTGTCCCGCAATTTTACGAAGGCCGCCATCGCGCTCATAATAATCCATATGAACAGAGGCGGCAATCCTAGGAGGACATCAACCGCTGGTGTGGGTGTTGTCCTAAAAGCTCCTATAATTTCTAAGCTCGTTACTCTCTGGTCATGCGCCAACTTGTGCTTCTCCACAGCCGACCATCAGACCCGGCGCCATATTGGATCCTCGGTCTTATGACCTTAGTGTAAAACCAATGGAGGATCATGGGATTTACTCCCCCACGGCTTGTCGCAGCTGCCACAGGGTGATTATTGACTTGCTGATAGCTCTGTCAATATGTGGTTTCCAGGTTACCTTCTTCTTGTCAAGCAGTACTCCTAAATATTTGGCCTCCTCCCGAAATTTTAGGGGTGTGCCAAATATCTTGGGTGGCTTTGCATTTTCAACTGTTCTTCTTGTAAACAAGACAATCTCGGTTTTTTTGCATTAACCGAGAATGTTTTTTCATTGCAGCATCTTTCGATGATATTGCAAGCCACTTGCATGTGCTCGCATACCGTGGTTATGAACCGGCTTATTACTAGCACCAGTCATCCATCGTCGGAGTATGCTTACGCATAGAATCTTTCTTTCGTTAGTCCTAATTCTATAAAACAAATTTATACCATTAATGGAAAGCATAAATGTCCTGTGTTTAATGTATTGAATGGTTGTGAAGAAGTGTGTACAGGCCAAGGAGTAGTTGTTACTCATGAAAATGGTTTTTGTTACATGCTACATTTGTTATAGAATGTATCAGCAGCATTCCTTAGATTTCCCCCATCAGTTAAACATAAAATGTGTTTGTAAAAACATTTCTATGGCATATTTGTTGCCGTTAACAAAAAAATGTGTAAAAAGTGTTAATTTATTGTAGAGGGGCAACAAAAATAGGTTTTAACTAATTTATAGGTTGAGATGTAGATACGAATTTTTTTCGACATAGAAGGGTTGTTTGAAAAGTTTGCAACCCATCAAATAAACATAACATTTTTTCTTAAAATTCAATTTTATTATTCAACATGGTTTCCTTTATTCACGTATTTCCCATGAAAAGCTCAGCCATCTTCATGTTTAGGTCGCAAACTTATCCACAACTTTTGCATCTAATCCTTTAATAAGTTTTCCAGTTAGTGATAGTTATCAATTTAAAATTCTCATCACAGTTAAAAAAAATTAGATCTTGTCGCCTGAGCGTTTTATTATCATTTGGGTCGTTTCTGCAAATTGTATAATAAGCTTGTTTTTGAATGATTTCACAATTGACAATCTGTTATGAAACATACTTGCTACCGCATGTCTAAACTCATTGCCCAAGAAAATTGTCATCTATATGCTACCAAAGATACAATTTTACTTGAAATAATTATCTTAGAATAAATAACATAACACTACTTGCTACTACTTATTTATTTAGAGAAAATCCCATTCAAAGATTTAACCAAAATTTAAGTGAATATCACTTTATCCCCTTAATACCCTAACCCCCTAACGTTTTCGACTAGTCAGTTTTCTAACAAAAAAACATTTTTATTGTTTTTCTCGCTGAAAAACGAAACTAAAAAAATCCAAAATTCCATATTTTTGGGGTAAACCAATACTTTCCTCGCATATTAGGGTTGGGCGGAAAAGTAAAATTGATTCTAACTAAAGAGCTTTTGACTTTCAAAATAATTTGCTATTTTTTATAAAAGTACATTGTGTTCACTTACTTTTTATAGAGAACACACTGGCGTAATCCAAAGTGTGTCGTTTTTCTTCCAAAAGAATTAATAAATGGGTGGCACTTTTAAAATGTGACACTCTTGAAGCAAAATTCACATGTGGACTGTCCACACTTTGCGGAAGTACATAAAATGTGACACTGCTCCTCCAAATCCTATACTTGGTTTTGATAATTCAGCAATGACATACCTGCTCTCTAGCGGCCAACTACGAGAGTTACTTTTGTGACACTCTACCACATTTTCGTTTTTATTATGACTTAATCGAACAATCGCACTTGAGTTGTGCCGGTTTTCTTCCAAAGAAGCGATATATTAGATTATTTTTTATATAGGAAACTGTTTATACAGGCTGTTTCACGACGAGCTTACACTAATATTAGAAACTACGTCGGGTTGATTGTTAGGACAATCAATGTAAATGGTGAAATGTCGACAACTGATAATAAAATTGAAATTTTAGTTATTTTGCTGTATTGTTGCTTATTATAAGTAGGCTGTGTTTTCTTAATGTCATTCCACATACACAAATTACAAGAAGACGTAACAAGTGTTCAAAATTTCGTCCTTTAACCACCAAACATTTAGTAACCTTTTTTATCACACCTTCGTTTGTTGCACACCTAACAATCGCCGCAGGGAGAGAATTGAATGTTCACAATCTTCTTTTGTTCTTAGGGGATGGGAATATACTTACTTCATTTTTATGGAGCCCCATATAAATAAATATAAAGGTGTTATATCTGGTGATTGAGGAGGCCACCGAAAAGGACTATTGTTAGCTATCCACCTATCTTCAAACGTCTCATCTAAAAATTGCTTTACCATTCTGGAACATGTGGGGAGGAGCTCCATCACGAACGACAAATATTTATACAAATTCATGCGGTGGTAAACGATCTAAATAATTTGTTTTTAATTTTCTCAATATGTCAAGATATCTTTGACCTAAAAAAGTAATTTATAGAAAATAAAAAAAATTAGAATAATATTACCACAATTTCTGACCATTTAAGCCATCATGAAAGTAAAGAGCTATAAACTGATTGTCTCTGATCGCACAAAAGACATTAAATTCCCATCGCTCTCGAAAACCACTTACTCTTGTTAAGTGTTAATTATCTTCTCTCCAGTAATGCGAATTGTGCCTATTAAACATTACGTTTTTCATAAATTTTGATTCATTACACCTTATAATATTCATTTAGTCGTCATCTTCTTGGCATTTTACTAACACACATTCTGTAAATTCTATTCTTTTATTATAGTCTGTTATCTTTAAACTTTGAACTGGATTAAAAGAGTAGGGATGGAACTTATGTTTTTTTTAAATTACTTGAATGGATATCACTGGTATAGTTCACGTAAGAGATGTAGTGCTAACTTTAAAGTTTCGGCTTATCCTTTGATTTGAATACTGTCATAGTCCAGTCAATATTATAATTTAAAATGGTTATTAGACGATATATTCATTTAATATAACTAACAATCGTTAAAATGTATTTAACTATTAAATACATCTTAAACATAACACCGGACAATTAACACTACCTTATATCTCGTTTTATTAACAAGAATTAGTAATATAATTTTCAAATAACATTATTTTCCACATATTTTACTGAACTATAAGTATATTTTGAGATAGCAATTTTTTCTAACACGCACGTGTCCACCGGCGATAAGTAACGCTCACTATTTAGTTGGTAGGCTAGCATCAAGATAGAGTATAATGTTTAAGTGGTCTTGGTAAAAATAAACAAAATATTAATACCTTTCAGAGTCTAGCTCCGCAACATAACTTAAAGGGGATATACCATTACATTTCTGCACTACATGTTTTGCGAGTACTATACACCTACATCTTGACTCTATATGTGCCAAATTTTATGAATTTGTATGCTCAGTTGATTTAATTAAACCTTCCATAATACTTATCATCGAAACTTGGCTCAAGCCGTCAATTTCAGACTCAGTGGTTCAAATTGATGGCTTTACTATTATTCGAACTGACAGACTCAACTGTGCTGGAAAATATCCAAAAGTCTCATGTCCATACACTTAGCCTGCATATATCGCCCAAGCGACTCACCATTGGCAGATAAACTAGATGAGTTATCCATACTTGACAATCTCGTTATCATTGGGGATTTCTATTTTCCCGATATCCCGATTATAAATATTCCTGAGGGTAATAATGTAAAAAAATTGTTTATGCAATTTATCCACAACTCGAATTTAATCCAACTTGTCCAGGAACCTACTCGTTTCCGCCACAATAATAATCCATCTACCCTCGATCTCATTTTGACTAATGAAGAATATTTGCTATCATGCCTGAAGATCAGTTCACCAATAGGTAAGTCCGATCATGCAGCAATAACTGTCAAAATTCAACTTAACTTACTCGCTGCTGACGATAACAATAATTATATGACTATTGAAGTAACAAATTTTATAAATGTCAATTGTACTATCTCGTTGGGATAACATATTGCCTGATAATAATAACTGTATACATTTATGGAAATGTTTCTATGACACGATAACAAAATGTTTAAATGAGAATACGAGAGAAAGAAGAATTTTCCGTAACAAATTAAAGCCATGAATCAATAGTGAAATACATGATTTGATAAAACACAAACAAAATTTGTGAAGATGATTTAAACGCACCAATAATAATGAAGATTTCTTAACTTGCAGAAGATTCTCCAATACAATAATTAGTCGGTTGGCCAACGCCAGAAGAAATTTCGAGGAAAGTATTGCTATAGTGACAACCATCAAAAGTTTTTTAAGCACATGCGTTCGTGTCTTTCTTCTAACGTTGGTGTCCCTTTACGTAGGATAAGTGATGGAGTATTACTCTCGTCTAATTATGAAACTTCAGAATCGCTGTCCCTTAGTTTCTCTCAGGCTTTTACTTCTGAACCAATTGATGACATTTTGCTTCCAATATTTGGTGCTCGTGTCTTAGAATCCCTTAGTAATATTGAATTTTCACCACAGCAAATTAAAGAAAAAATATTAAATATCAGGATGAACACTTCTCCTGGTCTTGACAGTTTGCAAGCAGTGTTTCTTAAAAAATGTGCAGACTCAATTTCCTATCCACTTTCAATCATCATGAATGCCTCGTTCACGAATTGTTCTAACCCACCAATCTGGAAATCGGTCAGTCACTCTTATATTCAAGAAAGGCAATAAACTGGATCCAAGCAATCACCGACCAAATCAGCCTGGTACCCATCGTTTGTAAACTTATGGAACTATTATTAGTGAAGCCATGTCTAAGTTCCTTCTTCAACAAAATGTCATACCTCTTCACCAACATGGTTTAGTTTGAGGTCGCTCTACCATGTCCAATCTTCTTCAATGTGTTAATGACTGGACAAAAGCTTTAGACGTAATTTATTTGGACTTCTCTAAGGCCTTCGACAAAGTTCCAAAAAGAAAACTTTTATATAAGTTAGATCACTTTGGCATACGGGGTAGCCTGAATTTATGGATCTCCAATTTTTTATCAGACAGGATTTTTAAAGTCAGAGTCGGCCTAGAGTTCTCCAATCACAGGCCAGTTTCTAGTGGTGTTCCACAGGGTTCCGACCTCGGCCCGTTACTAATAGTTGTTTACGCAAGCGATCTTCAAATATTGGTCACAAACTCAGTTTCTTTCTATGCCGACGACACAAAAATGTTTGCTAACCATTTAAGAGATCATCTCACCCTCCAAAAAACATACTATATAGCAGTGGTGTCTAGACTGGTTGCTTTCCCTGAACATTAAACAATGTAAGGTACTCCACATTGGCAAGGCCAATCCCAATTGTTCATCCAACTTAAATGGGCAGATACTAAATATAGTTACCAGCCATGATTACCTAGGTATCTTAGTAAACTCAAATTTATCGTGTATGAACATGTTGTGTCCGTATGCAACCGCGCGAAATCCAGACTCTATCTGATCCAAAAGTCGTTCTCTAAAGTGTCACTGGATACTTACTGTAAACTTTACAAATGTTATGTGCGTCCTATTTTAGAATATACGGGTCCTGTGTGGTATCCTGATCTTATTCACGACCAAATTTTATTAGAAAACGTGCAAAGGACTAGACTTGTATTCGATCGGAAGGCCTTCATATGAAGAACAACTGACTGGGGCGAAGCTCATCTTGTTTCAAGACCGTCGACTTCGTGGAGACTTGAATTTGTTATAAAATCATTAAGCATAACTTTGGTGATCTTCAATCTATGTTTCTACTCAATACTGATCTTAGACTGAGAGGTCACCCATTTAAACTTAAAAAGGAGTCCTTTAGATCCCGAGTTAGACAACAACACTTTTTACCAAATAGCGTTTGATGTCTGGAACAGTCTTCCTGATGATGTTGTGGAAGCACCATCAGTTAACGTATTTAAGAACAAAATTGATAGACTTCTATTTCATAAAATTAACTGTCTCGACCCTTACTTCGTGGAATATGCTCATATTAGTGTGTTTAAATGAAACTCACGGTCTCTAGTTAATTGTCAATTTTTTAGAATTTTCAATAACTTTTATTATATTGTGGAATTAACTAGAGACCGTGAGTTTCATTTAAAAACACTTCTATTTAATAGTTAATAGTGCGCATTGTTACTTTTATTATTGATCTGTATTTGTTTTATTTTCATCCTTTTTCGCTGTATGGTTGTTGCGGTTATTGTAGAAAACTACGATTTTGTTAATTATTGTTAATTACGATTAATTCTTACCTCAGCCCTTATTTCTATTGTAATAATAATAATAATCTCTCGCACCACAACGTAATGACGCTTCGGGATAAGCAGCATAGTATCCACGAACATTGATTTCATTGTCATTATTATCAATAACAGACTTTACTCTCTTAACTTTTGCTTAAAAACAATCAAGTTGTTTAATATTCTCTTCACTGCGTCACGTGGTCGATCTGGATATCTTGTAGCAAATAAAGCATATGTCCTAGTAACAACTCAGCTAGTCACCGGGTATTAAAAGTAAATTTTGATAATCTTCATTGTTTAATTCCAAACGAGCCATTTCTATCACTATACGTTGCGGTTGACTTCAAATAATGACAATTAATACTATTTAATTATGACAGGTAAATACATGGTCTGCTAAAATAATAGTATATTATACAATGAGCATGAAATGACATACATTTCCCACGAGTTGGAAATGGGTCATTTCATGCAAATTGTACACTATCCTTTTTCTACGACCATTTGAATCATAAACAAATCTATAATATTTTTCATAACAATTTTTATTATTAACTTTACTGTGGTCATTGTTGCATGGTTTAGAGAATTTTTTCTCTGAAGTTATTTCATGCAAATTGTACACTATCCTTTTTCTACGACCATCTGAATCATAAACAAATCTATAATATTTTTCATAACAATTTTTATTATTAACTTTACTGCCGTCATTGTTGCATGGTTTAGAGAATTTTTTCTCTGAAGTTATTAAGTCGGGTTCTTAACGCTGAACGAACCATATATTTTTTTCTTTTTGTATATGTACCTACCTCCATCGTGAAACAGTTAACGTTCAAAATTTTTAAATTTTCATAACTCGGAAATAAAAAAAACTTTATGCTGAAAAAATCGTTATACTTAATTCACCTGCGGAAAAAGTTATCAACGTAATATCACCTCCTGCATCTACCAGGTAGTGAGCGATGAAAACCGTACATCCTCGATGCATATCCAAGCATTTTAAAGTCCGTCCTCGATTCCCAGCCAAGTTTCGTAAAAGTCCCTCCTCGATGCCCAGCCAAGTTAAGTAAAAGTCCATCCTAAGTAGTATTTATTTTTATCAAAAATGTATGTAGAATTACCAGAATTACAAAAAATATTGTATAGACCTGTCGACTAAAGTGACAGTAATCCCTTAGGTGGATTAAATGGATCACTTTAGTCGCTTGGTGTATAATATACTATTATAAACGAGTTTTGTAAACACTGATGTGAAATGTCAAATTATTAGACAGACGTTAACAAACATGACTCTATCATATATTATAATATAATGACAGTCTAGTAGCTCATGAAAGTCGTGGGAAATGAAACATTTCGATACAGCTAGCCCGTGGGAAATGAAAATCTGTACTACAACGTGGTAGGTTTCTTAATCGAACACGTACTAGAAATGTACATTTTTCTTTATGGTCGTAGAAAATAGTTATTTGTAAAACAAGTGTCACAATGACTCGTTTTGTAGTACTAGTGAAGTTTGCACAACTCACCGCTTCGCGGTTCGTTCCGCAAATCACGAGTACTACAGAAAGTCATTGTGACACAAGTTTCACACAATATTTTTTATAATTCGCGTTTATTATATTATTTAAATAAAATAGAATTACATAATCCCTGTTTTTAAACTAGGAGGAGTGGTTTGAATTTAAGTTGACAATTCTGTAGATTCCTGATTGGTCAGATCACAGATGGTTTTATTCAGCACTTTTGACATATTATGACCGAATAATTGTGTAAATTGTAAACAAACTTTCATTTAAGCAAACAGAGGATGATTATTTGTTTAAAAAAGAGCTTCTTCTTATTGCGATCTATTTATATTATATCGTGAACAGAATTATTTCTATAATACATCTTCACATAGATATCTGGTAATTTATCCCAAAAATCGAACGTTATGTATACCTATATATTGATACTATACAATATGAACATAAACAATTGACAAATAATTGATGAATAAACGTTAGCGTACTTTATTTATTAATATTTTTGATATATAATCTATTCAAATTTACCTTCAAGACCATTTAATATAATAGTTTTCTAGCTAGAACAACGCTAGACCATTTCATAATTTGTTTCAAAGTTAAACTCAAATGCCAAATAAAAATATATAGTACATACAATAACCAACTGTATGACACTAAAGATTACTAAAAAAGCGTTCAAAGAGACTTCATTGTAACACTGTAAACAATGTTATAACGAAGTCTCTTTTATACGTGAATTATAAAAAAGACTAAATAACACGGCCTATGAGTACGCAATAATAATGCTGAAATAATTAATATTTTTAAATGTTAATATCTCAAAAATATTTAAGAAGGGACGTGAACATAAACTACCATTATTTTCGGCCTTAAAATTAAGTAAAAGAATAAAAATATGGTTATTTCATTTAAAAAATGAAGATATTTGACATTTTTAAGTTGAACTTTTCATAATTTTTTCAACAACCCTGTATACAAAAAAGACGTTTTGGATATGTCACCAATTAATTACCTTGATCGTCCTACCAATCAACCCAACAAGATGTTTTTTATTTGGTATTGGAGATATTCACACAAAATTTTCAATATAGGTCTGCACCTGTCAATTTTTTATTAAAAATATTAATATCTGGATAAGTATACATTTTAGATTACGGTATTCTACACGACATTACATTAAGATTTAATGTAGAATCCGGAAAGTTAATAATATATAGGGTGTTATGTTTAAAATAACAAAGTTGCCGTTCACTTCCGATATAACCGGAAGTAGCATGTCTGTCAAAATATTATTAATAAATTTGTAACCTATTATGCATGTATACCATTTTGTTAATTTAGAGTTAGAGGTAAAATAAGATGTACTGCTCTCGTCAATGACTCGTAAATGACTGAGTTTATTGAAAAGAACCACAAAAGTAAAAAGAAGCAGAAATACATAAGTACTTTGTTGGGGTGTAGATAGATAGCGTGACAAGTTAAATTAATAATTTTAAGTACACATTTTATCAACACTCCCACTTATTTAAATAATATTAATCAACTCTTACATACTCCTAACTCAAAACTAAACTTACTATGTTTTGGCAAACATAGTGCCTTAGTACATCAGCTATAATTTCATTTGTGGGTAAAAATTTAAGTTCAACTAAATAACTCGAATGAAGTGATAACATACATCTATGTGCTTAGATATTTTCTTATGCAAATTTTTGAGCACTTATCGTTATAAATAGTTATACACTTAGAAATACCCAAAAGTTCCGACATTAAATTCTTAAAATAAATGGCTGCCTTACAAGCCTCAGCTATAGCCATGTACTCAGATTCTGTACTACTCAGAGCTACAGTTTTCTGTTTATTACATTGCCATAAAATGGCACCTCCTGCTAATTTGAAAACAAAACCAGATACATCATTGGCAAAATCAGCATCCACAAACCCTGTCAGGTCAAAATTATCTTTATCATACTTTTAAACAAAATTATTTTGTTCCTTGTAAATATCTAAGGATTCGTTTTGCACATTTCCAATGCTGTTCTGTATAACAGTTGCAAATGTAATGTCAGGCCTTGTCAAAACAGACAAATACATTAAACTGCCCAAAAGCTGTTGGTATGGAAACTTTTTACTACAAATTTCATAATCTACTGTTTCGATGCTAATGTTTTTGTCCATGGTTGTGCTTGCAGGTTTGCATTCACTCATGTTAAATATATTTAATAATGCATTGACATACTTCCTGATCTAACAAAATTTAATTTTTATTTTTATCAACTTTGATTTTCAAGGCTAACTGTTTTAAAAATGTTACCTGCATAGAGTTTGAAAAAATAAAAAAGTCATCTACATACAATGCTATTATAGTCATAATATTGTTTTCATATTTTACAAAAATGCAAGGTTCATGATCACATCTTTTATAGTTTAAACTATCTAGTACAACTTCAACTTCTTTGTACCAAACACGTGATGATTGTTTAAGACAAAAAATGGCCCAATTAAGTTTTAAAACGTTTTCATTTTGATTGTTTGGGCTGTTAGTACCAAAACCCTCTCGTATTTCCATGAATACAGTTTCCTCCAGTTTTCCATTTAAAAAGGCTGTAACAACATCCAAATGAAAAATATCTAAATTAAGTTGAACAGACAATGCTAAAAGTAATATTAATGTGGAATATCTAACAACAGGAGAAAAGGTTTCATCGAAATCTATACCTCATTTTTGACTAAATCCCTTCGCAACCAATATAACTCTATAAGTAACCTTACCGTCACTATCGAATTTCCTTTTGAATACCCACTTGCACTTAACTGGTGATTGACCTTCAGGTAGATCAACCTGATCCCACGTACAATTTTCACTGAAACTATTGATTTCACTTCTCATAGCACTTTTCCACTTCTGAGAATCAGGCCCTGAAAGAGCCTCTTCCACTGAGCTTGGATCTCCAACTGAAGCTGGAACCTCTGCAAAATGTTTCCCTTCTGGCGTGAAGTAAGTGAGAAAGTCTTCATATAATTTTTATTTTCTTTACCTTGTGGATTTTCGTATACTTTCTGGAGTAATGATATTTTCTTCAGGAACATATGTTTCATCATGTAGCTCGTCATCAAGTGACGATTGTTCTATAATTTCTTCTAATGAGTCCATTTCAATAGAAATATTTTCCTGTGTGAACTTTTCTATATTCTCTTTGTTAGAGTTAGTTTCTTCACCATTTTTATTTTCAAAAATATGTACATCTCTACTTGTATATATTTTGCCTGTTTTCTTATCATACCTTTAATTGTTTCAGAAAAACTTACTAAAATTAATTTTTCAGACTTTTTGTCCCATTTTGTTCTTTTCTCTTTTGGAATATGGGTCATAACAGTACTTCCAAAAAGTCGAATATGACTTAGGTCTAATCAAAAGATTAAAATACATTTCATATGGTGTTTTTGGAATACTAGATACTGCTGATCTGTTTCTGAGATAACAAGCTGTGTTTACGGCTTCTGCCCAGAAGCATTTTCCCAATCCTGCATCATACAATAAACACTTGGACTTTTCAACCAATGACCTATTTAGCCTTTCAGAAAGCCCATTTTGTTCTGGCGTATTCGTCCTCTGATGAATGATAACTTTGAAATTCTGCATTAACATATTCTGTATCATTATCCGTCCGTAGTATTTTAATTTTTCTACCAACCTGATTTCAACTAAACTATCATTTTGTTCGAGCTTTTGTGTTTAATTTCTTATATTTTCATGGGTTTCGGTCAGAAATAAAATCACTTGCTTATAGTGGTAACGTTTCGGTCTATTTTATTTAAACCATTTTCAAACCTTTCTAAAAATTTTGAAAACACAATACATTTATTTTAATACATATAGTTAAAATATATTTCTTTAAAACTTACTTTTTGATTATGCCTCCGTAGAGGCTTGTCTACTACTGTACAGTAGTATTTCTTAAATTAAAAAAGACAATTATTACACATGAAAACAAACAATATAAACAATGAACTATGTTAAAGATAGTTGACATGTATATTACAGAGTGTCCTAATTAAATTAAAATTAGAACTAGAGACCTATTTTTTTAATTTTTAATAACTAGGTAAGGTGTAGATATTCATTTATAATAGTATGTTCGTATATATACAACTTAAGTTGTCTATGTCAGTTCTGAAATTGACTGAGTCAGGATTCTTCTTAATATTTATCATTTCTTTTATTAATCTTTTACTATTATTTTTTTCTGTAGTTATTATTTCTACGTTGTTGAAATTAAAAGAGTGATTTTTATCAAGTGAATGTTTTGATAATGCAGTACATTCATTGTTATTTCGAACTGATTGCTGGTGTTGTTGAATTCTTTTATGTAAATATTGGCTAGATTGACCAATGTAAGTACCATTGCAATCAGAACAATTTATTTTATATATTGAGTTTATTGTGTTCTTATTATCTGGTTTAAGTTTAGAAAAAAGTTGTATTTCCTGTAATGTTATTTGGTTTATCTGCAATTTTAATATTAAATGATGTTAGGCATTTTTGTAATGGTTTATTTATATCGGGAATGTACGGAAGTGAAATATATTTTGATGGATTACTTTGGCTATTAAATTTTAATTTGTTGTAGTAGTTGTTAATTCTCTGTTTAATAATGGGCTCATAAAAATGTTTAGGATAATTATTTAAATCCAAGGTATTTTTGATTTTTTTAATATTATTAGGCCTGTGTTTTGGATGTGATAATTGTACCACTCTATCAGTGAGGCCAGTGACAACACTCTTCTTGTATTTTATGGGAGCGTATGAATTATAATTTAAATATCGTTGAGACCATACATTTTTTGTGAACCAATTTGTAAATACTCGACCATTGTTGTCATATTCTATATTCATATCTAAAAAATTAGTAGAACGATTTTTGTCCATTTCTATGGTGAATTCTAATTTTTTATTGAAGCTGTTAAAACGTTTTAGAATATTTTCAGTCTGGTCAATGGGTACACAAAGGATACAGTCGTCGACGTATCTTTTGAAAAATATTGGTTTTTCTGGTAACTCTGCTAAAACATTGGATTCTAAATATTCAAGTACTAAGTTTGCAATCGGAGCAAAAATTGGAGATCCCATTGCTGTTCCAAAAATTTGTTTGTAGAAATCGTCACCAAATTGAAAATAGGGTGGAATTCAAACACAAATCAACCGCCTCGCAAAACGCATCTAACTCTAACGGTGTGAAGTTCTTGATTATATTCCATTTGTTTTTAATACATACGATTGCAAGATCCGTAGGAATGTTTGTGTATAAAGATACATCTAGTGAAATTATTCGGTAATTTGGAGGAATGATTTGCATTTTAATAAAATTACAAACAATTGGTCGCAGTGGAATACCTGGTTTATGTAATTTGGGTAAACCATTATGACATATGATTTCCGATTTGGTTTTGAAATCTATTAAATTACTTTTAAACCATTTATTAGCCCAAGTTATTGATTTTAACCTGAATAGAACTTGTTGGGTCATAACAAATTTTTTTGTATGTTAGATTGTCACTTAAAAGATTAGCCAGTTTCGTAATATATTCCTCTTTCAACATTAAAACTGTCTTATTGCATTTATCCGCATTTAGAATCAATATGTTTGAATTCAATTTTAGGAAATATTCAGTTTATTTAATGTAATAATTGATTCTGTTTTTAGTAGTTTTTCTTACTTCATTATATTTGTGTTTATAACTCGTTAATATCTTACAAATTTTGTTTCTAAGTATATTTTTTTCGTTGTTTTCTAAGAAGTTTATTCCGTTTTCTATATTTGCAATAATTTCATCTATCGGGAAGAAATTGGTACAGATACTAAACTTAGGTCCCAAACTCATAACATATTTAATGCGGGTTGGAATTTTTATTTGTGTTTAATTATGTTACCAGCTTCCATTATAATTAATATCAATTAATATCAACAACACCAGCAATCAGTTCGGTATAACAATGAATGTACTGCATTATCAAAACATTCACTTGATAAAAATCACTCTTTTAATTTCAACAACGTAGAAATAATAACTACAGAAAAAAATAATAGTAAAAGATTAATAAAAGAAATGATAAGTATTAAGAAGAATCCTGACTCAGTCAATTTCAGAACTGACATAGACAACTTAAGTTGTATATATACGAACTTACTATTATAAATGAATATCTACACCTTACCTAGTTATTAAAAATTAAAAAATAGGTCCCTAGTTCTAATTTTAATTTAATTAGGACACTCTGTAATATACATGTCAACTATCTTTAACATAGTTCACTGTTTATATTGTTTGTTTTTATGTGTAATAATTGTTTTTTTTTAATTTAAGAAATACTACTGTACAGTAGTAGACAAGCCTCTATGGAGGCATAATCAAAAAGTAAGTTTTAAAGAAATATATGTTAACTGTATGTATTAAAATAAATGTATTGTGTTTTCAAAATATTTAGAAAGGTTTGAAAATGGTTTAAATAAAATAGACCGAAACGTTACCACTATAAACAAGTGATTTTATTTCTGACTGAAACCCATGAAAATATAAGAAATTGAGCTTTTGTGTTTATTTTTGTTTTGTGTTCTGTTTCCATGATTATCCCGCCGTTTGACATGACGTTTCTGATGGTTTTCTGTTTTGCCGATAAATGCACTAGCTGTCGAGGTGTCACAGGTGGCGCCATTTACTTGCATGTCGAGCAACTTGGTTTTAATGGAGTCTGTGGTAATGTCGATGCCGCTGTGTTCTAACGTCATTACCATAGAAGCAAAACGTTCAGGCAATCCTGCCAAAAGTAAACTTCCTACCAATGTATCAAGGTTGAGATGGATGAGCAACTTTCTAGCCTCAACGATATTAAACTACAAAGTAGTCCAATTTTTCTCGTAAATCCCTTATTTTAATACAGATCCTTGAGTTTGTCCCATACTTCTTTAGCTGTTCTAGCCTCTTTAATATGTACATATAAAGAGGGATCTGGGGGTAATACAATCTTTGCTTTTGCTTTAGCTACCTGCACGGTATCAGTTTCTGAGCCATCGATAGATTTATTTAGGCTTTCAAGGACTAGAAAATTTTCAATGCCAAACGACCATTCTTCATAATTTTTGCGACCTTGTAACTTTGGGACACTCGCGAGATAGTTAACTACTAATTAGAAATCGAGTCTTTACGTAACGACGAAGTTTTGCTTGCTCAGCAGCTAGTAGCAATTTAATTTTCACGACCGAAATAAAAAAACGTGGTTTTCTGGGTATGGGCCCATAACCTATTAATTTAGAGTTAGAGGGAAAATAAAATGTACTGCTCTCGTCAATGACTCGTAAACGATTGACTTTATTGAAAAGAACCACAAAACGAAAAAGAAGCAGAAATACATAAGTACTTTGATGAGGTGACAAGTTAAATTAATAATTTTAAATACACATTTTATCAGCACAATGTTTACCAACATCGTGGGAGTATTTTCTAATATATAGTGTAAGCTCATCGTGAAACAACCTGTATATTGAACAAACATTTATTTTTCCATTAGAATCTAATATACTTTTTGTAAATTAGATGTGCAATGGCTGTTGGTATACTTTTTAGTTTAAGTTGACGGGAACATTCATACATAATCTGCAATGTGAATAGGTCAAACAAACATTTTCTTAGATAAAACACCTACTATCATAATTCATAAAATACACATATAAATCCTATGAATATTATCCTACAACTCATCACACATAATATATATTTAGATTCAACATCAGATAAAAAATGAATGTTAAACGTGTTTCTAAAGACACACATTTATTTTAAATGGCTATCTAGATCTTGTAACGTTGATGTCACGTAAAGTACTAAACGGCAAGGAATGTTTCTGTTAAAATGAGGACAATAATTATTCTAGATTAGATGTTGGTGCGTGGCATGTTGCATTATAAAAAGTATAAAAAACATTTTTATCATCATACATACATAATCTTAACCCTGGTTTACACTATGGCTGTCAGGGTGGATTTTTATTTACTTTTCATACACAAATTTGGCCCAAGCCTTTGGAGTTGCTTCAGTCCACGAAATATTCCTCTTCCGTAGAATTTCTGCAACTGCATTGTTCCATGTTTGCCTTGGCCATCCTCTTTGTCCTCTCTTGGTTGTTCTGAAGCGCCATATCTTCTTAACAGGTATATTAGTATCCATTCTGGTGATATGTCCAAACCACTTCAACTGTTGCCTCTGTATCTTTTTTATTATTGGTTCGACATTTAACTCTTCCCTTATGGTTTTATTTCTCATTTTTTCCCTTCTACTTACCTCTTTTACTTCACATAAGTACTTCATTTCTGCTGACCGTAGTTTGCTCCTGAGTGATTTTGTAAGAACCCAGCTTTCACAACCATATTTAAGAATTGGACAGTATATTGCCCTATAAACATTTAGCTTCGTTTGTTTGGAAACCTCTTTCTGCCTAGGAAATTTTTGTTTAAAGTATAGTATACTTTTACTGTGGCACTAACGGCCATTTTCATAATAAACTCCTTAATTTCACTTTGGCTAAAGTTACATTAAGACCTCAATAGCCATCCTTTTTCATAATCAACTTGTTTGGTTCCCTTAAGTAAAGTTCGATGTCCGACCAAGTGTCAAATGCATTTATTCGTATTAGTCCGGGAAAGTAAGGAAATTAAAGGGAAAAGTTATGCGTAAATTAGAACTGTCTGTGGGTATGGTGTACACACTAGATGTATATATGAAATTAACATTCAAAAGTCTTCTGAATGGCCACAGAAAACAGTCCATCCCGATATTTGGCAGTATTAATTGGATTTTAAGGAAATGCTGATACACGTCGATTTTTGTTCTACGGGTGACACATTTTTACTATACAGATATCTCTCATTTATGGGTTCCCTTCACTCACCCAACCCCTTATTTTTAAATAGCATATCATCAGAAAGGTATATAGATGGAGTATTTAGACATAATAATCGTCAACGATTTTTCGATATTTACACTGTCTTTGCAAAAAAAATCTTGACTGATTTGAAGTGGAGCACCTCTTAAAAATTAAACGCAACGCCTATGATTTGCTAAAGTGTCATTTTTTCTGTCACATCAAAAGTAAATTAAAACAAATTTTGCAAAAAATTAGTTATTCGATACTAAGACAATTTGTTTAACATTGTTATTAAATAAATTTAGGTATTTTTTGAATACTTAATGGTATATTTTAATTATCGAAAAATATCGTTGAAGATCATTATGTCTGAATGTTCCATTTAAATGCCTTTCTAATGATGTGCTACACATGGCATATTCCCTATTTAAAAATGAGGGGTTGGGTAAGAGGAAGGGAGGAGGTTAACAAATGACAGATGTCTGTATCGTAAAAATGTGTCCCGCTTAGAATAAAAATCGACGTGTTTCAGCATTTCCTTATAATCTAATGAATTCTGCCAAATATCAAGGCCCACTGTGTATTTATTGCATGCCAATAAATTATGTTGTAGATCTCTTTAGTTCTTTGCGAAGATAACTAAATCATCCCTAAAAACACACTCAGATATGTTCATAGCTCCCATATTTCTGAATCCTACGGAAGGTTAATTTCTTTCCAACACATCTTTGTCGCAAGCTTTGCCAAACTAAATTTCTTGGGATGATATCAAATGCTTTCTGTGTATCTATAAACCCTAAGTATACTTTTTCATCTTGTGAATCCTTTTTCTCTATAATCTGCCGAATTGTAAATATGTTATCATGGGTACTTCTTCCCTTTCTGAAACCACTTTGTGATTGTTCCAACTGAAGGTCTATTGTCTCCCGTAGTCGCATCTCTTAAATTATTTCATAGACTTTCAGTACCATACTTAGTAACGTTATATCCTCCGTAATTGTTACAGTTACTGCCTTCCCCTTTTTTAAATATTCTTATGACTACTCCTAGTTTCCAATTTTCCGGTATTTCCTCTTCTTTCCATATTCTATTAAACATGTATATTATCAGTTGAAGTCCCTCTGTACTTGTCTCCCACCAGCCTTCCCTCTTTTTAGCGTTTGTATAGCATCTTTGACTTCTGTTGTAAATTCGTCGTGCATATCCTGGTTAATAATTTCTTGTTCATAATTCATGAATTCACACTCATTTTCTACGTTCAATAATTCTTCGATATACTTTTTCCATATATCCACAATTTCTGTTTCTTTCTATTGTATAACTCCTTGTTTATTGTTGATATGTCTTATATTATTCTTTTACCGTTTCTTAGTGTTTTTAGTACCTTCAAAAATAATTTCTGATTCTCTTTACTCTCCTATTCTATTTTTTTGCCAAATTTGCCACATTCTTGTCTTTTAGCATTGCTCACCATCTCTTTGGTTTTAGTTCTTTCAGCTTTGTAACTTCTGTAGCTTTCATTGTTTCTTTTTTTGTAGATACTATTTCTATTTTTGTTTCTTCATTTTTATCTGAGTCTGTATTCTTTCATTTCACCAACTCGTTAACTTTTTATTTCCTCCTGTGGTAGTAAACCCGCAAACATTCTTGGCCGTTTCGAAGATTACTTACTTTAATTTTTCCCATATTTGTTCGAATTCTATATTTGTTGCTACCACTTCCCAAAATTCTTTTTCCGTCAATTCTTTATATTTTTTTGATATTTCTTTTTCATTTAATCTGTATGATCTAATAGTTCCTTTTAACTGTTGTTTCTTCTGTGTCCGGTTTTTCCCTTTGATTGGCATTTTAATCTTTACGTTCGATAAATAGTGGTCACTATGTATATATTTCCGCTCTTCTTTTCACTTTGACATATTTAACATCCCTCCTGTTACATCTATTGGTGATTACATAATCAATAATAGATTTTTCATTTCGACGTTTTACTTTCCCTGTATACTTCTGACTCTCTTTATGATGGTAGAACGAATTAGTAATTATTAATTCATTGAGTATTGGAGTAATTTATTAGCCTTACTCAGTTTTTCCATGCATTCCAATTACATCATTACTTTCTTCATCTTTCTTTCCAACTCATTCATATCGCCGGTAATTATAATCACCCATTTACCTCGTGCATAGCTTCGTTAAGAATTTTCTAGAAGTTTTCTTTTTACAGCACCTTTTCATCTTCGTTTGGCCCGCACACTATGAATATAGTTGTATATGTCTTTAAATGTAACTGTAACTTGAGGATTCTCTCTGATATCCCCTCCCAGATTTTAATAGGTGTTATATGTCTCTTATTTATGATACACCCCATTCCTCCTTTAGCCCTACTACTTACTAATACTCCATTATAAATGAATAAATGTCCTAATCTGATTTCTCCATTTCCTTTCTTTTTGATTTCAGTGATTCCCAGTATATCTAAATTAAATCGTGTTCTTCACCCATTCTATGTTGCAATGTTCCACATGATTTCATTCATTATGTTTTTATTTGTTTGTTTTATTTCTTGCGTCGTGACATTTCTATTTGTATTTCTACTATCATGTGTGTTCTCATTTCCATTGTCATAGTTATTTTAATTTCCATTTGCGTTTTCCTTACCATTACTAGGTCTTTTTTCATTTTTATCCTTTACCCTTCCTATTAGTTTTTTGCATTTCTCGCGTTTTCCTTATTTTATCATCAATGCCATTTGTTTCTGGAGATCTTTAATTTATTTTCCGTTTTTTGTCCTTAGGGGCCATCGCTCTTTGGAATGAAGTTGTTTTTTGTGTCATCTACTCCATAAATATTACCGCTGATTATCAACTTATATTTTTTAATAACCACTTTATGTCCTTTCCTCTTTTAGATACGGAATTGGGGTTTTTATTTCCTCAACAATTTCTTTTGGGTAATCTTCATCAATCCAAACGTTGGTGCATTTTACTTTCTTCGTTTGAGTATATCAAATTTTTTGTCTATCATTGTTAGTTTCAGTAATATAGATCTGTTTGTATCATTTTTTTGATTTTCCCATTCCTCTAATTTCATCATAATCACGTTCTGGCTCTATTTCACCTCCAATTTCCTTTAATACTTTCGCCACTTTATCCTTCATTTCTTTATGTGTGTCTTACTCCTCTAATTATAATATTCTTTCTCCTGATTTCTCTTTTTAGTGCAGCTATCTTCTAATCTTGTTTTTCAATTCCCTCTTTTAATTTAAAATTTTCTGCTCGTAATGCCTTCATTTCACTTAACAGAAGCTCGATTTTGTTATTCATATCGCCCATTTTACTTGTTATCACACTGAACATTTCTTCATTTCTTTACATAGTTTTTGTTCTGCTTTCCATAAAACCCTTTTAGATTAGCATAAAAAGCTGGCCTCGCCTCAACAGCTCGGAAGGCTCTTCGCTTTTACCAAACCTTAAACCATCTACTTTTTGCATAATCCGGCAACAATGTAAAAGACTCCAACCTGAATTTGTTTCTTATCCTTATCAGTTAACCCGTTCAATGTTTATTGTTTTATTTATCACTTCTAACATACCATGTTTGTCTTCCTTACCTATTATCACTTTAATATAGTCAAAGTGCATTCTTTAACGTTACAATTCGCGAATTAAGATTATTCTAGACGCAAATAATACACATGTTTCTCGACACAGTAGCCAAATTTACTCATCAAATAATTGCCATTAGTTATACCTTGAAACATTTGAGTCTCAGAAAAAGTACTGCTTTCGCGATCAATGTCAATTTGAGACGAGAAACTTCCGAATTGATATCCTGTGTACAGGATACTTACTATTTTGGGGAAAAAATAAATTTCGCAGAAACTAGATAGATTAGTAAGTTTACTAAATACAAGGTTCTGAGTTATTTAAAATTGTGATTCACAGTATTGTATGGATATTTTATAATAAATTAGAATCAGAGACACGGGCTACCTTTATCTAACTATACTTTTTTATTGCAGGAAAAAGAACAAGCCTTAGCCGAAGAGACACAAGCCACTTTAGCTGCATTAGATGCTATGAGAAAAGCCCATGTAGCAGAGGTGCAGCGAGAAGTCGCTAAATTTAAGCAAGATTTTGTTCGTCAACAAAGAGATAATATGTTCGATCTGTCAGAACAACTTTCTGTCAAATCATTGGAAACGGCTGCTCTGGAAGAACAACTTGGTACTGCTACAAGACAGTTGGCGCATGCTCAACAGCATATTTTAAAACTCGAACGGAACCCCCAGATCTCTTCTTTGCAGGTAAATAATGATATTATATTTAAGTGTATCCGATTATAATCACTATTATATTCAAATTGAGTTAAACTTTCTTGATAAGCAAACTCCAAATAACTGTTTCTGATTATATTCCGTATTATGCAAAATCTAATAAAAAGCACACCAGTGGTGGCCAAACTTTCTTCATAGGGGGAGCAAAAATGCATTATGTTTTCGAAATATTTATAATAAATTGCTTATTAGTTATACATTATCATTTAATTTTTATTCACCTCACTGCACCCACAACGCATGAACTACACAGCTAGTCTAGCTGGTACCTATGCATCTATAAGGTTTGATTACCACTATAGGTACGGTCATAAGCCTCAATAATAAGTTGTTTGGTTTCAGTTCGAAGTAAATAATAATATTGACTTATAATACTGGATGACTTAGAGTAGATAGTTTTTAACACATTATATAAACAATACAAAAAGTTTGGGAATATTATTTGTGGTTGAATGGGATCCACCTCCCAAAGAAAAAAAGATGAACAGAAAAAAAAAGAAAACGTTTTGGAATACATTTTTTCTAATTATATTAAAGAATTGGTACATTTTTGATATGGGTCTCCAATGTGACGACGAGATTTTACTTTTCTCCACGGGTAGTATTTATCGTTACTGTAACAATTATAGGACAGTTCATTATTTTCTCAAAAATTATTTGAGATTTGTTATCGAATCTGTGTTTGTTCCACCTCTACAAAATGGAAATAAATTGTGGATGATATAGAGACAGACATGCAAGAGGCTGCCAAACTTACAACACTTAACCTCTTTTCCCAAATGTTGAGAAAGAAATATGATACGGTTAATGTATATGTTCATAATAAGAAAGAGATACAAAAAATTTCTTAATTCTTTAATTTTATTAGAAAAAGTATAGTATTGAACTTATGAGAAATGGCCATTTTCACTCGAATAAATTACTCCACACCTTCGGCTCGTGTCGCAAATTTTATTCTCATGGAACTGGCTTACTTTCTCACTCATTGAATAAATACTATGTTATTATATTAAATTAAGAAAGTACAGAGATATGGATTTAATTTTTAAACGGTTTTATTTAGCTCACCCCGTTTGTTTTATTTATTATTTATTCTTGGGTCAAATTTAGTAATTCAAATTTCACCCTCTTCCTGTCAACCGATTAATCTGAAATTTTGTATACACTTTGGATTTTGGTGACAATACAATTATGTTTATTCATTATCATTATAAATTCAAGATGGCCGCCGCTACAAAATGGCGGATAATTTATGTTTTATTAATCCCATCAATATGGGTATCAAATGAAAGGGCTCAACAAGCAGAATACAATATACTATAAAAAATTGAAATCCAAGATGGCGGCCGCTACAAAATAGCGGATAACGTAGGTTTTATCAATCCCATCAACATGGGTATCAAATGAAAGGGCTCAACAAGCAGAATACAATATACTATAAAAAATTTAAATCCAAGATTGCGGCCGCTACAAAATGGCGGATAACGTAGGTTTTATCAATCCCATCAATATGGGTATCAAATGAAAGTGCTCAACCAGTAGAATAGAATATACTATATAAAATTAAAATCCAAGATAACGGCCTCTACAAAATGGCGGATAACGTAGGTTTTATCAATCCCATCAACATGGGTATCAAATGAAAGGTCTCAACAAGTAGAATACAATTTACTATGCAAAATTGAAATCTAAGATGGCCGCCGCTACCAAATGGCTGATAACAATTTTTTATCAATCCCACCAATATGGGTATCAACAAATAAAAGGGCTTGACAAGAAGAATACAGTGCACTATACAACCTCAATATTTAAGATGGGCGCAGTCACTAAATGGCGTATAATAATAAGATTTAAATTTAGAAATTGAATCTGTAATTTAGGTATCTGATTAATTCAGCCCGAATCCACCACCCAAGTCAAGATTTTGTATCGTGTTGAGGACTGTGTGGCGTTAGGGTGGCTAAAAATGATACGTCGTTAGCGGTACACGACCCAAGTTAAGATGAAAGGTTAAAACGCGCCGAGAACTGTATGGCATTAGGGTGGATAAAAATGATATGTCGTTAGCGTTTTCCCCTCAAGACTCAGGCGCAAGATCTTTGCAGGGACTACGTATAGAGGAGTTGGACTGCAATAAACTAACGGGCAAGAAACCTTGCAATAATGAAGCACTAAATGAATTAAACAGAATGCGAAATAAAAACTAAAAACCAAAAAATAAAAATAGGTAAAAAAACTTTTTAAGTTAAACGGTTTTATGTTAAACATACATTGCAATGTTTAAGATAAATGTACTAAAAACCAAAAAATAATAAAATAGATACAGTCGTGGGAATTATAAACATATGCATAGACTAGACTAAAATAAAACCGTGGGGCACGTCAATTGTCTACAAATTATCGACTTAATGTGCGATAGAAGAATCGTTTAATTCGTCGTTAGGCAGTTGGCCCGCAGACGGTGAGGAAATTACTTACTATTTTCTTCCTCATGGAAATTCCAATAGTTATACACTCCATGTAAATAAAAGAGATGTTTCAACTAGTTTATCGTTGGACATTCACACTGCTGGCTGGCGAGGAATCGTTTCACTGCTCGTAGTTTGTCTTTAATCGACAAAACATATGATAAAAGTACTACTTGCTCACCACTATGAAACTCTAAAACTCGCTTATAATCGAGCTTGCTAGCTTGTTTCCACATTCTAGCCCTACTTATCACACGTCCATCGTTGTCGGTTGAACAACTGCCTAATTATAGTGTAACATTACAAAACAAAAATTTTAATCAACGATTGTAGACAGTTGACGTGCCCCACGGTTTTATTTTAGTCTAGTCTATGCATATGTTTATAATTCCCACGACTGTATCTATTTTATTATTTTTTGGTTTTTAGTACATTTATCTTAAACATTGCAATGTATGTTTAACATAAAACCGTTTAACTTAGAAAGTTTTTTTACCTATTTTTAAACACAATTTTGTCAAAATGTTCACAATCCTTCTCATAGCACTCCTCCAATGCTGCTCTTAAATGTTGAAATACCCTCCAGTATTTTTCAATAGGAATATTGTTAATGACCTCTCGAATGTTGTCATTTAACTACTCCATAGTTGGAGGTTCGGTGTAAAAGATACTTTAAATATCTGCACAAAAAATAGTGAAGCGAGTTCTAGCGTACTTGGCAGGAAAAGGATATCCCTAAATCTCGAAATAACAGTTCCTGGAAATAATTCACGTAGTGTGTCCATTGATACTGCTGTTGTGTGTGCCGTCGCCCCATCCTGTTGAAACCAGGTCAAGTTTGGGTCGTAACCAGGAAACTTTTGAAGAGCCAGAGTCAAAAATTGGCGGAAAATTACAGTTACAGATGGAAAAAAAAAAGTAGAGCCCGATTATTCCAGAAGACGACATGGCACACCAAACTGTTATTGCAATTGTTTTTGGTGCTTTTCTTTTGTGTTTTCTGGGACCCAATACCAATAATAGTTCTGCGTGTAGCCAGATGAAAGTGAACCTCATCGCTCAATAAAATGTTGTACAAGTCTCCTTCATCCCAAAACATATTGATCATAGTCGCACTATAATTTTTTATAGGCTTCAGAAACTGCACCAATTGTTTAACTCGACCACACAACTATGAAAACGGTTGCACAGGGCACGTTCGAAAACTGAGATCTGCTCTGAGTTACCCAGTATTTAATTAATTAACCCTTAAATGCGCAATTTTTTAAATTTAACTGAGAAATTAGTATCCCGTGTCTTTTCAACTCTAACTTCTCGCAAAAATCACGAAAAAAATTTAAACTCAAAATGAAAATGTGTTTTTGAATTTTTTTGAGTATAGCAACAATACGCATTCGGATTAGATTCTTCGAAGAATGAAAAACGTGTGCTGTTTATAATTTTTATTATCACTTAAAATATACAAAGAAACTAAATATGAAAACTGCGAAAACAGTTTTGAGATTTATTGAAACAAAGTGCAGTGGAACATTTCTCACAGGAAACATATGTGAAACCTTCGCATTTTCGATATTTGCGTCGAAGACGTTTGTCCATCCACACCTGCCAGTGGGAGCTTGCATCAGTTCTAACTTCTTTACTAGGGATAAAGCACTGCTTAGATCTTATTTTTTCATTGAGCTGCCTTTCGAAATCTGATTTTTGGCCTCTTTTCCACTGTGACGAGTACCCATAATACAGAACGTTTCACCTACCTCAGTTCAAAATTCAGCAAGTGCAAGTCCTTCTTCGATGCCTTTCTCTATGTGTATAGTAACCAGGAGTTAACTAGTGTTAAATCCAGTAAATAGTAAAACATCCGAAAATACCAATTTCTCGATTTTATTTTCATGCGATACCGACCAATATTAAATCGACACCCCCCATGTGTCTATTGTACTGTTTCACCAGATCTGGGCAGTCAATGTCAACTTTTTGATTTTGTGATTTCTCGTATCTTCTAAATGTTCCTTTCGAAAGAGTACCACAAAATGATGAAATAAGATTCATAACTTTGTTGTCGTTCCATGCTACCAGTGTCAATTCATCCATTTCTGGCACATATTCTTTGCTAACCCCACTTTGTTGTTTGTCAAGTTTCATTAGACAGGGGACATTTTGGGACACGATTTCTTCCCAAGCCAAGAATTCTGTGTTGTCCTAATCGAGCAATAAGTGGGATGGTTGAGTAATAGTTTTATAAATTTAAAGAAAGTTATATATAATTCAAATTTGTGGGAACTCCATGTCTTGTAACAATATTAGCGCATAAACCGAAATGTTCAATATTTTCTACTTGAACGTTACTTTCTTGGCCAGTGTAGACCTCGAATTTATAGGTTTATCCAGACACCTGACAGTTCAAATAATTTATAGGCATATACTGCTTCAAATAGGATTTTCCCTTTGTTGGACACATTTGTTCACCCATACGGAATGGTCTGAAAGTGGCTGAAAGTATGCAGACTATCATGAGCTGTGTTATCCCTGGGTAACATTTTTGAGTTATCATTAAAAAGTAGGTTCCGTTTGATGGTATCAAATGGCTTTTGAGGCACTGTGGTTTTCATGATATCTGTACCTATATTTGATGACCAATAATTTCTGATGTTTGGTAAGTGAATCGCAGGCATGAGAATGCATATCCCTAAAAATCTTTTTACATCAATCTCTTGTAGGTGCATTCCATTACCGGCTCACTGTATTACATATATATTTGACTGTCCAGTAATACGTTTTATTATATTTTGATTAAAAAAATTGTTGAAAAAATCATAAGGGGTTTGTAATTCATGAAACTTCGATGGCATTCCATTAAATTTTACAGAATAATCCCGCATTACTAAATTCCCCTTCCTCCACTCTATTTTCTCTAATTTCAGTTTTAGTTTCTGTTTTTCCTCTGCTAGCTTACTTTTCTTAATTTGTTCTTCACTTTAATTTTCTCTCTCTTTCCTTTATTTGTTTGCACTTTCCTGGTTTATTCTATGTTATTATCTGATCAGCTACTGCAGTATATGTAGGGATAATATCTTGTTGGTTGGTTTTCTTACATAAAATAGAGTTGTTCTCAGTGTCCAGTTCGTTTGAAGTTAATAAATTGTCATAATTTAAAATAATGATCGGCATTCTATCAATATCAAAATCACTATCCCCTTCATCAATATTTACCGATATAACGTCCTCCAAATATAGTAGTTGGAGAACTCAAGCCCATCTTCACTAATTTCCGACAAATAATCGGCGAAATATTGAAGCTCATCTGGATAACGGTGTCTGGTATTTTTTTGTTTTTTTGTAAAGAAAAACAATTAATGTACTTCATAACCCTCAAATACCATTTGACGCTCGAATGTGTATTGTATCAGATATGCAATACTCCTTGTAAAGGTCACCAAAGTTACTTGATCCTAGAATGTGCACTGAAGCAGATGTACAACACTCTTTATAATCGTCACAGAAATACGAATTTCGTAAAATTCTTAGTAAGTAATATTCAAATATGGTAACTCTTACCTTATTTTAGCATCAGTAGTTTCCTGAGACATGTTTAGTCGATTTTGCACTCTGAAACAGTTTATCAAAACACAAAAATTTTGACGTATAACCTAATAACTTGCTAGCACTCACCAAAATGTCAACTATGAGATTTGTGTTGCCATCTGGAGTTTTTATTATATAACATTGCTAATTTACTTCTAGATTGCAGAAAGATATAAACACTTCTTTTTATGGAAAAATGTAGGCAATAGGTGGCTGTAATTGAAGCGTAGCATATATGCATCATTGCGCATTTAAGGGTTAAAAATATTTGAATAATTAATGAAAAGTATTTGATATTTAATTAATAAAATATCGATGAAATTAGTAAAAAATATTTAATTTGCCGCGAAAAAAGTAATTGAATTTTTCTACTAATTAATTAGCAATTAAGGCTCTTCTTCTTGATGAAGAAGATAATATTAACACAAGAAAAAAAACATAAGAATGTGGGTGCACCCAAGTTTATTGCAAAGAAAAAGGAGAATATTACACTATCGTCATTTAATTACTGATGAAGAAGGAGCGATGGATGAAAACTGTCTGAAAACGCATTCACACTACCAGTACATGCAGGAACAGGTCCATTCTCGACCAGCCGAAATTTCTTTCGCATTGATCGTGACTGCAGCGAAACTTGACCGTTGCCAATACTGTAAATGCTTACATTGTTTTTCATTTGAGAATATTTTACCTGATCATGAGAGGAGCGCGACCATACTATAATGTAAATCAAGCCTTATTGTACCTATACCGTTTATTTTGAAGGACACTATTAAATCCCATCACTGGCATAGGCCAACTTGTAATTCCTTTTGGAAGTCTGTGTATCGATATGATTGGAAACTATATCAGTTTATTTGTTGTATTACATCATTATTATTGCCATTATAATGATGTGGATATTAATTATAAATTTTTGTTTCAGAACTGATTGTGTGGATCCGTAAAAACAATATACTAGTCCTAACAAGCCTCATATACCAGTGTATTTAGTACAATGTTCACCGTTGTGTACAGATAATCGCACGTCTTTACTCAATTTTAACCGTTGTTTTACCCCTTAATATGTTTATTTATTATTTTTTACCTCAAATACTGTTCTATCCCCATAACTGTACAAAATTACTTTTGCGTTAACAGTTTATTGTTTATCTGTGTTGGGTTTTAAGGAATGTTTATATTGAACAAAATATATAAATTATTAATTAAAAATGTTTTTTTTATCCTAATTCATAGTAATAAAACGTTTTGCTAAAATAGTTTATTGTACAAATAATTAATTCATTTTAAAAAGACTAGCATAGAAAACATAGAAAATAAATAGAATCTAAAACTAAAGGCCTTTTGTCTGTTAAGTGAATAAAATGTTTGAACTTCATGATCACATTAGCTTTTTATATTCTAGTTGAAAGCTCGTACACTGACATACTGCCAATTACCCTGAAACAACACCAAATAAAAAACTATTACTTTTTTCTACTACTTCAATAATATGGTGTCCCACATAAGAACCGACACAGAGCAGAGGCGTATAGGAGAGCCCAAAATATGACGATGGGCGCAATTTACCTCTATACCAAGTTGGATCCCTGAGGAGTTATAGGGCCTCAAATAAGGGCCCAAAATTTCGAAAAAAATTAATTTCTTTGCAACTTAAAAATACCAAATTTGGTACACTATATGAGACTGTTGAGGGCATTAAGTAATGGCAAGTAGAAGGCGATCGAACCATTCCGGGGGTTAATTAGGGGTGACCTAACCTTAAAATTTCACAGAAGTTTTTTATGTCAGTTGATTTGAAAAAATGTATTTTCATACCTTGGATTATTCCATTCTAAAACTTTTTTTAGTCTTGTAATTTTGCATTTTCAAGGAAAAGTCGAATAACCATTGACATGTTTTCAACAATGTTATTTAAAAAGTTACAAAAAAGTCAAGTGTTGGCTATGAATTTATACATCAAATTTGACAATTTGCAATTCAGTTCTTGTAGTAAGTACATTGTAATAATTTTTGTTAAATGAGTCGAAAATTCTCATTTAGCGAACAAGTGGATATGTTATTGGTGTTAGGTTTTTGCGAAAGAAACTGTAGAAGAAGCGCGGAAGAATATCTGAGGAGGTTTTCTAATCGCGTGGTTCCTCACAGGGAAACATTTTCTAATGTTGAAAGACTGGCTTGAGAAACAAGAAAGTTTTTTATAGTACGAGAACGGACTATTCAAATGTATGTGCGAGATGAAGAACTTATTTTGGATACTAGATACTAGAACTTTATCTAGACAGAGTGGCATATCAAGATCATCTGTATACCGAACTATTAGATGTAATTTACTCCATCCATATCATGCCCAAAAAGTGCAAGAGTTGTTACCTCAAGACTTGGTTAAGCGAGGAATTTCTGCCGATTTATTTTACGTCAGGATATTTAACTTTCAATAGAAAATTCTTTTTACTGACTATCATGAGTATTCAGATGAAAACCCTCATAAAATAACTCCTCGACATATCCAACTTGTGTAAGATTAATGTTTATGTCGGCCTTATCGATGTTTACCTGATTGGACCGGTTATTTTACCAAACTGGCTAACTGTCGAAAGTTATTTAGAGTTTCTCCAAAATACTCTTCCGGATTTATTTGACGATTTGCCATTACGATTGCGATTGGAACATTGGTTTGCATGATGGAGCACCACCTTATTTTAGTGTCAATGTAAGAGACTTTTTAAACCGCCAATATCCATATAAGTGGATTGGACGAGGAAATAATTGTCCTTAAGATTGGCCTCCCCGCTCACCTGACCTCAATAAATGTGATTATTTTCTTTGGGGGCGTTAAAGGAGCCTGTTTATTCTTCTCCAGTTTCCCGAGAAGAATTTGTGGTATCGTATTGAAGACAAATGTAATATAATAAAAAATTATCATCAGCTACTGGCCAGAGTCGATATCAATTTTCGGCAAAGAATAATTTTGTCTCGAAGAGAAAATGGTGATCATTTTCAGCAATTTCTTTAAATTAAGATGTTCATGTTCTTTCTATAATAGTAATATTTTTTTTTATTTAAACATACATAATCCCGCATCAACTACTAAGAGTTATTAGCAGGGGAGACATTTACAAAATAGTGTGGTACATATATAATAACAAAAATTATGTCAGAGATAAGATAGCACTTTGTTTCCAGTTGAAGAGAGAATTGATTTTAAAGTGTTTCCTAAATTGTGGTGTCTTCTTTGTTCTTCATTTTCTGGACATATGCCTTACTGTGAGTTGAGTCTGACATGTTTGACATAAAGGTATGGTTTCTTTTGTTAAGGAATGTTGGTGTGTTAGGAGTGTATGTCCAATTCTTAAATGGTTTATTATAACTTGTTCCCTTCTTGTATTGAGTAGTGGGAATTTGGTTTCAATTTCAGGCATTATTTGTCTCAGATTGGTTTCAGTGTCTTTCCAGATGGATTGCCATTTTTGGTATATGTGTTTTTTTATTGAGTATCTGTGATCGGTGTGGGGAAATTTTGTAACGAGGGGTAAATTATCAGTAGAAGTTGATTTTAGGGCTAGGGAGTAGACTTTCTCGTTACTTTTTATTCCCATATGGTACCCATAAAAAAAGAGATGTTTTTATATCGCAAGTTAAAGAGTTCCTTTTTAATGAGTTCATAGATTGGGTGTGAAGGATATACATTTTTTAGATCTGTTAGGATACTTAATGAGCCAGAGATAATAAGAAAGTTGTTTTCGTTTGATATCTTGCACATTTTGAGGGCATGGAGTATAGCAAAAGCCTCTCCAGTGTATATACTACAATTTTAGAGCAAATTTTTTTTCTTCTAAGCTGCAGCATTTTCTGTAATTTGTTTTGGATGCATTGGTGTATATGAAAGAGAAATTGGATAATTTTGATGCTACTTCATTGAAGGAATTTTGTATCTGGGAGGGAGTGGTGGTCTATTTTTGATAGAATGTTAGGGATGTTTTTATATATGGTATTTGAGTTATCCATGGAGGGACATTTAATTTTGATGTCAGAGAGTGTTTAAATTGCTCATTGTTGTAACTTATAATTTTGATCCTTTGGTCGGAAGGTAACTTTTTTGAGGGTTTATTTCTAGCAAAGTTTAAGGTGATATTTTTACATGTGGAGGAATATGATAAGTTGGAGATGTTTGATGATATTCTAGCGGCATAGTTTAGGGAGAGCATTTGTCGACGTAGATGCAGTGGTGGCTCATTTGCTAATGCTAGAAGACCGGATACAGGGCTAGTTCTGAAAGCACCTAGTGATGCTCGTATGGCAGTGGATTGGATGGAGTTTAATTTTTTCAGCAAAGTTTTGTTGGCGGTTTCCATAGTGCAGCTTGCTATCAGTATTTGTATAGACTGAGTAAGGTTGCAGCATCTGAACCCCACGTACTGTTAGATAAAATCTTGAGTAAATTTATTCTTGGTTGACATGATCGTTGTAAATTTGCCAAATGTGTTGCTCATTTTAACCGGTAATTAAAAGTGAGACCCAGAAAATTCATTTGATCAACTTTGGATATTGGCTTTTTATTTAGATAAATGTTTAAATTATTTAAATATTTCTTTTTACTGAAGACCATATAGTGTTTTTTCAGGTGAGATTGGAAACCTGTTTTGAGGGACCAATTTTCTAAGCTATTTAGGCATGTTTGTAAAATTTGCGACGCTAATGTTACATTTTGGCTTCTAATATAAATAACTAGATTGTCTGCATATAAGCTGATTTTTATAGGTTTGCGTATTTCTTTAACAATACTGTTTATTGCTACGAGGAATGAAGTAGGGCTTAAAATGGATCCTTGGGGTGTTCCATTTTGTAGTTATCTTACTGAAGATTTGTGGTTATTTGCTCTGACTTAGAAGGTTCTATTATTCAAAAAGTTTTTTATGTATGCTGATGTGTGGCCCTGAATATTCCATTCTTGGAGTTTTTTTCAGGATGTGATATCTCAAAGTGGTGTCAAAAGTTTAATTTAAGTCTAAGCATATGGTTATTATTATTGATACATTAGGAAAACCTCATGAATTTTAGATTCGAGTGTTACTAAGTTGTCAGTAGTACTTCTTCCTCTACAAAAGCCTCTTTGATTGTGTATAAGGATAATCTCATTTTGTAAATGCCACGTCAGTCTATAGTTTATTATTTTTTCCAGAAGTTTGCGCATAATTACATGTGAGTGAAATGGGGCGATATGAAGTTGGGTCGATTTTTGGTTTGTTTGGTTTGAGGACTATTGATTGACGCCAAAGATTGGGCAATTCTTCTTGTAAGAATATGTTATTAAAGAGCTCTAAAAGAATTTGTTTAGCATTGTAAGAAAGGTTTTTCAAAAATAAGGATAGAATATTATCAGGACCCTGGGGCAGTATTTTTCAGTTCTTTCAGACAAAAATGAAATTCTTGGTAAGTTATTGGATCACTTAGGTAAGAGTTATCGTTTATTATTGGAAAGTCGCAGTCAACTGAGTTTTTATATTCCAAAAAGGTAGAATTCAGATTAATATCACTTGAGTTTCTTTCGAAAGTGTTAGATAAGATATTCGGAATTTTATTTATTGAGGATATCAGTCTGTTGTTTTGTGATAGTGTCGATATTGATCTATAACTATTGTTTCCTTCAATTTTTCGAATGTTTCTCCAGATGACGTCTGTTGGAGTGGAAGAATTTATCGACGATACGTAACTTGCCCATGATTCTCTTTTGCTCTTCTTTATAAGATACCGGGTCTTAGCTCTAAGGTTTTTGAACCTCAAGTGATATTTGTCTTATGCCTTTTCCATTTATTAAACGCATGTTTGCTGGCTGTCAATGCTTGGGCTTATTTTGGTTCCACCAAGGTACTGGATATTTTTTGCATAATTTGTTTTTTTCCGATGTTTAAAATCATATTATTAACATTTTTAATATTTTCATTTACGTCATTGACATACACAAAGGTTGTGACATTATTGTCTATTTCGTTTTGATATTGACCCCAGTCTGCGGTTTTTATTTTCATGTTTGGTAAGGAAGGCTTGTTGGCGGTTCTTTTTCTAGTAAAGATATTTTAATGGGGAAATGATCGCTATCATGCAAATATTTTATAGTTTCCCATTTCAAGCAGGATGTTACTGATGAAGAACAAAAGGAAAGGTCTATAGGTGAGAAGGTACCATTGAATGAATTGAATCTTATGGGTTCACCAGTTGAATTTCAAGTGTTTATATTACGTTGCAGAAAATTTCCATTTTTATCAGTTTTATTACTACCCCAGGCCACGTTATGGCAATTCATGTCACCAACAATAATTTTATGAGGTGGAATGTGATTAGGTTATTTAATTCAACTAGGTCGGTCTGATTGGGGTGAAGTAAGTATACATATACATATATTTATCTTTTTTTTGTGAATGACCGATACTGCAATCGCTTCTAAATTTGTATTTATTACAATTTCATTTGATTCGATGTCGTTTCTGACAAACATTGCTACTCCACCGCTAGCAAACTCAGTGTTCCTATTTTTTTGATAGGCCGTGTAATCTTTTTGGCAAAGTATTTTAGGGGATAATTCATTTAGGAGTAGTTTCAATTGTTCATGGTGGCGCAAAAATACATTTAAATTCCACTGAAGAATAAAATAATCCATCACAGAAATATATTAATTCATTTATTTAATGTTGCGATAATGTGTCACTGTCACCTTAAATGTGTAGTTGAGATGTTGGTAGCAAATAATTTTTTCTTAAGTCGCGTGATATTATTTTTTAAGATTTTATTTCTCATGTTATTATAGATGAAATTGGTAATTTCAAGTAATTCAGATGGTTTGTTGGAATAATCGGGTGCGTTTATTTCAGGGTTGGTAGCATTAATAGTGTTTTGTAGGAAGTTACAGATCTCATTGAAATTTAAAACAAAAGGCGTGCTTCGACTTTCAATCCGATCTTTAATTGACTCTAGTAGGGATGGAATATCTCAGCTGCTGTCTTTGTTTTGGTTTCTGTTGTATTTTCTGTGTTGACTGTTTTTTCATTAGAATTTGTTTTTGATGTTTTTGTTTGGCCAGGGTTACATCCGATATCCATTTCTTCTACGAAGGTGCATGTGTCTCTTCTTCGTGACCTACGGCTTTACACAATGAACAATTTAATCCATCGATTGAAGGAAATAGTGGTATTACCATTTGTTATTACGAAAGATTCTGGAATAGATTCATTTTCAAGAGGAGAGATGAAAATTTGTCTGTGTCTCAATACGTGACTATAATCTGCTTCAGGCATTAGGAATGTCATTTGCGATAGAGCTTGTGGATTTTCTTAAGGGCTATGACCTTGGAACATATCTGCGCGTCGCTTTCAGGCAACAACTCACAAAATTATTGTGGAAACCGAAAACATTGACTCAACTACTTCACTATAATAGCCTAGTCAAAGTTCACACTGGTCGGGTTGAAGATTGGTTTGGTGGAAATTATTATTCAATACATCGATTTATTTTCGGTAGGTAAATAAGAAAACTACAAGTAGGTACTTACACAAAAAGTTAAAATGACATAATTTTTTTAATACGGCATTTAAAATATTATTGTAATGGTTGGCAACCTAAATCATCGTTATCGGTTTCACTGTCAGACAGTTCTGATTCAGTCCCACTAGTATATTCTCCAAGATGTATTACTATTTCTTGCAGCTCATCCATAATGTGCTCTCTTTCCATATATGCTTCTTCAGCCTTCTCTACATGGGCGCAAATGTTTTGCCGGTTTTGAATTGTCACTTGCTGAAATATTTCTTCTGTAAGCTGTCGCACATCACTTAGTGGACATTACAGGCTGCTACTTCATTTTTTACCAGTGCCCAACTTTTTTCAATAGGGTTTAGCTCCGGATGGTATGGTGGTAAACGTAGTGTTAACATGTCACGGTCCGCTAGAAGCGTATCAACAATATACTTTGTATAAGTTGGTTTATGCGTTTTAATTAATGCAAATAATTCAGACTTAAAGGCATTGGCATCATATGTAATAGCTCGTTCCATTAGCCATTGCTGTATCGCTGCTTTTTTCCACGAAAAATTTGGAATAGGATCCACCTGTACATTGTGGTAGGACGCATTATCTATCACTAAAACGCATTTTTGTGGAGCATTAGGGATAAACTTATATTTTAACCATTGCTTGAAATTTGTAGAATTCATTTCGTCATGGTAGTTGCCTGTTTTTCTTCCCGATGTGAATATGAGTAAGGCATTACGTACGAATCCTGATGCACCTCCGGCATGTAAGATAATGAGACGTCTTCCTTTGGATACCGGAAATTTTAAACATTTATTCTGGCCATCGCCCCACGTCTTTGGCACCGCATGGGAACTGTGGATGTAAGTTTCATCGCAATACATTATGGTTCGACCTTCCTGCTTATATTTTTTTAATTCTCTTAAATATTCAATCCGTTTAGATTGAATGTCAAATTTCTCAATCAACACTTTTCTATTGTCTTGTGCTTTCTCCACCTGAATCCCATTTTTTTAACTAATTTTCTAAACGAATCAATCTTGCCTGTAAAATTGATACCCTCTTCATTTTTAACAGCTTCAAATATCCTTTTCATAGTACGCCTCCTTTTCTGAATAGCCGTATAGTTGTAAATTATTTTTCTAATTATTTCTTCCTCAAATTCATCAACTGATCCCTTGGAAGTTGAGGGTTTGTTTATGTCCTTCCTTGGTGATTTAAAGGGAGTAGCAGGTGATTTTTCCTTACCTTCATTAATTATTCTTTTGACTGTATTGATGCCAACTCCACAAGCTTTAGCTACTCTCTCTTGTAGATTGCTGAGAGGAATTGTTAGAGCTAGTTGTTCTTTCTCACTTTGCATAAACGTATAAACATTATAGATAAATTCTCTCCTTGACTGTGAATTATTTTCTTGGAACTGCTCATGTTTGCAGAATGGTATCTGCAACAAAGGGGTTAACAAATAATTTGGACCGGGCGACAGCGACATTTTTCAATGTCTTATTTGATAAAGCTTGGTTCATATTTTAAGCTATTGTAATAATACAGCCTATCAACAATATCAACTCCTGCTTATCAATGTTGTTAAGAAAAACGAGTAAATGACAAACGTGATAAAAGCTGAAACTTTACCTATCGTCACGCAAGAAACGAACTGATAAAATAACAATACCACAGAGCTGAGGATACACTATAGGTTTGTTCCAACCGAAGTAAATATCGTTTTATGATCGTACAATCTCAGTAACACAGAAAATTTGATGTAAATTACACAGACTTATTGTTCGAATTTGTTTTCCAATTACCAAATTCTCCCGTGATTCTATTTCAATTTCCCCTGTATACTACAAGTCGAATATTATGCTCAAAACATATAACTAAATATATCCTTATTTTCAACAGTTAATATTTCTTTACATCACCAAAAAAGTCATTTTAAATTTACTAACACCTAAGAAAAACAGATAAATATCGTTTTCTGAAATTCCACTGAATATATCAAAGTCCCCGACATCTTATCGCTTCATAAAAACTCTCTTCCAAACTCTGTTATCTGTATCTACGACACCGTTGAAAACCCCAAAAAAAAACATCTCCATACCTGCCAAATTCACTTGTTGTTCGAACGTTACGTTTTAAAATGCTCTTATCCCATTGGCTAGATTCTAATATTTTGTTCGTTCCTCGCACCTACGTCAGTCAGCATATAAATACGCCATATACCCTACATTTTGCCTCTTTTTCATCATTGAACGGGGTACACAAAGGTACTCAGTTTAGAAGAGCACCCGGCGTTTTCATACCGGGAACAAACATGTGTCCTTAAGCTTTAATCATCTCATAAATCGTCATAATATGTGCAAAATACCTTCATTCATCGCGTAAACAACAAGTGAAGTCTTAATTGTCGACGCAAAAATAGAATAAACTTATAAGTTCATGACAATATAAAACCTAAAGTGACATAAGTGTTTCATTGCATCCTACAGTACATCATTTACATCATACCTAAAGTGAAAAATGCCCATTTGGTCCTTCGAGTACATCGTATAACAACAAAGAAACTACATTCCCTCTAATTAACCCAAAGTAAAAAGGGTTAATTTAGAACATGGTCCTGTCGAGACCGGATAGAACCAGAAAAAAGTGAAGCATAGTCCTAGCGACCAGGAGAGAGCAGTGAAACAGCCCTTGGAGTCCAGAGAATATAGACCCTCAGCGTTCCCGAGAACTATTCGAGAATTTCAGTCAGCAGAAAACATTCATTAGATAAGGTATTTATCAACAGTAAAAACACAAGAGCTTTTTTTTTATCGGATAAATTTCTCTTTGCAACGAAACAGTTTTGCCAATCACTAATTTTACGAGAAAAACTGACATGATAAAATCGCGACACCGAAGGTGGAGCGATTTTATCTAATGTCAGTTTTTCGAGCAAATTTAGTGATTGGCAAAACTTTGAGTCAAAGAGGAATTTATCTAATAAAAGAAAAGCTCGAGTGTTTTTTGGCAAGATAAATTAACGACAGAATATATGGATGAACAACAACAATAATTGCGACTCATTGTCATTGTGTAAAAGTGACGTCCGTTTACTAGATATTGAGGAAGAGAAGTTTTTATCGCGATAAAAAAGGATGCACCTTTTTTATCGATGGCAAAGTGACAATAACATTTCCAGGTATATGACATTTTAACATTGGAGTTAATTTATCGATAATAAAAGATTTTGTATATTTGCTTATCAACCAACGTAGAATTTTGTAAACATAGTATATAGGGTGATTTAAATGGTTTCACCTTCATATTAATTTGGATTTATAATAACATTCTTTGACATTGTTTGTGTAAAATAAAATAGTATACAGGGTGATTTATATGATTTCACCTTCATATTAATTTGGATTTATAATAACATTCTTTGACATTGTTTGTGTAAAATAAAATAGTATACACGGTAATTTAAATGATTTCACCTTCATATTAATTTGGATTTATAATAACATTCTTTGACATTGTTTGTGTAAAATAAAATAGTATACAGGGTAATTTAAATGATTTCACCTTCATATTAATTTGGATTTATAATAACATTCTTTGACATTGCTTGTGTAAAATAAAATAGTATATAGGGTGATTTAAATGATTTCACCTTCATATTAATTTGGATTTATAATAACATTCTTTGACATTGTTTGTGTAAAATAAAATAGTATACAGGGTAATTTAAATGATTTCACCTTCATATTAATTTGGATTTATAATAACATTCTTTGACATTGTTTGTGTAAAATAAAATAGTATATAGGGTGATTTAAATGATTTCACCTTCATATTAATTTGGATTTATAATAACATCCTTTGACATGGTTTGTGTAAAATAAAATAGTATATAGGGTGATTTAAATGACTTCACCTTAAAATTAATTGGGATTTATAATAACATTCGTTGATATTGTTTGTGAAAAATAAAATATTGTACAGAGTAATTTAAATAATTACACACTAAGATTGTTATGGAACCATGTTTTGCAACGAGCCGTAAAACACTGAAATAAGGCACGGCTGGTAGCAAAAATAAAATAAGACATTACGCTGAGACAAAATAAGCATTGTTCAAACATAGCCATTCATTTACACTTCATGTTAACCATCTAATTAATATATCATTTACAAAATTGATTCATTAAAGACGCAACGAGCTAGTTGCAAAGCAACAATTACTCGCATTCACAACTGGTTCCATAGCAATCTGGATGAGTCAGACAAGTATGCTTTAAAATCCCGAATAGTCAACTTAGAAAAATATTACACTAAATACTCTGAGATTCAAGACCAAATTGAAACCATAGCCGTAGATACTGAATTAGAATTCGAAGATAGAAGTCAGATTGATGAAAAATATTACTCATTACACTGCAAGTGACAAAATGCTTTCGAAAAATTGAACCCTAAATTCAATCAAACTAACCAATTCCCTGTACAGTCTCAGAGTTAAACTCATATTAGATTACCTTCCATAGAAATACCGACTTTCTCAGGAGATAGCACTAAATACACTGCCTTTATAGACCTTTTTAACGCACTAATAGTGAATAACACCCGGCTTACATCTAAAACTGAAAAATTCTACTATTTGAAATCATACTTGAAAGGTGACCCGCTCAATTTAATTTCTCAATTACCGGTAAATGAAACCAATTTTGATGTGGCGTTGGATTTACTGAATTCTAAATATAATAATACACGGCAGATTGTTACTGCCCATTTTAACCGTTTGACAGCCTGTAATAACATTTCAAAATGTACTGCCCAACAATTAAGAACATTCACGTCCGAAGCTAGATCTATAGTAAAGTAATTGTTAAATCTAAATATCAATAAGGAAGAGTTATTTGATGCACTAATCGTTCATATATTAAAAACAAAATTAGATTATAATACAAAAAGATCTCTTGAAGAAAAAGAGACTGATCAAAATTTAATTGCTAGTGATACCTTTTTTGATTTCTTGGAAAAAAAATGTACAGTCTTGGAAAACTTGTTAACCCAAGATTCCAAACCCGATACATCCCATCATCGTAACCAGTCTTCTAATGTGACCACATCACCCAACAGAGTAACTTTACTTTCAAATCAACATTCGCTTCCCGAACAAAACCCACCTCCAACATGCTTATTTTGCAAGGAAACAGGCCATAAAATTGATACATGCCCCCAAGTCGGGATGCTTTCCGTTCCTGATCGGAACAAATACATTAAAGAAAACAAATTGTGCTTCAGGTGCCTAGGTTCCACACACACAGTTACTAACTGTAAATCCGTTAAATCATGTTCCATATGTCAAAAAAGACATCACACGTTACTCCATTTAGACAATTATTCCCCTAGACAAAACCTTGACACAAGACCTGTCAAGAGAAATGATACTCCGACCGTCGCCATGGCCTATTCCTTTCATTCCATATTAAATGAACCATGCAACCTACACTCTCTCGCAACACAACCTTCAACTCAACATTCACTCGCTCATCACTCGTTACCCAACTCACTTGAAAGGGACACCTTTACTCAGCTATGTTGTGGTACAACTCGTAGCTCTAACCCCATCAACATTTCAACATGCTCATTCTGTAACAAAGCAGGTCATAAAATCTATTCTTGCCCACACTTCAGAACACTCTCTATACTTGACCGCAAAAAATATTTAATAAATAACAAAATGTGCACAGCATGTCTGGGTTTCAGACACACATTCGCCCATTGCTCGTCTACCGGTGTTTGTGCCATTTGCAGAAACAAGCACCACACTTTACTTCACTTCCCTCACACCCACAAACAAAACCCATCATTGAGACCTTTGAACATAAACCCTAACCACTCACCATCAATGCAACAATCTCCAGAATATTATCGTCAAGAAACGTACCGTTCTGGACAAGACTCATTCACAATACCTTACGGATAACCCCTCTCATACTCATTATACTCATTCTTCTGGTGTGACCACGCCACTTTCAAATCACAAATTACCCTCAAAAACATTCTTAATTCACAAAACACTCTTAACACATAAATAAATAATTTTCAAACCAACACTTACACTCGAATAAACGATTCACTCTCATACTCAACGCTCTTTCCGTGCAGGATAGCACTCATTCATTACTCAAACTCTTAATCGTCAAGAAAACAAATCCTTTAGTCCTCTGGAAGAGGACAGTGATACTTATATACTAGACACTTAAGAAAAACAAAAAAAAACGTTGTAAAAAACTTAACCTTATACTTAGACATTGAGAAACAAATACTTTAACATTTAAAACCCATGACGATTAAAAAAGCTTAGACACTTTGACATAAACATTACTCTTATATGAATACCTGGATAAAGGTATTGAAAAGAAGAAGATACTTGGTTGAAGATGAAGATACTTGGTTGAAGAAGAAGATACTTGTTTGAAGAAGAAGATACTTGGTTGAAAAGATGATACTTGGTTGAAGAAGATACATGGTTGAAGAAGAAGATACATGGTTGAAAAGATGAAGATACCTACTTGGTTGAAGAAGAAGATACTTGGTTGAAAAGAAGATGATACTTGGTTGAAAATGAAGATACTTGGTTGAAAAGATGAAGATACTTGGTTGAAAAAGAAGATGCATAGTTGAAGAAGATGATACTTGGATAATATAAACACTTGGGTGACGTTTAGAAGAAAACGGCATCCCCCCTGACTCATATGTTACTTAAACAATCACATTGACGACACTTTGAATTTAACACAACTTGACAAAAACATTATATACATATCTTACCCTCCTTTTCTTGACGAGAACAGAAATAACTCCTTTACATTAATTAAAACTTTTTAAAAACTCATTCTTACCCGTAAAAGAGTCGGGTCCCCTTAACACAAACATCTATAATCATAAAAACATATACAAAAACAATCTCAAAAGAGTTATAAAAAACTCTCTCATCATACTTAAACACTCGTGGTCACTACCTTACATTTACTTTTATGCTAACTCACACTTACATTATTACTTGCACTAGCATACAATTGCACCTTAATCATACTTATACTCATACTCATATTGGCACTCAAAGCTCACATTCATAATACTTTTACACTTATTCGTACATACTCGTATTTACATTTGCATTCACATTCATTCATACTTACTCTTACTCACTTGTTGCACGCATTCGTACTTGCTCTAGTCTCATGAGCATACTCTCTTACAATCACCCTCACTATACAAGTCATTCCTCCGCGTAGAAAGGGAGTAGCGCAAGCTACATTGGAGTTTTCACGTTCTCCGAAGAAAAACGTTCCCTTTCTTACCCAGCACCATTCATTCTGATACAATAACAACCCGGAAAAAACACCCACATGGGCTTTCCATGCTCTCTCATGGAATTTCACACTCCTTCACAACTTGGCCCCCCTTTTTGTTTATATATGCCCGAGGTTCCTGGACCGTTACTCCTTAAACAAACTGGTACCACAATTGCTTTAACCTAGAGTCGACGCTTGGCGTGACGTAAGTCGCTAGTCGCTAGGCCCCAATCGGACCGGGTAAGCCTCTGCCGGTGGCGAATTGCGCTGGTACATAGACCCAGTAGGCCCGAAAAAACTGCCGCTTGGCCCTCTCCTATCTCTCTCATTACTTCATCTTTCCTTCTCATGAAACTTAACCCAAACCTTACTCTTCTACAACATAATCATGTACTCAATCACTTACGCTCTCTCCTTCCTTCTATATTGCTTACACTCTTATCGTTTACAACTCTAGTCCATTTCTAGAGTATATTGCTTACACTCTTATCGTTTACAACTCTAGTCCATTTCTAGAGTATATTGCTTACACTCTTACCGTTTACAACTCTAGTTCATTTCTAGAGTATATTGCTTATCTTCTTATCGTTTACAACTCTAGTCCATTTCTAGAGTATATTGCTTACATTCGTGCCCTTACCAAACAAGAACTAGCATACATCTAGGCCTCTTGTTCATTCGTTACATTCATGACGTTAGAGTCCTTACAACACTCTAACCTCAACTATTTTTCATTCGTTACATTCATGACGTTAGAGTCCTTACAACACTCTAACCTCAACTCTTATTCATTCGTTACATTCATGATGTTAGAGTCCTTACAACACTCTAACCTCAACTCTTATTCATTCGTTACATTCATGACGCTAGAGTCCTTACAACACTCTAACCTCAACTCTTATTCATTCGTTTACACTCATGACGTCAGAGTCCTTACAACACTCTGACACACATTAGGCTACCTTACAACCCCTATACACCTATTTACATAATTACTCTCAATTATTCCCTTTCGTTCACAATCCTGCACCAGAGCCCTATACACTCTCACGCTATCTAACCCTGTCACTAACATCAGCATTCGATGTCTGAGAGCAGCCATCTCTCACCTTTCTTCCATTCTTCCCGCGCCCCCAATATGTTCGAATTTGTTTTCCAATTACCAAATTCTCCCGTGATTCTATTTCAATTTCCCCTGTATACTACAAGTCGAATATTATGCTCAAAACATATAACTAAATATATCCTTATTTTCAACAGTTAATATTTCTTTACATCACCAAAAAAGTCATTTTAAATTTACTAACACCTAAGAAAAACAGATAAATATCGTTTTCTGAAATTCCACTGAATATATCAAAGTCCCCGACATCTTATCGCTTCATAAAAACTCTCTTCCAAACTCTGTTATCTGTATCTACGACACCGTTGAAAACCCCAAAAAAAAACATCTCCATACCTGCCAAATTCACTTGTTGTTCGAACGTTACGTTTTAAAATGCTCTTATCCCATTGGCTAGATTCTAATATTTTGTTCGTTCCTCGCACCTACGTCAGTCACCATATAAATACGCCATATACCCTACATTTTGCCTCTTTTTCATCATTGAACGGGGTACACAAAGGTACTCAGTTTAGAAGAGCACCCGGCGTTTTCATACCGGGAACAAACATGTGTCCTTAAGCTTTAATCATCTCATAAATCATCATAATATGTGCAAAATACCTTCATTCATCGCGTAAACAACAAGTGAAGTCTTAATTGTCGACGCAAAAATAGAATAAACTTATAAGTTCATGACAATATAAAACCTAAAGTGACATAAGTGTTTCATTGCATCCTACAGTACATCATTTACATCATACCTAAAGTGAAAAATGCCCATTTGGTCCTTCGAGTACATCGTATAACAACAAAGAAACTATATTCCCTCTAATTAACCCAAAGTAAAAAGGGTTAATTTAGAACACTTATTATATTCACTAATCAGCAGGTCAACTGGGTTTGTATCGTAATTGTACGGTTTTTGTGTTGGTTGGAACAGACTTTATAAAAAAACTTTTTGTCTATTTTACACGAAATTTTTTGTATTTGTTAACTAGTTTCGGTCATGCCACAATTTTCAAAACTAACTAGATTACAGTTTCTTCAAACGTTCATCAAAGTTATTTTGAACAATAGGGCATAAAGAGGATGCAGCAAAACTCATTCTTTAAAGTATACAGGTATTTCTACTATACAGTAAACAGCTGCTTGAATTCAAAATATAACAATAACTAACTTACAAATTGGTTGCAAAAATCCAAAGTGTGTCTTGAAACTAAGGAAGGTCTCAACAGAAAAAACGTAGTCCTCTCAGTTACGGTCGCTACCCGTAATGCGTTTTTGTTTAAATAATTTTGTTTCAAATGTTCTTTTTCATACAATCAATTTTAATGTTAATAAGAAAACGCATTGAGCACTTTTTTGTAACTGCTAATAATAATTATTCTAAAAACTTACTTCCTTCACTTCACTTATAGCTTGGAAGGTCTCCAATAATAATAACGTCCAAATAAAATAAACAAATTAATTCAAATTTTCAAAACTAAAACGCAATTTGTCTGTATTATATATATAATTGGTATGAACACGTGCATCGTCGATCTTTACCAAACGCTCGTAGGACTCGAATGCGGATGTTTTTAAAACGTTTAGTAGACGACAGCGTAAATTTGTTCTCTGCGATGGTATGAGTCATAGCCCGTAAAAAAATCCACAAGCTCTACTGTTTTTGGATTTATGCTTTGATTTGTGGATTAGGTATTGTTGGGCATACCTTAGATATTACTATACGTTGTGACGGAGTTATTAAACGTCGACATTCAGTATCGATTCCATTTATTTTAATTGATTTATGTTGAGCAATCAGGTTAGAAACTGTTGTTTTAGATAAAGGTAGATACAAATTCTGATGTTTGTGATCCGAGATGCATATAAAACATTTTTCGGCTGGACTATGGATCCAACACCCACGACGTAGTCGTGAATCTTGGCCACATCAATTGATGAAAGGATGATGTATTGTTCCTTTGTAGGGTATTTATGTTGGAGTAGATTTGTTGTGATGGATTTATTCCATCGTTTGGGATTTTATCTGTCATCTTCACATGCTTTAGACAATATTTATAGTAATTAAGACTGGTTCCGAAAAACCTGTCGAGAAGTTCCCACAACAAAAATCCGATTAAAGAGACAATAGTTTGTGTAAAAAGTTGATCTAGTACTCACTGTGATTGTCTATGATCAGTGGATGGGCTCTACCACTTTTAACTTATGATACACTAGAGTATTTGTTTTAATTTTAATGAAAACTGTTTATTTTATTAAAGTAAAACAAGACCGAAATAAACGTGGTATTATCAACCATATTCAGGACCGGTCTCATTATTAATTTGTTTTTACATTAAATTCTTCTTATTGAAATGTATCTATTAATTTGTTAAATCTGAAATAAAACTGATGATATGGATGTAGAAAATTAAGTCTAATAGTTATTCGACTTTTCCTTGAAAATGACAAAGTTTTATGCAAAATTACAAGAGTAAAAATAGTTTAAGAATTAAATTATCCATGGTATGAAGATAACATTTTTCAAATCGACTGACAGATATAAAACTTCTGTGAAATTTTAAGGTTAGGTCACCCCTAATTAACCCCCCCAGAATGGTTCGATTGCCTCCTACTTACCATTACTTAATGCCCTTAACAGTCTCATACAGTGTACCAAATTTGGTATTTTTAAGTTAAAGGGTTGTAAAGAAATAATTTTTTTTCGAAATTTTGGGCCCTATTACTCCCCAGGGATGCAACTTGGTATAGAAGTAAATTGCCCCCAATCGTCATATTTTGGGCTCCCATATACCCCTCTGCTCAGTGTTAGTTCTTATGCGGTATATGGAATTGTTTACATAGGAATTAATTTCCAAAAAGAGGAAGGGAAAATTATGATTTGTATATAGTAGTTGATGTAACTATTTATATATGACTGGGGAAGGCATCTTAATCATGCTTAAGCTGCTCTTTAGTCCATTTTGTACTATAGTGAATTTATGATAGAAGATACAATTTTCAAAATTTTGTGAAAGCTGAGAGTAATAGGGTGTTGAAAAATAAAAAAATCGTACCGCAATACTGATATCCCATCCTGATCCTCCTGGATTTGCTGCACATATTCCTTCTCTTCTGAGAATTAAACCGCCATTTGTTGTAGCCAAAACTTGATTATCACTGACACTGACATGCTTGAAACCCGTTGTGTCTGGTGCAGAATCTAAAAAAAAATTGTTTCAGCTTCCTGAAAAATGGTTTCGTTGGTTGACAAATTTATGAAATATTTTTTTGGGTTTGCTTATAATTACTATAACTAGATTAAATATCATAAGGCACTCGTATATGCTATTTATTTATGGCAGGTTCTGAAGTAGAATGTTTTTATGAGTTAAAAGCAAAAACTGACATAAGGATTTTTTTTTATTCCTGGATAATTATGCAGCGTGAATCTAGAAATTTGACTAGAGAGAATTCTGTTGTATTACTCGAAGAAGGTTGGAGTTATCTCGAATGATACAAAGGTACAGGGAAACTGGCAGTAATTCCAGATGACCTGGACAGGGTAGACATTATGTCACAACCCCCATACAAAACCGATATTTAAGGTTATTCACTGTCAGAAGACGATTTGTGACATGCAGCAGCTTCAAGACGCTCATGGTATTCGAATTTGTACCGAAACAGTTCGTCAACATCTCCTGGAAGCTAATTTAGCGTCCAATCTTGACTGTAGATCATCGTAGAGCGCACTTGAATTTAGCTAGAAATCACGTTCATTATTTAGAAGCCGATTAGTATCGTGTTCTCTTTACATACGAATCCAGATTTTGTCTCTGTCCAATTGTGGTAGGCGGCAAAATGACGATATATTCCATGCAACAATGTAGGTACCACATTATTTGGTGGAGGATCAGTTATGGTCTGGGGACGAATTTCTCTCCAAGGGCGCACAGACATGGTGGTAATAAATAATGGCAATTTAAAATCAGTATATAGTAGATATTCTGGAAGAATATGTTGTGCCAGTTGCCCTTTTTATCGGTCCAAATGTTTTGTTAATGCAAGATAATGCACGCAGACAGCTCGAGTGATACAAAATTACCTAGAATATGTTGAAATCAATACTTTGGAGTGCCCTGCACAAAGCCCAGATCTCAACCCTATTAAGCATGTTTGGGACATATTTGGCAGATGCCCAAAGAATCTCCTACACACCAACCTAATAACCTAGAGGACACGGGACGTCTTATTGAAATATGGGATGATCTGGATCATAATGATATAAGATCGCTTATATTGAGTATGGGTGGTCGAAGTAGTCAGAAGTAGAGGTGGAAATACCCAATATTAAAAAATTTAATTAAATTTTATTTTATAACAAATTTTGAAATTTTTAGTTTTCTTGATTGCAAAAGATTTTCAAAAATTTGATTACACTTTATTTTTATAAACTAATTTACTAAGAAGTTACATATTATTGTTACATTTTTCTTAATAATATTGTTTTTTATATATATTGGCTATTGGTGTGTTAATTTATTGGAGTAGTGTATATTATAAAATAAAGTATACAATGTGCGTGTCGCTAGAACTCAGAAATGAGTCCCGGTATGATCAATGAATTTATATGGTGTGGTAACCTTCTATCTGCCGCCCATGAAGAAGGATTCCGTTTTTACCTGAAAGGCGTGGTTTTGAAGATACAAGGGCTAGAAGTTCCGCCCTCTAGAGATTTCCAGAACGTTCGAGAGTATTCTACAACATTCCAGAATATTTTGGAATGTTCGGGAACATCCCGTATCATTGTAGTACATTCCAAAACACTCTCGAATGTTGTGGAATATTCTGGGATACTGTGGACCTTTTTAGTATGGGGTATATAAAACAAGATCCGTCGTGGGTTCGAACATCCCAGATCATTGTGGAAAATTTGAAGTCTTTTTTGTATGTTTAATTATTTTCTTAACCAGGTTTACATTGTTTAGTGAAGAGATTTGAGCATGATGCACTGCCTTTATGGTTTTTATAACAAAAGAAAAAAACATCTAAGCGGTATTTTCAGTTAATATTTTTATAAAATACTGTGATAAATCAACATTTTCTCATTTAATATCAAAAGTCGGTACTCTGTACATTGAAGTAAAAAACAGAATTTCAAAGATAAGTATCCAAGAAGAATAATATATGGAGTGTTGTAACTTAACTCTAATTATAACTAACAAATAAATAGAAGAAGCGTATCCAGAATAATAAAAAATACAAATTTCATCCATATCACATCAGGAACATTACGATAGAAATTTTGATCAAAGTATAGGTTTTTGTTTATGGGTAATGAAACAGGTGGCGGTAACTGAAAACTTTTTGCCTTCGTAATGTTTACTGATGAATCTACATTCCATAGCGATGGTGTAGTGAACAGACATAATTTTCATTATTATTGCGATGAAAATTCCCACTATTTCCGGACTCTCGACCATCAAAAACGATGGTCATTGAATGTATGGGGAGGAATAGTCGGATCTAAGGTGATAGGTCCTTACTTCTTTAATGGAAATTTATATGCTGCAAAATTTCGTAGATTCTTACTGCGTCAACTTCCTGAACTTTTGGAAGACGTTCCGTTAGTAGTAAGACGAAGAATGTGGATCCATTTTAGTTTAAGAGTAAGAAATTGTTTAAATAGGTTATTTCCACGAAAATGGATTGGTAGAGGTGGATCGCATAAATGAGCACCAATATCCCCAGATTTAACGCCTATCGGTTTCTTTTTATGGGGCTACACTATTGTTTACAATAATAAACCAACAACTCCAGATGACATGAAAGTGACAATAAGAGCTGCTTTCGGAACAGTATCACCGCAAACGTTAAGAGAAGTTGAAAACAATTTTTAAAAAGAGTTCAATTGTGCATTCAACAAGATGGCCATAATTTTGAACACCTTCTTTAGTTGTTAGTTTGAGATTGTTTAAAAGTGTATGTAATTAATAGTATATTAAGTACAAAGTCACGAATTTTACTAGGCACCAGTGACTAAAGACGTTTTTAACAGGAGGTGCTTACTATACTGTTTATTCGCCCGCAGGAATGAAAACATTATATTATATTTTAATTATATTCATAACATCACGGACGATTGCTGAAGGCTGACTGACTAATCAAATGACACAGAACAACAAAATTATCATGGAACATGAAATTTAACATACAAAATATACACTTGATTTGACGTTTGAAAACAAAAGATAAACGAGATGTGACTTTTCGCATTTTAAACCCGTGTTCAAAACGCGGTTTTAGTAACGGAAGTAGAAAAAATTATTTCCTCCTCTATTATTTTGATTACGTAATGAAATTGAATAATTTGGATTCAATCATTTCAATTAAACTGAAATTTAATATTTCAAGCATCGCTTGACATAAAGAGAAAAACACAGAGCTGACTTAAATATGTTTTCTATTATCTTAGTGCATACTCTTTGCATCTATTATCTTTGGTACTTATTTAGTGTCAATATGAATACTGTCATTAGCCATTGTTGTATTAGAGGGGAAATAAAAATGAACGTTTTTACCATACGTTTTTTATTTTAAACTAATTTTATGACAAGTTTTCACAATAATTGCTGTTAGTTGTAGTTGAAAGTGATCCAAGTAGTTTTTCCCAACAAGAGTAGATATTATGATGAACAGAAATGGACCAAGTGAAGAAATAAATTGCCCTAAAGTGGTTAAACTTGAAACCATTCTAAAAACATGAGCCTAATTGATTGGAACAATTTATAAGACTAGAAAACCCAAAAAGAATAGATTTGGACTATAAGTCATCATCAGTGCCTCTCTAGAAAAATATAAAGAATTAGATTTTTTTTTATTCAATTAACGTGCTCGGCAACTATGGCTACTTGCACAGGTGCGATTACAAAAAATAGTAGTTATTACATAGTTTAAAGTTTATGATGTAGTGATATATCTTTCAAGAATTTCAGTGTAGACTCGATTTGGTTTGGGTCCCCTAGGATGTCTTGCAGCTGGGATTCAAGATTATGTTGTCGTCTTCTTGTGCTAAATTGGTGACAATCAACCAGAATGTGTTTAACAGTAAGTGGGCACTGGCAGCTTTGACAGGAAGGTCTGATGCTTGAGGTCATTAAGTAGCTGTATATAAGTTTGGTGTGACCTATTCGAAGTCTACGTAGTATTGATAATTCTTGTCTAGAGAGTCCAGTGGGGTCAGTATTCAGAGGTGTATTGAGAACAGGCTGGATAGATAGTAGGGAAGTCTTGATGGAGTTCCAGTGAGTTTGCCATATATATCTGACGATTATTTTTGCTTCTGCCTTAACATCCTTGCTAATTTGGATATGAGAAGTTATTGTGGCTGTAGTTGACGCTGTTTTGGCATGCTGATCGGCCAGTTCATTTCCAGGTATACCGATATGTGATGGTATCCATATAATGGTGACTGTGGTGTTTAAAGAATAAAGGTGGTGATAAGAGTGATGGATATCTTGGACAATGGGATGTTCAGTAAATAATTCTTGGATAGATAGGATAGACGCTAGAGAGTCTGTACAAATGGCAACTTTTTTATTGGAACGGTTGATGTGCTTAAAAGCTGGTAGAATATTATACAATTCTCCAGTATGCACATTGCATAAAGGAGGGATTAGGGAAGTGCTGATGAGATTGTTTGCTGTGGTAACTGAGCAGCCAACGCCAGTATCACTTTTGGAAGCATCGGAGTATAATACAAAGTCGTAGTGATTGTTATGAATGATTTCATAAAAATATTTATTCATGAGCTTTTTAGGTGTTTCGTGTTTATTAAATTTGGATAAATAAGTATTGACCTGAGGAGAGTGCATAATCCAGGAAGGGGTTGGAGAAAAAGGAATGGGGTTAGTGAGTGAGAGGTTAATGTTATTTGTTAATGAGGATAATATAAGAGCGATATGTTTAATTATTGGTGAAGGGTTGTTAAGAGGGCTGGCAGTTGATGTGAACATAGAATAGACAGGATTGAGAGGGTTAGATGAGACTGAGGCTGCGTAGGATAGAAGCAGATATTGTCGTCTAATCCATAGTGGGGGGTTCATCAGCTTCGCAGTAGAGACTTTCAGATGGGCTGCTACGGAAAGCGCCTAAGCAAAGTCGCAGGGCCGTATTATGAATATGATTTAGTGATCCTAGATCTGTCTTAGAAGCTGACATGTAAACGATGCAGCCATAATCTAATTTGGAGCGAATGAGTGCTTTATAAATTTTCAGAAGGGATCCCTCGTCCGCACCCCAGTGATAATGAGATAGGGTTTTAATTATATTTAATCGTTTGTAACAGATACCTTTTGTTTCAAGAATATGCTGTTTCCAAGAGAGGCGAGAATCAAATGTCATACCTAGTATTTTGCAGTGATTAACCACTGGGAGGGGGAATCATTAATAAATATGTGGGAGATAGGAGATTGAAGTCGCCTGCCAAAAATAATGATTTTTGATTTTGTTGAGTATAAGGTTAATCCTATAGAACGTGTCCGTGTAAGTAAGAGATTTACCGCGGTTTGTAGAATTTTGGAGCTAGTGGTTGCTGAACGACCATGACAGTATAGTATTAAATCGTCAGCGTAAGCTACATATTTGGTGGGAGAAGGTAAGTTATGGCACATATCACTTATTGCTAAGTTGAATAGAGTTGGGCTTAAGACTGATCCTTGAGGAGCACCATCGGTCTGGGTGTACAAAGATGAAAAATGGCCGTTTACAGAAACTCTAAAGGACCTTCGAGTTAGAAAGTTTTGTATAAAATAAAATATATTTCCGTTGATATGGTATTGATTTAGTTTAGAGATTATGGCTTGACGACTAATTCTGTCAAAAGCTCCTTCGATATCAAAGATGGCGGCGATAATTTCATATTTGTTATTTATTGAGTTGGCAATGTCATTTTGTAGCAGAACAAGATTATCGAGGGTAGATCTAATCCGTCGAAAGCCTGATTGTTCTTTTGGTATAATGTTGTATTTGTCAAGGAACCAAACGAGGCGTTTGTTAATTATTTTCTCTAGTATTTTACACAAGGTACATGTGAGCGATATAGGTCTGTAAGAATTAGAAGAAGTAGCAGGTTGATCAGGTTTTTTTAATGGTATTATTAAGGAGGACCGCCATTCGTTTGGGAATTTTTGGGATAGCCAGATAATATTATAAATTTCTAGGAGTTTTTGAAGACTAGGAAAAGAAAGTTTTTGAAAAATATATAGGGGAGATCATCTGGGCCAGAAGCATTGTCTTTACAGGATTTTAGAGCAAATTTTAATTCTGGAAACGTGAGTGGAGAGTTGAGCGTATCAATATCTGGAATGGAAGAGGATGAGCAAGGCAAAGGTGGTTGGGGAGGCGACTTCGATAAAATGGGACTAGGTTTACTGCAAAACTCGCTGCATAGTTTTCAGCTAGGACCTTGGCAATATCTTGACTATCAGTGACATTAGTTTGGTTGTGAAATAGACTGGTGATTTTTATATTACTTTTCTTACCCTGGATTTGTCAGATTTTTCCACACTTGATTGGGGTTAGTGTTTTCATTTACGGAAGAGAAGAAATTTCTCCAGGAAGATTTTTTACTTAGTTTTATAGTGTATCTGGTTTTTGCTCTTGCTCTTTTGAGATTGATGAGGTTTTCTTGAGTTTTGTTACTGCGGAATAATTTTAGTGCAGTTTTTTGGTGCTGAACTTGTAACGTGAATTTCACACTTTAAAATAATTTTAAATAATTTCTTAGTTTAACAACAAATTAAATACTCACACGGTATCGGCTTACGAGGCACGATGAAAAATTTAAAAACTTGTTGAAAGACCTGAATATTCACAGAATCAATAAATTTATAATTAGCATGCGTTGTTGGCAGTATACCAGGATAGGGCGATTGGCTTGAATTTCTTCCGTTTTGACGTGAAAGGTGCTAATTAACGGTTCGTTGAACTTAATTTCGTCCATGTGGATGAAGAAATAATATCACATAAATTATAAACCCAATAGTTCTGCAGATCATGGTTCAATCCTATTAGACATCTGCTAAACCGGGTATACTTACACAAATTTAAGTCAACGAAACCGGGTATACTTACACAAATTTAAGTCAATGAAACCGGGTATAGTCCAATATACCTATAAAATTTGCTGATCCATGAAAGCTGGGATATAGTAGTAAATTTGGTAATAAGAAGCTTATCATCCCAACCATTGAGACTGGCTTCCTGTCCGAGGGATCTTAGCTTTGTGCAGCCAAAGAAAGGAAGTATAAAATTACATTCTTTGAGAATTCTAAATTATTGTGTAAATTTTGAACTACTGCGTCACTTTTAGCTTCGTTCATATTTTTTTTATCAGACTATAATCTATAACTCATTCAAAATCTTTCAAATTTTTTTTTCAATTATAACCTGTAATTTATTCAACTTTTTTTGATATTTTCTTGTTATTAATAATATTACAAAGTATTTTGAGTTTATAAAACTGAAAAGAAATAATTTTATCACATCTTATCTTGTACATTTTGAAATTCATGTAAATTTTTTGTAAATGCTGTATAATCATTAAATTGTAAATAGAAATTTTCCCACTTTACTTTAAGACACCAAACCAAAATTTCAGGTTCACAAAAAAAAATCATTTGTATGTGTTATTTGGGTTTTTGTTACTTTTCAGAAAGTAACTGGCGTCCAACAATCTACTATAATTTAATTATCTTCTAGTTATTACATCGAAACTAATTAGGTAATTAGATCCGTGATCAGGTCAAAATTACTTCTCCGAATATAACATACAACCTGGCAAGACTTCACGCCCTTAGTTTTTTCCGGGTAATGCCCACTCTTTTCTGGATAACAAACTACATATTTGCATGATGAGTTCCACCGTGGAACAGTTTTTTGTGAAGGGGAGATGACTGATTTCCCAATGTGAGCCTCCGCAGCAAGTCGAATAGTATTTGCGAGCAAGGTAACAGACTCATCAATATTGTTAGTAAAAGAGAGATTGGGTATGGATTGTTCAGTTTTAGTAATATATTCAGGCCAATTAGCATATTTTAGATGCCAGTAACTTTTTGTTAGAGCTCGGTCATTTGAATTATCGGTGTTAGTTATAAAGATGGGAAAATGATTACTGTCGTGAAGGTCATCTTCAGTAAACCATGTTAATGAGGGAGCTAGCTTGGGGTCACTAAAACTAAGATCGATTTTAGAAAAGGAGCCAGATGAAATGTTAAAGTGGGTGTTGGAACCGGTGTTCAAGATACAAATACCTGTGCAATTTATAACGTTTTCAACAATCTTTCCTTTACCAAATGTATGAGTGGAACTCCATATTGTATTGTGAGCATTGAAATCTCCTACGAGAATGTAGGGTTGCGGAAGTTCGAATATGAGATTAACAAGCTCTTCCTCTTTAAGGGGGTGATCTGGTGAAACATAAAGACTACAAATAGTGAGTTTATCGGGACACCAACATGTTATGGCTATGGCTTCTAATTCAGAAGAAAGCGGGAGGTGGACAGAAAAAAAGTCAGAGGAGACAAATATTGAGGTACCACCACTAGCTCTTAGGCAATTGGTTCTGATATTATGATATCCCTCAAAATTTTTCAATAGGGGAAGTTTGGAGTTTTTCGCATTGATTTCCTGAAGGCATACAATGTCTGGTGTAGATTCTGATATTAAATGTTGGATTCTCTCTAATCGTGGAAAGAATCCATCACAGTTCCATTGTTTTAAATTGAAAATGGAAGGGTTATAAAAGATGTAGGGATTAAAGAGTTAGTATTCGTTCTGTGAACTGTGGTTAGATTCTGTATCTGTAAGGTTATCCAAAGAGATGCTTAGGTTGTCGGGGAAATCAATTGGGTTATGCTGGTGTTTTAATTTGTTTAAAAGTCTTGTGAGACGATTTTTTAGTGCTCTTTCCTTTGTAGCAGCGTAAAGCTGTGCTAAGTCCTTTTGTATACCATCTATATCAGAGGAGAATTTTTGTGCTTCCTGTAGCGGGTAAGGACATCCAAAAGAATTTTCGAGAAAAGCGATTAGTTGGGTTGAGGTAAGAGTGAAGTTAGATGGGTTGTCTTTGTAGAGATTTTGGATAACAGCAACACAGTTAAGTCCTAATGAATGATCTGAGGGATTATTAGCATTGGTTTTGGACTTTTTCTTTATTGGTTTGAGTGGTACAGTGAAAGAAGGAGGTAATGTGGAACTTGAGGCTGATAAAGTAATGGAGGGAGACAGTATTGGAGGAGTGTCAAGAGGGCTGTCGGTAGAAGAGTGGCCTCTTTTTTGGTCTGTAGCTATTGGAGGGGAGGTATCAGGAGAGGTAGTTGGAGGTTCAGAATTCTTTGTAAGAGGTAGAGAGAAATCATCTAGAGAGGGCTCAGGTTCTATCGGTGTAGGGCTAATCAGTGTAGTTAAAGAGTCAACAGTGGAGGATGAAGAGGGGGGAGGATTGGTTGAGAGTAAATTGGTATCAGGACCAGTAGGGACTTTAGGGCAGGAGTCTGCGGTATGTCCGGTGAGTTTACAGAGAAAACATTCAAGTCTGTCGGTGGATATGAATATTCTAAAGGATGTATTTTCGTGATTACTTAGTAAGGATGTTTGTAACTCAAAGTCATCCTTATCGGGGATGACGAAGGTTACCCTGCGAAAACTCATGATATGAGCATATTGATCGTCTGTTGTTCCACATTTCACAAAAGTGATAGGAGCTGCAAGCTGCAAACCAAGGTCTTTTAGAGATTTCTCAATTAGAGTATGTGGAATGGAACGGCATACGAGATTAGAATTCTCTTAGATGGTGAACGACAGTGGAGTTAACCGTGATATATGATGTACTGTTCAGAAGTTGATCAACAATTTGAGTGGAAGAGAGGAAAATGCAAATTCTGTTATTGGAAATACGAGAAGTAAATGTGATATTTTTTGGAGTAACTATTTCGCCAATGGTTTTAATATATTCACTTAGTACAGTGTTTGGTATTGAGTGCATAACAATAGCTTGGTCTCTTTTGGGAAAAGTAGGAGGAGGTGGTTTGGTGAGTGCGGCAGCGACATATGATTTGGTGATAGGGTTGTTGTTTGTTGAATGAAAGTTATTGTGGGTACTCATTGTTTGTGTGTGTGATCTTGATTAACAAGAACACTACTCAGAAGAGAAAAGAAAGGTAGTACAGACTCTCTTCCAGAGCGGAAGAGGTTAAGAAGGAACTCACCTAAGTCTAGTAGAGTTTTCTAACGGTACACCACTGGAATTCACTAATAATTACTAGGATAATAAATATCCAATTATAGTTGTAAAAATATTGCAACAGAATAAAAACTCGTTTACTTATCACATATTGGTGATAAAACTCGTAGTATAATTAGCAAAAAATTTGTTGTTGGCTTTGACGATGTTTACTCGATGAAGCTCAACACGATAATGAATTAGATTTAAAAATTAAAATATCAAGGAACAATACATACGCTAGAGTTTTAATGTAATTTATTTTTTATGATTTACTGTGAGTTTTTACGTATTTAATGGATGGATGGATGTAGTTTCTCGTGACCCTAGATAAATATGTATTTTTCTTTGATATTTTAATTTTCAAATTTAATTCTTTATACATTTCTAGAGAAGCACTGATGACTTATAGTTGAAATCGCTCTGCGAAAAATTATTAAACTTTGCACATTACATACAAATAATTTCTTTCTGGATTTTCTAACCTCAAAATTGTGCACACAGCTTATCAAAATTCCTTGTTACTTTCTAAGATGGCAAAGATGAGGGTATGATTAACACAATGAGAAAACTTAAGATGAAGCAAGCCCAAAGAAAAAAAATATGCCAATTTACCAAAACCTATTTCAGTAACAGTACATATTTATGAAGTAGTTACATTTTTATTCGTTTCGTATTTCTTACTTTAGATTTATAGATGAATTTTTTTCCCTAAAGTATTTTTTTCGATAATTTGGAGTGTTTCTATAGATTTTCTCCTAAATGCAATTGTTATTATACTTCCCACACCGGCACGAAAAATGGACACCCCCTTAAATTTTAATAAAAAAGCCTTAATTGATTAATTTGTATTATAATTTGGTTTTACACATTAAGTCAACAAACCTGAAGACTTTTGATCAACAAATGTCTTACAAATTGATCACGTTTCAGATATTGTACAAGAATCTTAACAATGTGATAGTTATTAGTATTCAATGTAGGCTGTGCATTTGTAATTGTTTACGCAATGACATTTTGGTTAAGTATTGGTAATGTCAGATTAAGTTAAGTGTTTATTACTTGCTTTTGTCAATTGGCGCTAATTAGAGGATGTCTTTAAGCGCAGAAACTATTGCATCTATTGTGGCTCTCATTCAAGATGGAAGAAATTAAATTTACGTGGCTAACAGATTCGGGGTTTCACGCAGTACCGTGCAACGTATAATTACACGTTTCATAGAGACGGGAGATTACACTCGACGTTCTGGAACTGGTCCCCAGAGAAAAATACTCATTGGGATGACAGTTTTATTTTATCTTCAGCACTAAGAAATCGTCACGTAACTACTGTAGAGATTATAAACAACCTTAAACATGTCAGGAACACAAATGTTAGGAACGATCAGTTAGAAGACGGTTGAATGAAGCTAATCTGAGATTTCGAAGACCTGCAAGAGGACCAGAACTATCCAGGGAACATCGAGTAGCCAGATTACAATTCGCCAGGGATCATAAAAACTGGAATGCAGACGACTTGAGATGTGTGTTGTTTACTACTTGAGATGTGTGTTGTTTACTAATCGATCCAGATTTTGTGTATGATCCCCAGATGGTCGTGAAGGAGTCTGGAGAAGAGATGGTGAATGATATGCCGCGTGCACTTTTAGCCCTAGAGATAGTTTTAAGGGAGTTCAGTTATGGTGTGGGCTGGAATATTTTCGGAGGCACGTACAGAATTGTAAATAGTGCCCGGGGGATCTGTGTCTGCAGATATAGGTACATAAATGAAATAGTGCAAGATTATGTTGTCCCATATGCACCATTTATTGGAAGCAACTTTATACTGATGCATGACAATGCACGTCCTCATGCCGCCGACATGGTCACATAATATTTAACCGAAGTTGGCATTTCCCAAATGGCATGACCAGCCCGCAGTCCCGACTTAAATCCCATCGAGCATGTTTGGCACATGCACATGGTTGGTACAAGGATTTAATTCTCCTCTTACTTTCGATTAGCTCAGATTTGATCTTTTAGGGAATCAATTCCACAAAATGAAGTTTCTGACTTGATTGACAGTATGCCTAAAAGAATGAATACCGTTATACAGGCTCGCGGAGATAATATGAGGTATTAATTAGACAGAGAAGTATTACTACTGGTGTTTTTATTATTTTTTGTATTTCTGATGATAATTAAAACATTATTTTTTGTGTTATACTTACAAACATAATTCTCTTATCTTGCCTATTATTGGCAAAAGTTACAACAAAAACAAATACGAAATTTTGGCATTTTCATAAAAAATTAGAGGGGTGCCCGTTTTTCGTGCCGGTGAGTGTATATTTTTCAAAATTCCATTTCAACTTAAACCACACAAATGAGATATTTGAAAATTTTAATGATTTTTGGCAAAAGACCACGCCATTTTGGATGAGAAAATGGCTTACAGTCAATCTCTTTGAAACCAACTGGAAATATTCTCCAAGACATACCGATCAAAAGTCTCCATGGCCGCAACAGCTGAAGATCTCAAATTCCCATGGAAAAAGCAAATCTGTGCCAATAGGAAAAATCGAAGTATACCGTTACATCGCATATCTTCTTCTAACAGCTGTCATTTAAAAAATCTTGTCACTGACATTCTCCGCCAACGTTTTTGTTGGATGCAGAGTGTTTATGTTTTATTATTATATTCATTATTAGACAAATTCGGTAATTTGAATGTTGATTAAACTGAAATTACTGTTTAGAAGTCTTCGTATACGCCACACTGTGGCGCTTCCCAACTTATTTCAAATTCAGGTGGCTGTGGTAGTCAAACAGTTGTTGAAAATCAAGAAAAATCACTTACATATCCCCATCCTAACTTTTCAAGTTTTATTGAGTGTAATAAAACATTATTTCATACAGGGTGAGCCTCAGATTAACACATAAAATAGATAGGTTTGTTTTGATTTTTGATGTCCCAAACATTAAGTCACATTCTAAGCTCACTTGCGGACACTTACACCGCTTTGCCATATTTACAAATTCTCTTTAGTTGCAGGAAAAATGAAATTAGAAATGTGATTAAAAATTTGTTAAAAAGTTATGCAAATAAAAAAAATTCGCTGCTTTTAAAAATAATTGACAGGCAGCAACGTAAGCGGACTGTATAAATGATGGGGAGGTATTTGATGACATCTAAATATAAACTACCCTGTCTACACTGACCACGTAAGGGTAAACTAACTATTATGATGTAAATAAATAGCCAAAGTAACTTCAAAAGATCTTAACAAAAACAAAAAGAACATGTGAAAATGTTATAACTTAAAATTATTCATGCCACTACTTGGCAACAATGTAGTGTCAGCGCTTCGCGCTTAAGGTAAAATATTATTATATGAACAAGTGTAACAGAGAACTTATTAAATGTAACTGCACTTTACAGGAGTACTTACATAAACTTATGTTGGGTATCCTTCATATCTAAAAAATAGTATGTTAACCCGTGTGAAAAGTCGGTGGATTCCACCAGTGTGAATTCACGCAGTATGATCTACCTTAGAGGCAGAGGGCACAACTTGGCAATATGTCTAGTCACCTCACCGTCCTGAGTTTTAAGACGTGCTACCCGCACCTTACCATATTTGCCTTTTATTACCTCAACAATACGTGCTAAGGGGCACTTTAAGGGGGGTGTATCTTCACCTTTGATTAATTCCACTTGATCAACTCCTAGGTTAGCTGAGGGACGTGACCATTTGGGTCGTTGCTGTAATCTGTGGAGGTAGTCTACATTCCACCGTTTCCAAAAACCTTGCTGTATTTTGGAGCATATTTTTCAAAATAAGAGCTTGTTGTCGGGGGTTTGAGTTAAATATTTTTCGGGGAATGCGGTGAAAGGGGCTCCTATCAACAAATGCCCTGGAGTGAGCGATTGAAGATCCGAGGGGTCGTTAGAAAGTGTAACAAGCACAAATATGGCAAGGAAATTTAGGGACACCTTATATAGAAAATAATTTTTTTTAAATCAAATATAAGTTGAATTTAATATAAAAAAATAAATAAAACGACCTAGATTCGCTAACAGAGCTAGAAAAAGTTAATCAAACAATTACGAAAAAAACAACAGATACCACAAGGTCGTCGCGCAAATAAGTCGAAATCAAAATCACATAGATGTTTTGAGTATCAAAAAAATACAGACCAATTATGCAACTTAGCGTAGAGAAATTTAATTCAAGTTAACCGTCAATTATGAAAACAAAAAATATGAAGCAAGGGCAAGTGAATGACGCACAAAAACACAGCTACATTTGATGTTTTAAATAACTAAACTCGTCCCAAAATATTGCAAATACATAGAAGGAAATTTGGATGATGCGAGAGTTGACGGGCAGCAACCGTGCCGCCTAGAGCTCCTATTTACGACGGCCCGCGTGTTGAGAGTGATTTCTAGTGATTGCCGCGAAGTATTGGAAATAGAGAGCTAATCTCTTTTTTTTAGTGACGGTCGACAAATATTTTCTAACCCGTAAGTTTTTGAACCTGACAATTTTTTTTCTATTGTTTTTTTTGGGAAAATCATATTGGTAGTGATTTTTGTTTTATTTTTTGTGTCTGACGATTCATCCTGGCCATATACGTGCACTACTGAAGCTTGAACCATATACTACCATAATCAGTGAGAGTATGTTTTATAATTTGTTCTTTCTCTTATAACTATAAAACTTTATTGAAGAGATTTTTGCGAGAGATACATCCCCCATATAAACCGGAGACAGGTAAATCACTCCGATCACACTCTCAAAAGTTTGTGTCAATTATTGCTCTCTAATGTTTTATTTCGAGATATTTATTTACGCTAATCGTTTGTTTACACTATAATCAGGGGGGAAATATTTTCAGTATCAGTCCATGAAATATATGTACATAAATGATATTCGCTAAACAATAGGATTTCCTTATTTATTCGAACTTTATCAGGCAACGGAGTTTTTTCACTCGGTCAGCAGAAAGGCCGGTATACATAATCAGCTAATTTTTGTATTACGTAATTTAAAAGGTTATAGAGGCCACTGAAGTAACCGTTAGATAGGTCAAGGTTAGTAACGAGACGCTAGATCGTTTTTCTTGCTTAATAAAACTCTGGCCACTTTCTCTGACGAATGATCTCCATTGTCCTTACCGGACGTTAACTGGAAAAGGGGGCGATTGTATTTAGGAACCCTCTTGAGTTCTATTTGAGTGCCGGACAAAATAACGTTATTAATATATTGTATCGTATACCGTAGGCATCGAGGTTAAGTTATTTTTTTTAATTCTCTTTAGAATTAGTTGCACGTTATATATATATATATATATATATATATATATTTAGTTTGTTTGTTTGTTTTATTTCTTGAACCTAACTTTATTATATTTTTCGGAAATATTTTTCTTGGATCTTAGTCAGAAATTAGATGGTTTTTTGGGTTTTAATTAACATTTTTGTTGACGTTTCGGACAGTTAGTGTCCTTCATCAGAACTTTATTTTCTACAACTAGACGTTTATAATTAACGAATTATACAATACATACATTTCCTTAAAAACTTACCACAAAACAAGAGCCTGCAAGCGCATGTCAATTTTTAAGGAGACAACTAATTTTTATTAAAAAAACATTTAGTATATAGTATATTTATATATACATATATATATATATATATATATATATATATATATATATATATATATATATTAATACATATCCTCTATCTAAATTCTAAAGAAAACATTGAAATAAAGAAAATGTGCTTATTTGGTTGTAATACTAGTGATACACACTGTATTATCAATAATTTGAAAGGTTCAATATACCAATAAAATTTGACATTTCAATTTCTTATGACATTATTGCAAAATGGACTTAATGATAGATATATTTTAAAACAATTTGAAAACAAGAATACAGATGTCTCTGTTAGCAAAATGGCATTTATACTAAAACAATGAAAATCTCTCTTTGTATATGAAAACGTAAATTTGTATTTTTTTTTTAAAAAAGAAATTGGTAACCAAAGGAGAGGAGAATTATTTATAGAAACAGTTTAGTTAGTTGATTTTGATATTCCACCGAGACAACATCAAATAAGAGTTGTCTCAAATTTATTTAAAAATAGAGTTGATTTTTAGATTCCCTCGAGACAATCATCGAATAAGAGTTGTCTCACATTTAATTCAGAATATCAGAGTAATTTGTATGATTATTATCAGTTCAACAAATCTTGCCTTTGTAAAGCCAGTGCGTGTATTATTCGTAAAGAATTACAGCGTTAAAGTGCGAGTGGTGCTTCCGGTTTCTAAATTATTGATTTAGAAAAGTTGTTCCTGAAATTCTAAAAAGCGTTTTAGAATACGAACGAGTCTACCAGAACCTAGTTGGTGAGTCCAGTCCATATTATCTATATTATTTCTCGAGAATTAATAGGCCTTTAGTAAAATTATTTCGAAAATAGATGCATCTTATGATTAAATACCTACTTTGAAATTATAGTAACGTTACTTATATAAAATTCTACGTCAAGTGAAGACTATTTTGGAACAGACAATTTACAAGGAAATTTGCGTATTTTACATTGACATATATCAATTATAAAAGTAGCCATTTTGAACTTTTGGTTAAATTATTTAGATAGGAAATTTCTAATTATAGGTTGTTTAATATTAAGGTTTGATAGAAAGTTGGTTTATACGTTTATATTTTTTGAAAAGTTTTAATTTTATAATTGTTATCTGATAATAGATTATATAAATTTGAATTCTAAATCTCTTTGGTTCCTTTTTTTATATTCATTCTCATTATATTTGATAATTTTTTATGCTAGAGAAAATTTAGTATAATTAGTGACATTTGGTTAATTTCCTGACAGTAAATTTCATATATGTCATAAGAATTTAATTGTCTTATAGTGTATTGGACAAACAGTTACTTTAGATTTTGAATAGTGCAATACGTAATTTGGAAAATTATTTGGAAATTTATAAATTTGAATTCTTATTTGAAATCTTTGATCCCTCCCTGAGTTAAGAGTGAGTTAATTGATTGTGTATTGATTTATCTTTCATAATATAAAATTTAATACTTATCTGAGCCGGGCATATTAATTTGACAACTGCTGTCATAAAATTTAATACGTTATATTTAGCGGTAAAGGTGTTTTCACATTAGTGCAGTTACTATTACAAATTGTGACGACAGCAACAAATAAAATTCATATTCATATATAAATCATAATAAAATTCGTAAAACACATTAGATATATTATAATTGTCAACCGAAAGTTATATGTATATATATATATATATATATATATATATATATATATATATATATATATATTGAACTCATCACAACATCTATAAGGGTTTGAAGGTGTTGGTGTGTGAGGTCTTCAAGCGTGAATTTGGTTGAAAATCACCAAAACGTCGGAAGTTGTTTGTTTTTCATGATATGAATGAAATTAAAATGAGTTATATATTGAATTTGTACCTATGATATCGTTTGTTTAATGTAAATATTGAGATGCTAAAATAATATTCAAAACATTTACCATTGTCAGTGCTTCCTAAAATAATTGACTCATAACTTGTATATCAGACCATAAAAATCATCTTTAAACAATATAATAATTTGTAAATTTGGCATATACGTCATAAAAGTATCTAAAACCCTGAAGGAATGAATAAATGTATTTAGATTATTATAATACATCATGTATAATAAGAATTAGTAGCAATATTATTATTTTGATTTTTATTATTTGAATGACACAGAGAACTGTCAACAAGATTGGAATGTCAAAATACTTTCAAAGCATGAAACATCAGAGACATAGTTCGATGTGCGCGACAGGAATTCGTTGTCATAGAACTATGTAATTCTGATTGATATCTGAAGGGACAATGAAATATAACACAAAGAATTTTTGTAAATATAATTTTAGGCCAAGTTTATAAGAAATCATAATCGTGACCAAATTTTAATAGGAATTGAAAAGAATTATATATATTTTGAAAATAATTAGATTGTAGATTTGTCTAATTTAGAATGGAAAAGTATTACACAATGAGAGGTTTTTTTTATAAATAGGGATATTTTTGGAGAAGTAGAGTTTTAAATAGATAAATTAAATTATTTTGGAAATAAACAAAGCATTAAATATCATCAAATAGTTAAGAAAAATATGAAATTAAATGAAAACCTCTGATTTGTAAATTATAGTTAAAAAAATCTAGTGAGATGATGAGTTCCGTCCATAGCAACGGACAGGAAAAAGGATGGTTGTTGATTTTGAAAAAGAGGAGTATGATATAAGATATTTCGGAGAGGACGTAGTTAAATAAAATTTTAAAATTATAATAAAATAGAAGTAAAGTCCTCATATAACTCAAGAAAAGTAACAGAAAAAAAGTTGAAGAAGTAAGTTGAGAAGATTTAGAAGCTAATTGAAGGTACAAAAGATAAATTATTAAAATAGATAGAAATCAAAGACATTAGAATAATAAAATAAACTGAAAGTATCATTGAAAAATATTTATAAACTAATGAAACCAGAATTTGAATTAAAAAGGAAAAATAGGATATTTTAAAAGATAACAAGAAATATAATTTCAAATCTTACTTGGAGGAGTTGTGTCAAGTATCCAGAGGGAGTAGATGCAGTAGACACATTATTAGAAGAGTTGTGTTGTTGGAGACTGTTAATTGTAGGTTCCAGAAGAAGACATCGGTAGTGCCAGGTTATTGTTGAGTACTTTATTGGTTAACCAATTTAATAACAAAAATAATTTTGATTTGGCCATTTAAATTCAATTTTCTAGCATAAGGGTATTTTAATTCAAAATTTATTAGGTTATAGTTAATTTTTCATTTCATTGTATTAGATTTAAATTTTGTTTGTTTTGATATATATACTTCTTTTCATATTTTCATTTCATAGTTCTTATAAAATATATAATTAGAGTGTATGTCATTATCGTTTCAGTCTGATATAGAAAAAAATAAAATAAAGAAAAATAGGTTTCATAAATTAGGCGTATCAACGTATTTAAAATCCAGAACTCAAAGGGAGTAAAGAGTCTCATGCCCGACTATATATATTTGAGCTAGCCGAACAACATTTATTGAAACTAAAATAAAAGTATTAATTATAATAAAAAAATAATTATTTACATAATATATACATATATATATATATATATATATATATATATATATATATACATATATATTATACTGGTTTAAAATGAGCACCTTGAATATATTTTCTTGAATGCATTGGCGTTGTGACGGAGCTGATGGGGCTGCTGATGTTCGTATTTACGTTTGGAATAGGATTTGTACTGTCCGTAATATTATTTGGCTTGTCGACGTGTTTCGGATCAGCTGCAGTCATAATGTTGAATGGAGAAATTGATTTGATGCCATTTAATTGCTTAGTTTCGTGTCCGAATGGTGGTGTCTTTTCATTTTTGGGTTGTGTGTGGTTCGGCCATTGCAAGCTTGGTAGAATTGTGGAGGGTGCTTGCTTTTAATTTCTAACCATTTTTTTTGTTTGTTTGAAATGATTATCAACGTGAGGTGCGATGAGGTATGCAAGTGCTTGGAGGGTGTACAGGATGGCCTTGCTGGTGTTTTGATGTGACGTTGGGTTGGGAATTCTATAATATGTAATGTCAAAAGTTTAGGAACTGTCACATAGGAGAGAATTGTTTGGTTATATATCACAGTGAGATAGATGTCAAAAAAGTCTATGGAAATGAATAATGCAACAAATCGAAAGAGAAGCAGAAATCACAGAACTTTATATTTATTGTGTCAGGAAATATATGAATTTTGTTGTTGAGTGAATAAAGCTATTATTTAGGAATTAGAAAATAGGAACAGAGGATAGTTTATATAAAAGAATAATAATAATTTGGTAGAAAGAACATTTTAAAAGAACACAAACACAATTTAAAAAAAAATAACACTTAAGAATTAGAATCAGCACACATATGATTAGGGCATAGCAACAAAAAACAATGAGAGTTTGTTGATGAAGAAAATGAACGAGGTATGACATATGGTGGAAATGATAAGAAATTTTAGATAAAAAAACTATCAAAATTGTATAAAAGAGTCCTGAATGAACAGTAGAAGCGGCAAATAAAAATATATAAGAAGGAATACTATAAAGAAGCTACATATAAAAATATATAAAATAACAATTATTGGAGTCCCGGCAGTTCTGTATGGTGTGATTTTGAAAGACAGCACTTCAAGAAGGAGTATTAGTGGGGTTGTGAGGACCAGGTTAGTTTTTTGTTTGTCTTTGTTGTACCAACATTTATGTTAAAGATATAAAACAGATCTGATAAAAGTAATTACAAAAACATTAGTACTTACACATTTCTATTTAACGTTTATAATTCATCACTTTGTTTCTTTGTTCCAATTTAGTACTTACGCATTTCTATTTAACGTTTATAAATTCCGATTTCTCAATCTTTATTATTTACATAAGACATTTCATCACTTTGTTTCTTTGTTCGAATTTATAATACATATTTCCTGACCAATACAAACTAATTAATTAAAAATATTCTTAAAATCATTATTTTTTTAAATATCATTTCAACGGATACGAATTGACATCTGTTGTTACTGTGAGATCTGGAATCGACTATTCTACTGAGGAATTTTAACCATAGGCGCACCAAATAATATTAAAAAAAATTTATTAAAAATTGTTTGAATGAATAATAGAAAAAATATTGGAGATAAAGTGTAAAAATAACTGGAACCCAAAAAGTAGATAGAGTATCTCATTCTCTCCGCATAAATAAATACATAAAATTTTTCTTTTTCTTTTAATGATCTAGCCACACTAAAATTTAATAAAGCAAAATACTAATACAATAATATTAAAAATTCCTCTTATACATACAAATATTACAATATATTCTACCCAGACTGTTTCCTTTACCAATAAACCCCTCCACCCGACCTAGTTGGATTGAGCCCTGGAGACGTACCGGCAGCTAGACGACACGGCGAACCTTAGAACTCAGGCTTGGCACATCGTATAAGCCCAAGAGGGCCCACGAATACCCTTCCGCTCGAGCCAGGAAACCACCTTCCCCCGAGGTTCCTCCACAGGGGATTTCCGGCTCTATTGTGCCCTACGGCACTAGTGACAGCACGCTGCAGAAAAAAAAGGAAGTACAAAACCAAACAATAAGGACAATATTGTTACACTAGATGACAAAAGGTCCAAGATTGTTACACTGGTGACAGCGGTTGTCCAAAACCATTTCTCTCCGAGAGGTAATACCGGTTGTCTGGAACCACACCCCACTAGCGGTGACAAGCGGTTCAGCAACCATACCCAGGAGGGGAAACAATGGTTCACAACCAGGGTCTAGTATAGCGCAACATAGACATAGAGCCTTCGGGACCAGAGCTTCTGCTAGATCAAGACTAGTGTGCGTGGTGAAGAATCACATCCTGCACGAGGTGTCACTGCTGGCACAAAACACACTGGATCTATACCAGAGAAGGTCGAAAAAAATCCATACTCAAGTAAAGCGAATGACCTACCTGAGGTGAACATGCCAAATGGCGTAAGGTGGAATACTTCTGTCAACAAAGTAGTGACAACGGAGTTTTTCTAACCAGGGTCTAGTAATTGCGCAACACATAGCTTCCACTAGACCAAGATCAGTGTGCGTGATGAAGAATCACACCCTGCCTAACGTGTGGCACAGCTACTGCAAAACACACTGAATCTAATCGGCTGAGTTGATCACTGCTTCACCATAAGCACGTAAAACAAGGTTCAAAATTGTTACACTGGTGACAGCGGTGTTCCAGATCCTGAGTTTGAAGGAAACAATCCAGAAATTTATAAACGGGGAAGTCCAATCCATACATAGTATCCTGTTACCCCATACAACCTCAACCTATCCATTTCAGGCATCGAAGAAGCCAAATAAAGGTAGGAGTCAAACAATTAAGTTATTTTATTAGATTTTAATAATAGAGTAGGTATAGGAAACCAAGGTGGATCAGAATACACGGGGGATACGAGCAATATGCCGTTAGCATTAAGAATGCCACAGGCACCACCACTAAGAGTTATCGCCTCAACTCTAACCGACTTCACAGGTAGAGATGCGGCCAGGTACATAGAAAAGTTGGAGCTAAGGGCCAAACTTGACGGATGGTCAGAAACAGAAACACTGAAGCTACTGAAATTCAAACTCGCGGGCGCGGCTCACGACTTCTTCAAAGCCGACCCAAGATTAGACACAGCAACATACGCCGAATTCAAGGAAAAATTACTGAGGAAATTCGTCCCAAGAAAATCAATCGCTGACTGGTGGATGCAACTGGTCCAATGTTACCAGAGGCACGACGAAGACATAACAGCATTCTGCACAATACTACGATTAATAGGGAACAAAATACTTGAGGAAGACATAAAAGGAACGAGCAGAGAACAGATACCAAATATACAAAGGAAACACAACGCGGTTCTGTTGAATCAATTCAAAGTTGTACTAAGAAAGGATCTTTTAAGAGAAGTAGGGTTTTACATACTACATAAAGATGACCTCACACTAGAAGAAGCAGAGGAAATAGTAAAATGTCAGGAAACGCCAGCCACAATGGTTAGCGGAAGAAGCAATGGCCACAAAGTCGCTTTTACGAATGGGCAACTGAGGTGCACGGTATGCGGAAAGTCAGGACATGCAACAGAGGAATGCAGACAAGCGCCAAATGCATGTACTGTGGCAGACAAGGCCACTGGAGATCAAACTGCAGAGCAAGAGAAGTTGAAGAATGAAATATCGAGAAAAGATGCCAAATCTGTAGGAAACAGGGACACTGGGCAGCATACTTCAGAAACAAAGAAACCAAGGAACCAACCACAGATGGAAATGTATGTCATTACTGCGGGAAACAAGGCCACTGGATCAAAGACTGCAGGAAGAAAAGGTTCAATGAAACAAACAAACCAAACTACGCTAACAATACAAGAGACGCAAACAAACAATACAATACTAAGCAATGGAATTAAGAAGATAAAATCGCAATACAACAAAATAATTACGGGGAATACAGCGGACAAAGGAACCAAAGAGAAAGGAACTGGAACAGAGAAGCATTACGGAGGACCGAAACATAATCTCGGAAACCACCAAGGACAAAGGCACCTAACAGAAGAGGGAACCCCACAGAGAGGAGACACCCAAATAAAGAAGATGGAAGAAAGCATTTAAACTAATAAGGACCACCGTTAGTCCCCAAACAAGTGGTCAAGAAAAAACCAGGGGACAGTCGACGTACGAAGTAAAAGACGGACATCAGCCAGCAACAAACACAGACAACAAGGAAGAAAAGAAGAAAGTAAAGTCAGAAACAATGTACCATAACGGAACGACGACCATCAAAAACGAAGAAGTCCCGTTTATAGTACTCTCAAGAATAAACGGAAGGAACACACCATGTATGATAGACACAGGTGGAGCATACTCACCAATAAATAAATCCCTAACCGCAGACAGTGAACTAGACACGCGAATCACGGAACAATTAACCTTAAAAGGAATAACGGGACACACAATCCATCTTTACGGTTCGGCAAACATAGCCATAGCGACAACAGAAATGAACTATAATATTTATACCGAAGTAATCGCAGCCGAGGACGGTATAATGGGAGACACAGCTGTACTATTAGGAAGAGATTTTCTGGAAGAGCAAGAGGCGATAATCTCATACAGAGGAGAGCCAGCATTGGAAATATGGGGAAGAAAAATACCATTAATGAATACGAGACAAATCAGAGACTTGCTGGATAGTGACAGACAATTACAGACAAAAGTATACGAGCAAGTAGCAGCAACAAGGGAAAAAGAAAACTCCAGAGAGAGACACTTGGCAGAAATGGCTAAAAACAGTGGAATCATGTACAAAAGGAATGAAATCGCAGAACTCAGAACGAACACGCCGCAACAAGGAAAAGATATAAATAACCCGGTTATAGAAACAAAGGAAGCTACAGGAATAGATAAACCAAAAGAAAGAAAACCGGCAAACACAAGCCAAAAAGCCATAATCTACGAAGCAGGACGCACAGACACAGAACACAAGGAGGAAAACGGAAAAAAGGAAACAAACGAAGATGGCAGGAGAAGCAAAGAAGAAACAAAACGCACAAGGACCTGCACAGATATATATACACAGAGGATAGTTTGACCATACCAGCACTAACCGAGGTTCACACAATTGGAACTCTAAAACATAACATAAAAGGAAATACAGTCGTATGCGAAACCCAAAAAGACGGACAACACGCAAACAGCATATCAAGGAACCAGAAAAAAAATCCCATAAGGATAATTAATACATCGGCGCAGGAAATCAACCTCACAAAAGGCACTAAGATAGGGAAAGCTTACGAATGCTCAGAAGAAACGACCAAACACCAATATACCGGGTACTATCGGAAAATTCGACATAAAACAGACGCGTGGATCTGAAACAATTTCGAACTAGATCACATAGATACACTCAGTAAAAAAGAACTAGTCAAGCTAATATAAAAGTACCACCATCTATTTACGGATGACGACGAAACCTTAACCAGCACCACAAAAGTCAAACACCACATAACTCTTGAACCAGGCTCTCAACCGATATGCAAGGCTCCCTACATGATACCCTACCATCAACGAGAGACACTTCAAAAGGAAATCGAGAGGCTACCAGCAGCCAAAGTAATCAGAACATCTTCCAGCCCATGGTCAGCACCAGTAGTTTTAGTAGTAAAGCAGACTCCGGAAGGAGAAGAAAAAGTAAGAATGTTCATAGATTACAGAGCACTGAAAGCAGTAACCAAGAAAGAGTACTATCGACTACCTAACGTATCAGACCTACTACAAGGATACAAAGCGGTAGGCGAAACCTTATTTTCAGTAATCGACGTAGCTGAAGCATACCACCAAGTAGACATGAGAGAAGAAGACATCCCTTTAACAGGATTCAGCACATACCAAGGACACTACGAATATACCAAAATGCCGTTCGGGTTAGTAAACGCACCATCAACATTCCAGAGGTTCATGAATGCAACTCTAAGAGGATTAACAGGAATAAAATGTATGGTATACCTAGATGACATCATCATATTCAACTACACGGGAAGCAAGGATCATTTAGAAAAACTAGAGGAGGTGTTCGAAAGATTATCAGAAGCCAACATTAAATTGAAACCCAAAAAATGCAAATTTATGCTAGAAAAACTAAAATATCTGGGACACGTCATCTCACAAGAAGGAATAGCTCCAGATCCGCAGAAACTGGAGGCGGTACACAAATATCCCCTACCGAAGAATGTTAAAGGAGTAAGAGGATTAGTAAACTGGTACAGACGCTTTATACCTAATATAACGGAATTAGCGGCACCATTATTAAACCTTACCAAAAAGGATACACCGTTTAAAATCTCGAAAGACGTACTATCAGCAATGAATCAATTAAACACATCAGTGACATCATATAAAGTTCTAATATTCCCAGACTTCACCAAATCCTTCTTACTGTCAACAGACGCATCAAACATAGGCGTAGGAGCGATATTGAGTCAAATAAGAGATGGCAGAGAGAGACCAATAGCATACGCAAGCAGAACACTAAACAGGGCAGAAGCAAACTACTCAACAACGGAATAAGAACTACTAGGCGTCATTTCTGTAATTAAAACCTTCAGATGCTACATTTGCGGAACAAAATTCACCATCATAACAGACCACAGAGCACTAAAATGGGTACTAACACTAAAAGACCCCAACTCTAGGCTAACACGATGGGCCTTAACTCTGACAGAATACGACTTCAAAGTAATACACAGAATGGGGAGGAAACACGAAAACGCGGACGCACTGAGCAGAATCTACGACAAAACATGCAATTACGTAGAAACAACATACGAAGACTACTTACAATATATCTCAGAAAACGACCTACCAGGGAAAGACAAAATAATCAAGAGATAAGGAGACTTAGGGTCCCTCCAAGACGAAGAATCAATAGCCATCCTAATCGCAAAGAATAAACCAAATCAGGAACCACTGATAAAAATGATAGAAAAGATATACACTCTACCGGACGTCTCACAAGAACAAATAGAATCTGTCAAAGAATGGGACACAGTAGAAACAAAATTCTATGTAGCCTTAAATAGAACGTCAGTCGAAGGAGAAACATCATACGAAATAATGTGGAATGTCATCCAGAAATTAAAAAAACTATGCGAAGAAAACACAGAAAACAGCATAACCTTCATAACCAGCCAAGAGCAAGTTCCAGGACTGTGCTGGGACGAAATCATAAAGATGATTCAATTCACTTTCTACGGGTCACCACCAAAGTAAACATACTAAAATCAATCAAAACTAGGAAAACAGAAAAAATTCAAGCAATCGAAGCGGACGAGGAATGGGAACCGCTTTGGGATAAAGACTTACTGAAAAAAGCACAAAAACGCGATGAATTCTGCAACAGCATCGTACAACAAATGGACAAGGATGACGAAACAAACCAAAAATATTACATCGACAAAGAAGGGCTCTTACACAGACAAGAACAGGAAGAAAATAGGGATCAACTAGTAATACCTAGAAACTATATCACCAAAGTGATAGAAGACTTTCATGACTCACCCATCTACTGTCATCAAGGACAACAAAAAAAGTTATTGGCAATAAAGAGACGCTGCTTCTGGCCAACGATGAGAACTGACATAATAAACTACTGTAAACATTGCGACGCATGCAACAGACGAAAGACATCACCACACTTCAAAAAGGCTCCACTACAGAAATTTACAAAAGTCACAGAACCGTGGGAAATAACCTCTATGGACATAGTAGGCCCACTACCCACGTCAAATCAAGGAAAACAAATATCTACTAACATTTCAAGATCACTTTACTAAATGCTGTGAAGCAATTCCATTACCAGATCAGAAGCTAGATACAGTAGCAAGAGCATTCGTAGAACAAATAATATGCAGACACGGAACACCCCAGAAACTGACAGACAGAGGAACAAATTTTATGTCAGAATTAATGCGGGAGACATGCGAGCTACTGAACATAAAAAGATTACACACAGCAAGCTACGCACCAACAACAAATGGGCAAATAGAAAGACTGCACAGAGTACTAAAAGATAGATTGGCGCACTACATAGCCCCAAATCAACGAGATTGGGACAAATGGATACCATATGTACTAATGGCATATCGAGAAAGCATACACACATTGTAGTGGTTACTTAGTAAGGGTCCCTCGTATACTCGACGTTTACCATAAAGGCATATTATTATGGAGGAAACCACTTACCTAGCAACCTGTGTTCGGGAACAGAATAAACAATAACACATTTATAAAATCACTGGGTTCAAGTTTAATACATTTAAAAATACACGATTATAAATATCAAAACGACTTATTCAAAGTATTAATAACAATCATATCATCCTGGTTCGTTCACACCCATTATATAGGAAACATAGTTGTGTTTTTCTACACCTCCGACCTCCGTCTGTAAACTATACATGTCTGTTTATAAAATAACAAAAACAATCTTTCCTTGATAAATGACATTGACTATGGCCTGCCGATGCTCCCTAAATACTATAATTAATATTAACCTGAATTTAAATATTATTTCTAAGTTAGTGTCCTTTTGTCTTTAATGTCTTTTAAGGGATCACTACATCATCCCCTCTTGGAAGAGAAAAATTATCATTTTAATTTTTCGATAACACTTATACCTATAACTGTTTTTATGAATGTTTTTGTTTTGTCTTTGTTTACTAAACACTACTTGTTCGTTTATCAACACACTTCACTTATTTACAATTGTTTCCGCTCTTTGTATACAAACAATCGATTCTTATGAACAGTCTGTTGTTTTTTGTCTGGAGATGTAATCTCACAATTTACCCCCTTGACTCCCGTTATTTTAAACGGACCTAGATAATGTGAATCAAATTTGTTTCTTGCTTCATTTTTTAGAATAACTAATTTCCCTATTTTAAAATTTACGGGTGAAGAAACATTTTCGCTATTATTAACTCTACTTAATTTATTAAAAACTGTCTGGCCCTTTCATTAGCGTATTGTAATTTATATCTCAATTCATTATCATATTTTTCAAAATTGTAACACGGTTCAATTTTTACGTTTAAAAATTCTGGCAAATTGGGTTTTCTCCCATATAATAACTCAAAAGGAGTGTATCCGTGATACGTATTTGGTGTTGTATTATAACAATATGCGAACATTCTTACAAACTCACACCAGTTATCCCTAAAATATTTGATAAAATTTCTTATATATTCGTTAAATGTCCTATGTAATCTTTCGCAACTGCCTATTGTTTCGTGGTGGTATGCTGTTGAAAAATTATCTTTTATATTTAATAGTTCTGCTAAATTCTTCATTATTTCGTTCTTATATTCCGTCCCTTGATCTGTTCTTATTTCTTTCATCAATCCGTAATTTGGTATAAAGTTGTCGAAAATTGCTTTTGCTATTGTGTGTGCTTCTTTATTCTGAACTGGTATCATAACTGCGTACTTAGTTAATTCGCATAATATCGTAATGCAATAACGATTTCCGTTGTTACTCTCTACAATCGGACCTATTGTGTCTATGTAAATAATATCAAACGGTTTTATAGATGTATCTGTTATAACAAATTTTCTTTGTGACTGGGCTTTGCCTTATTCACTTGACATTTATGACAATTTTTTACGTATTTCCTTACGCCTTTCTCCATGTTTTTCCACTTGAAATTTGCTCTTAGTTTCTTTAATAACCTATTATTTCCTACATGTCCCCCAAACATTGGATCATTGTGGTATCTTTCTAATATCTTTTGGATCTCTTCTTTCTGCTGTACCTTTTTTGGTACGTCGCATATACATACATGAATACTTTTTAATCTTTGATTTCCTATTTCTATAAATTCTTCTACTATGCACTTTTTAAATATATCATCATTTGTATATATTTTCATTCTTTTTACTTCATTTCTTACCGATAGCTCTTCAAGCTTTTCCAACGTTCGTCCTAGGTCGAAGTTGTGTAAACCGGTATTTAAGGCTTCACTAAATTTCAATTTATTTTTGATCCGGATGCTCATCCTAAGTGAGATACGGTTATTTTCAAAGTGTAAAATTGGTAATTTATGTGCCTCAATGTTATTTAAAACTTTTACTACTGCAGGTTTTTGTATTCTTACTTCTTTTGTTTCCACTTTATTCCTTTGCTGTTTGTACGTTTTCTTTTTGCGTTTGTGCTCTTGTGATTGCCAAGACATGTGAATTATTTATGTATAAATCCTTAAGTTCTTCAATGGATATTCTCGATATACTGTCCGCGTAATTCTCTATACCTTTGACATACTGTATTTCAAAATCGTATTCTTCCAAATCGATTAAATTTCAAATTTTTCCTAGACAATGTATTTACCTCTTAATTGATTAAATCTTCTATCGCTGAAAATTTTATCGAAAATTTTCGGATCAGTTTTGTTATTTTCCTTATATGTTGCTTTATTCCATTCTGTATGTATTTCTAAGTTATTCTTCTTTTCTTCTAGCTCTTTTAGACTATATACGTTATCATTGATTAATAATGTATTATCAATTATCTTAGCTTTAGCTCCACTTTCTCTCGCCTGTTTCATGTATCTTATTAACTGTTTTCTCTGTTCCAATATATCTTTTGGATAATCTTCATCAATGTATATTTTTGTTCCTTTTAGTTTATCCGTTCCGTTCAAAGTCTCTACTTTCTTATTCACATCTTTCATCATTATTAATACTGGTCTATTTTTGTTACTGGTTTTGTTTCCTAATCTTTTACATTTCAAAATATCTGATTTAACATCTACTGTGTTATTAACCTTGTTCATTACATCTTCTAATTTGCTTTCTAGTTGTTCCTCATCTTCTTCGTTTTCTTCTTCTATACCATGTGTTTGGAAACAAATTTAATTAATATGTTCCAAACATGAACCATCATAAAATTCTTAAACCACCCCTGCATCCCGTGCTCCAACGGTTTATTGCCCGCCAAGGAATACGGGGCATATCTAACGAACCGTAACTCACCGGTACCCTCTCATTGGTCATAACCACAGGGTGACGTCAATTGCGTTTCGTTAGGTATGCCCCGGGTTCTTTTGCCGGCAATTTCCAGCATAAAACAATAGAGAGATGGGTCGTCAGTGGAATTTCAGATGCTAATCTGTGAGCTTCGACAAAAATAAAAGGTGGTTCCCTCGGCAGTCACCGACAAATGACCCCTTATCATTTTACAGTTATTATGGGTAGTTATTAACTACATACTTGTACACAATTGTCTCAACTTTTGGTGTAACTATATACAATTGTATTTACACGAATAAACAATTTAAATCGCAAACTCAACTTGCAGTTTACTTCCATTCTCGAACCAGATTACTATCGATATACAAAGAAAGTCCTATCGAAGACCCATAGAATTGATAGATTAATACAATTCTACATGATCCATCGAGCCGGAAGTAAATTGAAAATGTGTGAAAAATAGTGAATACGACTAGTAACCCAGTATAAAGTGCAATAAGAAAAAACTAATTTCTTCAGCTAATTCAACTATGTTTCTACAAGAACTCCAGCTCATCTATAAATCAAGCAAGAAAACATCGAACACAGTGTTTAGTAAGTGAATCAGTGCAAAACTATTAGGTCAGTTACAAAAAATAATTATCTAACCTAATTAAACTCAAGTCAATAGCATTAAAAAGCAAATCAATAAAATATTTGACTATATGTAAAACAGCTAAAAACACTGCATAGCTACAAATTATTCAATATCAAAGACTGAAAAAGTAATAGTTGTTATTTTATATGTATCACCTATATATGTAAATATTACATCAAAAACATTTAAAACCGATATCAGCTGGCTCCTATATTTGCATATGTGCTTGTATTCTCTGTTTCAGATATCGTCTAGACGTTTTGTGACAGTCAAAAATCAACGAGAAATAAAAATTACACCCTCTGTGTTTTAATTTGCATGCATTTATATTATTGTCGTTTTATATATATGAAGGAGCCAGCTAGAATTATTTTAATCAAAACTTTAATGTGCATATCAACTAAACATCAACCTGTTTTGTCAATATAGTTCTCTGAAGTAAAAGGGAGCTACGTTGAAAAGAAATTTAAATAACATTAATTAAATCTAAGCTAAATTCTTGGCTACCCAGTAGTACGGGGGCTTATCAACCAAATCTAAATTTATTTCCCAATAAAGGAAATTTATCATTGATCAAATCTCAACAAAATTCTTGGCTACCCAATAGTACGGGGGCTTATCAACTACATCTAAGTTTACTTCCTAGTAAAAGGAAATTTAAGAGGATACCCAATTTTTTCATATATAAGTACTGTAATAAAGCAGCTATTTGTTACAAATCAAACACTGCAGGAGCTAGTTTCCTCCCTACTATATTTGGGGAACTCTATTGACAGACAGCGATTATGGAGGCTCTAAAAAACAAAGTGAACGACATAAAGGCAAAAATTGCTCGTGTGGCAAACTGGCATCAAGCCAATACGGGGTGTAAAGTCAAACGTCAAATTCAAGCTAGAATTGACATCATGGAAAAACAAATCGCTTCCTACGTACTAAATCAAGACAAACTTCGGGACCTGGATGAAACGGCTGAAAGCGAGGACAGAGAGGAATATGAAAACTATTGTATGGACCTTCTAGCATTCCTACAGGAAATGGTAGATAAAATCAATGATGTAAAACCTCAGCCGGATGCTGCTTCATCCCAGGAACTACACGTAAAACTTCCAAATATACATTCGCCAACGTTTTCAGGTAATTGTGTTGAGTATCCTTCCTTTATGAGTCTTTTTAGAGCCCTCATCATAAACAATGCCAAACTCACATCTAACTCTGAAAAGCTATATTATTTAAAATCGTATTTACGAGGGGAACCCCTCAAAATGGTTGAAGCGCTGACAGTAACCGATGATAATTTCAGCATCGCACTGGATATTTTAGAAAAAAGATACAGCAACAAAAAGCAACTAGTGCTAGCCCATTATCAAACGTTATTGTCAATGCCATCTATTTCGAAATGTAATGCACAGAATTTGAGACAATTTTCAGCTAACACAAAAGTAGTTCTAGACGCTCTAAATAATCTAGGATTATCAGAAAAGGAACTGTTCGGGTCTCTGATAGTTTACTTGTTGGAGCAAAAACTCGATTATGCTACGAAGAAAGCGTTTGAGGAACAAGCTAAACCATGTCAACTATCAGACACTAATGAATTGTTTGAATTTTTAAGCAAACGCTGCGTTATTTTGGAAAACTTGTATCAAGATTCACTTCCTGACAGTAAATTTTCTAAACTCCCAGGTTCAAACGCTAGGACTTCTTACAAATCTCAATCTCACAATCAAGTCTCCTTGCTCTCAAATTCAAATTCGCACCAAAGGTTCTCTTCTTCCAACAGTGGGAGCAATCTAAGCTCCCATCAATCGAATCATCTGAATCAAACCAGTCATAATAATTTAACTCAAAACATGGGCACTGGATTTCAAATAAAGAAATGTACGCATTGCAAAAACGATGGTCATCGCTCTACCAATGCCAATCTTTCCTATCCCTTCCTATAACAGATCGCATCAACTTTGTCAAACAAATTCAACTCTGTTATAACTGTTTAGGAGCCAATCACTCTATTCAAGAGTGTTTATCTAAAGCTACATGTTCCGTGTGTCACAAAAAGCACCACTCTCTTCTACACTTGCACAATAGACACAATACGTCTAGTGCTGCAGTGTACACCTCTTCAGCAGATCAATCATCTCATAATCCGTCTCAAGATACTCAAACCCTCGATCACTCACACTCAACTCCAACTAGCTCTAATCAATCTCAACGTCTCAACTCAAGTCAAACCCAACACTCATCTTCTCTCTCAGCCTTGAGCACTACAGGATCTCATATCCTGTTAGCCACTGCCAAGGTCCATATTTACCCGGCAAACGGGCGACCAATCACAGCCAGAGCTCTTCTGGATTCCGGTAGCCAGAGTTCATTTATCACAGATTCTCTGGCAACTACCATAGGTGGCACAAAAAAGCCAACTAAATTACATATCTCGGGCATCTTAAATGACAGTAACATAGTACATGAAATGCAAGAGCTCAAAATATGCTCTCATAGAACATCTTCTAAAGGATTTTTCGTCAATTGTGCAGTAGTGCCACAAATAACCTCGCAGCTACCTCAAGTAGCAGTCAAAGCATCTAATTTGAACGTACCTTCCCACCTCCAAGGACAGTTAGCCGACGAGGACTTCCACGCTCCTGGAGATATCGATTTACTTCTGGGTGCAGACATCTACTACGAACTCCTACAGCCAGGCCTACACTCCTTAGGAAAAAATCTTCCAACTCTCGTTCAAACCAAATTGGGATGGATTATATCCGGGACAGTCCCACCTCAATGTTTAAAACATCATTCAATGTGCCATCATACATCTCACTCTTTTCATTCAATTACGTCACACAATGAAAATAATGACAATTTAGAAACGTTACTTGAAAATTTCTTGGAACAAGAAGCATGTCCTCCAGGACCAATATTATCTGAAGACGACGAATTAGCCGAAACTATATTCAAAAATACAACTCGAATTTCACCCGATGGGCGGTATCAAGTGGACCTTCCTCTTATTTATGCAAACGCTCACAAAGAGCTGGGTGACTCATTTGTTCAAGCAAAAAATCGATTTCTTTCATTGGAACATAAACTAGACAAATTCCCTCAACACAAACAGGAGTACAAAGCAGTATTTGACGAATACCTTCAACTAGGCCACGGAACGATAGTACCTCTAACCCTGCAAAATTCTCTCGCAGAAAACAAATACTTTGTCCCACACCTAAGCGTAATACGTGAGCATAGTCTCAGCACCAAAATGCGAGTCGTTTTCGACTTTTCTGCCAAATCAACTTCTTCCCTATCTTTGAATGACATCTCTTTGAGAGGCCCATTAGTTCAGCCTCCACTTTTTGATATACTGCTCAGATTTCGAACTTTCAAATTTGCCCTTACTGCCGATATTACAAAAATGTACAGGCAAGTATCTCTAAATCCCAAATTTCGCTTTCTACAAAATGTATTGTGGAGAAACAACAAAGATGAAGACTTATCCTGTATCGAATTAAATACAGTTTCATTCGGCCAAAAAAGCGCTCCCTATCTAGCATGCAGAGTGCTAAAGGACATAGCCCTCAAGCATCCTCATCTACCTCTTGCACAGAGCTCGATACTATCACAGACCTACGTAGACGACATTCTGTCAGGCACTGACTCAGAAAACGAGTTATCCACCCTACATGAATCTCTCGTACAAATGTTATCAGAAGCCCACTTCGAATTACATAAACTCCGATCTAACTCATCAACTTTCTTACAGTCAATTCCTAAAAGTGATTCTACCCTAAAAGATATGAATTTAAATGACACACCTTGCAAAGTTTTAGGCCTGAACTGGAATCCTTCATCTGACAGCTTCCAAATATCTACCCCAAGTACTGTAGAAACACATCCACTCACGAAGCGCAAAGCTTTGTCTTTAATTGCCCAATGTTATGACCCTCTTGGATTAGTTAATCCAGTTATAGTAGCAGGTAAACTTATCATGCAAAAACTATGGGCACTAAAACTAACATGGGATCAATCCATAGAAGACTCTGACATTCTCAATGAATGGTCTTTATTCAAAAATAATATATCTCAACTATCAAATTTTACGGTCCTTCGATGTATCAAAACCAGCCAACCAGCGGTGAAATATGAATTACACGGCTTCTGTGATGCTAGCACTTCAGCATATGGGTGTTGTATCTACCTGCGAACATTTTATTCTGATAAAACAGCATCTTCTAACCTCTTGGCGGCAAAGTCTAAAGTAGCCCCTATTAAGAAACCATTAACCATCCCGAAATTGGAGTTGTGCGCAATGGTTCTTTTATCTTCGTTGTACAAAAGAGTCTCAGATGCCTTATCTCAAACTGTTACTATTTCAAACACATCACTCTGGTCCGACTCACAGGTTGCATTATCGTGGATCCATGGATCTCCGTCCAAGTGGACTACATTTGTGACTAATAGAGTCACGACCATCCAGGAAGACACTTCCAACGTCACCTGGAGACATATAGCTTCCACCCTCAACCCCGCAGACATGTTGTCTCGAGGAAAATTCTCATTAGAAACACGCTCCCTATGGTTATCAGGCCCCGCCTTTTTATCAGATCAATCTTCCAATATTGACCAATACGACTCCTTTTCCCTGGTAGTCAATCCTCCCGAAGAGAAAAAACACGTAGCTCTGAGCACTAAAGCCATTACTAACACGTGAAGCAGTTTCATTGCAACATTTTCCAACTACTCAAGATTACAAAGATCATTCGCATACGTTCTACGCTTCATTCAAAACTGTAGACATTCAACCAATAAGATCAGTGGTCCGCTCACTCCTTCAGAGCTCAACCAATCTACGTCTTTCCTTATCAAACATGTTCAATCAGCCTTTTTTAAGCAAGAACTGCATCAACTGAAATCTGACGTGCCAATTAGTAACAAGCAAATAGCTTCTCTCAATCCCTTCTTAGATAACAATCAAATCATTAGAGTTGGTGGGCGACTGTCCCAATCAAATTTGCCTTATGAACAACGTCATCCTATTCTTCTTCCTTCAAAAAACCCCTTCACCTTCCTATTGCTCGAACACGAACATAAACGCTCTGGGCACGCTGGTCCACAAGCAGTACTTCACTTAACAAGGCTTAACTACTGGCCTTTGGATGGTTTACGGATGATAAAAAAGATCATACATAGCTGCAATGTTTGCATTCGATTCAGTGCTATTACTTCACAACAAATGGCCGATTTACCCAAGGAAAGAGTAACCCCTTCCAGACCCTTCACAAACACAGGAATAGACTTTGGAGGGCCGTTCCTAACAAAATCCTCGTCTCTAAGAAAAGCTCCACTTAAAAAAACATACATCGCCGTATTCGTCTGCTTTGCAACCAAAGCTATACACCTAGAGCTCGTTTCAGATCTCTCAACCGAGGCATTCCTTGCAGGCCTTAAAAGGTTCATTGCCCGCAGAGGATTACCTAAAACAATATTTAGCGACAATGCTACCAACTTCACTGGGGCAAACAATTATCTCAATAACATTTATAACTTTCTAAACAAACACTATCCTCAATTACAAGATTTCTTAACCCAATCCAAAATACAGTGGAAATTCATTCCTCCCAGATCTCCGCATTGGGGAGGGCTATGGGAGGCAGCCATCAAAAGCACAAAAACACATCTATTAAAAATATTAGGAACTTCGTCCTATACATTTGAACAACTGTACACCATACTCACCCAAGTAGAAGCTATTCTGAACTCGCGTCCTCTGTTTCCCCTATCCGATGACCCTAATGACCTAAACCCATTAACACCAGGATATTTATTGATCCACTCTCCCTTATTATCCTATCCTGAAGAAGATGTCTCTTCTCGCCCCGTAAACAGACTAAAAGAGTGGCAGTTGTGTACACAAGCACAACAACAATTCTGGAAAAGATGGTCAGTGGACTATCTTAACCGCTTACAAAATCGTCCAAAATGGATGCATCCACAATCCAACATCCAACTTAATGACCTCGTACTTCTTAAAGACGATGATTCCCCTCCTATGCAATGGCCATTGGCTCGAGTATCAAAAATATTTACAGGAAAAGACAACAAAGTGCGCTCCGTACAAATTTTAACCAAATCAGGACTTTCCACACGCCCTATCACTAAGATTATTGTTCTGCCCAGAGCAGAAAGTATCACTCTGAGTGACTAGCTCACTCCATTCAACACAAACAGATGGAGTGGCTGACAGTTATGGGTATCATCCCATTGTAGATAGCTTGTTCATTGTTGTATATAGTAAATTTAGTCAATTTATTTAGTAACAATTTAGCTGGGAAAGCATTTCTTTTTTTTGCCTGTTCTTAGGCACACAAATCATTCCTTTATTATATTTAAATCCATTTACATCTCTATTTCAATGTGATTTTACTAACTTGTCTAGTAATACCCCTTGTCATCTGCGTTTATGTCCCAAATCTCTCTTCAACCTTTTCGGGTGGCAATGTGTTTGGAAACAAATTTAATTAATATGTTCCAAACATGAACCATCATAAAATTCTTAAACCACCCCTGCATCCCGTGCTCCAACGGTTTATTGCCCGCCAAGGAATACGGGGCATATCTAACGAACCGTAACTCACCGGTACCCTCTCATTGGTCATAACCACAGGGTGACGTCAATTGCGTTTCGTTAGGTATGCCCCGGGTTCTTTTGCCGGCAATTTCCAGCATAAAACAATAGAGAGATGGGTCGTCAGTGGAACTTCAGATGCTAATCTGTGAGCATCGACAAAAATAAAAGGGGGTTCCCTCGGCAGTCACCGACAAATGACCCCTTATCATTTTACAGTTATTATGGGTAGTTATTAACTACATACTTGTACACAATTGTCTCAACTTTTGGTGTAACTATATACAATTGTATTTACACGAATAAACAATTTAAATCGCAAACTCAACTTGCAGTTTACTTCCATTCACGAACCAGATTACTATCGATATACAAAGAAAGTCCTATCGAAGACCCATAGAATTGATAGATTAATACAATTCTACACCATGTATTATTAAATTCTTTTCTCCAAAATTTTTCCGTGTCTGTGTCATGTTTTCTTGTAAAAATTCTGTTTTTTCCTTTAGTTCCTTATTTTCCATCCTTAAATCGTAGTTTTCTTTCTTCAACTGCGCTATTTGTCTACTCATTTCTTCAATTTTCTCTTCTATCTTGCATATTCTCACGTTATTGTCGACTCGATTTTTGTAATTTCCATTATTATTGTATTTCCTATATTTATTAAAATTTTCGTATTTGCCATAGTTGTTCCCTTGATTATACTGTCTAAATGTTCCTCTTGAATGATTACCATTATAACATCCTCTGCTGATTCCTCTCCGATGGTTATTCCTAAAGTCAAAGTTTGATTTCCTGAAGAAATTCCTGTTATCTTTCATATGTAAGACATGTTGTTGTCCTACTATACCTTCTACTGAAACCAATTTTGATAATACTTCTTGTGTTGTTTCAAAACTTCCCGCTGCAATTATTGTTTTGCTTGCATCCGTTGCGGCATTCATAGTTACTGCCTTAATCGTTGCTTCTTTCGTATATTTCTCAGCTAGCCGTTCAGGCATCCCTTCCGATATGTATGCTGCCTGTAATCTTTCCACCAGTTTCTCTATTTCTGTTGCATACTGTGTCACATCCTTTCCGTTCTGTCTTATTTTACCAAGTTTCGCTAGGAGAAGGCTTGGATTGTCTCCTCTTATCCCTGCTTTAAGTTTATCTTTGATGTCTGCAATGGAGTTTTCCGTTGTGATTAAACTTCTAGCTTTTCCTGTTAATCTCGTTTTCATCAATAGGATGGCATTTTCCTCATTACCATTCGTGTTTGTCTGTAGTAAATCCAATGAGTCTAAGAATGACTGTAATTTACTTGCTTCGCCGTTAAACTCATTCGGTAAAACTTTACTCGCAAAATTAAAAAAATCGTTCATACTTGTCGCCATTTTCACCTGTTTGCTTATTGCTTGTAATACAACCGTATTAATTTCCTCAAATATAGAGGTAGGTATGTCTATAATACAATTTAACGCTTGAAATGCCCTTTCAGCTTTATCCCTAATTTTACTTGAATCATTTTTACAAGTCTCCTGTTGTATTGAACTTAAATTTTTCCAATTTTTGACTATTAACCTAGTAAAATTATTGTAAAGACCTACTATGCTACTAATTACTTCTATATGTATATCAGGATTTTTAGGAGTTTCCTTCTTCAAAACCCTTTTCCCTGTTTATTAACTTCTTCTACAATCAATCGTAATTTATTCTCAAAATCTTCCCACGTTATTGACATTTAAAAAAAACTTTGTTCATAAGAATAGAATGCATGTGTACTTACAAATTATTTATACGGTGAGAGTTCCTGTTGCCTGCTTTATTGCATTGCTTCTGTTGATACCTCTTTTCAACGCTCTTCGGTGTGTTTTCCATACTGACCAAACGAATTTGCAGATAAAAGCTATTGTTATAATGTATAGTAATACCATGATGTGCATCGCAACATTATCTTGCTGTACCATGAAAGTGTTATTGACAATTCCTGTTTCTTTTGCTTCCTGTTTGGTTGATGAAACTCCCATTGTTTCTTTTCTCCAAGGTCCCAATTTAAGTAGAAAACCATATAGTTCTATCCTTATAACATCAATTGTACCATAACTTATCATTTACTTACAGGATAATTTACCATAACCATTTGTTCTGTAGGATTACTATTTCACTATTACCATTTATCATTAATATACATTTCACTATCCATTTTTCCATTACCATATTACCAATCGTTACCATTTAGTTTGCAGGATCGCCATGTAGTGGCGATAACCATTATACAATTAATTTTACCATTTCCATTATACAATTACCATTTCCATTTCACCAATCATTACCATTTACTTCGCAGGATCGCCATGTAGTGGCGATGTATATTTTACCATTAGTTCCGCAGGATCGCCATGTAGTGGCGATAACCATTATACAATTAATTTTACCATTTCCATTATACAATTACCATTTCCATTTCACCAATCATTACCATTTACTTCGCAGGATCGCCATGTAGTGGTTACTTAGTAAGGGTCCCTCGTATACTCGACGTTTACCATAAAGGCATATTATTATGGAGGAAACCACTTACCTAGCAACCTGTGTTCGGGAACAGAATAAACAATAACACATTCATAAAATCACTGGGTTCAAGTTTAATACATTTGAAAATACACGATTATAAATATCAAAACGACTTATTCAAAGTATTAATAACAATCATATCATCCTGGTTCGTTCACACCCATTATATAGGAAACATAGTTTTGTTTTTCTACACCTCCGACCTCCGTCTGTAAACTATACATGTCTGTTTATAAAATAACAAAAACAATCTTTCCTTGATAAATGACATTGACTAGGGCCGGCCGATGCTCCCTAAATACTATAATTAATATTAACCTGAATTTAAATATTATTTCTAAGTTGGTGTCCTTTTGTCTTTAATGTCTTTTAAGGGATCACTACAACATCAACAGGCTACAGCCCCTATTTCCTACTGCATTCCTACCATTCGACAATTTAATCAAGCCAAAAAGACTGAAATACAATCTAGACGATAACTATGTATCAGAGCTGGAGACAAGACTCAACCAAATATACACGAGGGTACTAGAGAACACAGAAATGGCAAAAGAAGACAGGGTAAACAGATACAACGAAAAAACCACACTAAGAGAGTTCAAACCAGGAGATCTAGTTTATCTACTAAACGTAAGTACCACACCAGGGATATCCAAAAAACTTCAAAACCGATGGACCATTCGAGATAAAAGACAAAGTAGGGCCAGTCACATACCAAATCGCATCAAACAGAGGGAAGAAAGATCAAGTTGTCCACATTAACAGATTAAAACCATATTATGGCAAACTGAACGATGGAAAACACGAAATCATAGAAACAACAACGGAACAGAATAAGGGAGACACACTAGAGGAGCAGGAAGAATCACAAGATGAAACCGCAGACGAAATAAACCCAAAAAAAATAGCAGCACTACCACTATGGTCAACGGGCAAAACGATACAACTACCAACAGGAAAGACACTACCCCAAACAAAGCAACAAAAAGAAAAAACAGGCGGAAGACCTCCGCTCTCACTAAGACCCCCGCCGGAAATTCGGAGATCCGCTAGAATAAGAAATCGAATCCCAAGTACACCCAGCTACATGAACTCGACTTGGGCCAAAACACGACAAACAACTAGGAAAAAGAAAAAACAAACAAAACGCTATCAAGAAACAAACAGAAGGTACAAATACAAAACCAGAAAAAAATAGACAAAACGAAGAGGCCACAAACGTTCACTTTCAGAAATAGAAATATGTCCTACCACAGGCTTTACCCACAATTTTATTCAAATTAATACATAATTAAAGTAGTATAAGTTTCACCTATATAAGTAAGATGGTTACAATCGCTAAATCCTTTATTTTAATTTCATAAGTTACTCCCATAAATAACAAAGTTCATATTTATATCACGAAAAAAAATATTGCAACATTCATTACCAAGGAACGTTATAAATATATTTTTAAGAAGCATTTATGCGACATATAAGTTTCAAAATATAATATACAAGAAAAAATGCGCGAAGTCAACGACAAGAAATACATAGATTATCGATATAAAATATAGTACGCACGAAAGCATCCTTTTTTGAGAAGTAGAAGTTGATTATGGAAATTTTTTTATACTTTGATTGACGAACGGACTATTTTCGATTAAACCATTCCTTCAATTTCAGAAATAAGTTCGACATTATCTAGCTTGGAAGAAATTAACAATTTGTTCGTAGAATATTCATGCATTAAGGCTAAATAGTAAGTTAATAAGATATGAATATTCAATTGAATCATAGAAATGAATTTGGAAATTGTTAAAGCACATAACGCTGTGTTTTGAATGATACTAAGGATAGTTCAGTTTTGTACATGGCTTAGAGATACGTTGTCAAAGGTTATTTATTGTCGACTATTATGCCCCAAAAATATATAGAAGAATACAGTGGCCAAGAGGAGCCAAGATATATTGAATCAAGACGTGCCGAAGGAGTACGCAACATTTGTAGATTGGAGGCCAAAAGGAGCCAAAGTATATCGAAGAAAGACGTGCCGAAGGAGTACGCAACAGAGATATTATGAAGAATACAGTGGCCAGAAGGAGCCAAGGTATATGGAATCAAGACGTGCCAAAGGAGCACGCAACAGTGGAATTATATAGCGGTCGCAGGAGCCAAAGAAAAAAAAGTAGAATCAAGACATATCGAGAAGTAGCCAGACAGGTATTATGGAGCATATAAGGACCAAAGGAGCTAAGACAATAAAGATGGAAACAAAATGTGCCGAGGGGTACAAAACAAAACAAAAGAATTACAAGTAACACAATAGACACAGGTAACATATAAAACTATAGAGAAACCGGCCAACAGAGTAAATAAGATGAAGGAATAAATAATTGAACTAGAAAGTGCCACATTTAGTCCCAAAACAAAATAATCACTAGTAAATAAAAGGGGAAACAATATTAGGTTACAAATAGAAATTGAAGATAGTTTTTTAATCAAATTTCTTTTATATTTCATAGTTTACACATAATTGTTTTTCTATTGTCTACTAAGTAAGTTAAATAAGAGAATAATAATCAATTATGATATAAAGTAGGTCAACAAAGATAATTAGACAAGCAAATTGTACCGTTGTGAAAAATTAATTGAATAGGTCCAGAAAAAAATAAATATAAAAATTTACGATAGGTTTTTAAAGTACTAGAGGGTTAACATTGAGATAAAATGGCGTATCACAAAACGTCACAATCAAATTGTATATACCAATTCCAATTTTTTTATTATTCGTAAGTTGCAAATAATTGTTTTTCTATTGTAGACTAAATTAATTAAAATAAGAATAATTAATAATGTTACTAAACGTAACACACCAACAAAATAAAGTAGGTCAGTAAAAGTAATTAAATAAACAAATTGCACCGCTAAGCAAAGTTAATTAAAGATGCTTAGAAAAATTCAACTTTAATATCTACAAGGGGAACAAATAAGTAGTATTTATTCACCCATAAAAAGTTTGACAAAGGGCAAGTTTGGAAACTCCAAACAAGGAACTGTATTGACAGTCCTAAATGATTGTAAAGCTCGGCCAATTGAGAAAAAGAAGGTAAAAATAGGAAACGCAAATGTAGCGTTAACATATAAGTAGAAAACATTGTTTTAACATTTTCAAGAACATAATTATTATGATAAAAAAATTGTAAAAGATGAATAGTAACACTGTAATTATTAAAAATTGTAGAGAACTATAAGTGCACGGCCATGGAACAACACATCGCTCTCCTGATCTTGATAACGCTCGTAATGTGCGGTTTCCAGACAGCAATTGCGCTAATTGCTTACGACTGTTCGAGTCCCAACACAGACATTACAGTGATTTCACTAAAAGACGTTCAAAAGTGCCCGGAACCCGAGACGACGTACGCGAGTGAAAGCACGAACATTCAAGTTATTCAATGTAATGAAATCAAACTGCAAAAAGTATGGTCGTGCCTCATAGAAGTGACAAGACTCATGTTTTACTGCGGGATACACAGCCACACATCAGTAGTCACGAAGGGCTATCAACCTACATACACAAATAGGGGGCAGAATAATGCAGAGCCACTCATAGATACAAAGTAATACAATTGTATCAACAGAGCACCCGAGAATTGTCATTGCCCTTGAAGACAAACAAAACCTTCAACCGACAATGCCAATTCTACCCCAGAATGTCGATCTCATGAACTATGTAAATAGCAAACTATTATATATAGAGCAAGCATACAAACGAGACGTAAGCATGCTATATACAGACACAATACAGAGAAGATGCATAATAAAGAGAGACATACTCAAGAACAGACTATTGATGGCTCACACACTACCTAATGCAGTTAGTCAAATAATGGAAAACGAACCTGATCATATAGGCAGAGTTCTAGGCGAAGTACTATACATCATGAAGTGTACACCAGCTACAGTCAATCTACGAAGAACCGAGAAATGCTACAACGAGTTACCAATCGAAGTTAACAATGAAACAAAATTCATGGCTCCACTAACCAAAATAATCCAAAATTACGCAGAAGAAATAGACTGTAATAATATGATACCACCACTATATTTCATAGAAGACCAATGGTTAGGTCTAAACCCGCACCCAATAATAGCTAACGAACCAAAAGTACTCAAACCAGACGAAGAAATGAACCTCCACTTTGGTCCCATTCAACCATTGGGAGCTAAAGGTCTGTACACCCCAGAAGAAATCGATGCAGCACAAAGAACCCTCACATTCGGAACAGAAAGGAAAGCTGTTGAAAACATAATCACCCGCAGAGCAGCCGGACTGAACGCCAACAGCCAAGGATACACCGTATCAAATATTTTTGACGCCAGAGAAATCAAAAACCTAGCCGAATCCACCCTGAAACACACTTGGGAATGGTTCACGGAGATAGGTTCGGCAATAAGTGGTATAATTGGTATATACTGCATTTTCCACATGCTGAAATACATGGTAGGCACGATATTAAATGGAATTCGCATCCAACAGACAGTAGGATGTGGCATCGCACTAGTATGCAGCATATAGGATTCCCTAACAGCATGGGTGATACACTCTCATCACAGAACCCAAAAGCCAGATGAAGAAGCTATAAAAATGGAACAGATAGCACAGCAGGAGACAAGCCACCCAAGATCGCAACATTGGACAGAAAGAAGCCACCCCATGAATGATCTACTGAGCAGCAGTGTCGCGAGTGTCAATAATCGCGACCTAGGTCAGGGACAAAACATCAGCGGTTGAGAATCAAGTGCCAGCTCAAAACGAACACGCGAGTAAGGTCAAGTGAGCGTTACGTAAACACAAATTGTGGTCGACAGTCGCGCAACACCGAAGTGCACAAAACAGAAACATTGTAAATTTCATGTAAATTCACTCATAGGTAGACACTTGTTTCAAAATATAGTTTAGGAAAAAGGTGTTGGACCTGAAACGTCGCAACACTTTTACAAACGGGGAAGTGATGTAATAAGCACAAATATGGCAAGGAAATTAAGGGACACCCTATATATAATTTTCTTTAAATCAAGTTGAATTTAATATAAAAAAATAAATAAAACGACCTAGTTTCGCTAACAGAGCTAGAAAAAGTTAATCAAACAATTAGGAAGAAAACCACACATACCATAAGGTCGTCACGCAAATAAGTTGAAATAAAAAACACATAGATGTTTTGATTATCAAAAAAAATACAGACGAATTATGCAACTTAGCATAGAGAAATTTAATTAAAGTTAACCTTCAATTATGAAAACAAAAAATATAAAGCAAGGGCAAGTGAATGACGCACAAAAACACAGCTACATTTGATGTTTTGAATAACTAAACTCGTCCCAAAATATTGCAAATAAATAGAAGGAAATTTGGACGATGGGAGAGTCGACGGGCAGAAACCGTGCCGCCTAGAACTCCTATTTACGACGGCCCGCGTGTTGACAGTGATTTCTAGTGACTGCCACGAAGTATTGGAAATAGAGATAGCCATCAGAGCTAATCTCTTTTTTTTAGTGACGTTCGACAAAGATTGAGGACCCGACAAGCTAAAAAAGGGGCGAAAGTTTGCCCAAAGGAAGCCGAGAACCTCTCCACAACATATTTTGTAAGAAATTTTGATTAGGGTTAGTTTTAATCTGACGGAACATGTGTCTGATGTCTGCAGTTAAAACAAATTTAGGAACTCGAAAACGACACAAAATGTCATACAGATCAGAGCCCAGATATACAATTTAGAGAAAGAGAGGACGATGTCTTACACGAGAAGTCGAATACCACCCTAACTTTGGTGGATGTGCTGTCAGGACAGACAACGCAGAGATGTGGAATAAAATATTTATTAAAACCTTGCCTACTTGACGGCAATGGTACTGTCCCTTGGGCAGGACTTAGAGAGGGGGTATGCGTAAGAGCTAGGGGTGTCACTTGGGCATGACTTAGAGGGGTCTGCGTTAGACCTAAGAGTGTCACTTGGGCATGGCCTAGAGAAATATTCATCAATAAACCTTTTATATTCTGTAAGCAATTCAGGGTTGTTGTGGAGCTTTTTTCCAGTGAGAGAAATCTGCGTTCCGCAGTAATAAAAGAATCGCCTAGCTTTCAAAATTCAAAGGGGGTACGCAGGTGTATACCTGATAAGTACCGTTGTTCAAAATCATGATGGTAAATAAGAGATTCCTGATTCCAAAATTTGTTTAAAAGCGAGTCTAGAGTTGGTGGTTTATCTAGTCATAAACCGTTTGCAGAACCGCGACAGGACCCTGTTGAGCAAAAACACTGTGATTGCGAAAGAGTTTGTTTTCCATTTTCTAGAGCATACGACGGTATTTCCCCTGCAATTACCCATCCTGAGTGAATATTAAAGAGAATAGGGAGACCTTTACCTATATGTAGACCTGCGTAAGTAACGCGTAAAACAAATCTGCCCCCACTAAAATCTCCGATAGAGAGGGAGTGGAAAGGGGCGGATCTGCAAGGCGATTCAAAATTTCTTGACGTATCTTTAACTTACGGGGATTAATTGGAATCTGAGGAATTATTTTTGTTATATTTTCCAACACAGAGCATGAAAGGGAAAAACATTTATCAGGGTTTACTTTCGAGTGAATAATATACCTTTGAAACAACGGAATCTTGCGCTGATATACCTGAAATATACAAATTTTGTTTCTTGGTAGCCAAATTTAAACGCTGAACACAATCGCGAGAAATAAAACTGCTCTGAGAGCCAGAATCCAAGATGGCTTTAGCTACACAAGGGTTGCCATCAGAGTCGTAGATTACAACTTGAGCAGTTGCTAATAATGTATGCGAGCTATTATGTGTAAGGGCGTTCAAGCTTTGAGTTTGTGTACTTGACGCTTGCGCAGTTAGAGGATCATGACTTGAGGAGTGAGGACAGGAAGTACTAGAGGCCGGCGCATCGTGGCGAGGGTTAGGAGCGTTCCTAGTTCTAGAGAAATTCGAATACCGATTTTGTTGACGAGTATTCCTATTGAATTGAGTAACGACTCTATTAGAATTTGCATTGGTTTGTGAAACCGGCCGATTATTGTTAGGACGCGAATCTAAATGCAATAAACAATGTTACATACCTTGACATGCGCTGCAACGATGCGCAGAAGGGCAATCGTTTACCACGTGATTTTTTCCTAAACAATTAAAGCAAAAAGATTTGCTTTTTACAAATATGTGCCTCTCTTGCGGAGAGAGAGTACCGAATGCCAAACAAGAATAAATTCGATGTGATTGCTGACAATAAGCACAGCTACTCCTCCGGTTTGGCGAACCTGGAGGAGAAACCCGTCGTTTAGAATCATTAGTCACATGCAAACTGACTCAAGTATGGGAGGAAGTAGTAATTATCCTATCCTGAAAAGCAGATTTACGATTCTGCACTGCATCAAAACTAGATAAGTTTTCCAAAATAATGCTCCTCCGTTCCGCGAAGGTAATAAAATCTTTAAGAGTAGGGATATCGTTATTAATTCTCTCTTCCTCAAATATTTTACGAGATAAAGAGTCCAATTTTCTTTCGAACGTAAAAACTATAAGCACATTTTCACTGATATCTAAATTATTTCGACACTATCTCCTTAGTAAGATAATCTCTTAAATTTAATGCGTTGGCTTTAACAATATTGGGGCAATTGAACAGGTTAGCTAAATGCTCATTAACAACAATAGATCTATTTTCAAACCATTTTTTAGGGTATTTATAGTTACATCATAAATTGAATCAATGACTTACATTTTTTATTAGCTGAAGAGCTGAACCTTTAAGCAAAGTGCACAAATAATACAATTTTTCAGCCTTTCTTAATTTGGGATTTGAACCTATTAAAGCTTCAAATATATCAAAAAGGGAAGCATATTCCGTAGGCTTCGATCCATCAAAATTGGGTATTTTAATTTCTGGAAATTTAACATCAGATTTGTCACCAGAAAAAGGGTCTGAACCATTTCCAGCACAGGAGGAGGTAGGAGTACCGGTGATATTTTGAATACAATCTTTGTAATCTGCAAGAGTGTCGCAAAACTTTCCTTCAAACGCCGCTAGGTCTTAAGTGTCAATAAGAGTGGGGTAGATGAAGTTAAATCTTCAATTTGGTCCTGCGCACTAGTATAATTAGCAAAAACTTCATGAAGGGTGTCTACCCTTATTTCGAGTTCAGATACTCGCTTAACCATGCAACATGACGTGTAATCCAATCAGATAATCTGTTCAATTGACCCACGCACGAGTTACGTTATTTAATTAACCAGCAAATTGTTTTGCAGCCATTATTACAAACAATATATTATATAAAAAATAAACAAGTGATAATATAAAGGGAAAACAATAATAACATGAACAATGAAATAAAAGAATATAATAATAGCTACGTTTGTGTTCCGAAATTCTAGTTTTAAAATTTCTAAAACTTCTACCGATATAACTTTTATCACAGTTGTCATTACCACATTTTAATTTATAAACTCCTGATTTGTTTAATTTTGAAGATTTAGATTTATTATTTTTAACGAGTTTGGATAAATTGTAATCAGTTTTAAAGGAAATATTCATGTCTAAAGTTTCTAAAAATGATTTAATTTATAAGGATGGTGTTCCAAAGTATGTTAAGCTTTTAAATTGTTTATTATTATTTTTATCAGAAGGGAATACTTGTTCTAAAGACTGTTTTTTTATTATTTTATTTATGATATTATCAACTAAATTTGGATCGTAATTATTATTAGGTAACTGCTATTTGTTTTATGATATTAAATTCTTTGTTATAATTATTAATATGTAATGGGACTGTTAAGAGTATGTGTATCATACTATTGAAAGCTGCTAGTTTATGACTGAATGGGTGGACCGAACTATTCTGAATTGTGATATCTGTATGTGATGGTTTATGAAATATTGAAAAATCATGTTTATTATTTATATTTGGAGTTGTAAGGTCTAAAAAGTTTATAGACTTATTTTGTTCAAGATCTATGGTAAATTTGATATTATTGTGAATTGAGTTTATGTAAGTAATGTAGCTCTCTAATTGTCTATTTGTACCGATGAAGCTAGATAAAATGTCGTCCACATATCAGTGTCAGTACACCAATTTTTTACTAAGGGGGTGTAAAAAATGCAATAGTATGATACACAGACTCTTAACAGTCCCAATAAATATTAATAATTATAACTATTCGATTGCTCAATAAAATATTTAAATAAAATGGACTGTAGAAATGAAAATGTAAATGATTAGTTTTAAAAACTTCACTTACCAATAAAATGTTCCTCTAAGAATCCATTACTTGCTCTTTGGGAAATGGGATAAAGGGGAAAAAGGAAAATCAAGCACATTAAGTTATTTGTCACACGCGAGAAATCACAAATGTATCGGTTGATCGGTTTTGTGCCACTGTATAAAATTTTCGCCCCGCTGGCTACATAAAGTTCTCAATTAACCGTTCGTACCACGATTGTGCTAATTACTACTACTTTTTTTAAATCCTTGCAACAATTTTCGGACAGAACGGAAGCGTTGTTGCCAAATAATAAACCATTTCAGGGAAACTAACTAGGCGTAAACATACCCCCGACCCTGAAACATCGTTTTTTCAGCCACCAAAACCTTTTAATTGAAATACCCAAACTTTAACCTGTGAACAAAATATAAATATTTCTAACTATAAATAAATACATGTAACTTAGTACAATTTAAGTTACTTTTGAAAAAGCAATAACAAAGAAACAAAGTTTTCTAAAAAATCCCGAAAATAAAACAAAACAAAATTATAATTCAACTCTATAATTAATCTATTGAGTTGGAAGGGTGTAAACCTTAACAACTGGTCGGGTAAAAATACCTTTACCGGTTCTTACCGTAACATTACGGATAACACCGTCGCTACCCGGATGCACTTTGGAAACTACAACTAAAGGCCAATGTAAAGGCGGAACGTTGTCAGTTTTCAAAATAACTACAGAACCGACTTTAATATTTGGCATATGTTTTGACCATTTAGATCTGGTTTGCAAACTGGTTAAATATTCCAGTCGCCACGGTTTCCAGAAATCCTGTATCATTCGGTCCACCAACTGGAATCTGTCGAGCCGGCCTAGTGATATATCGGTTAAAGGTTTAGCCGGAAAACCCTTTAAAGGAAGTAACGTTAAAAAATGTGCCGGAGTGAGAGCCTCTGGATCCGAAGACAGACTACACAAGGGCCGAGAATTTAATAACGCTTCGATTTGCGCCAACACCGTGGAAAGTTCTTCGTAAGTAACAAGTTAGTCCCCGAGGACACGATAAAGATGATTTTTTACCGATTTAACATTGCTCTCCCACAACCCACCCATATGTGGAGCTGCTGGAGTATTAAACCTCCACTCAATTCCGTTAACACCTAATTCTGTCTGAAAAGCATGAATATACTCCGGGGAGTTAATAAATTAATTAATTTCCTTAAGTACCGACTTTGCACACACAAAATTAGTTCCACGGTCGGAATAAAGAACCTCTACTGGACCACGGCGTGAAATAAATCGTTTAAACGCCTGTAAAAAATGTTGTGTGGACAACGAACTTACTAATTCTAGATCTATGGCTTTGACAGACATGCAGATAAATAAACTAACATAAGCTTTGTGGACAGGTGTATTTCTTTTCCTTCCCATTGTAATATTAAGCGGCCCAAAATAATCTACGCCTGTACGCGAAAAAACGCGTGCCTCCTGCACTGTCGTCGCGGGTAAATCGGCCATGAGCGGATTTGAGTTAGTATGTTTTAAACGGAAACAACGGTTACATTTATGTATTGGATTTCGAATTAATTTTCTTGCACCTATAATCCAATATTTTTGCCGTAACAAAGCTTCAAGCAAATAAGCACCCGTGTGAAAGTGAATGTGGTGATAATAATCGACCAGTTTTTCCGTAAACTGACTTTTGGCGGGTAAAATTATAGGATGTTTTCTGGTAACACTTAAATTGGCCTTTTCGATTCGGCTCCCGACCCTAAGCAATCCATCTTGCAAAAGCGGGCGTAATTTTTGAACGTTTCGAGAAACATTTTTATTTAAATTTAAATTTTGAATTTCCGAACATAAATGTTTAAGTTGGACTAATTTAATTAATACTAATTCCGCCTTTTGAAGGTCGTTCGCCGTCACAAGCTTTTTCCACGGAATAATTTTTGAAAAGCGCAAAACCCAAACTGTAATACACAAAAATTTTGGCCAAGAAGAAATCCGTTCTAACAATTCTAAAAGCGGGTGGTTCTCGACCGGGTTTTTCCTTTGCTATGAAAACCTTCGAGGTTTCATTGACTTCCGAAACATTAAACTTAGGTAATGATAACGGCCACTCATTTTCCGGTAACGTAATCCACGTAGGCCCTGATAACCAAAAAGAATGATTAACTAACTGTGCCGGAGTAAGACCACGTGATAAACAATCCGCTGGATTTTGTATACTTTCAATGTGATACCAAAAAGCGTTGGGAATATTTTCTTTAATTTGTATAATACGATTGGAAACAAATATATCCTTTATATCAGGCGTTTTTAACCAACTTAAAACTACCGACGAATCGGAAAAGGCTAATACTTTAGATATAAAAATTGGGTCATTATAAGTCTCTAAAATATGTTTGACTAAATTGGACAATAAAAGAGATGCAAGCAGTTCCAACCGGGGAACAGTGAGGCTTTTTGCAGGAGAAACTTTTGACTTTGCACAGACAATATGCACCTTTATGTCGTTTTCCGATAGCGACGAGACCGTTCTTGCATAGACTACCGCTCCGTAACCGTCTAAGCTGGCATCAGCAAATCCTAAAATTATTACTGGTTGCCGTTCATTTGCACCCAAATGCCTATACTCGATAGTCGAAGTTCTGTAAAGTGACTCATCGCTCTTACTGTCCATAAAATCAGTTGCAGAAGCGAACTTCATGAGCGCATCATTTTTGAAGGGTTCTTAATAGTCCTAAATAAAAAATAAATAGAAAATGTTCTTGTACGCTCTGGCGTTTAAATTTGAGAGAACAGAAATACGAAATTATTATGGTAGGTATCATTATGTATATACAGGGTGTTACCAAGAATAATACACATTTTTAAGGATGAGCTATAATAAGATGTATATAAAAAAGTCGATAGTTGAAATTCTGTAAAGTGACGTCATCGGTTATCTACCGATTTAAAGTGAACTCCATGAGCGTATCATAGTTTAAGGGTGCGAATACTGAAATATCTGGAATTTCAATTTTTAACATTTGAAATAATAACTTATCACAAGTTGTTCATAAGTAAGTTAAAACAAAATAAAAAAATGTTTAAAAGTCAATTCCAACTTACTACTACTAAAACTAAAAAAAAGTTGTTTGTCAAGACCAAAATAAATTACCAATAAGTATAGGTATGTTGCGAGGTCACTTGTAAAATGTCTGACTAACTGGAAGCGGTATCACTCCCTGACGACTCCTCAGAATCATCGCTTTCTCCTCCTATATCGATAATGAGTGGTTCCGTCATTACTTCTACACGTATGTCTAAATCCCAAAACTTTATTTCTTCTTTTAATACGTGTTGAATACATTTACGCCAACTCTCAGCAGTAACGGTATGCAGCGCCTCGTCAAACAGTTTCTCAACGTCAGCCATTTTGAATGTACTGTTTTTTCTCGCAACATAATTTTTCACTTGGGCCCAAACCAGCTCGATGGGGTTTAACTCACAGTGGTAGGGAGGAAGTCTAACAACTGAGACGTTGAAATCTTTCGCCATTTCATCGACAACGTACTTAATATAACTGCTTTTATGTTTCCGTACGAGAGATAATAATTCAACTTTTAGCATTGCCTCGTTGTGCGGAATGCTTTTACTCTCTAACCAATCAATTATAACCCTCTTGCGGCTAGCTGAAGTAGGTATTTGCTCCAGTCGACGAGAGTGGTATGAAGCATTATCCATAACTATCACTGAACCAGGAGTTACCTTTGTTAAAATTGATCTAAACCATGTTTCAAACCGGTTACCATCCATCTCTTCATGGTAATCGACAGTTTTTTTGGACTGAAAACTTAGTAATCCACCTTCTACAAATCCTTCCTCGCTGCCAATGTGAGTGATAATCAGTCGACGTCCTTTCCCAGAGGGAGCTTTTAAACCGGAAGAGAAACCCTCCATAAAGGCTTGTCGATTGCTTCGTATATTCATGTCTTGCCACACTTTTGACACAGTGTGGCCTTCATTTAACCATGTTTCGTCAAGATAATATATGTGCCGTCCTTCGTTACGAAACTGTCGTATCTGTTTTAAATAATTTCTCCTCCATTCCACAATGTCATTTCGTTCAATTAAGGCACTGTTTCTACTTCTTGTTTGGTAACGAAAATTCATTAATTTTAAAGTTCGTCTCAAAACTTTATCACTGATGTTTGGTAAAGTATCATCAGCTTCTATTACCTTGCTCAATTTAGCTACCGAGGGGATTTCATTCCTAAAATAAAAAGAATGTATTTCCCTACGTATAGCATTCCGTGTTTGGTCGTCCAAAACAATTTTCTTTCTTCCCCTACTTTCCGGTTTACAGTTTTCACCTCGTTCTCTTGTCAAAGATCCGTCCCGCGATTTCTTTAGAATATTGTATATAGTACTCTCAGAAACTTTAGTTGAATAACTGCACTTAATCACAGCGTCACTAACACCCAACTGTTTGTCCATGGCACGCAGTCCTTCGTACACATTTAATATGAGGACTTTTTCTTCCCGAATTAAATTGTTACGACGCCGTTTTTTATCGCCAACACCGCTACACTCCGCCATTATTGTCACTAAATATACCGATATAAATATTACAATAAATACCAATAATAACCGATTTATCACACAAAACGCTCATGAAGAGAATAAACACCTCACATAACTGTTTACTATCACTGTCTCATTCGCGTAGCTCGATCTATCTATCTCGTTCTCAAAGCCGGAACATTGAAGCGACTCTCCAACATTGTCAAATCGGCGAGTTTTTCACAACAAACTTTGCGTTCAAGAAATATACATAAACACTTTATTTCACATTTCAAGTAAACTAATTATTATTAATCTGCTTGAAATTTGAAATAAATATATTAAATTGGTATTGACTTAATTACATTGCATCTTTTGTACCTGAAATATTGACACAATGGATTTGAAGTGTATTTATAAAATACAGCATTTCTCTCTAGAATACATATGGCAACTGCGCTTTAACCAAAGTGTTGATTAGATAGCTCTGACTCACTTTACACAATTTCGACTATCGAGTATAGGCACTTTAGAGTTTTCAAGAGCACCCCACTCCGAACAAACATTATTCCATATTTTGAAAATATGATCTGGGAGCGGTTCGTCTCAGTCGAGTTTTAATAACCAAAGATTTTTAATTAATAATTTTAAAAACAAAATAAAAGGAGCAAGCAATCCAATTGGATCCCAACACCTGGCCACCGTGCTCAAAATCGCACGCTTGGTACAAGTTGGGTCTGGAATTTTCAAACTAAAACTTAAGATATCTGTTTTTGCATTCCATTGAATACCCAAAATTTTTGTTTCTGTTTTAAATGTGACATTGTCCGATAACCGACTTTCAACTGGTAAATTTTCTAACAGATCGAGTGAATTTGTTGACCACTTCGTGAAAGTAAAACCGCCTGACCGAAATAAACTAACCGACTCCTTATAAAGTTGAAGTGCTTGTTCTTCCGAGTCTACACTGCAACAAAAGTCATCCATATAAAGATCTCGTAATGCGCACTGCGCAGCCAAGGGATAATTTCCACCTTCATCCCCTAGAAGCTGCCTTACAGTGCGTAGTGCTAAATATGGCGACGCTTTTAAACCGAAAGCTACTACCTTTAGCTCATAGGTTTGAACATCACCTTCAGGGTTAAACCGCCATAATACCCGCTGAAACCGCCAGTGTTCCTCTATAATATTTATTTGTCTATACATTTGACGAATATCCGCCGTAAGTGCCACTTTAAATAACCGAAAATTCAACAATAAAGTTGTAATATCCGTTTGTAGTTTTGGGCCACTGTATAAAATCTCATTTAGAGAGACACCATTGTCCGAAGGTGCACTTGCGTCAAGTACAATGCGTACAGGGGTACTGGTACCACTAAGTTTTATGACAGGATGATGCGTAATATAATATGCCAACGCAGTATCCGAGCTATTATTTACTAAATGCATATGCCCCTGATCCAAAAAATCTTGCATAACTTTATTGTAGTCTAAACGTAAAGTGTGATCTTTTGCTAATCTTTTTTCTATAGAAAATAAACGGTTCCCTGCGCTCCTACGCGAATCGCCCAAATTATCCGGTGTAATTTTAAATGGTAACGCTACCGTATAACGTCTCGAAGCATCCCTACTGTAGGTGTTAGAAAATATGTGTTCACGCTGAACATCATTTGGATCCATTAAAAAACGTTTTGGCACCTGTTCAACTTCCCAAAACTGGGTCAAAAGATGTTCTATAGAATGCTCTTCTTGCACTGAAAAAAGTACTAAAGGTGGTGAATTTACACTAGGTATTTTTCCCATTACAACGTAACCGAAAACCGTTTGTATTGCCACCGGTGAACCCAAAACGCCCACTATTCGATTTTGGCCTAAAATGGTAGCAAACAACTCTGCCCCTAAGATACCATACACCGTTCCGGGTTGGTCTAAACGATCATCAGCTAATGCGACCCCTTGAAAGTTGGGTAAAACATTGGAATCTACTTTAAACTTTGGTAGCTTATCAGTAATTTTTTCAACTGAAATTGCATTAATAGTGAAACAGTTTTCCGAATTAAATCGCGATGAAATTGTCAACGTCGTTATACCCTTAACTGTTTGAGGGCTATTGCCAAGACCTTGAATAGAAGAATATTTTAAAATTTTCAATCCTAATCTTTTACAATACTCGAGTGTTAATAAATTTGCTTGGCTACCCGAATCCAAAATCAACCGAACAGTGCTATTTTTAGCCGCGCTATTTACCACCGTAACCACCACAGTCGAAAGTAAAGTCGTATAATTATTAACATTATTTGGATCACTAACTTTGGAACATAAGTGAGTATTTAATATTTCATCATTATTTAGAGGGGAAACAGCCCCTTCCAAAACCGCTGGGGATGCCGCCTCTTCATTTAAATAACGGCCCGCCTCTGATTTACCCGTATGTAATAAAACATGGTGTTTTTTAGTACAAACAACGCAAGTCCTTTCCGTAGGACAACTTCTCACCCCGTGGCTTGAAGATAAGCAATTAAAACACCAGTTATCATCTCGTACCGTTTCGTATCGTTTTGAAGGCGACATAGCTTTAAACTTGTCACATTTAACCCCAAGGTAATGTCCCGATTTGTGACAAAAATTGCACGTACCTTTTCTACATTTGTTTTCCGTAGCAACAAAGGTTGCCATGGGTTTTTGCGATTTTACCGGATTTGCCACATAACTACCCCTTTGACCTGAACTAGAAGGTTTAGTAATATTAAAATTCAAAATTTTAGACTGACTTTTTACAAAATTTATAGGTTCTGTGTACGTAGGTAAGTCCGTGTCCCTATATTTCATTTCAAAAGCTCTAAAAGTATCTTTATCTAACTTACTTAAAGCTAACTGAAATAAAATAAATTCCGACAAATTAGGTAAATTTAATTTTTTTAAAGCCGACACCGCCACATCAAATCGCTCTAAAAATAAACCCTTTTCAGATTCTCCGGCAATAGGTTTAAACTCCAATATTTGCTGCAAGTAAGAATTCGCCAAGTATCGCTTATTTTCATATTCATCTTTTAATGCATTGTAAACAATGTCGTAATTATCACCGGTAATTGAAACACCTGCACAAACCCCTAAAGCTGGACCACGCAAACGTCCAACTAAATAATGAATTTTGTCTAAATTAGTTAAACTAGTATTTTCATGAATCATACTTTTAAATAAAGAATGGAAAGTTTCCCACTGCCGCACCTTACCGGAAAATTTGTAGATCAATTTTTGGCAATTGAGGCACCTTAGATTCCACCACGGTAGCGCTTAACAACGTTTTTTCTTCCGGTTTTCCAATCTTTTTTAAGTATGCATTTTTTATGTGACAACAAAGTTCGTTAGCACTCATAAGTACATTATAATCCGGTACGTAATCTGGGTTCGTGTCAAAACCCACCATATTAATTTCATCTAAAACCGAAAAAAACGAATCCCTAGTAGAATCCAAAGACTAATAAATTTTTTTAAATTTTTCCTTATTTGTTTCCGAATCCAACTTCTTGGACAAATCATAGAGCGTTTGTAATATCGAATACAATGAATTCCTTTTTGCCGAAGTGACTTAAATTGTCTTTCCGCTGTAGAAGCCATTATGTAAATTAACTAGGTAATAACAAAACTAATGTTAAAATAGAAAGCAAATACACTATATTTTAGGTCAAAGTTTGGTTTAAAACAAGTAATCAATATAACTTAACCAATGGTTAGCCGAATACCCCACTTTTATAAACAAACTCGTAAGTAAAGTATAGGAATTTAACCAGAGAATTAAAAAAAACGTAAGTTGTGACAAAGATTATTTTACTTAAAACCCGCTGTTCCAAGTAAACCTGACAACACCGCCCGAAAACCGAGTAAATTTGAAACTGGAAATGTTCTTTATCAATGCAGTTTTTTCCGCGCTGAAAAAAACCTGAACAAATAATTTATACTAAATAAAATGCCCGATAAAATTATCAAAATAGATTCAAAGAATGAAATCCGAAAGCACTAGAAAAAGGAAACTTCACATCCGTAGGATATTATCCTTGGCTCGAAGAACCATGACGGGGAGTGAGACAGGCAGTAACGTAAGCGGTATAAATGATGGGGAGGTGTTTGATGACATCTAAATATAAACTACCCTGTCTGCACTGACCACGTAAGGGTAAACTAACTACTACGATGTCAATAATGTCAATGGATCTTTAATGAAAAGCAACTTCAAAAGATCTTAACAAAGACAAAAAGAACATTAGAAAATGTTATAACTTAAAAATTATTCATGCCACTACTTGGCAACACTGTAATGTCAGCGCTTCGTGCTTAAGGTAAAATGTTATTATATGAACAAGTGTAACTGCTCTTTAAAGGAGTAATTCCATAAACTTATGTTGGGTATCTTTCAAAAGAGACAAGAGACAATTAATAACTTGTAATGGAATTAACTGTACTTCGATGTAGAGTGAGAGAGATATGCCGGCTTTTTGGGCAAAGGACACGGGAATGGAACGTGTTAGAGAGAGAACGAACTACCGGCTTTATTACGAAAGGACACGGTGATAAAACAAGCGCGTTAGGTTGGATATTGGTACTATGTACATAACTAAAACACACACAAATTACTCAACAACGCTCTAACTTCTGACATGGAGTCAGTTTTGTCTACAGTGAGCAGACATACACAGTAGGAGTGCTTCAGGCGAAAAAAGCTACTTGAGTACTGAATAGAGAAATCGGTTCGCGCGCGCAGATTCGTTGCTGGTAGGTATACGGCACCGACTACGCCGGTTTCAAGACATGTACAGGGGGGTGTCTCGAAATAGATAATTCGTTGGAATTACGTCGCGTAAATTCCAACAATAATTAAAAACACTTGCATTTTATTTAATAAAGCCATATTCTTATATAAATTTTAAACATGTACATGTTGTAACTAATAGTGGCAACATTGTTCAAAATCAGTACCTGCTTTATTTGTCTAGGGTAAATATTTAGTAGTTTTGTCCTTGTTTAATTACCATATAAAGAGAGATGCAAATATCGTCAGAAGGGCTTTTCGGAAACTATGATCGGGTTAACCCGTTCATGATCTGAACGTTCGGAAAGTAATCCGGATCACATTCACTCACGTTCGGAAACTGAACGAACTGAGCGGATCATAATCATATGTTTGGATCCTTTCTACCCTAGTACATCAGTGGGTAAATGCGATCAGCTGACGGATTGTTTCGTTTGTTTTTGTTTTCTTCAAGCTAAAATGTTATTAATTCTTTAAGCCTAGTAGTGGGCAGGCTGCTGAGGCTTGCGGTTTTTGTACTTTTTGACTTTTCAATATAAAAAATAGCTTATTGGTATTCACTTTTTCTTTTTGTTTTCTTTAAATAAAAAGTTATTAAGTGTTTTAAGCCACGTAGTTAGCAAATTGCACAGACTTGCGGTTTTTATAATTTTTGGCTTTTCGATATAAAAAATAACTTGTTGGTATTAAAATTTAGTGTCAACGATGAGTGAAAACAAATTAAAGCTTTACAAGATGAGTATGGAGAGAAGTACATGAAAAATCAACCCACGAAACTAAAGTAATAAAAATAAAAAGTTTTTGTTAAGTATTAAATTTTACACTTCCACACAAAACAGAACGCGTCGTTCGGAAACTCTGATAAAAATCTCGTTCTGGGTTAGAATCCACAATCAGCTGATAAGTGATCTATCTGATCTAAGATTGCCGTTTCCGAAAAGCCCTAGAGTGTAACCGACGATAATTTCGAATGCGCCGTAGTATTAGTAATAAATAATGTCAAACGTGTTTTGTTTATTACGAGCGCCATTACGAGTAGCGAGTAAAAATTTAGTTATTTCGTTTTTATGTGATTTCAAGACTTTTAATGAGAAAATAAACTTTTAAGTTAATTGATTTAATGTTTTTGGATTATCATGGTTCCTCAGTGCCGAGTTTGTCAGAAAAACAGCCGAAATTACCAAGGCCATGTATCCACAGTACCATCCCCATGTAATTCATTCAATATTTTACTACTGGCGTTTAGAATTATCGGCAGCAGAAATAAACGTGTTTATTAATGACTATTGTATAGTATTATTCTAAGGGGTGAGCCTACATGGATATGCGATGTAACGCTATATATCGATTTTTCCTATTACTGCACTATTGGCATAGAATAGCTTTTTGGGCGAGAATTTGAGATGTTCAGCTGTTACGACCATGGAGACTTTTGATCGGGATGTCTTGGAGAACATTTTCTAGTTAGTTTCACAGATATTGACTGAAAGCCATTTTCCTATCAAACACTGCGCCATTATACTTTTATATTTTATGACTACAATGAAAGTTATTTTATAGCACACCATAAGACCTTTTAAGTTAAATGTAAATGTGATTAAGTGGTTAAGCTATAATCATATACACGTATTTCAACTTTAATTTAGAAAATAGCTGTTAAGGTCTCATATATTTTTAAATTTTGCCACGAAATGTTCGACTAAAACGTCGACATGCCCAGAGAGTCAATAAATCATACGACTTTGAACGGTAAGCAATAGTTCGGTACTAAACCGGTAAAATAGTTTTTAAACAAAAAGAAGGTAGAGTGCCAGAGCATATCTTCAACCAACCCAGGTGCTTGTTTAGAGGGCAGCAATAGAGCTTCACCAGTAGGAGAGTCATAGATTATTTTTTTAATATTTTATATGTTGCGTTGATGATGTCTTATATTTTATGAAATCAATAGAAATACAGTCCACTGAATATTTTGATATTTCCTGCTTTAACAATGGCCAATAAACTATTTGGTATTGAATCTTCATACGACTATACCCTGTATATGTACTTATTCATCATATCCTGTATAATCAAACAGATATTCGACTTTCAAACACCAGACGTATGAATATTTACCTTCATACACCTTTTGTATCATATTACCGTCAACAGGTAACCAATCAGCGGCGGGAAACATCAAAGAGATATTTTTCCCAATGAAGACTTACTTAAAACTGGAGGATCAGCCACTATGGTCTGCCAATGTGTCCCCTCCGGAAATGTAGATGTAATCTCTTTCCTAACGTGTATTCTACCTTCGTGGTCTACAGCCCACACACCTAGTGAACTCACTGATATCTGTTTTAGTTGACTTCCTTGAGGAGCTTCGATGCACATCCATTTTTCTCCTTCAACGTTTTCTTCAGTTATTCCTAAACGATAATAAGCACAGCCTTTTCTTCCCACGGCCCACACTCGTTTATATGGACCACAACTAATACTGTTTAATTGTTGATCTGCTTTTACATGTTGCCACAAGTGACCCTATAAAACAGAATAGGAATATAATTGAAGTAGATTACAAGATATTTTGATTAACTAAGATTAAATCAAATAATGGTAATATTTCTAAATTTTCATTGTAAAGTGGAAAGAATGGGAATAAATTTTGATATATGACAGATATAAGTGTATGATGTTGGAGTCTGGTACTGAAAAAGATACTTAAAAGGGCATTAAGAGTTAATGACCGAAATTATCAAAAATTCTGAGGAAATACGTCAAGCTAGTTTGTATAAAAGATTCGTTTTTATAATATATAATAAATCAATACTTTTAACCTTAATAAATTAACATATAAAACGTTATCAGTAAAAATAGCTATTAGGGTTATCAACAAAGCACTAAGAAACTGTCATCTTAAATTTGTTTTTAAAAAGAACATAGACGAACTAACTACTTTGTACGTTATAAATTTGCGAATAATAAAAATTCTAAAAAGAAGGAAGTCTATTCTTTAGTAGAATGTTTTTACTCCTGACTGATAATTGTCAGCTTCAAGTAGGGCTGGGATCTGAATCAAGTAGTTTTCTGGTATTTAAACCTGCAGGGAGACACAAATACCAGACAAGATGGAGGATACAATGAAGGAAATAATTGAAAAAATAAACAAAATGGATAAAAAATGCACAATTATCAACAACGAATTAAGAAAATAACTAACGAAAATAATTAATTAAAAATAAAGTCACCCGAATGGAACAAATAATCGATACTCAGTATAAATGAATACAACAACTAGAAAAAGAAAGCAAGGAAAAGAACCTGGTAGTACAAGGAATAAAAGAAGCTGAAAACGAACCGTGCTAACTAAGAAACTACAAAATTAAACAAATTTTAGAAAAAATAAAGGTTAAAATAAACATTGAAGCGGATATAATATAAATAAGAAGAATCAGTAAGAAGGAAACAGACAACAACAAAAATAGACCACTATGCCTAGAGCTATCAAGAGAAGACAAAAAAATAGAAATAATAGGAGAAACCAAAAACTTAGAAGGGACAAATATATGGATATGACCAAAAGCAATCCAATCTAAACGGAAAGCACTCATCCCTATCTAAAATCGGCTAGAGAAAAAGGATATAGAGCAAGTATGGCAAATTAAGAGTGGAGAGCACAATTTATACTTTAGATCAAATGGAATACAAAGAGAAGAAGAAACAAAAACAAATGCGCACAAGAAAAAAGGAAAAACGGCTATCCAGTGGTTTTCCAGTATGGAAGACGAAAAAGATATAGCACCAACTCGGAAAATGATACATACATGGAATCCAAGAAACTAGAAAACATACTCGAATATAAACCAAGCAAATATACTAGTATTAAGAATAGTAATAAGTACCATGTCGACATCAGTAGGTATATACGTAGTTCGTTGCTGTTCGTCGGAATATTTATTGATGTGGAGGGGGTGAAGCACTAACCCGGCCCGTCTCCAGGTGGCGGATACGAGGGGCCTCGGAGATGATTTTATATGAGGCTTCTTGGCCTTACTGCCCGGACCAAGAGGAGACAACCTCATTAAAAACCTAAAGTCAAGGTGGGAAACCAGGCCGAAGAATGCGTGGCTATATAGGAAAATAGTCCTTACTGGTTTCGACCTTGGAGCACCGGGGGGAACTCCATTTTATTAAGGCCCCTACCTCTGCATGCGGGGCTCTGCAGCGTAGGACCGTAAGGACCCTAGCTTCTCATGGGACCATTTATGGACAGAGAAAGTAAAACTTCCACCGGAAAAGTAGTGGAGAAAACCTCCACCTCTTCATCCGGACACCTCACAGAGGGAAAAGAGGCCAAACGGCACAAAGGTCGTATGCCGTTCGACCTCCCAAAACTGGGAGAACAGGGCGGCATAGACGACCCACTAAGAAAAGGCCTCAGTGGAGCAGGGGTGCGGAAATACCTGCGATTCCTCAATCAGGGGATATCCCCTGAAGAGACCAGGAAGCAGGTTATTCAGCGCCCAACTCCCCCGAAGGAACCACCAACGGGGAAGGTAAAGCTGAAAAGAGGCCCGGAGTATCACTCGTCCGCAGCGACCTCTTAGTAAAAAACAAAAACAGCTGCAACGGTAACCGGGAAAGCCACTGGTTACGCAGCAGCTGTTATAACAGAGAAGGCTTTCAGGGTGGGAATAATGCCCAAGGATTATCCTGGGGTCATCCTGAAAGCAGAGCAGCTCTCCACCCTGGAAGACACTCTGGTGGAAGAGCTGTGCCAGAGCAAGAAGAAGGGGATCCACTTCTCAGGTATCCGTTTCCGTTGTGGAATGATACTGTTGAACTGTGCGTCCCAAGAATCGGCAGACTGGCTCATGAGGTCAGCGCCGAAATTAAACTTTTGGGAAGGACCCGAATTGGTGGCTCGAAGTGGAGAAGACATCCCAAAGCCGGTCACCATAACGGTGTTCTTCCCAAGAAGCCACGACATGAAATTGAAGAAGATCCTCCAACTTGTCGAGGTTCAGAACTCCAACGTCATTACTGGGCTTGGAAGATCCTGAACTCTAAAAAAGAGGAACAGGGAACTATCCTCACGATTGGGATCGATCACCAATCTGGGGAGGCTCTGAAGGCAGGATGTTACGCGCTAAACTTCCGTTTTGGGCGTATACCTGTTTCGGGGCTGGGAAAAAAGAGAATCCCGCGGAGGATCCAAAAGACTTGGAGATACCCTCTACACCCGGAACCTCCGGGAAATGGGAAAAAGGCAAAAGCTTGACATTGGGTCAGTCCGAGATCTCCTCCGGCTCTGCTGGGGTGACTAGGGATGCGGAGATCGCCTCTGCATCCCGGTAAACTGGGCGGAAGATATTACCATGGTGGTCGAGGAGGGTCAGGAGGTGGATGAATAGAGGCTGAGTAACTCGGCCTCTCTCATCCATAACAATTCACCTTCACGTTCACGAATGAAGCTCAGATTAACCCGCATCACGCGAAGGGAGCTTCAGCTGTGATTGCAAGGTTGTTCGCTAAACTACAACTGGATATTGTACCCATCCAAGAACCATGGATCAACAAAGAAGGCCCAATCAAAGATTTGGTATGAAAGGATTCTAAATTGATTTATGTTCAAAGGTAAGTGTCTCCGCGTGCCTGTGTAATCATAAGAAATAATATAATATATATATATATATATGTGTGTGTGTGTGTGTGTTTCAGAACACGCGTCACGGGACATTGTTCCAATCATGGTTCACCTCAACATTGGAGGTATCGACCAAGACATCGCCAGAAGAAGAACAAGAGCTAGTGAGACACTGCCATAGCAGACGGCTGCCAATCATAATTGGTTGTGATGCCAACGCACACAATACCGTGTGGGGAAGCTCTAACAACAACGCAAGGTGAGTGTTTATTAGAATATCTCTGCAAATAACCTTGAGACCTTAAACGTGGGGACAGCCTCCACTTTTGTTACGAGAGCAAGAGAAGAGGTCCTGGTCCCAGCAATTGTTAATGTTACTGCTAGGAAAAATGTAAAATATTGGAAGGTGAAGAGCGAACCATCACTTTCCGACCATAGGATCATCGAATTTAGGATAGAGGGAGATACTACCTCGATTCCTACAATCCGAAATCCTAGAAATACTGATTGGTCTCTCTACAAGACCAATCTGAAGGACAATTTGGAACACGTCGAAGTAAATGGGGTAAATCACCCGCACTACGACCTGGAACACAGAGTCGAACAGATAAGTGAGGCAATAATGGAAGCTTTTCATTCCAGTTGCCCAACGTCAAAAGCTCGTTCAGAAAAGGATGCTCCTTGGTTGAATGAGAGCCTGTCAAACCTCAGAAAATAGGTCCGTCAGCTCTTTAATAGAGCCAAACGTGACGGTAATTGGCAGGGGTACACTGCGAAGCTTACTCAGTACAATAAAGAGATTAGTGTAATAAACACGAAATATGACAAAGGGAAATTTAAGGACACCCTATATAGATATAATTTTCTTGATAATAAAATAAGTCGAATCCAATTTAAAATAAAAACAATTGTTGACCTACACCAGAAAAGAATTTAAACAAACAATGATACGCAACCGACAAGGTCGATGGCAAAACACACGATGGTTTGTTTATCAAAAATATAGACAAACCTTGCAACTTAGTATAAAGAAATTGAAAATTAACCTTCAATTACAAAAATAAAAAATATGAGACAAGGGCAAAATCCCAAATCTTCTGGAATAAATAGCAGAAAATCTGGTAACAGAAGCAGTGAGGTAGTAACCCTCATAGAGTGCGCAGGTACTGTGAGGCCTGACACTTCGACGGCCATACGCCAACAGTGATATTGTGTAGTTGTGACTTGTGATATTTCAAAAACGTAAGTTTTTTTCTAGGTCATTATAATTATTTTTTTTTGAACATATATCGTATTGACATTTTATTTGATTTGACGGGGTGTCCAAAGGTACATTTTCTGGTCATATTAAGTGCGTATTGACATTTGAGCCCCTCACCTAACATATTTAGGAAATAGTACGATTTGCAATCGATCTAATAATCCAGGGGAACCCTAAATACTAGAAACTTGGAATGAACACTACGAAGACAAATTTAATAACAGGCCAAAGAAGAAAACATCAAATATACTTAGAGAGGAATGGAATGAAAACCCATACCAAGAAATCCAAAGAGAAGAAATATAAGTGGCTATAAATAAACTTAAAATAGGATAAGCTAGTAGGAAGGATGAAGTAGTGTCAGAGCTGATAAAATGGTTAGGAGAAAAACGAAAAGAATGCAGAGAAGAATGGAAAAGTAAAAAAAAATCCCAAAGACTGGAAAAATAACCTTATATTGCCAATACATAAAAAGAACGCCAGATACTGTGCAATAATTATACACCAATATGCTTAGCCCAAATCAGCTTTAAAATCTATACGAGAATAATAGAGACCTGATTATGACAATAGTTAGAAGCAACATTATAAGAGGAACAAGCTTTTAAACCAGGACGACAAGCAAATGATAATATATACATATCAGAAGGCTAATTTGAAAATACAATAGAAGCAGGAGAAGACGAGAATAATAGACTCGATTAAGACGATAGTTAGAAGAAGACCAGGACGACAAGCAAATAATAATATCTACATTTTAAAAAGGCCAACTGAAAATACAATGGGAGCAGGACAAGAAATGTATTTAACATTTATTGACTTGAAGGCAGCTTTTGACAAAGTAGAAAGAGAAAAAATTTGGGAGGTATTGAAAGACTTAGAAGTACCGGAAGTTCTAATTAATATAATTAAAAGTACATACGAAACTGTCACAGTAAGAGTGCAGATAGAATGTCAAAATTGGAAGAGTTTTTAACGAGAAAAGGTATAAAACAAGGTGATAGTTTAATCCCACTGTTCTTTGTCACTGTTATGGACAAAATAGTCAAGAAAATAAAACACAAGGAGGAAATTTAGACATGATAATAGGGTACAGAAACATGGAGCTGGTCAGATTAAGTAATTTACTGTATGCAGACAATATTGTATTCATATAAAAATCAAAAAACAAAATGCAGACACTAATTAACTTATTGGCAAGAGAAATAAAAAATATAAAAATGATAGTAAATATAGAAAATACTAAAGTAATGATAGTAAATGAAAAACAGAGAGCCGGGAGTACTAACAAGGACATGAAATGTAATCACACAGCATTAGAAATAGTAACAACTTAATTACCTAGGAAGTATTATAACCGAAGAAGATAAAATAAATGCAAAACTGAATAACAGGGCAAATAAATCGACAGGATTATATTACTCCTTAAATCAAACAATATTACGCCATAAACACCTTGAGATGGACACAAACTTATGCTAGCGAAAACTGGGTATTGCAGAAAAAGTACAAATGCAATGGAACCGAAACATTTAAGGAAAATAGCAAGTAAAACAAAATGGACAACGTAAGGAACAAAGAGATTAGAAACAACTAATCAAGAACCAATAATAACACAGGTTAAAATGAAACAATTAAAATGGTTTGGAGACCTAGTAATAATGAAGACAGGTAGAATAGTGAGAAGAGTTATGGAAATTGGAAAATAAAAAAAAAAGACAAAGAGGAGGATCCAGGTGGAAATTGATAAACCAAATTGTAGAAATTGGAAAAATAAAGGAAAAGCATTAGGAGAGATGAGGGCATTGGCCAAAGGCAGCAAAGAATGAAAAAATGGGTACAGGAAGAGCTCCTGAAAAAGGTAAAAGGATATGAGAAAGAAAAAAGAAGTATGATGTTTAATTTTTGTATACCGTTGTAATCATTTTTTTATCGGGATTAGATTACTAAATTTTGAGCCTTTTGGTATAAGCCGACAACAGCGTTGTTGCACCTGATTATCAGCCTTGGTAAGAAAAAATTAGTGTTTCACAAGAGCTTCGAGAGTTGAGTCACACATTTTCCTTCTAGAGAGTTATTATGTAATTTATTGTAAATAAAAAAGGTTTGAATACAAATAATAGTCCAGTAAGTTAAGGCCTGAAAAAACCTCAACCTAACATTATTTCCTGGCGCTTGTTGTGGTGGAATTTGAAGGTCTTTGAATATGACACTTAGAATATTTTTGTTTAAACAAAGAATCAAGATCAGTTCATTATCTACAAAAATAGCCGTATTGTTTTTACGCAACATTAATATTTTTTGAACAAAAGGCAGTTGAAAAATCAATAAATTTGAAACCGAGAAAAAAGTCAGTTTCACATCAAAATTGAGATCAAAGTGCGAACAGCGAACTTATAATCGGAAAATCATGAAGAATAAGAACAAATATAATGTAAACTTACTGCCGGATTAGATTTAGATACTCCAATTCTAAGTATAGCTTGTCCACCAGTTGCGAGAGCCCAAACAGCTACTGATGAATCTACGAAATTACTAACTGGCACCATAGATACATCCAAAATTTTAGTGTGACCTATTTCTTGCCAGGGACCTGTTGTTGCTATTGCACATCTTCTGTACCACCTATTTAAACAAAAATAATTCATTTATTATTGTCATATATTTTAAAATTACACATAGTGGGATTTAGAAATAAGCGAACTATTTGATTATAGGATAAAACAAGCATGATACTATGTGTATATAAAAATACTAACCTGCGACGTCTTACGTAATCAGTGAATTGCTTATTGGCATGATACGTAGAGGGAAAATCTGTCGCGTACTGCCAACCTTCTTTATCTACACCTCCGGGTACGTGAAAATCGGTCATCCAATCGGATACCCATTGCCAGCGTGCGGAGAGAAGCTTTACTTGATCTCTAGTGCGTTTTTTTCTACCTGTGGCGTCACTCCACATGTACCTATCTGTTGGTAAGCCTATGAAAAGAAAATATTTAACTTTACAAATGGTTTTGAAAGAAATGCTTTTATTTAAAAATGACAAAATATGTCGAAAACATCACATCACATCTCCATTTACTTCACTAATTCACACCTAGGTGAGGGTCAATCTTAAAATCTTAGGGTTCAGAGAATCACAGACTGTCTACCCAGAAGAAACACACACCGAAGCTACACTTGTTCCGAAAAGCAGTGTGTGAATGGGTTTTGAAATCGAGAAGAAGTACAATAGAGAACAAGCTCAAATCGTTACACTAGGAAAAATAAATATTTTATTGTATTAAATATCGTGACATAAAATATTCAAGGAAATCACAATTTTTATATAAGCATAAGTATTTAAAGTCGAATTTGGAGCTTATTTATCTGATAGACATTTAAAAATGGATCTGCTAAAGTTGCCATCGTACAAATCCGCCTTCTATTTCTCACAGTTACGAACAAAATGCAATAGTATTTTAAGAAAATTATCCCCCAAACATATAAATTTTGCGTCCCTTTATATTTTCGCCAGGGCAATTCGATGATCGTAAGAGAGTTAAAATCAGTAGTCATTTATTATTGTCGTTACCAGAAAGTTATGATGCAATAGGCTATTTGACTAATTTTTAAAAACTGTTTTAAATTATTCTTTATTACATAATAAGCATACTACATAAATATTTCCTGGAGATCTAGTGTATTATCACAAAAAAATGAATGTTAACCCTCGGGCACCCGCGTTCAATTTCGAAACACAAGTACCCGCGTGGCGTCTGTCAGACACCATTCAATTAGATCATAAGAATAAAATGGAAATATATGATTAAGGTTTTATTTAAATAATAAACATACTACTTATGTTTATTTTAATGTTTTTCTTCAAATTCACATTTCAAAACATACAAACAAAATAAATTAAATTCATAAACACAGATAATTTCCAAGCAAAAATAGAATAATACAATAAAATTTAAAAATCCCCAAATGCGACAATATTTCTTTCATTTGAAATGACATGACTGGCATATATATTCTGCATGTTCAAGGCATATATAATTATTGCATTGCTTGCACTTGTATTTGGTCATGCGATTTTTTTTCCTACTACACATATAACATCTTTTTCTTATTGCTTGTACATTATTATTTCCAGTTTCCACAGAAGTGCTTGGCTTACTGGCATCAAGAGATGACACTTCTCTAGTCCATTTCTTGAGATTTATGGGTAGAACTAAAATTTCTGATCTTCTTCTTATATGTTGTTTGGTCATCTCCACAGCTAACGATTGTAAAAAGTGTCTTCTTTTTCCTAAATCATCAACCAAGTTTCCTTTATAAATTACGTGAGCATTAATTGCTGCTACATTTAGAATAGTATAAAATATAACCATTGGCCATCTATTTGTATTTCTTGAGACTGAATAAGTAGCACATAATTGATCTACAATGTCAACACCCGATTTTGTGGAATTATAAAATGTTATTATTTCTGGTTTTTGTGCCACGCCAGTTTCCTTGTCTATTGTTGAATTGTGATGCATTGAAGAACAGAGAATAACATTTTTGCCCTTTTTCGGAATATTGACACCAAAGTTAAATTTTTCTGAAATGCAAAACGACTCGAATATTGCTCCCTGTTTTGAACGGTCAAAAAACTTGTTGGAAGTTGCCTTTTGTTTTTTCTTATTGTTCCTACATAGGTCAGTCTATCATTTTTCAATAAGTCGGTTATTAGGTCAAAACTGGTAAACCAGTTATCACCAGTAATGTTACGTCCACTTCCACGAATTGGTTTACATAATCTTTTGACCAAGTCATGCGAAGAATTGCTTACCTTGAACGGACCATCAGGTTGCTGTCCTACATAGATCTCCATATTCAGAGTGTACCACGTCTTTGCATCCACAAAAGAACATACTTTTATGCCATACTTATTTGGCTTGCTGGGGATATATTGCCTAAATAAGCATCGTCCTCGGAATGCTGGAAGCATCTCATCTATCATACCGTACTCTCCTACTGAATAATTTTTTTCACAACGATGAACAAATATATCGAATATTTGCCGAATAGGAGATAATTTGTCATACATTTTACGTTCATTTCTTGTCTGCTTATCATCAAAACGAATATATTATAGCAGAAAATGGAAACGATTACGAGACATTGTAAGACGAAATAATTCAATACCAGAACCGTCTGTGGCCCATAAATCTTGCGTGTTTAATTTACTATTTCTATGAACTCCTGCCATGTACAAAAGACCAATGAACGCTTTTATTTCAATTGAATCTGTCGGTTTGCAGTCTCTTTCTCTACTGAATTGATCTCTCTTGCTCAGTATATGATTATTTGTATTTTCTACTATGACTACAATCAATTCGTCGGGCAATAATAACTCCCAACATTGCAGAGCAGTCTTAGCATTCTTAGCTATTTGTTTTACACCTGGCAAATGGGTCATAATATTGTGAGAGCTAGTCCTTACCGCTTGTCTAGGACGATCCATATTCCACTTAGTAATTCCATCTTTCCCAAATAATACATTGGCATCTGAATTTTAATTTTCAATTTCTTCATTTTCTTCACTATTATCACTTTCGTGCTCTGTATCGGAATGTTCATCATATTCTTCTAACTGTTCCAAATCGGATATGGAACTACTGTCATCATTAGCATCTGACAAATCCGAATCGGAAATATAAGCCAGCCGTTGCATTTCCTCGACATCTTCGGTTTTGTCAAAACGGTAAACTTTCTTTTTATCCATCTAAAATAATAAAACAACCATAAATCAAATGATTGAAATTATTTCAATCATTTATCTTACCTTTCAAGAAATTACCAAAAAATAAATTGAAACACCTGTGCCCGCGTGGAGTCTGATAGACGCCAACCAACTAAAAAGCTTCATAAATTAACCTACGCTCAAGAGATTTCAGTTCAGACTGAATGTATCAAAGTAGTCGGCGTATTAGGAAGGTAGATGGAAGGGGAAGTCTGTATCTCACTATTTTAAAAAGTTCTGCGCATTGTTTATCAGAGTGGCGTCTGTCAGACGCCACGTGGGTATCGGAGGGTTAAAACTCAAAACCACGCCAAAAACGATATTTCTGTAATGGCGGTGGTCACGTTACACGTGTGACGTCACAGGCATGTAATCAAGTTCACAGATAATAAACACAACAATAACAAAACAGCGCAGCCGAAGAGAATTTCAGAATTTTTCTTGAAATTTATTGGATATAATGGTGTATAAATGGTGTGTAGTGCAACAGTGTACAAATACGTCAATAAAAAACTATTTGTTTCTGTTCCAAAGAATCCCACAAGACGAAAAATGTGGTTACAATTAGCTAGAAGAGGCCCAAAAAGTATTGCATTGCATTCAAATGTTTTTATGTGTGAAGATCACTTTGATGTAAGTAATATTAAACTCAATTAAATAGGAGATAGTAGTAAAAATGTCTATTTGCTAAAACAAAATAACATTTATCAACTTAACCTAAAATAAGATTCAACATAATTTATGAGTTTCAATGAAACCGAAATTAAAATGTTACCTGTTATTTTGTGTGGCTAATTTCTTTAGTATTTTGTACTGTCTTATCAAACATAATATGAGGTATTTCACTTGTTATATAGTTAACAATATATTGCAGATGGAAAAAGATACAAAGAACTACATGAAGTACAAAATGGGTTTCAGTCAGAAGATACTGGCAGATGAAAGAGGATGAAGAGGATCGCAAAATACGGATGACTGATGCTACATCTTCTCGAAAAGTGTTACTAAAAAGGCAAAGAATTGAACTTGTCGCAGAATGTCTGCAAAGTCAAAGCGCTACTGAAACTTATGCTGAAAGCTTTCAAAAAGATGATGAGATGACACAAAACGTTATTGAGCCTGAAGGTTTGTTATATATTTATTACAAATATCATAATATAATCATATGTTATTCATATTTAAATTGAGTAAATAATTTTGGATATTTGTGTTTTCAGAATTACCAAAGACTCAAGATAAAGAAACGATCACCGATCCTATAAAAACGTAGAAAAATCTACTCAAACAACAAAAAACAGTTTCGTTTTAGATTTCGTTGCGTAAAGACGTACCGACAAATATTCGAAGCGCTGCGAGAATCCGACAACGATAATGTTAAATTTTACGGTGATAATAAATGATAATTTTTTGCGGTGATTAATAAACAATAAAACAAGTTCTTAAGTGTTAGTGATAAAAAAAAACACCACAACAAAATGTTTTCTCCAGGGAACCTTATCGGATATGATAATAACGGGCAACCAATTCATCAACACATTAATATACAGGGTTATCCACAATTAAATAGCCAAATACAACACTCAAACAATGCAATACAATACCAGCCACAAATGTACACTCCCTCAAATGCAGTTATGATAAATCAACCAATGTCATCTCAAAACTATTTAAACTATGCTACAACCAACCAGGGACCACCACCAATGTTAGACAATATTTACGCAAACAATGAAGAGAGGGGACACCATATACAAAGAATGACATCCACTAGCGAGGATGAAGAAGAAGTAAATGAGACAAACAGCAATGAATGGCAAGTAATAAGAAGTTACAAAAGAAAGAAAGTGTGCAATAATAAACAAAAGACAACTGAAAATACAATTACACTTAGCAATAAATTCCAAGAATTACCAAATGAATCAGATGGTGCAAACAATGCAAAAGAGGCAAGTACCAATGTTTTAAAAACTCCACCAATATTTGTTCACGGAGTGCAAAATTACAATGAAATGGTGAAAAGAATCGAAGAAATAGTCAACAAACAAGATTACCAAACTAAAACCCTAGTCAATAATGTCGTCAAGATAAACTGTAAAACGTCAGACACCTACAGAAAACTTGCCAAGGAATTTAGAGAAAAGAATATATATCACCATACTTACCAACTAAAAGAAGAAAGAGCATACAGGATAGTTATAAGATATCTACATCACTCAACAAATCTAGAAGACATAAAAAGCGAATTGACGCAACTAGGACATACAGTAAGAAATATTACTAATGTACTACATAGAACAACTAAAGAACCGCTAAACCTGTTCTTTGTGGATCTAGAACCTGCTCAAAATAATAAAGATATCTATAAAATAACAGACCTGCAAAACAGGGTGGTACAAATAGAACCCCCTCGCACTCAGAGAAACAATATAATACAATGTACAAGATGCCAGCAGTATGGTCATTCGAAATCGTACTGCAATAAACCATATATATGTGTAAAATGTGGAGGATCACATAATACCACTACATGTAGTAAAACCAGAGACACGCCGGCAAAATGTGCTTTATGTGGAGGAAATCACCCTGCTAACTATAGGGGTTGTGAACACTACCTAAAAATATCAAAAGGAAACACTAAAAATAATAGGCAACAATCAACAGTACCTCCAATTTACAACAACGAGACATATGCCAGAAACACACAACAAACAACTACGGGCAAAAGCTACGCTGAAACATTGAAAGAGACAGATACAACTATGGTGTTAAACAAATTCTTGGATGAATTTAGGAACTTATTCAACCAACTCATACAGCAAAATGGTATGGTCCTCAGCATGATGACCACGCTCATCAACAAAATTAAATAGTAATGGCTAAGTACATAAGAATAGCACAATGGAATGCCAATGGCCTTCTAAAACATAAAGAGGAAATAAAAATATTCCTAGAAACAAATTTCATTGATGTATTGTTAATTAGCGAAACTCATTTCACAAACCGTAGCTACTTCAATATTCCGAAATACAAACTATACTTTACTAATCACCCTGATGGTACAGCCCATGGTAAGACTGCTATACTAATCAAAAACCAGATTAAGCACTATGAACTGTTAAAATATGAGGAAGTTCACATTCAAGCAACGTCGATAAGAGTCGAAACACTTCCATACAACCTCACTATTACAGCTGTATATTGTCCACCGCGCCACAATATAAAAAGAGAACAATATGAGGAATTTCTCCAAACATTAGGTCCAAAATTTATAGCTGGGGGAGATTACAACAGTAAGCACACGATGTGGGGTTCAAGAATTATAACAACAAAAGGAAGGGAACTAGCTCAAGTACTACACAACAACAATTATTCATTTCTTTCTACTGGCACACCAACTTACTGGCCAACTGATCCCAACAAACTCCCAGATCTACTAGACTTCCTAATAACAAATGGAATCTCAACAACATACACAGACATAATACCAAGTTATGACCTGACATCCGATCATAGTCCTATAATAGCCACAATAAGCACTACAGTTATAACAAAAGACCCTAAGCCCAAACTACACAACTGGAAAACGAATTGGGACACCTACCGGCAAATTATTCAAGACATCGTAGACCTTTCAACAAGATTGAAAGAACCAACTGAAATAGAAGAAGATTGTGAAAAATTTATAAAAATACTACAACATGCCGCCAGAACAGCAACACCCATAAATATTCTAAAAAAACAACAAAACAACATACCCCTAGAAATTAAAAAACTAGTGGCTGAAAAACGAAAAGCGAGATCAAATAGAACAAAATATAACCAAATTAGTAACAAACTAAAATTAAAACTACTTTACGTTTAACAGCTATATATCAAACCTACAGAGGCAAGACAACTCTATATGGAAGCCAATAAAAGGCAAAAGAAAGCCTGTACCAACATCACCCCCAATACGGAAATATTCAACACCTCCAGGACCTTGGGCTAGAACTGATAAAGAGAAGGCCATCCTCTTTGCTGAGCATCTATCTGAAGTTTTTACACCACAAAACAATGTTCCAGTTCAAGAAGTAGACCAAATCCTTGGCGAACCACTACAAACACATCAAACAATAATTATTACACCAAAAGAAATAAAAGAAGTTATTGGCACATTAAATCCAAAAAAGCACCAGGAATAGACCTAATAACAGCGAAAATGTTAAAGGAACTACCTAAAAAAGGACTAGTCAAGCTGCTACATATTTTCAACGCAATACTGAGACTAAACTACTGGCCAAAACCACTAAAGATTGGTCAAATCATAATGATACTGAAGCCTGGGAAAAACCAAACAGATGTCAGTTCTTACCGCCCCATAAGTTTAATACCAACAATTGCAAAATTACTCGAACGTCTTATTCTAAACAAAATCAACACAGAGCTAAACCCACAAAATTGGTTACCAAGTCATCAATTCGGATTCCGACAAAACCATTCAACAATACAACAATGCCATCGTATAGTTAACACCATTAATGAATCCCTAGAAAACCGACAATATTGCACAGCCACCTTCTTAGACATTAGCCAAGCCTTCGACAAAGTTTGGCACCCAGGTCTACTTTGCAAGATAAAAACAATTCTCCCAGGTCCTTATTACAAAGCCATAGAAGCCTACCTCCATCAACGAGAGTTTACAGTAAAAGTAAATGAAGAAAACTCAGACAATATGATAATTCACTCAGGCGTTCCACAGGGAAGTATCCTAGGACCATTCCTATATTTAATATACACGCATGATCTACCCACAACTGACAACACTACTATTGGAACATTTGCAGATGATACTGCCATTTTTGCAACTCATTCAGACCCAGTGATAGCATCCAACTACCTACAGGACCATCTAAATATGATGGAAGTATGGTTGGAAAAATGGAAGATAAAAGTAAATGAGTCAAAATCTAATCACATAACATTTACACTCTGAAAAGGGAACTGACTATTACAATGAAATGTTGGATAAGCTGCAGAATATTACGAGTAATAAAATATATTACCATGAAAAGTGCCGAACAGACACCAGAAACAAAAAAAATTACAAAAAAGTCCTGTTAAAACATCGTGGCATATTTCCCGTGAATATCACCAAACTGTTTTTCAGGAAATATGCACTTTGATCGAAGAAAATGTAATTAAAAAAGGACGTTGTTATTTTCTTTCATTTCTGCATAGGCAATATATCGATTATTTCAGCGAGTTAAGTAATGATATGGGACATACCTTAAGTTCAGTAATTTCATCACAATATTTAGAAGAAAAAATTCGTGTTCAATTTGCTGGGAATATTCAAATACTACAATCAGGTCATAAAAAAGTAATTGCACCGTAAGGCATCACTTCTATAGATGAATCTTTATTTGCTCATTTAAAAGAAAGATACATTTTACAAGCAGCAGCCTCGATTTTACATAAAGAAATAATGAACATTGAAAAATCGAAACTCCCAGATAATTTAAATAGTCAAAAATTGATCCAAGGTGAATGTTCAGTCCCATCAAACTTATCAGATTTTGTGGCATCAGTTATTGGAAGTTATTTTCGCAAACGACAACAAAGTGAGAGTTTCAAACGTCATGTCAATTTTGTGAGCCAAGACTTAATTTATATGACTCACAATGGAAATCTTAAAACTCCCAAACATATATGTTTAGGTATGACTTTGAAAAGTCTCACTAGCAGCCGTAAGGTAGTTGATATCATCAACCGCTACGGACATTGCATTAGCTACAATGCAATTGAAGAGCTTGAGACTGAAGCTACATATACATCGACTTCTCGAGCTGGACTGTGTCCAGAAATCATCAATAGAACTGATAATTTGTCGGTGGGTATTGCATATGATAATTTTGATAGATTTGTTGATACGAAAACCGGCAAAGATACTCTTCATGATACAGTAGGGATAATATATCAAAACTTCGATCCTACCCTTGAAAATGTTGAAGAAATCGAAGATGCAGATGATTTGCGAGTAATCCATTCTAAAAGACGTCGAAGACGATCTTTTGAAGCAATTGATCCGGAATTACCGTTTCTTCCTAAAAAAAGTAAAATGAGCAGTGGTTTTCAACCTGAAGTTTCCGAAGGAGAAGAAGAAAATATTGTCATCTGTACAATCGTATCGATACTGTTTGGATGCTTAGCCATGCTGTACATTTACCAGATATCCCAATGTGGGCAGGTTATAACAGTGCTGTAACAAAAGATGACAGTCCTCAGCAATTAATTTCTTATCTCACTCCAATTAATGCATCTCCAACAGCTCACCCAGTAGTTTTAGAAACAATGGAGCAATGTATGAAAATTTTAAAAGAAATCAACCAACCTTACATGCAAGTAACATACGACTTGGCTATAGCAAAAATCGCTTTTCAAATTAAAGCCACTGAGACAAGTCCAAAATTTTCCAAGTTATTTATACATTTGGGTTCTTTTCACATCATGCAATCTTATTTTAAAGTTATTGGGAAATTCATTGATGGTTGTGGACTGTCAACAATTATGGTTGAGAGTGAGTTGCTTGCGAGTGGGTCTGTAGCAAGTTTTTTAGATGGCAAACATTTTAACCGGTCTAAGAGGTTACATCCTATGATGGCCTTAGGATTGCAAATTCTTTATTTCCGATCTTTCTTGGAACAGGAAAAAATTGAAATAACTGATGATATATTTCAAGAATTGCAAAGATTAAAATCTTGCCAAACACCAATATTTTTTATTCACGACGAAAAACTCAAAGAATTGTGTGCAAATTATGCTAAATTTGAGGAACAAACTATCCATGGTGATTTTGGTAAAACTGCTCAGTTTTATATGGTGTACGTAAAGCTTGTACATTATTATTTAACTCTTAGCAGAAGTATTCGTTTGGGAGATTTTGAGTTATTCAAAAATATGTTACCTAAAATTACAAACTTATTTGTTTTATTTAATCACCAAAATTATGCAAGATGGACGGTTACGTATCATTACAACCTTATGAAAGTTGCTTCAACTCATCCAGGGCTAGAAGAAGATTTTAAAAAAGTGTTCTTTGGAATTAAACGTACGGGAAAACTATTTTCGAGGCAGCCGATTGACTTAACTCTAGAGCAAACGATCAATGCGGATGCTGCTAGGCGACTAACTGGAATCACTCATTTGACAGATTCCATCGCAGCTCGTCAACGTTGGGCTCGTAGTCATGATATTCGATCAACTATTATCACCCACGTTTTGGAAGAGATAGGCATTAATAAAAAATAAGATATTTCAGCAGAGTTACAGCCATCGAACATCAAAAAAAATTGCGAGCAACTGGAAAAGTTTGTAAAATCTTTTGATCAATATATCAATCCATTAAGTGCCCAGTTACCTCCGAATCAATTGTTTAACATATCATCTGGTAAAGCTGCTTCAACTCAAGTAGAAGACTTTCTTCTGAACGTTGAAAAGATTGGTGATGATCTTCGCAAAGCATTCATTTCTGAATGTTCATCAGATATTAAACGGTTTGATAAAGCAATCAAGAAAATACCAATTCACAATTTTTCAAGTCAAATAGAAAAAAAAAACCGTGAAAGTTGGAGGAAAAAATCGAGAAATCATAATACAGCGGGATTCATTTGGACGCTTGTTGGGGCTATCAATGGACTATAAGATCGATGTCCTCAGAATTTTATCATATCCAATAACTCCTGTGCCTCTTTCTCTATGCCATTTGGACGGAGTAATTCACAAAACAGATAAGTCAGCGCTTGCTAAATCTCTTGAGGCAAAAATCGACCATGATCCACCAAGTCACGCTGATGTATATTTGATTGACGGTTTCTTTATTCTACATGCTATGAAAGAAGTACCCAAGACTTTTGGTAATATTTCAAAGAAATTTTTGCAAATGATTACTAAATTTTCAGCATCCAGAATAGATGTTATCTTTGATCAATATTGGTACCCTTCCATCAAAGACAACGAACGGAGTCTTCGACATGAAGCACCACTAATTGATTACTCGATTTATGGACCAGACCAAATCAGACCAAGTGACTTTACGAAAGAAATGCGAAATTCCAAATTCAAGGAAGCTCTTATTGAATTTTTCACTATACATTGGACAACGGATGATGTTGCGCCGTTTATTGGAAATAAATTGATCCATTTGAATTTCAAAAATTGTTATTCATATAGATCCAATGACGGCAAAGTCGAGTCAAGTATCGTTGAAGATTTGTGTTGTAAATTTCATGAAGAAGCAGACAGTAAAATTATTTTCCATGCTTGTAGCATCATTGATCAGTCTAATATTGTTATTAGAGGTTCAGATACTGATATTTTAATAATCATGATGGGCAACATGGTTAACTTGAAAAATCCTTCTTCTCACATTTGGATGCTAACCGGGACAGGAAACAACGGAAGGTTTATTGATGTCAGCAAAATATATACAGAACTTGGTCCACTTTTAGCTAAAAGCTTAATTGGCTTCCACGCTTTCACTGGTTGTGATTTCAATCCAGCTTTTTATAATCGGGGCAAAAAAAAACCTTTCACGTTACTAAAAAATAACGTTGAATTTCAAAAAGCATTCGCTGCTTTCGGTGACATTGGCCTGACTGAGGATACCATATGTGAACTGTTTAATGTTATCCAGAAGTACACTTGCAGTATGTACAATGCTAAAAAATCCGTCGATGTTGATGATGGGAGATTTCAGCTGTTCGTTAATTCCTACAAGGCTGTAGATATGAACGAAAATTTTAATAAAAAAGTCCGGAGCTTTGATGCAAGTTTGATCCCTCCGTGTAAATCTGAACTGTACCAACAAGTTTTGAGGGCGCATTATATTTCCAGCATTTGGAAAAATGCTCATGCGAATGAGCCCACATCACTGAATCCCCTTGAATACGGCTGGATGGAGATGGAAAACCGTTACGTATTTAAGTGGTTCGAAGGAGACCAACTTCCTTGCTTTGTCAGAGACTTGATTCTAAATCCTGAAGGTAATGACAGCATTGTAACATTTATTGTAACAGCATTTTAATTATCATAAGCTTATTTAAAAATTTGTATTTTATTTTTACAGAATCTGACTTGGAGGATGAAGATGACTTGTCACTTTCTGAAGACGATTCCGAAGATGAAAATTAATTATAAAATATTTCATGATTATTTCATTGTTATAGATTATTTCCAAAAATAAATATATTCTGATATGAATAATGAATATATCTAATTAATGTTTGATTTTTTTTTACATCTTTATAATAATTTTATATTTGTTAAAGCCTTATAATGAACCTTTTTTTCTTTATTATACACATTTAAAGTCGTAGATGTGTTCGTTTCATTGTGTATTTATAATTTTTTACATTAACTAATATAATTTTAATGTTATATAAACTTTACGAATGTGAAAATTACAACTATGGACATACATATGCACGGACTACAGGTAATGTTTCGCTGTAAACCGGATAGTTACAACCGGAAAAAATGTCAGCCATATTGGCTTAAAATAGTTCAATAAATAATATATTAAAATGGCTGACGCCGTAAAATACTTTAAAATTTTTTTTTCTTCGAATTTTGAAAAGTGGCTGCCAGGATGTTGCAACCTTCAAAATCAGCAGCCATATTTATTTTTCAATTTTTCTAGAGGTATATCATGACATATTAAAACGGCAGACGCCGTAAAATACTTTAAAAATTTACTTAATTTTCATACCTGACTCACCTGAGGCACCCCAAACCTACCGCGGCCGGGCTTAGCTAGTAACCATTGCTTGTTTACTGGGTATAGAAGTCTCACTGGACGAAATTTCAGATACCGTAAAGAATGTGTTGTCAGATTTAAGCTGGCTCTTAGACTACAATTGATTGGTTAATTATGTTTCTCGAGGGTTCGGGGGCAGAACAAGTGATGTTACCATAGAAGAAAATTATAACTTTCTTGGTGGATTACAACAAGAAACTTGCATCTTAGCAGACAGAGGTTTCAAGCACCTTGAGCAGATATTTCATGGAAGGGGTATAAAACTATTAAGGCCACCAAGTGTAAATGTTGGTATGAAGTTATCAAAAATTGAAGTTCGACAAACCAAAATAATGGCTAGTTTGCGAATTCATATTGAAAGGGTGATAAGGCGATTGAGAGAATTCCATATACTAAAACAACATTCAGTGATAAATACCAACATACTTCGTGTACTTGATCATGCCATTATTATTGCATGTGCTCTAATAAATTTGCAGGATTCTCTCATTAAATAATTTATCTAAAAATCTGGGTTGATAAATATCATGTATGTTACTATTTATTTGAGTTTATTGATTTATTATACACTAAATTGATTTTTATTATAAATTTTCTTGTTTTTGAACCTGTTCTTAATAGACACATTACATTAAAGATAATTCATATTTTTCCTACGTTTATATAAAGTTATGTTCTTTCGAATTTGTAGTTAGACGAAAAAGGAATGATTTTTTAAATAACTTGATTGAAATTAGTAGAAACCTTGTAGATAATTTAAAATTAAGAACAATAAAAAAATACAGTTTTTTTATTTGATAATTTACAGACTCCTGATATGATATAAAATAGGGTTAATAAATGTCACGTTTATTTCTCACTATTTCAGTTTTATTGATTTATTATAAACTAATCTGATTTTGATCACAAATTTTCTTGTTTTTGAACCTGTACTTAATGGCTGACACATTACATTAACCATAATTTACATTTTCCCAAATTTATATAATGTTATGTTCTTTAGAATTTGAAGCTAGACGAAAAACGAATGATTTTTTTTAATAATTTGATTGAATTTTGTAGAAATATTGTAAATAATTTAACATTAAGAACAATAAAAAAATATAGACAGAACAGTTTTTTTATTTGATAACTTACAGACTTGTGCTACGGTATAAAATAGGAGATATATTTTCTTTCCAAAAACAGTCAACTTTTTTATTAAGTTATTAACATAATCACTGTCATACATCACCACAATAATGTCCACATCTTTTGTTTCTTCAATGTTGCTATCAGCGACACAAAAATAGCACTTTTTTACACCAGTGGCATACATTTGCAGTTGCACCTGCGCCTTACATTTTTCTGTGATAATGCCGTTTTTCAAATACGTGTTCTTAGCTTTTGTCTTAGTAGGGCATTTTATTTCGACAATGGCATCCTTCATTAAACCATCAGGAGAAGCTCCGATCATGGGATTCTCTCGGCAAACATAAAACCCACATGAAGCGATGTGTTTTTTCAATTTTTCACTAACTCTCTTTCGAACGGATAGTTCCAAATTTCTACCTCTTTTCATTGCAGCGGTATCAGGTATTTTTGCACCCATTATAGTGGCAATCAATGGAACCATCTGGTGTATGACAAACACTCACACCATGTGCTTTTGATGCTGTGATACGGCCGTAACGCATCTCATACCATAAGCTACTCTTATTTTGCCTTCTTGTAGCTACTTCAATGGCACTTGTCACAGCTTCAGTGAATGATGCTTTCATCACATCTACAAGTTTATCTACATCTGCTTTAATTTGTTGAGATTGATCCATTATAAAACAGTGCAATGAATATTGCATCACACCCCTACGTTTAAAATCATGCTGATATTTTAGCAATTCGCAGCTGTCTATTTTTCTCTTTTTTGCTTCTGAAATAAATTCAGTGTAAAGTGCGGATGAACTCGGTCTGTGAGGTACTTCCGTTTTAGACATCTGCTGGATAGTGATAAACTTCAGTGTAGTCCCTATTCTGGATAAAGTAGGCTTCTTCCAGTAGCATTCTATGAACATACATGTAGGTTCCTCAGAGCGACGATGGACCCACATCAAAAAAGCAACTGCATGCTTGCATCCTCCAGCTCAAGAAGCACAGTCATGACACTGACAGCTAATAATTTCACTATCATATTCATTAATAACCATTGTCACATTATAAGCTTTCGTTCGAACTTTATGCTTTGGGCATATTTTACACTTAACTGTGCAAATCCCATCCTCCCGATGTAGTTGAACAATAGCCAATCGCATCGTCCCCATAAGATTCCCTTCCAGACCTGTAAAACAGAAACAAAAACCATATATCAACATAACCTATAATAAGATTTAACAAAATTTATAAATCATCATACACAAAATTTTGTAAATTAATAATTCCTTACATTGCTGTTTTCACATTTTTCAGTTCCGCAGCACAGTAATCAGCGTTATTCTTAAAAAAAGTGCAACCATAAAGGCATCTATTTTGGGTAGATTGGTGTTATCGGCTCTCATAAAATTTGAATCCATTTTTAAAATGCGAACAAATATTTATGCTACTACCTAAAATTTATCAAAAATCTCCTAAAAATGCTTCTGAAATAGCTCACAGATTGAATTAAACACATAAAACCAAAAAATATTGGTGTATTCTTTGATAAAATACAAACAACATCTGTCAGTAATCCATATTTACATGCCTATGATGTCACCAGCGTTCTCATCATAGATAAAATTTTAAAAAATTCTTATTGTTTATTTTACGTAATTTGCAAAAAATATACATAATTTAGTGGAAAAAAGGAAATAATTTCATTCAGAATATTATCTAATAGGATGACCACAATTTGTAGTTTATTTACAATGTTGTCAAACAGCCTATTGTTACGGCTCTTGAAAAAATCATTTAATTTTCAAATTCGTATATATGCTGAAAATACAAAAATATTTCCGATATGCCAATCCGGATTTCGACCTTTGTATAGTTGCACAACTGCAATGCTTAAGGTAATTGATGACATATTAGGTGCAATAAACGAAAATAAATTTTAATTCGTTAATAGCAATGCTAAAACTGCAACTTCTCTCTTACAGCAGTACCTCTCGAACCACTTTCAAAGAGTCAATCTCAATCTAAGCTGATCAGAATAGATTAGTGTCATAAGTGGAGTACCCCAAGGCTTAATTCTAGGGCTATTTCTTTTTATTCTGTATACCTCGCAGTTACCTAAATACCTAAAATTCTGCTCTGATCACTTCCATGCTGATGATGGTCAAATATATTACGTGTTTGATGAAAATAATTTGGACCATTTAATGAAGATCTTGAATCTCTAGTTGCTTTATCAAATAAAAATGGACTGTCCATAAATGCCAAAAAATCTAATTTAAAGTCATTCGGTAGACGTGTCAAGCATAATAGATGTATAAATAGAGTGCAAATAAGTATAAACGATGACGTTCTAGAGGTTGAAGAAAGTTGCAAAAATTTAGGCATTATAATTGATTCTCAGAACTTTTCTCCACATGTCTCCATAATAATTAGAAAAGGATATAGTAATTTAAAACTTTTATATTCTAACAAAAACATACTAAATTTAAAGACTAACAAATCTTATGTAATTTACTTGTGTTATCCCGTTTGAATTATGGCAACGCCGTATATGAATCTAGAATTCATATCGATTACTAAAGTTGCAGTAGAATTCATATGTAAGACTGATTTGTGGTAATAGAAGAGGGGCCATATCTCCAGTCAACTCAAAAATATTGGATGACTTACTCCAGCATCTGTTCTGTACCTCACAATAATTTCTACCAAAACTCCCTCATATCAGTATAATAAAATAAGATTCAGAACAGACGTTCATAACATTAATATTCGCAAGAAAAGTCATTTTACTCTACCACACCATAGAACAAGCGCATGTAATGGATATTTTTCATGTTATATTGTAAAGCCATTCAATTGGTTTTGTGATAGGTTCGATATTAGTCTTAGTAAAACTCATTTTAAAAACAAGTTACAGATGGCTCTATTAAATGATGTTGTAAAGTCTTGAATATTATAAAAGTTGAGGTAGATACTATAGTGTAGTTGTAGGAGATTTAGGCATATAATCAATTTCAATCATTTTTCATGTTATACAATCTTTCAAACATTTCAAAAAAGTTCACATGTATTTGTTTTTCTTTTTTTGTATGTTTTTTTTCTTTTGTATGTTGGGTGGATGAGCAGAATCACTTAAAAGAAACTCGTGCTCCTTTTAGGTGTCTCTGAACCCTGCATTATGCGCATTTATTATTATTATAGAAGGTGAGAAATTGACATTACACTTTTTAAAGGAAAGTTATAAAACCAAGAAATGAAGAGAAAACATAATAAAATCGAATCTCTCTGTTCTACTCCAAGAAACCAGGATCATCTGGAAAATTCAAACAATTCAAATGTCAACATTGTGGTAGAAAAGGACATACAAGATCATAATGCTAGTTTCGTTAACAAGCTCTCGAAGCAGAACATTGTTCGTCGAATGAAGAAGAACTTGTTGCATTTCCAGCTGTCAGTGAAAGCATTCATGATTATAAAAGTAGAGCTAAGGTAATTCATTGGTTTATAGACTCTGCTGCAACAGATCATTTGATAAATAAACTGGAATATTTTGATAATAAAAATGTATGTTGCTGAACCAAAAGAATTTTTAATAGGCACAAAAATAGGTAATATTATTGCAAATTTAAAAAACTGTGAAACTTATAAAACAGCAATATTGAAAATGTACTATATGTTAAAGATCTGTTCAGTGTTTAGTCAAACAGGGATTAAATAATTCATTTGAAAAAGATAGGGCAGAAATACATAAATATTCTGTGTCCTTAGTTGTAGGAAATAAAGAAAATAATCTATTTAAAATTGAACAGTCAATAAGAAACATTAGGCAAGTTTTTGTTCAAATATTTAGTACTTGGTCATTTGGGATATGTAATATGGTAACGAATGTGACTTGTAATAAACAAATAATATAAGTAATAAATGTGAGATTTGTGTCAAAAGTAAAATAACAAAATTGCCTTTTACTAAGAACTCGGTTAAACAAACAAAGAGTCCCTTGGAAATTATACACAGTGACGTATGTGCCCCTCCTACTACATATTGTTACTGTTCTTGACAAATTTATTCATTTTACAATTGTTTATTTAATGGAACGCAAATCTGACATTTTCTAATGTTTTAAAAGGTATGACGCCTATGTAACAGCCAAATTTTCAATTTTAGTTCTGCCTATCCACCATAACATGACACAAAAATATTGACCTAGAAGTAAAAATGAAAATACAGAATATGATAGCAGTACCAATATTAACATATTGAAGTGAAAACTGGACACTGAATAAAAAATATGAAAGTAAAATAAATGCCATGGAAATGAAACATCTAAGGAAGATAGCGGGGGAAACCAAATTTGATAGGTTAAAAAATGAGGAGATCAGGAAATAGCAAAACAAGAGCCTATAATAACGAAAATAAGGAAGAAACAACCAAGTTGGTTTGGACATGTTATTAAAATGAAGACATATATGATTACAAAAAGAAATAATGGGAGCTGGAAACTCAAATAAAAAACAAAGAGAAAAATCCAGAAGGAAATGGATGAACCAAATCCGAGAAATGGGTTTAAACAAGAAAAATACGTAGGACGAAATGGCAAGAGATAGATTGGAATAGAAAAATGGGTACAAAAAGAACCCGAAACGGAAACCCAATCCGCAGTTTGAACATGCAGAAGGAGATGGGAATAAGAAGATTTTAAAATAGAAGGCGGTATAAGACTATTATTTGAAAAAAAGTTTATAAAATACTCCGTTTATCTACAACATTGGAAAAAACTTTTAAAAATGACTTTTACCTGCAGAAGTATATCCAGTTAACGGATTCCATCGTTGATTTTCATACACTCTGTAGTCTTGCGAATCAGTCATTGGATAAACATTGTGGCTATCTAAAGTTCCAAACACCCCTCCCCCCCATCCTCCCGTATACACCCACGCGGTATGATCGTAACCTATTCCCCAGGTAACCCCCACAGGGCAAGTCTCAACTTTTTTCAAATGCCCTCCTAGCTGCCTCCAATGCAGATCCAACATATCTATTATTAAAATAGGACTCTTTATCACCAGTCTAAACGGTTGCATTTTACCCCAGTAACTTAACACTGAAACACTTTGAGGGGGCAACCTGTGTCTAAATGTGGTGAATTCTTTATCGTTTACAAATATAACAAAAGCGTCTTCTGTAGTTTCTATTCTAAGATTGAATTCTTGGCCTTTTGAAAACGGATTAATTCCTTCTTTTTCTTCAACGCCCCATTTACCATCAATCATCGCATTTCTTACCACTTCATTCGATTCAAAACGGGGGTTAATGTGTAAGCAGACGTTCTCGATTTCGGCATGTACTTTATGTCTCAATTTATATGTTATAGGAGCTTCTAAATTTATAGCTATTCTTTCAGCGTCATCTCCAACACAACCGTTAAGAGTAATATCAGTGCCTGGTATACAACCTACGTGTAAAGCTACTTTGAACGGGGATTCTTTACGACTTAAGTCAAATTTTTGTACATAAAATTCGTCTTCTCGGAGTTGGTTGGATTCTAATTGGGTTGGGTCCCATACGAATATGTCGCCTAGGTGTGTAACTGCCCATACGCTTTCATCACTCGGCTTTCCTGTAAGAAATAAGTAAAGAGATCCGAATGTAAGCGATTTTATTTCAAATTATTACAATTTTTCAATTACTAAATGAGAAACTTATCATTTTGTGCTAATAGGCATGATGACAGATTTTGAAATGTGTTCGGAAACGAATATTATTTACAATGAATAACATATTTTTCCATATAATAAATAATATGAAATAAAAAGAAACGCGGCCAATATTATGTACAGGAAAAAAATATTGGATAAATAAACAATTAGAGGATATCGAACAAGACTGTACCAACCACAAAATAAAACAATTCTACAAAAAGATAAAAACTCGAACAAAATAATTCGAGAGCTAAAACAAGAGAGTTAATAAACGAAACCGACTAAACAGCAAACGATCCACAAAAACTGGTTGATATCTGGAAAGATTATTATAAAACAGTCTTGGGTAGAGACACAGAATACCCCCTAGAAAACAATATCATACTACAACAATTACAAGAAGAAACATATCCATAATAAGAAGTTAACGAAGTGATAAGAAAACTAAAAATAAATCTCCAGGAGAAGATGAATTAGAGTCAGAACTATTGAAAAATGATGGTCAAAAACTACATCACTACTTACATCTCTTAATAAAACAAACATGGATACAAAATAAAATACCACAGGGATGTAATAAGGGAATAATCACACCTATTCACAAAAAGAGGAGACAAAACAATGCAAAAATTACAGACCAATAACATTTTTGGAAACCGCATATAAAATCTTGTACGAGATGCCGAAATCCCTTTTGGAATAGAGGAAATAACAAGTCTGTCATCAGGCTCAACTTAAATGCTAGACAACTTATATCTGGCTTCAAAAAGTACATGTATACCAATAAATTACCTAATAGTCTAACTCCATAGAAAATGACAATTGAACCAATTGCAATCTCATCGAATGAGTGTCAGAGAGGGTTCTTGCAAATGAACTTGATCATAACTCCACTTAGGTGAAGTTTGGTTGATTTGGGGTTATCACTCTGCCAAGTAAAGATAGGAATAGACAACAAACTCATGACGAAAAAATGTTAAGATTTTGGGAAATATTATAAATTTGTTTTTTCGTAAATATGTGTACATTAAAGAGTTGTATGTTGGTAACCAAGTTTATTAAAGCAGACCACCCGGTGGTTCCACCCAAATGTTGACAATTCAGACACCTATTTATTTAGAAATTAACCCCTGCTGAGAACTATAATGGGGCTGAACAAAACAAAAACTGGGGAAAGGAGACTTAAAACTGACAAAGAAATAGAAAGTGTGTTAGACAATGAGATATCGTATATAAAACCGCAACGCCTAAAATGAACAGGACATATTATGAGACGAAATCCTGGAGAAATGATACGACAAATCACACAAATGGATTCCACAATTGCAGAGGTGAAAAGAAAGACAGAGAGAAAGATGGAGGAATCAGATAGAAGAGGATACAAAAAATATGGGAATTAAAGAGTGGAGAGAGAAATGCAGAAACAGAGAAGAATGGAAGAAAATAACTTTTGAGGCCAGGACACACAATAAATTGTAACAAGAAGTGGAAAGGGAATAATCCACCCTAATAAATGGATTTAAAAACGCATTAGCCGCTTGATGATGATGAATAAATATTTACTAGGAAAAAATGACATTTTAGTTTTTTGATTTAAACTTCGCACCAAAATGCTTGTCAGTGTCATGGCATACAGGTGGCGTGCAGTTTCTCAGTGTGATAACACATGCCCTGATAAGTTATTTGTATTTGTGTTAATTCCTCAAAATAAAACAATACGAGGCAAGCGGCTTAAGCTGCAGGTGGCGTGCAGTTCCTCAGTGTGATAACACATCAATAAAAAGTCCTGATAAGTTATTTGTGTTAATTACACAAAATAAATTAAAACAATAAGTGGCAAGTGGCTTGAACTGCAGGTGGCGGGCAGTTCCTCAGTATGATAACACATCAATAAAAAGTCCTGATCAGTTATTTGTGTTAATTCCACAAAATAAATTAAAAAAATAAGTGGCAAGTGGCTTAAACTGCAGGTTACGTGTGGTTCCTCAGTGTGATAACACGTCAATAAAAAGTCCCGACATGTTCTTTGCGTTAATTCCACAAAATAAAACAATATGAGGCAAGCGGCTTAAGCTGCAGGTGACGTGCGGTTCCTCAGTGTGATAACACATCAATAAAAAGTCCTGATAAGTTATTTGTATTTGTGTTAATTCCATAAAATAAAACAATACGAGGCAAGTGGCTTAAGCTGCAGGTGCCGTGCAGTTCCTCAGTGTGATAACACATCAATAAAAAGTCCTGATAAGTTATTTGTATTTGTGTAAATTCCTCAAAATAAACCAATACGAGGCAAGCGGCTTAAGCTGCAGGTGACGTGTGGTTCCTCAGTGTGATAACATATCAATAAAAAGTCTTGATAAGTTATTTGTGTTAATTCCATAAAATAAAACAATACGAGGCAAGTGGCTTAAACTGCAGGTTACGTGTGGTTCCTCAGTGTGATAACACGTCAATAAAAAGTCCCGACATGTTCTTTGTGTTAATTCCACAAAATAAAACAATATGAGGCAAGCGGCTTAAGCTGCAGGTGACGTGCGGTTCCTCAGTGTGATAACACATCAATAAAAAGTCCTGATAAGTTATTTGTATTTGTGTTAATTCCACAAAATAAAACAATACGAGGCAAGTGGCTTAAGCTGCAGGTGCCGTGCAGTTCCTCAGTGTGATAACACATCAATAAAAAGTCCTGATAAGTTATTTGTATTTGTGTAAATTCCTCAAAATAAACCAATACGAGGCAAGCGGCTTAAGCTGCAGGTGACGTGTGGTTCCTCAGTGTGATAACATATCAATAAAAAGTCTTGATAAGTTATTTGTGTTAATTCCATAAAATAAAACAATACGAGGCAAGTGGCTTAAGCTGCAGGTGGCGTGCAGTTCCCCAGTGTGATAACACATCAATAAAAAGTCCTGACAAGTTATTTGTATTTGTGTTAATTCCTCAAAATAAAACAATACGAGGCAAGCGGCTTAAGCTGCAGGTGACGTGCGGTTCCTCAGTGTGATAACACATCAATAAAAAGTCCTGATAAGTTATTTGTATTTGTTTAAATTCCTCAAAATAAACCAATACGAGGCAAGCGGCTTAAGCTGCAGGTTACATGTGGTTCCTCATTGTGATAACATATCAATAAAAAGTCCTGATAAGTTATTTGTGTTAATTCCACAAAATAAAACAATACGAGGCAAGTGGCTTAAGCTGCAGGTGCCGTGCAGTTCCTCAGTGTGATAACACATCAATAAAAAGTCCTGATAAGTTATTTGTGTTAATTCCACAAAATAAAACAATATGAGGCAAGTGGCTTAAGCTGCAGGTGACGTGCGGTTCCTCTGTGTGATAACACATCAATAAAAAGTCCTGATAAGTTATTTGTGTTTTAATTCCACAAAATAAAACAATACGAGGCAAGTGGCTTAAGCTGCAGGTGGCGTGCAGTTCCTCAGTGTGATAACACATCAATAAAAAGTCCTGATAAGTTATTTGTGTTAATTTCACAAAATAAATTAAAATAATAAGTGGCAAGTGGCTTGAACTGCAGGTGACGTGTGGTTCCTCAGTGTGATAACACGTCAATAAAAAGTCCCGACAAGTGATTTGTGTTAATACCACAAAATAAATTAAAATAATAAGTGGCAAGTGGCTTAAGCTGCAGGTGACGTGCGGTTCCTCAGTGTGATAACACATCAATAAAAAGTCCTGATAAGTTATTTGTGTTAATTCGACAAAATAAAACAATACGAGGCAAGTGGCTTAAGCTGCTGGTGGCGTGTAGTTCCTCAGTGTGATAACACATCAATAAAAAGTCCTGACAAGTTATTTGTGTTAATTCCACAAAATAAAACAATATGAGGCAAGTGGCTTAAGCTGCACGTGACGTGCGGTTCCTCAGTGTGGTAACACATCAATAAAAAGTCCTGATAAGTTATTTGTATTTGTGTTAATTCCTCCAAATAAAACAATACGAGGCAAGCAGCTTAAGCTGCAAGTGACGTGCGGTCCCTCGGCGTGATAACACATCAATAAAAAATCCTGATAAGTTATTTGTGTTCATTCCACAAAATAAAACAATAAGAGGCAAGTGGCTTAAGCTGCAGGTGACGTGCGGTCCCTCGGCGTGATAACACATCAATAAAAAATCCTGACAAGTTATTTGTGTTAATTCCACAAAATAAAACAATAAGAGGCAAGTGGCTTAAGCTGCAGGTGACGTGTGGTTCCTCAGTGTGATAACACATCAATAAAAAGTCCTGATAAGTTATTTTTATTTGTGTTAATTCCACAAAATAAAACAATCTGAGGCAAGTTGCATATGAGTCCTTGCATGGCGAGATTCTAGATCGATATTGACGTGAGTATTTAATTTACTCTGTAGTTTATAGAATAGTATGTATCTTGTTTGAGACTTAAATTTAATATAAGAACAAACTTTTTTGAAGTCATTTCACCTTTCACTACTGTTGTAATAAATAGGTCGTTAATTAAAATATTAGATGACAAATGATGTTTAATATCCTTTCATAGGATCGATGTCTCAAATCTGCGTGAAACCCGGGTTGATTCCCACAAGATATAAATCTCAATCGGATAGACGAAAAAGAAGATCTGTTGGTACAGAATGATAATATATTATCAAAAACCAGAGAAAGACACTGCTTGAAGAATGTGAAAAATATTTAGAAGAAAGGAATTCACTTTTGATTTAATATTTGGTACATGGCCACCTACATCACTAGGCCAGAATGCTGAAATTTGGCAACAGTGAATAGTGAGCCGATCAAGTCAGATTTTTATCATGGCGAGACCGGAAAATCATTGGACATAATATTTGCTTACGTTTATAGTGCGCATGTGTTTATAATTCGTGATGTGTAACAAGTGATCTGTAGTATGTAATAGTGTATATTATCCTTTTAAATTAAGTTTATGAACTTGGTGCTCGTTATTTCGTAGTTAACAGACTGACAACTTCAACATAAGATTTCTGTTTGCAACTGTTTGTGTTAAGTTTTAGAGTAAAATATTTTATAATATATACAAATAAAAAGATTTTAGCATAAATATAATTTGTAAACATACTCTCTGGTCCGTGGACTCAAAATATAAGGCATAACATGGTAATTTTATCAAATACAGTATGGTTAAGACATTTCTAAAACTCATCGAAAATGTTTGAAGGTGATTTGGGCCAAGACTAATTTTTTTATTATTATCCAATTTGTGATTCTTGTTAAGCCATATTGGACATGCATAAAGTATATAAAATAAGCCAATGAGGTTAATTACTTGTGCACTTATAGGTAGCAATTCTATCAAATATTTTATATTGTTGTAGATGCCTACGAAATGTTCAGTATCAAGTTATACTAGTAATTATGCTTCCAATAGTGAAGTATATATTACAGTATTAAAGTTTCCACAAAATGATGAGCTGAAGAACAAATGGTTGAAAAGTATCCCTGGTCCAAAAAGGGAACAAAGTTCAGTTGTGTGTATTAAACATTTCACCAAAGACCAAATTTCATTCACCGACATGTAAAAGGATAAGGATGGTGATCTGAAGACAAGGAAAAGACCTATATTAAAGGAAAATGTAATACCACAAATTATTATGTAACATTAAGACAAATTTATACATCCGAAAGTAAAATTAGAATAAAGGAATTTTAAATCTTCACTCTGTACAATTTGGACATATTCAATTCAATATTAATAATCTTGCAATATTTGTAAAGGAGACAAACAAGTAACCACACATAATTTTGTAGATATTATTAATGATAATAGTTTACTAATTGACATCTCAGCAAGCATCAAATTCAGTAGTTCAGTATATAGCTGGTTATGTAAATCTAAAGTTTCTAGAAAATTAGAATGTCCAAATTGTATAAATGTTATGGTTAGTGATCAAACAAAAGACCATGAGGAAGATCAAAGTTATTTTGAAATTTCAAATAGAGGCGGATTAACGATTCCATCTGAATTTAGTATGCAAATCACTACATTAGTTCATAATATACTTAAAATTTTAATATCTGATTAGTTTGAATCTAAATTTTTAAGGTGTAAAGCTCAAAAATTCATTTTATTTACCTTAGCAAAGGAGTATGTTAACAAAAATAAAGATAAATTTCACTTAGGGATTTCTGTTCATGCAATCAATCTCAAACCAATTTTCTTCTAGAAATGATGTTACCTACTTTAGCAAGTATTTTTATAAATAACTATTCAAAGACAATTCCAGAACAATTAAAAGCTAGTAAGAAACATATAAATAATAATCATGAAACAAAATGTCAAAAAAAAGAAAAATTCTTAAATTACAATAGTTCTACCCAGTATAAAGATTTTAAATACCTACTTTTTAAATTACTTTTTAAGAATTCTGTTGTACCTATATTATTGTATGTATTTCATATTTCTCACCATTGTAGTAGGCCTACAAGTCGTTTTCATCGGCCCACTATTTGACAGGTGCGCCATGTTGCCACATCTAGGATTCCGGCCTTGTGTTAGAGGTGGCCATGTTCGGTATAAGCAAAATTGAATCGTAAACCACAGAGAACCACTCGCTTAGTCAAAAGTGACGCCATTCGCTTTGATTGGTGTTCAACATATCATGGCGGACTTCCCTATCTTGTAGTTTTATTTTGTCCAAATAATTATGAATCTCGCTTTTAATAAAATATATAAATGCGTGTTTCAAGTTTCATTAAATAAATACATAATGTCAGTGATTTTTAGTTACTGTCATCATACCTATTCACGTAAGTTATTTCATCCATGGATATTAAAACGAGAACACAACTTCCATAAACATGCAAACTTCAAAACAATGTAATTCATCTTGCAATAATTTCTGTTCTTTTAACATCTACTCTTACACGTAATTGAATTATGCAGAAAAACAAGTTGTCAGATAAACACAAAATTTTAAGCTGTTAAATCCAAAGTTTTTGATAAGAGCAGTAAGATTGGATAAAGATTGAAAAATCAAAGATTTTAAACCTATCAAAAATAAAGGCCCTACAAACACATTTAGACCCTACAATCACAATAGACTGACTACCTAAGCGTGACGTCACAGGGGTGAACGGAGCTTATGAACCTTTCCAAGAAAATTGATGACCAGTGCAAAATTGCCATATTTTTTCATTTTCTGTTTTTTCTTCAATTTGTTACAAATAAGGGTAATTGCTGCTAGTATTAGCGAGTTAGTGTGTAGTTTAAATGAGTTATTCATAAAAATAGCAAAGGTGAGGCTTTACAAGCTTTTTTAAAGAGGTTTAAATATATTGTGGTTATATCGAGGCTACTTCAGCGATCTATCAAATTAAAACCAATAGACGGCTGTTGGGCACACAGTGGTACTAGGTTGTGTGGCAATTGGTTATATAAAAATGTTGTATAGTTCAGTGTGGAAGCAGAAGAAACCGAGATAATGTTAACTTTTATTGAATTCCACAAGTATTATCATTTAAAGATATAACTGATCTTAACGAATTATCTGATGCAAGGGTGTGCTCGAAACATTTTATCTCAGGTGAATGAATTCATCAGGGTAAGGGTATAACCAATGTGTTTATTTTTAGGCAAACCTACGGAGTTGCATGATAAATTGAATCCAGACTGGGTTCCTTGTGAGAATGTGGGCTATAGAGACACTGAAACTACAAGATCCAAATCAAAAAGATTTGAGCGTTCTATTAAACGGCCAAAGGTAGTAAAAATACTTTGTGACGTTGAATTGTGTTTTGCAATGGTAGTTGAACCACAGTAATTTATCTTTTTCCTATGCCTTTTGTTTCTAAGAGCCAATTTCATAATTAAATTTGAAATTTTCTGACACTAAACTGATGTGAGAATGTGTAGAGTGGCATATATCATGTACACATCATTCATTCGTTTGGGTTTTGCTCAACAGCCCGGGCACTTGACCTAAGTCATTGTACCGTTCCCAATATTATCTACTTCCACTTCAAAAGTTTCATGTCCTCGATATAGGCCACTAGCTGAATCGGGGGTATTTTGAGTAGTTTTGATGGTGGTATTGTTTTCTTTCCAAAATGCTTCTGCCCGAGTCCTTGTAAGTTCTTACATAAGCACAGTATATGAATAGGTGTTTCATCCCATAGTTCGCATTTCCTACAGAAAGGTACACTGACTTTTCCCATTTTGTATAAATGTTTCCTTAGGGAACAGTGTCCAGTAACCAAATCAGTAACTGTCTTCAAGTGTCTCTTGCTCAGTTTCAATAAACTGATTGAGCGTTCTTTGTTTACATTTTTCAGTAACCTTTTTGTGTGAAGGTGACATTCTGTCAATTTTCATTTGATTTGGTGTTCCTTGTCTAGCCAGTTCCGGATTTCCCCTCTTATGCAATCCTTTGTGATTCAACAGAACGGTTTTGGACCTATGAAGTCTCCTTTAGAGCCTTGTTTAGCTAGCTGGTCCACCAGTTCATTACCTGCAATCCCTTCATGTCCCGGCACCCACACTAGAGACACTGTGTTGTCCCTTGCCAGCTTATTAAGGGACTCTTTGCAGTTTTTAACCAGTCTAGATTTCGTGGTTGGGTTACTGATAGCTTTCAGTAGTGCCTGGCTGTCAGTATATATTTTTATTCTTTGTCCGGTATAACGGCTACTGGCCCGTTATCATAATATAAGCCGAGCCTGGAAAGTGCACACTAAGGAGGTGCTCTAAAGCTTCCTCCTCAGTATTTGTGTACTCTCCGTTCGGCAACTGGATAGAGCCTACTTTATTAGAAGTGTTCCTTTTGAGAATCCTGTTAATTCTGACCCTGTCAGGGACACCTTGTATGTCCTCACAGAATTCCCTCCAGGATCTTTTCTTCTTTCAATATATGCACCTAGTTTAGCCTTATATGCTCCCCAGTTGCCAGTTTTTTTTCGCTTTGTTAAAAAGACATATGTACACATATTCCTATGCTATTTTAATTAAAAGCTTTAAATTTGATTATGAAACTGTATGATGCTGTTTCTTCTTTTAGTAATTGAATTTAGTTGTAAAGGTATTCTGCAGCTTTTTGAAAGTACTTTAAAATTAATAAAAACCTGATCATTTGATTGGCTGTTATCATAGCAAAGGAAATTTAAAGGTCTTTAGATTTAACGGAAATTTTACAGAATAAACCCCTAAATGTGTTAACAGAAAAATGTTTGTTTGTGTTTTATATATTGTAATTTTGAAATGAATGTTTCAATTTGATTAGAAAGTATTGTAGCTTTTACAAAATGATATAGTTATTCAACATCGGGATGTTCATCCAGCAATTTTTTTATAATATTGTATTTCCAGCCAAGGCTAGTATAATTAGGGAAACAAAACGAGGCACTAAATGTTCTTTTCCACACAAAATCACCATATATAAGAAAGTCTGCTTTCACTGCTTTCACTACACGGGATTTTATATGTTGCGACTGTTTGTCCACCAGCCGCCATTTGTGTGTTGCGCAGGTTCCGGTCTTAGAGTGGCCTATTGTCATATTTTTGTCATCATTTCATATTTATTACAGTTTTCATTATAAAAATGGCTTCAAAACATGTTATTAAGCTATCTAGCACTAATGAATGAAAAAATGCAATATGATGATTTGGTTATCATTAGGGGCGAAATTCATGCTAGTATGAAAGATAAATCATATAATGTTGAGGTAAGTAATCAACTTTTTTGTAGTCTACATCTCTTAAAATTAACATGTTATTACAGATAACCTTAAACTGATCAGGTGATATGCAGAATGCAACATGTGCTCGTCCAAGAGAGATAAAATGTCACCATATTGCCACTTTAGCTTTATTTGGACATTATAATATTTCTATTATTGATACTGAATCCATCAAATTGCGTTTTTTTCACATTGTGTGATTCCAACGCATTTTCACCCCTTTTAATGATATTATTAATTTAAAGGAATTTATGAATACTAGTTAGCTTCAGAATAAAGATAATAACAAATATATGACAATAACACACGACCACATAACATGGAAAGCCAAGCTTTTGCAATTTTTATGAATAAATCCTTTAAACTATACAGTAACTCTTTAATATTAGCAACAATCACCCTCGTAACAAATTGAAGAAAAACCACAAAATACAAAAAAACTGTTATGGCAATTTTGCATGCTTTATTGATTTGCTTGGAAAGGTTTATGAATTCCGCCCACCCCTGTGATGTTGAGCTAACTTGTAAAGGTTAATATAACCTATATAAAGTGCGCACTGTATCCAGTTGTATATTTGATTTGATATTGAAAAATATTCTAGAAAAAATATCCTGGGATTATATAAATCTTCCCCAATAAATTCAAATGCTCAACTTTTAATTTCTCTGAATGTATAAAACATAATTGAATAATATAACTATCAAACGTAACCAAGATATTGTACTTGGGGAAACTGAACGTAACCCAAAATTTTGAATATATTTTTCTTCACGAAAGTATTCAAAATGCACAAAAAATTCAATGGCTACTGAAAATTAACTAACCAATGAAGAAATCAAAAACATACCAGTTACATTATTTATCTTTCCACAATTAGTAGCAAGAAGAGCTTGCCATTCTTCTAGTAATGCATCACTGGCAAATTGTAATTTAATCATTCTTGTAGAATGCCTTGGGATGTGTATCACTAACCGAGGATTCCCAGGTTCGCTGCGCAGTTGAACACATGTTATGTCACCAAGACTAAAAGAGTGCTTGAAAAAATGTTAAATTGCTTTAAAGTTATAACAAATATCACATATAGGATCTTAGGTAATTATAATAATGTAGCGGTAATAACCCCAGAAAAAACGTATGATATCCGAAGGTCTATTTATTTTAGAAAACGTTTTACTGTTTTGAGAAACGTGTATTTTGTAGAAATTATGTTTACTTTGATTTTTTTATCTCCAACAGTTTTTTTTTCTCCAGGTACTTCCATAGTTGTATTTAGGATATTTTTTATTTTTATTTTAACTTGGATTAAAATTTAAGAACAAACCTAGCTAACTATGATTGTGATTTTATATTTGTTCTTGGTTTTTCCATACAAGAAATATATATATATATATATATATATATATATATATATATTATACTTGATTTTTGTTTTTTATTTTGGTATTGAAGGATTAGTTATACTTGTTTAGTATTATTTTTGATATTTGTAGTTGGCTAGCTCAGGGTAAATTTTATTATTCAAAAAGAGAGCATGAGAAATCTATACTCCTGTTGGGTTCCGGATTGAATCAGATAAGAATAATGAAATTTGCACTTTTATAAATATTCTATTAAATTGTCTCCTCTGATTGATGCAAATAAATTATGTAAAATACATAAATGTGATGCCTATGGTATCAAGCTGATTCCTCTATTTAGCACTTGACATACAAATAAAACACGATGACTCAAATGTTGGTTGACTATAATTATCAGTAGAAATCAATTGAAAAACATTACAAAATTAAGAAGATTCTTATGTTAAACAAATTGCTACGACCTAAAAATACTTATAGCATGGATGTTCTTTGTACAAATGAAATTATAAATGGAAATTTGACCAAATTAGAAACATTTTCGATGTTTAATTTTAAATTTTTAAATTGGTTAACCAATTAAATTATTCGCACTGACCTGTTCACTATACACCAGGAAGTTCTTATTCCGATACTCTCCTATAACCACTTCTTGAGATGACGCTGGATCTTCATCTACTTGCAGAACTAATTAATAGCTGGTACAGCAGGTAAGTTTAAATTTGATTGAAATACTTTGTTGAGTTACTTTTAATACTTTAACTGAGTTATTTGATGAGTTTGAGGAATTATTTTACTTTACACTATGGATATTATCTCCAAAATTACTAAGCGTCCCCTCTAATTGTTACAATAGCATGCATTTCTTATAATTTCTTATATCTTGACGTTATATCCTTTTTAAATTACTTCCTATATTTTATTTTAACTTTTGAAATATATTTCCACCTTGATATTCAAATAATTTCTAATAATTTTAATAAATTTTATAAAGCTTTCTTACATGCGTCCTTTCATCTCTAGATCACCTCACCGACTTCTCTTGTTTTTAAAATCAACAAACTCCTCGTTGTTATCGTTGTTATTTTAACAAAACACTATCATCCAACTAGATTAGTAACAAAATATCCTATTTCATGATTTATATTGCATTTAATGTCTTTACCTTGTTTATATGACTACTTAATGTTCCTTCAAAATTTTAAAATAATACCTTATACCTATTTACACATTAAATTCTCCTGAAATATTTCTAATTTTAACAAACAATGATTAAATTCATGCTACTTTAAATTCATAATATAAATAAATCTATAATCTAAAATGTTTTAAAACTTTTTGTAATGCCTTCCAATTAAATCATTCTGTATCATACAATAGCTATTTCATATAACCTTGGCCTAATATTTATTTTTCCCATAAAATTTCTCAATGTTCCTATGACTCTGCAAATTAATCAATACTTCAGAAGCATAAATAATTCCATGACTTAATATTTCTGCTATCGGCATTCCGTGCTAAACTGACATGAAGTTTCATTGACACTTCTCTGTTATTTTATTTATGTAAACATGGTAATTTCGTTTCTATATTATAATTAAATATCCTGTATATTATTATCTAATCATATTTTTGTATTCTTTTTGGTTCATTGTTGGATATTACATATGCTATACACAATTTATTACTTGTGCTGTTTAACAAGAAAAATAATTTATAACTTACTTAGGAAATTAATTAGAATTTATTAATGATAATGTTTACACTTTGGAATTCAAGGTAAACAGTTTAAATATTATTTTTGTGTCTCAAAAATCATACTAAATAAATGATATCATAGGTATACCATTTAATATGAGAAATTCACTTCTCAGACATGACTACAAATAGAACAGATAATTCTATATGTTTTAAAGAAGTAGATTCTCCTTGTTACTTGATAAAGTTGCAAATTTCCTATATTCTTGTCTTTATCTCTTCAATAGTTATTACGATAAGTTCAATATATATATATAAAGCAACAAATAGATTAGTGGGTATTGCACGCAAATAGAAGAAGGGGCTACTGAAAAGAGTGGTAACTGCAGACATGCATGTTTCTGGCTGATTAGATGTCATCGGTACGGTACAACCAAGAAAAGATGTGAAACATGGGAGCAAAGGCCTTGAATGTTCATATGTCACGCACTATTCGTACATCTTATATATATATATATATATATATATGAAATATCGCGTGATATGTTAACAACAACAACAAAGATATTCATGGGTAATTCACGCAAAATTAAGGGCTACTGAAACAGAGTGGAAACCGCGGACATGCATGTTTCTGGCTCATTTGCCTCTTCAGCACTCTGTTTCAGTAGCCCTTTATTTTGCGTGAATTACCCATGAATATCTTTGTTGTTGTTATATATATATATATATATATATATATATATATATATATATATATATATATATAAAATGTTCGGAAAGGTTTCCGCGGTTAGAATTATGAACAAACGAACTAGGTTCACGGGTTGAACCGCGTTGAAAATTTGAAATTTCTCGACGTTTCGGCTTCCACTTTGAAGCCGTTATCAAGAGTGGGGGGTAGGTAATTCGTTCATTAATCTAGGAAGTGATCCGATAGGAAGTGATCCGATTCTGTAGTCTCAATCTGCCTACTCTACGCAACGAATCACCCCCTTCGCTTAATTCCAAGGCCTCAATCTGCCTACTCCTTGGACTTGCACCGAAAAAGGACATAACAATAAAATAATAATAAAAATTGCTTACCAGTTAAATCACCGTAGAACACTAACACTACACTCACTACTGGCTCGGCTTTTCAACCTAACCTACCCCCCCCCTCTTGATAATGGCTTCAAAGTGGAATCCGAAACGTCGAGAAATTTCAAATTTCCAACGCGGTTCAACCCGTGAACCTAGTTCGTTTGTTCATATATATATATATATATATATATATATATATATATATATATATATATATATATATAAATATAATAAATATTAAATTATATTAAAGAACCTAAAAATTTATGTAACAAGTGAATAATGGTTATGAAATTTATGTAATTTAAAATTTGAGCTTGCTATTATATGAAGTGTTTATAAATGGCATGTAATATACAAATTTACTATCAGAACTGTAGAGGTCTTAATACTAAACTGAGTGATTTTTATAGGAGGTCGTGTGAAAATGAGTTTGATTTCATTATAGCAACTGAAACATGGTTGCAAGCAGGGTTGGGAACGTAGATAATGTAACAATAATTACACGATTAACTACCATAGTGAATAAGGTAGGCTACATCACTTTTGTAGTATAGTTAATTACATTAACTACATAATCTTTAACTACATTTTTTATATTCTTTCTTATATTTATGTTTGTTTTGATTTTGATAAAATTATTATTGATCTGACATTCATAGGATGTGACAGGGGATAATATAAAATACTCTAGTTTTTTTGTATAATCTTTCATAAAAGTTTAGGTACTCTTAATTTTTTTAATAAGTTTTTCAAGTTGAGTGTTTCAAAATAATGTACAAGGTCAAACATATATTCCGATGTTCCAAACACCAAATAATATACAGGGTCATGCAATATTCAACAATGGCATACCTTCACAAATGATTTCTTCTCAACCAATGCAATCACTGTGTCCTTCACAATCAAACCAGTATTACATTCCGCCAAATCAAGAACAATATTTAAATAAGCAACAATCATCTAGTAATCATTCAAATACATAATACGCCGTATTCAAGAATGACTTCTACCAGCGAAGATGAACATAACACATATTCTGCTCAAGAAAATACATGGCAAGTGGTCAAAGGAACGAAAAGAAGGAAATGCAGAAGTAGTAAAAATGCTGAAGAAGAAATTTCACTTAACAATAAGTACACGGTACTAAATTCACAAACAGATGGTTCCAATAATAACAATAATGATGACGAAAATCCTGAAATAAGTAAACCTCCTCCCATATTTGTATATGGAGTAGTCAATTTACCAGAGATGAAAAAAAAACTAAGTGATATAATTGAAGCTGAGGAATACACAACAAGAAGCATGGCAAATGACACTATAAAAATTTGCTGTCAAAATCCGGATACATATAGAAAACTGGCTAGTTACATGAGAGAAAATAATATAATACATCATACGTACCAACCCAATGAAGAGAGATCCTATCGTGTCGTAATTAAATATTTGCACCATTCAATAGACTTGAAAGATATAAAGGATGAATTAATTAGAAAAGGCCACAATGTAAGAAATATAATCAATGTTAACCATCGAATAACCAAGGAACCTTTTAACATGTTTTACGTCGATTTGGAACCTTCTGATAACAATAAAAAAGTTTACGAAATAACTAGGCTTCTAAATAGTGTCATACAAATGGAACCACCAAAAAAGACAACAAATTAGCTCAATGTACAAGATGTCAATTATATGGCCATACGAAAACCTACTGTAATAGGCCATACCTATGCGTTAAATGTGGTGGCCAACACAGCAAATTGTAAAAAAAGTAAAAATACGCCAGCTACATAAGGTCTTTGTGGAGGTGGTCATACAGCTAATTACAGGGGCTGCGAATTCTACCAAAAAAACTATAAAGTAAAGATAAATAATATTAGGATTATTATAACACAAAACACTACAAAATCAACTGATCAAGGCCAACAACCTCAGCCCAGACATACTAATAGGAGCTACGCGCAGGCAACTGCAGGAGTAGAAATACATAATGGAGCTAATGGTGAAGAATCTTCAATGACATTAAATAAATTCTTAGATGAGTTTAAAGCTATGTTTAACCAGTTAATACAGCAGAATAGTATGGTTCTCAACATGTTGACAATGCTTATCAACAAATTAAATAATGGCTAAGTTTCTTAGAGTTGCATTGAGGAATGCTAACGGCCTTTTTCAACACAGGGATGAAGTCCAGTTATTTCTTAGACAAAACTCAATTGACATTCTTCTAATCAGTGAAACCCATTTTACTAATAAATCTTACTTTAGGATTCCATTCTATAAAATTTACTACACAAATCATCCGGATGGTACCGCGCATGCGGGCACAGTTATTTTAATTAAACAAACAATCAAACATTGTGAGCTACCAAAATATGAGGAGAAATTTCTACAAGCCACATCAATTCGAGTAAATACAATGCCATACGAGATAACGATTACTGCACTTTACTGTCCCCCGAAGCATAACCTAAAAAAAGATCAGTTTGAATCATTTTTTAACACACTTGGTTCAAGATTTATAGCAGGTGGAGACTACAATAGTAAACATCAGATGTGGGGATCTCGAATAACTACCAAAAAAGGAAGTAATACAGGAAAAAAGATACTCCTTTTTGTCCACAAGAACACCAACATACTGGCCAACCGATATAAATAAACTGCCAGACCTGCTAGACTTCTTCGTCACTAATGGCACCTCCCCAGCATACACAGATATTATTCCAAGCTATGATCTATCCTCGGATCATTCGCCAGTAATTCTGACCATCAGTTCGTGCCCCATACACATTCAAAATACACCTAGACTACACAACTTCAAAACCAATTGGACCCACTATAAACATAAACTAAATGAAGAAATACACTTAAACATAAGCCTCAAAAACCCAAATGAAATCGAGAAAGTCACAAACGATTTCATAAATCTACTGCAAGAGACAGTGCAACAAACAACTCCTGAAATAGTAGTTAAAAAAGACGTTATGAATATACCTCTAGAAATTAAGACACTAGTAGCTAAAAAAAGAAGAGCGAGAGCAAAATGGCAAAGGAGTCATAATCCTGCAGATAAAAGGAACTTCAATAACCTCAGCAACGAATTGAAAACTAAATTAATAGCAATGAAAGAAGAGTCCTCTAAAACCCATATGTCTAATTTAAATCGTTTTGATAACTCTATCTGGAAGCCAGTTAGGCTGCAAATAACAGGTAAAAGTACTAGAGGCGGAGTGTTAATAACTATACAGAGAAAATATAAATTGATAAATATTGTAAAACATTCAACAACTTTTGAAGCTTTATCTGTTCAGTTTAAGGTGAGTGGCAACAAATTCAACTTAGCGGTATTATATATTAGTCCCAATTCTCCATTTACAGTTTACGAAGCAGTGTTTGATTTCATACAAACTCAAATTGTACCAATTGATAATAACTTTATATTATGTGATTTTAATATTCACAATATAGATAGTGTTGAAACTGATAATATCAAATATAATGAAAAAACAGGTCTGTTATGTGACTTTATCGACTTTAATTCATTTTGGCTATTTAACAATATTCCAAACACTCGGGAAGAATGTTTGGATCTTGTTATGAGGCCTAAATGTAACCAAGATACTTCCGGGGTAAGTAGGGATCTATTTCCGTTTATTATACAAGATGCGTATCATCCGGCTATAAATATAAATTTGAACTTAAATATAATTTTAAAAAGGCGAATTTTCTAGATCCATGTACAAAAGTTAGGGATGTTAACTGGGACTCAATACTAACTGAAAATAATATAAATATAGCAGTGGATAATTTTTATGCTATTTGGAATGAAATAATTGTATCATGTGTACCAAAATATAGAATCATTAATAATAGTAGAAAATATCCTATTTGGTTTACAAGTGAAATAAAAATGTAAAAAGAAAAGAATCATTATAGAAAACTGAAAAATAACTCCAATTATCATCTTGAAGAATATAAGGAACTACGTAAAAAGGCCACAAATTTAATTAAAAAACTTAGAAGATGATGTAGCCCAAAATGTTAACACATTTTGGAATTTTGTAAATAGTAAAAAGAATAATAGGACAAATTTGGGCAGATTTACTTTTAACGGACAAATAGTAGAACCAAATAGGAGTGCGGAATCGTTTGCCAATTTGTTTATTCTGTTTATTCTGAAGAAAAAGCTTTATACAATATGCAGTGGAGTAATGGTACCTGTAATATAGTTAATGATTGTTTACAGATAAAATCAATAACCGAAATAGATTATAATGAAGCTATAAAGAAATTAAAACCAAAAAAATCTGGAGGCTTAGATGGCATACCTCCCTATATTTTAAAAGGTTGTCATGAATGGGTAAAAATACCTTTACTGCATATTTTTAATTTAATAATCACTTGTAACTAATTTCCCACTTTATCTGTATGGATCTGCTACCAAATCACGTTTAAATAAAATTGACAGAATACAATACAAAGCCCTAAGATTGGTCCTATGAGCCTTGAAGTCTACTCCTACCCCGGCTCTCTTGGCAGAATGTAATGAACCCCCCCTCCACCTGAGACGCCTATTTTTTGCTTAAAAATTTGTACTTAAGTGTCAAGCTTATAAGCAAAATTAGATAAAATAGCTGCTCTCTCTATCCAAAATTTAACCTCTAAATGGTGGCAAAATAAATATTCTCCTATCTTAGCTATTGCCTTCCCTAATTTATCTCAATATCAATTTCAAGGTGAAGGAATCCTATTTTTCAATTATAACTTCAACATTTTGTTCTCCGAACCTAATGTAGTATTTCCCTCTTACGACTCTCTAATCCCCCCCTATTTTGTACTAAATTAAGAACTTCGTACCCGAGGTCCAATATGCAAAATATACACTGATGGTTCCAAATCTAGTGCGGGAGTTGGTAGTGCCTTTTATGAATGAAGGACATCAAATGATGCTGGTGGCTGTGTACACGTATAGGGTAACGAAGAAAAATATATTTGTATCACGTGTAAAATTTAATTTATTTTTGCATAGTCAAACTTTCACTTAACTAGCAATTCGATATTTTCAGTTTTAATAATCATGAATAATATTAAAAATTTTGTATGCAATTAAATTTCATATCTAGTTTTCCTTTCTTCGTTAAAAATCAATTAATAATATAAAACTTTTTATACCTACCTAATAAGTTTAACATCTGGTTTCATTTCTCATTTTTAGTTTCAAAAAACCTCATTATGACACATATACTAAATTTAAATAATAGTAACTTCAATGCAATTAAAATCATTTTTTATGATTAAATTTCTAATATTAAAACCTTTTTGTATTACCTTTAAATTAAATTCATATATTACTATTGTTAATTTTCTCAACTTGAATTTCATTTAGTAAATTAACACTATTGGTTGTGATTTGAATATGTATTTTTAGATTAAGCACTGATGATGGCTCTATGTCTAGAGAGCTGAAAGCGCGCTATGCAAAAATAAATTAAATTTTACACGTGATACAAATATATTTTTTTCGTGCCTTTTATGTCCAAAACCTACAAGTATCCCTACAAGTACAAATTAAAGTCAATCTTCACAGCTGAATTAGTAACCATCAACAAAGCCTTGGAATGGATCATAAACAGTAACTTAGAATTTGAACAGTATATGATTTTATCTGATTCTCAATCAGCTTTAATGACATTGAGAAACTACCGGAAACATATACACATTAACAGCAGTACAATCAGCATCCTAGAAAAATTAACACGTCTCAAGAATTTAAACAGAAACCTTGGATTTATATGGGTTAAAGGACATTCTCAAATTCCAGGTAATGAAAAAGTAGATGAGCTTGCTAAAGCTGCTGCTTCATGTGGTCTTGTGATCAACGAATTATTAAAGGGAGATATAATATCACTTAGAAAAGAAACCCTCAAACAGTTGAATGGGCAGGTTTCCCAAACCATTGTAACAATACCTACTGCAAGATATATCCTGCTCTTCCCTATACTCCTCTAGCTGAACGAAGCCTTCCTTCCAGGAAAATATATACTATGTATATCAGATGCCTTTTTGGACATGCTACAGTTAATTCATACCGCTACAAAATTAAATTTTCTACCGCAGATACATGTGACTGTGACGGAAGTTTCGACGATCTCAACCATTGGATGTTTAACTGTAGGTATAATAGAGAAGCAACGGAATATTTACTTAATTCCCTATCGGCTAAGAAGATATCTTTTCCTTAAAACATAGTTTCTCTCTTATACATACGCTCTCAGAAACCTATCATAAGAGATATTTTATGGGAATTCCTTAAATGCACCAAACGAAAAATATAATTTTGCAATTTTTATTTTGTTTTGTGTGAATGCATATATGAACATAGTATGAACGATTTAGATTTGATTCCCTCTGTTTGTCCTTTTGTAGCCAATCCCCTTTAACCATTGCCTTTCTTGTATGTCTAATCAAAGTCGTGTGAAGAGGGTGTCCCTGTTTATCCCATTTGTTTTTCTTCATTCATTTTCTCCAGAATTTTGGAAGTTTAGGAATATTTGTATGAAAGATAGAGTGACAGTATAATAATTAAAATATAATAAAACAATAAACTCCCGTGGCTAAACGGGATGTAGTCCCAATGCCAAATGGCCTCCGGGCCAGAAAGAAAAAAAACTAATTTTCAGAATTTTGGAAAACTTCTATTACAACCCCAATTCACAAGTTTGGCAGTCTGTTTGAAGTGGAGAATTATAGAGGGGTATCAATTATGTGCGCCCCGGCTAAAGCATTAGAGCAAATTATTTATTGTAAATCCTAGGTTTCAGTGCCTTGTAACCCTGTTAAAATCTAATCTAAATCTAATACCCTAGTTCGATCTAGGTTAGAATTTGCTTCATTAATTTGGTTTAGAGGATACATTTCTACATTGAGAAATATTGAAAAAATACAAAACAAATTTCTTCGCTATTTATTTTTTAAAAAACACAAAGAGTGGCCAGATTATAATAAGACTCGATCAATTCAATTAAGAACTGAATTTAAAATTATAGCGTTAGATCAAAGACGAATGTTGATATCTTTAATGTCTATATTTAAAATTATTAACAATAAAATTGACGCGCCAGAGGTACTAAAACTATTACCTTTTCATGTACCCTCTCGACACACACGTAATGCATTAGTATTTAATATATCGAAGGATATGAATATACCAAGGGCATCTCTTGCAACCATGTTGAAGCTTGTTAATCAGTTTAACAATTTTATAGTTATAGATTGGAGTGCATCTCATTGTATGTTTTATAAACAAATTGTAAACTACATACTACAAATATCTGTATAGCTTAAGGTGACTCTACAGTTTTAACAGATAATATTTAACATAAGGAACCCCATGTAATAAAGTTGTCAAACTTGATTGGGTTCAAATAAATAAATAACTATATGTTGCTTATTTAGCGGGGGCGGATCTAGCTAAGAGCTTCATGGGCTACAGCCCAGAGCCCAGTGGATACAAAAGGCCCCAGCCTCTATTAAAAACAATAGACGTTATTGTACCAAAAAAAATAGAAAGTCATTCGGACTGTCAACATGTGTGAACTCTTCAAACACCAAAATAAAAGTAGTTTATTTCAATCATCAAACACAATTGTAGAATGAAAAATTCAAGTTTCATGATTTGTAAATTAAAATGAATAACATTCGTCAGACTCTTACGTTATTAGTATATTTTAATGTTATGTAACTAACCGTTGAATAAAGTTGGTCTAGTATAGTGTTAAACCGTTTTTAGTGGGGCCCCACAAATTCACCGCCCCTGCTTTTTAGGTTTACATATAAAGACAAGTATTAATTAAATTTCATGCAATAAATACAGTATTTATTTAATCAAAATGGAAAGGTTCAGTTTGTTAAGTACTTTTACCCGATTTTAAGAATGGTAAGCAGTTCTAGTGGAGGTTTTCGAATGGGGTTGAAAATTGCTACAAGGATTTGAGATTATTAGTTGAATGATTTAGGATACAGATAAAACTGCGTGAGTGCCTCCACAAGTTGATTCATAAAAATAACATATAAGAAATTGATGAATTCTTCGAGAATGTGAATGGAAATGACAATTATTCAGAGGTAACTAATCTATCTAGTAAGTTAGGTACAAAGGTTAGAATTAATTTAATCAGTAACAATTATTTAGCTCCATTAATCAATCATCTAAACTCGTAGTAACCTATAAATTAGCGATGTCATCAATATATCGAATATGTTATCTAGATATTAAATAAACTTGATATAGAACATGCACTAAAACAAAATGCTAAATACATACCATCGTAGTTGCTCCACCTGAATTTAATATTGTCAAAGTACCATTAGTTTCAATCCATTCTAGTTGTAAGATACAATCCATGATTGCACCGTCACATATACAAACTCTAGCTTCTCCTGAATGCTTCCAAGACGTAGTGTTAACTGCCAACTCGTAATCAGCGAATTTATCAGAATTTGGTAGGCGCATTTTTAAATCATGTAAAATTTTCATCCTCCATGGTTCGTTGAAATCTGCGTTAGTATTACGTGAATCTGCATCACCGAACCAATTTGGAAGTTGTGATACATCAAGTGTACAAGCACCGGATGCTACCTTCAAATGATGATTATGTTAAATTTTCAATTGTTGTTTGTAAATAACAGTTTTATAAATAATATCTGAATGAGGAAATATTCTTTTAATTTTTGTTGTGAGCGGAAAACATGATTGAGTACGAGAAAAAATATAATTATAGTTAAAAATCTTAAAATACTGCAATGTTGAATTTTGTATATAAGTTGTCCTTTGATGAAGTGTACCGAGTGGCCAAATAAACCAAGTTAGCGTCTGTATCTAGGAAACCACTTAACTTACGACCTTTCGGTAAAAATTATTGTTATGAAAGTGGCCAAAGTTTGTAAATGGTCCGCTAACAATAATTAAAATTACAAAAAACAAAAAATAGGTTTTCTCTAAAATTTGCTGTATACTGAAAACGCAGGCAAATAAATCTAAAAGGAGTAACTTTGGTTAAGCACTTTTTTCTCCAACTCTTTATTTAAGTAAAGTAGTGGGTTCGACAGCGATGTTTAAATAAATTAATACTGACTGTTTAAGCCGATAGAAACAAATACTATTTATTTATTTATTTTAAATCAATTAACTAAGGTCACTCACAAAGGTACAAGTAACAAGAAATTAAGTAGGAGGTGGCCAACTAACCCTATTTGGAAAAGACCATAAAGACATGAAACTTGGTAAATATTATTTGTCAATAAAACTACACATTTTGAAAAAAATTGAACTCTGAAGTAATGCTTAGAAGGAGATGCATTTTTTTCTTACAACTTTTTTTAGATAAAAATGTTTCTTTAAAAAGGATGGCTGCAAAATCCAAATTCATTTACAAACTTTTCGCAACAAGTTTTTTCGTAAACTTCATCATTTACGAGAAAAAAATAAATGCATTGCAAGTTCATGTTGAATAGCACCTTATTGAATAACAACCAACCAAATTATGATTCTAGTAGGCTAAGACTTTTACAACTAAAAGAATAGTGAACAAAAATCTGTCGAATATTGACAATACAATAACAATAAAAGTTGAAAATGACCGCCTCTAGCTTCAAAACAAGCATCTACTGTTTTCATATTTATTTATTTAGCTTATGAGACTAAGACACAATAACAAACAATAGTAATAACAAATAAACATTATAAGTAGGGTTACAAACAAACATTTAACGAATTATATAAACTACATCCACTGCTTTTTACATCTTGTCTCTGGCATGTCTGCGATGTAGAGGTTGAAAGGGAGGGGTGCGAGTAGTGATCCTTGAGGCAGACCGTTCTTAAGTTTCCTTAATGAGCTTGTATCGGACTCTTCTCATAGAATTGCGTATACAATAAAATATTCCTGGTGAATTTCTTTTTGTTTCATACCCTGCTACAATATCGATATTTTTCACTGGGGTTGTGTTTGTGATTTCAGAAATCCCCATATGCAAAAATCCAAAGAATTAAGGTCAGGGGAACGGGTTGGCCAATTTACAGGTCCATTGCTTAGCATACACATCATCAAGGTGAGTTCATGCACATATACTAACACACCGTTGTGCATAAACCATAAATGTTGCCTAATTTGAGTGGGAACCTCTTTAAGAAGAACAGGTAGTTCTTCAAGGAGATGACAATATCAGTCACCATCGTAGCGGAAAACCATTTGAATTATTTTCAATAATTCTGAGCCACACATTTGATGAAAATTGATATTGGTGATTTTCTTAAAAAGAGTGGTGAGGATTTCCGTCAGCCCAAAGGTGATTGTTATGAAAATTTCCAATGCTTGAGAAACTCGCCTTGTCAGTAAATAAATATTAACGTAAGAACTATGATACTTGGTCAATCATATTTATCAGCCACGGACAAAAACAACACGTGGTAAAATATCTCGATACATTAACGCCTGCACTCGTTGAAGATGATAGGGATACAACAGTTGTTCTTCTAAAATTCTAAAAACAACGGAATGGCTTACATTTAGGACATGAGCTATTCTCCTGGTACTAGTTTCTGAGGATTCTTCGATTAAATTAAGTACAGCTTCTTCTACAGCTGCAGTTCTAACTTCTCCAGTATAACCAGAATCATAATTTCTTTTTTCAAAATTACCATGTTCCCACAAGCATTGGAGAATAGTTGTGAACATAATATGATGGAGTAATCTGTGCCGTGGGTACTGTTAAGAATGCATTGTGCTTCCAATGCATTACTGTAAGTAAAAAGCACATCTGCCATTTTTAAATTCGAATATTTTCAATCGAATAATATTTCAATACACAATCATAAAACTTGTGAAACAATAAGAAAGGTAACAGAAAATGACACTGCACAATCCTAGTATCAGTATTATTGTTTTAGGCTCATTTCAGAATGAAATAGGGCTATTGTAGAAAGGAGCATGACGCGACTTCGGAAAAATTTCAATGCAGTTCTTCTTTTTGGTCTCCCTGATGCCAATATATATATATATATATATATATATATATATATATATATATATATATATATATATATATATATATATATATATTGTAATATACTACTATTACTGGGTTAATTATAATGAAATTAGATTATAAATTCCTTCCTTTTTCTTATGTCGGCTAGCTGTAAATATGATTAATCATAAGACTCGTAATTGGGTTGCGGATCGTGCCCTTATTGAATAAATTTAGAAAACATAATAATTTTTAATAATGAATATTTTTTTACAATAGTTAATCCAATCAATTTTAACAATTTTCTTTTAATTTGAATACGATATATATTGAAAACATTTATCTCATAACAAAATTAGTATTAGAAACATAAAAATTCATGTTAAAGATTTTTTTTGGCAATTTAGGAGACATTCGGTATATTAAAAAGGTTTAATCTGAGTAACTATATTCATGGGATCATTTAATAAACAAATCTTGGAGTGGTAGATATTACCAATGTCTGTATTTAGTTATAACAGTTCCACATAACTGTGAACGTATCCTATCAGAGGTGAATTACAAAATTGTCATTTATCCAGTCAATAAAAGGAATCTGAAACAATGTCACATTGAAATAAAATAATAATAAAATGTTTAACAAATCATATTTTGCCATAAATAGAACAACTATTAAATAACAATGAATATTTGAATAAAATAAGACATTATGAAAGATGAAATGGTTGGATAAGTGACAAGACGAGACTAAATCAAACATTTTTGACAACTGAAATATTTTAAAGGTGACAATTATAAAAAAGTTTATTTACCTCCAGAGCGGATTACAACGGTTCATCTGATTGGAGATGATCGTAACGTTAGGAAGAAAAAAAATGATTATGGGATGTCAGTGTCAGATATTTTTTGGAAAGATATCGAATTGTAATTTGAATTTAGTATCATTGATAATTATTCAAAAGTAAATATAAGACGACGATAGAACTTGCCTGTAGCAATACATTTTATAAAGCGTTTCTCGTGCGAGAAATTTTGTATCCCGGAGGCAGCTAATTTGAATCCCGTTTAAAGCGAGAAGAGGCTTCTTTAGACTCAGCTAAGTACATCGAGGAGAAGATTGATTGGTAACAAAATTTCAAATACTATATCGATATAAAAAAAAATTAAAAGAGAACAAATTCAATTGAAAATTAACCAAAAAGCATGCTAATTTGAACGTAATTTTTTTTGATAATTGAGGAACTAAATTAAAATCCAATTAGCGCGTGTAAACTCCAAAACCTTTTCAATGCTTGTATTTTTTATATTTTCCATTCTATTCCGGGACTATAGTTAAGATTTAGTTATACGGTGTATAGTTATTAGTAATATTTAAATAATTATCTCTAATGGGAAGAACTTTATAATTTTGAATTTGTTATTAGAATATTAAAGGATTAGTTATTTTCTTTTGATTTAAATAAGAATTTCACTCATTAAATTTAAAATAATAATAAAATTGGCACCCGACAGAACTCACCTGTGATAGGATCTCAGGCCGTGGCAAATATAAATTATGTTATAAAGTTTATTAAGTGATTCACATCAAAAATACATCACAATATATATATATATATATATATATATATATATATACACATAACTTTTCAAAATGAAATTTTAAATACAATTCCTTTTTGGATCGTATCGTTTTTACTCAGAATAAAATTTATAAATTTACAATCGAATACTGTTTCTGTGAATTTTATAAAAATGCCTTTAATGTTTTTATAATTTCTTTTTAAAAAAAATTACTGATCTAATAACTATAATTAAATTAAATGTCTATAAATACGAGCTCAAAATATGACAGGCGATATCCAATTCTATATGAGATAACCAAGTTCCTTCACTTCCTTGGCAGTTAAATTACCATTGCATGTTGCCTCAATAAATTTTAATTTAGTTCTTCTACCGAAATTTTGTTTGCAAGGTATATGTCATGATTTTCAAATTCTAAATTTTAATTTTATTTCTTCCTAATAACTTGTATTCAGTCTCAATAAATTTTAACTCAATTCTCTTACCGAAATTCTGTTTGTAAAGTATATGTTGTAGTTTTCAAATCCTTGATTATAATTTTTATTTTTCTTGATAATTCTCTATTTTCATATATCTTCCTATTGACATCTATCTGCCAAAATTTTTCTCAATTCGCACCGCTACTTTTCAATCCATCTCACTTTTTCTAAATCCGCCTTCAAATGGTTTTTTTCATCTCTATCTCTATTGGCGCACTCGAAACGCGAACTTCACTACCTTCTAATAATTATTACAAGTTAATTATTTATAAACTTTTAAATTTTTTACTTATATCTATTATTATAATCTAATACGTAAAATCAGTTACTTCCAAAAGAATTGTATTTATACATTCTTTCATGATTTCCTAAAATGTCATTTTTGAATTTTAAGATTTTTTAGGTTATCTGTCACAATGATTTTGATGTGTATATAGGGTGTCTCAAATGATCATGTATACAGCGTGTCCCAAATAAATGATTCTAATAAACCTGATATAGAAATAATAATAATATTTTTTTTAAAGTTTAGTGGATTATATTTTAAATAATCAATTTGCTATAATATATATATATATATATATATATATATATATATTTCCAATTTTAAATTTACCTTTTTACCATAACTTGAATAAGCCTCCGGACTAACAGTAACCAAAGTTATTTGGCCTTGAATATGTATGAGATGATCTTCTTCCCAGAGGCGCGTTCTAATACTTGGTGAATTAGTGGTGTATAATTATTATTATATTAGTATTGAGTTTCAGAATTATTAAAATAAACATGGGCGCCTTGTGAAGTTTTCTGTAGGCAAGCTACAGTTTCTTCTTTTTTGTAAAATATAACAATTCAAATACGGAACTTACTATTTAATAAACTTGGCAGTGACAGTTAACACATTTGCTCTTGAAATAATTTAATATATGTTTTTATTTTGATTAAATCTTCAATTAGTATAAACTATAAACTCTCAATCAGAATTATTAGCTATTAACGACTTATCTTAACAAAACTGTCATTATTTCTAATTCGTTATAACTGTCAAATCAGAATTTTAACCTAAAGAAAACGATTTTCGCGATGAGATCTTAAAAGTTGATAATATGCATATTAATCAAGAAAGTCTTACCACAAAAGCGATTTATACACTTGATTCTAATATTCTACTGGAATTGGAACATGATATCGTTCACTCCTATCTTATCTCAATGGGATACAGGAATTTTATTGCATACAGATGACATTTTTTCTTGGATCCAGGTAGATTTCTGATAGGTATGTTCCATAATTATAAACCATTCACAGATAAGTATTTCTTTCCATTATCACTTCTAGTTATTTTCACCAAGCTGATCATTTTATTTTTAATCACTTCCAAATATATTTATTTTTTTCTTGTCATTATTAGCCTTACACATTTTTATTACTTTTTGATTACGTTCTTTCACAAGAAACTTCTTTTCAATACGATTTTTCTCCAGAAAATATTTTTTTTGACAACCACGTTTTCTTTGTAATTTCAATCTCTCAATTTTATATCACCCTCCCATTTATTTATTAGTGTCCTTAGTTACCAAAATATCTAAGTAAGTTTCATTTACAACAGTATCTTTCATTTACAACAGTATCTAAATTTTCGGTCAACTTTCAGTTTGCATGCTGATATTATTTTATTACAATTACTGGTCTTATGTTCATTCATATCACTAAAATGCCTGCTTTTTCTTCTTTCTTTTAATATCGGTTGCATTTTGTTTGCTCATCCTTATACGTTGCTAGATTCATGTATACAATGACATGTCATGAAATTTTCCCGATTTTGCTATTCAATTTATACATTTTTCAGGAATTTCGTCTTGTTGATTGTATACATGGTCTTAATATATCTTAGGAACTTACTAATTACAGTAAATCTATTTTTTAGCACTTCTTTAATAATATCATAAGTATTATCTGCTTTCAATTCTTCCTTATGATAGCTCCCAATTTTCCTAATTTCCATCATATTCAAATATTATTTTGCCTCACATTCCATTTTGCATGAACCAATGTCCTATTACACCTTACTTTAACTATAAATGTCTGGAAAATTGTAATACCACATTGTCCGTTTCATTTTTCAACATAACCCATTACCTACTAACTAACTCATAACAAGTTTTTCATTTACTATTCTATATAACAAATTCATTTTATAAAAATTTCAGATTTACCCATCTCATTGAAACTATGTCGAGTGCAGTTTTTAACTCCAAAATCCAAAAAAAAATTTATAACTGAGTGAAAATATGTAACATACTATCTTCTGACTTCTACTTCTCTACTAACTAACTATACGTTCCTAATTCTACTTCTATATTTACAATCTTTACAATCAATATTGGCTCATTATAAACCAGTATATTATATATATATATAATATATATATATATATATATATATATATATATATATATATATATATATATATTAATACAGTTCCTCTATTTGAAATTTAAAAGAAACATTAAAATAAGGAAAATTATTTATATTTGTATGCAATACTTTCGATACACACTGTATTATATGTAGAATCAATAATTTTGAAAGATTCGGTATATATATATCAAATTTGACATGTTAATTTCTGATGACATTTATGCAGAATATATCTAATGATAGATAGATCATATTACGATTTAGGAAAAAATATTAGACATTTCAAAATACAGAGGTCTCTGCTAGCAGACTTACGATTGTAATAAAAGAATTTTGAATCTCTCTTTGTTATTGGGAAACATAAATTAGTATTTTTTTTAAATAAGAATTTTTCGTAACCACAGGAGAAGAGATTTATTTATTTAGGAAAAGTTTAGTGAGTTGAATTTGAAACCCCTACGAGACAACATCACATTTAGAGTTGTGCTCATTTTTTTGAGAATATAATAGAAATTTTTCAATTATACAATCAGATCATAAAGCCAACCATTATAAAGCCAGTGCGTGCATAATTCGAAGAAGAATTGAATCGTATATAGTGTAAGTGGTTCCAGTTTACTAAATTTTATATTTAGAAAGTATCCAGAATTCTAAATTCGTTTAGAATAAGTACGAGTTGTTCCTGTTCCTAGTTGGTGAGTCCGCTACAGTTTTTTAAATTATTTCTCGAGAATTAACAGGCCTTTTGAATGAATTTAAAATATATGCATCTATAGGATAGTTTTGAATTCAAACAAAATTAACGTTATATATATGAAATTTTACATCAAGTGAAGAAATTTTTTGAATAGACAATTTTGATCGGAGATTATGTTATTAGAAATTTATACACGTCAATTGTAAATTCGACGATTTGAACTTTTGGTAAAAATATTTAATTAGGTTGTTTTCTAGCATATATGTTGTTCTAATTTTAAGGTTAGTAGAAAATACGATCTTTGTGCTTTTATGATATTTTTGGGGAATAATAATTTTTTGAAATTTGTTATCTGATAGTATAATATATAATTTTGATTCCAACTCACTGTGGTATTCATTCAACACATATTTTTTATAGAATTAAACATTTTGCATTCAATAGAATTTTCGATCTAATCAGTGACATTTGGTTAATTTTCAGCGACAGTAATATCATAAATGTCATAAGATAATTAAAGTGCCTTTTATAATATTGAATAAACAGTTACTCGAGATTCTGAATAATAGGGTAATATTTAATTTGGAGAATTCGTTAAAATTATAAAATTTGAATTATTATTTTTTAAACAATTTGATTCCACCCTGAGACAAGAGTGATTAAGTCCATTGTGAATAAATTCATCTTTCTAAATACAAAATTAATATTTATCATATCCGGGCATTGTTTGACAACTACTGTCAAAATTGAAATATATTGCATACGCTGCTAAAGGTGTGTGTTCAGTAGGGTCGCTACAATCACAGATTGTAAAACGTTGACAAATAATATTTCATAGTGTTATATTCATATATCCATTCATTAAAGGTATAGTATATCAAATTGTCACCCAACGCGGGGCAATTACAATTATAAAATTGTATATATAACAAATTTGGCACCAGCAACGTGGGGCGATTAAAAATTTTCACATAATCACAAAAATATTGAAATTTATTGACTTTATTATAAAAAAAGTAAGTATCTACGATGTAAAGAAGAATGACATTGAGAAACGGAAAACGGGAATATAGGACACAGGAAACGCAAGAATTAGCAGAAGAGGGATATGATTGGATAAAGCAATTCTTGATTAGATTTGAAGAAAATTCGAGGGCAGACATGAAGAAACTGATAGAAAAGATGGATAGGATGGGTGACATTTTTAAGAAAATAAGTAGAAAATCAGACATGGTGAAGAAAAATTTTGACAAAATAGAGGAGAACAATAATGAAAAGACGGATAATATGTTAGATAGCATGATACAAGAAATAAATGGGCAGAACAAGATGAATGTAAATATAAATGACAATATAAATGTTGATACTGTAGAACAGAAATTATGTGATTAAATTTGTAACGAAAATTGAAGAAGTAAACATAGAAACCTTAAATGAAATAAAGAAAATTAGAAATGAAAATGAGCAATTTAGTGAACAAATGACCGATATGAGAGTAGATATGGAAGAACAAAATAAGAATTTGAAAATAAACCAAGAAAATGGAGTTAGAATGGAAGAAGAATTTGAAAAACAGATAGATGAAGTACAAGAATTAGATAGATGCATAGAAGAAATTTTTTCTAGAGCAAATCAAACAGAACTAAATAAACAAAATAATAATATAACTGAAGAAATACGATTTATAAAAATACAAAGTTTAATGAAGATTGAAGAAGTCGAGAAGGAAACTGAAATGATAGATATTAATTTACAGAATTTAGGAAGTGAAGAAGTTATGAAAATTTATGAAAAAAATATTTATTGGAAAATAAAAGAATTAGATAGTAATATAGTAAGACAAATAAGGACATTTGGTTAAAGAAATAATAATTATAATGGGGGGAAACAATTTAATTGGGAATTGAAGGAAATGAACAAAAGATTACAAGAAACTATGGAAGAAATAGAAGAAACCACAAAACAAAATGTCGGACGAATAATTTACACAGAAAATGTCGAAATAAGAGTGAAACTTGATAGAAATATGAAAATAATTGATCCAAAAATATTTATTAAGATAATTGGAAATGAAATGAATGGAATTGAGATTATGGTGAAGAAGAAAATAATAAAAAATAATTTCAACGATACGGAAGAATTTGAGATGCAAATTGTAATGCATTTCTGGGAAGAAAGTACAGAAACAAGAATATATGATGAAGATAATGAGACATGGCACAATGATTTTAAACAGAACGTTGTGGAAAATGTGAACAAATTTAGGAAACCGATGGAGAATCAAACAATAAGAGAAGAGAATAAGACGAAGTTTAGAAAAGAAAATAAAATTGATTTATATGACAGTTTGTTGTTGGTAAAGAAGTTAGACACAGTCTTAGTTATTGATGAATTGATGAAATATAAGGAAATAATTGATTTTGAAAAGATAAAATTAAATGGTAAAAGAATTGAATTTAAGGAGGTAAATATGGTAGTATTGGCAATTGAAGAGGATAATAAGAAGTTATGGAATACAAAAAAAGTGGAATTATGGAAGAATTGGAATTAATCAGTGGAAATAAGGAATATGAAGAGAAAGTGAAGAATTTGATAATGAAATATGAAGGATTGATTGAAAAAGAAATTAGAATGGCTAATAATTATGTGCGTGAGATAGAAGAAATAGAAGATGTGAAAGGAATGGTAATTGAACAGATTGTAATGAAGAATATTATGAATTTATAAATGAATTATTAAAGACGTATGAGAGAATAATGTCGAAGGAACCGAGGGTTGCTTAATAAAAATATGGATATAATAGGAAAGTGAGAATATTGAGAAATGCTAAAGCAAAATCATATCCAGTTCCATATAAATTGAAAGACAGATTAAGAACAGAATTGGAAATATTACAAAAGGATGAGTTCATGAAAGAAATTATCAACATGTATATAGGAAATTTTAGAATAACAAATAATAGTATTTTGCGTGAAATTTTAAATATAGATGTAGTAGAGTTAATAAGTTTTATGGGAATTTAGGACAATAGTTTAATTTGATTGAAGATAAGATTTTAGAAATATGTTAATAATCATTTGGAAAATATTACTATGTTTTACTAAGATACTAGTATAATATTTGGCAATTTTGAAAGATGAAATTATAATAATATACAAGAATCGATTTGTCATTCTTTTATTAGGGGGATTTAATATAGTTCCTCTATTTGAAATTTAAAAGAAACATTAATATAAGGAAAATTATTTATGTTTGTATGCAATACTTTCGATACACACTGTATTATATGTAGAATCAATAATTTTGAAAGATTCGGTATATATATATCAAATTTGACATTTTAATTTCTGATGACATTTATGCAGAATATATCTAATGATAGATAGATCATATTACGATTTGGGAAAAATATTAGAAATTTCAAAATACAGAGGTCTCTGCTAGCAGACTTACAATTGTTATAAAAGAATTTTAAATCTCTCTTTGTTATTGGAAAACATAAATTAGTAATTTTTTCAAAAAATAATTTTTCGTAACCCCAGGAGAAGAGATTTATTTATTTAGAAAAAGTTTCGTGAGTTGAATTTGGAACCCCCACGAGACAACATCACATTTAGAGTTGTCTCATTTTTTTGAGAATATAATAGAAATCATTCAATTATACAATCAGATCATAAAGCCAACCATTATAAAGCCAGTGCGTGCATAATTCGAAGAAGAATTGCATCGTATATAGTGTAAGTGGTTCCAGTTTTCTAAATTATATATTTAGAAAGTATCCAGAATTCTAAATTCGTTTGGAATAAGTACGAGATGTTCCTGTTCCTAGTTGGTGAGTCCGCTCCAGTTTTTTAAATATTTCTCGAGAATTAACAGGCCTTTTGAATGAATTTAAAATATATGCATCTATAGGATAGTTTTGAATTCAAACAAAATTACCGTTATATATATATATATATATATATATATATATATGAAATTTTACATCAAGTGAAGAAATTTTTTGAATAGACAATTTTGATCGGAGATTGTGTTATTTGACATTTATACACGTCAAATGTAAATTCGACGATTTAAACTTTTGGTAAAAATATTTAATTAGGTTGTTTTCTAGCATATAGGTTCTTCTAACTTTAAGGTTAGTAGAAAATACGATCTTTGTGCTTTTATATTTTTGGGGAATAATAATATTTTGAAATTTGTTATCTGATAGTATAATATATAATTTTGATTCCAACTCACTGTGGCATTCATTCAACACGTGTTTTTTATAGAATTAAACATTTTGCATTCAATAGAATTTTCGATCTAATCAGTGACATTTGGTTAATTTTCAGTGACAGTAAAATCATAAATGTCATAAGATAATTAAAGTGCCTTTTATAATATTGAATCAACAGTTACTCGAGATTCTGAATAATACAGTAATATTTAATTTGGAGAATACGTTAAAATTATAAAATTTGAATTATTATTCTTTAAACAATTTGATCCCACCTTGAGACAAGAGTGATTAAGTCGATTGTGAATAAATTCATCTTTCTAAATACAAAATTAATATTTATCATATCCGGGCATTGTTTGACAACTATTACGACTAGTGTCGCTGCAATCACAGATTGTAAAACGTTGACAAATAATATTTCATAGTGTTATATTCATATATCCATTCATTAAAGGTATAGTATAGTATATCAATTATAAGACTGAATATATAACAATTACTGGTTTATAATATATATATATATACATATATATATATATATATATACATACATATATATATATATATATATATTATGATTAACACTATATAGATATAACTTTTATTATGATTGTAATAATTTGCTATATATTTAATAATTTATGGACGCCAACTTACCATAAATAGGTAAGTAAAATTTAAAATAATTATTGTGACTTAATTCAAATTATCATAAGAAAAATATTGTAAATCTATATGCTCCAGCTATATATAAGACCTCTTATTTTCAGGGAGTCGGTTCTCGAAAAATTTTCAGTGTTCTAATATATCTTTTCTTTTATTTCGGTTATTTTTTTATAAAACTAAATTAACATTTTTACACAGTTCTACAATTAAGTTTTTATTCTAAATTTTAATTCAAGAAACACCCTGTATATTAATTTTCTCTAATTTGACCTAAATCCATTACTATTCAAAATTTTACCAACACTAACTCTAATTTGTATACTAAAAACTCTTACCTTTTTTTTATACAGGACTGCTTCTTTTGAATTCCTCAAACAAAGATCTTTGTTCTCGATAATTCCAATACTTAGTTTACCTTATGAAGAAAATCTATTAAAATTACAATTAACTAAACAAAATTACTATATCTATTATTATTAACAAAATAATTTCAATAATATACAAGATTTCCCAAAATTTTCAATCAAATATAGAAGTGTCTCAAAGTATCAACGAAATAACCTAATTTGATAATCACACAACTTTTAAAAAAAATAAACTAACTAGTATAAAATTTAACCGACCTTTTAACTTAATGTTCTTTTTCCACAATCTCGTCTTTATATGTTTATTTATATGGTTCCGCTGTCTTATATTGGTTTCGTGTTGCTTCTTTTCAAAATATTTATTTCTGTTTTCAATATAATGTTCTTCAAATTATTAGTTACCGTCTCAAATTATTTATTTTGCTAACAATCTTCTAAATATGTTTTATTTATGTCTCCAATCTGTGTTAAAAGAATCTCACGTACTATTTTCCCAGCCTTGCATCATTCCATAATATTTAATCTCTGTTTTCCATATACTGTTTTAATTTTCATTTATATTTGTTTTATTCCTCGTATTGATTATGTTATGGTTAATTTTAAATCCCTGAATCACCTCCAATATAATTTATTCCGTTATCTTTCGTATTTTCGGGATCAAACTTCTGTCACCAAAATATGTCAAGTGAATAGTCTCTCCCGTTTCAACAACCTCGCTCCTCACTTCCTTCCTTAGTTTCCTTAAAGGCTTGTTCAGATAAATTTTTATTTTTATTTTAATCAATGTCATGTATTGTCAAACTCAGATTTTATTCGATAGAAATTAATAGATCAACTATCAATAATACAACCGCATCGAACATATCATTTTCCTTTCTAATCCTAACATTTCTCAATTAACACATTTCTTATTTCGTACTTCCGTATACCTTTTCAGACGTTAACACCCATTTCACATCTTCTTGTAGTACCTAGACTAATAAATTTATCGCTAGACTCAAATATATTATGTTTCTCAAAATACCACTTTCTTTCAAATACTTAAATATGTGATCAACACACGTCACTACAATGGTGGGACAGCCTGTATGTGATAATATATATATATATATATATATATATATATATATATATATATTTATTTAACGTATCGGTCTTTCCATGACCTTCATCAGAAATAAAATTTTTGTTAAAACTAAAAGAAATGGTACAAGTTACAAAAAGAATTTTAATAGCAAAACAAATAAATCTTACCTTCGACAGAACGTTCATTTAATTATTCAATATATTTTATAGCTGTTTAGGACGTATCACATAACAGAATATAACTCACACATAAACAAAACGAACATTTTAAAAATATGACAGTCATTGATAAAAATTTGTATTGGAATACGAGTATTTGTTCTATACAATGAAAGCAGGCGTAACGAGGTTTTAATGTGTCGTTTTTGTGTTGACTGGTATTGCAAAGGATTTTATATTTATATAGGGTGTGGTAATAAATTTATAGAAATTCTGGAAATGATAGAAATACAAAGAAAAACCAGTTCCGTAAATTTAAAGACTGACACAAAAAACCTTAGTAAAATTTATAATAACATTATAAAATCTTAGAAATATTGAGAAACACGTGGCACATTCCAAATATAATAAATTTATTCTATTTAACAAGATGTTATTCACGTTTCGAATCAGTTTTAGAGTTTCTGGAGAGGAAAGATCTATATTTAAAAGAAATTCCCATCAAATGGAAAGCAGACAAACAGTAGGACTCAAGCTTGGACCGTAAGTTATAAAACCATTCTCGGAAATGTTTATTGCACCCATTCACTCTATCATAAATGAAATTGAAAGCTGCAGCCCAAGAGCAAACTGCAAAATCAGTTTTTAAAAACCTTACTCTTCTGACCATGCTGAACTAAATAAAATAAGAATCCGTAACTTCATACCACAAATTCCATATGTAATGTACGTCAATATATTGTTTATTTTCATCTGACATTTTATCAATCCAACATAAATAGTTGGGTGGCAATAAAAACAATTTTTATATATCTGCAACACCATATGAACCAAATAATTATAGTAACTGAATCTATGTTCAGAGATCAAATCGGTAAACTGGTTTGCATTATGAAAAATATCTTTCTTGATTTTGAAAAAGAAAACGATAAAATTAATATTGTTTGATGAGAAGTGATTTTAAGCACCATACTTTAAAAGAAAGTACACTAATAAAAACGATTTTTTGTAATAGTGTTTTAAATGAAACTCACTATTTCTAGCTAATTGCACAATATAATGAAAATTGTTAAAATTCTAAGAAATTGACAATTGTTTCGATAAAGCAATATCATCGTCATTCATTATATTGTGGAATTAGCTAGAAACAGTGAGTTTCATTTAAAACACTAATATGAGTAGATTCCACGAAGTAAGGGTCGAGACAATTAATTTCGTTAACGATTTTTTGTTTTCTCCAGAACTGCATTCTGCTCAACAACTCAACTCATAGATTTGGAAAATAAAAGAATAGTGTTAAGTATGTTTTATATAAAATCAAAGTCGACCAGTGCCCGGATGTTAAACACTTTCTAAATAAAATGGATTCCGAATTTCTTTTCCAAGTCGCCAAATTGTGTAGGGGTACTTGACGGTAATCTCAACCGATGACACTACTAGAGGATTACCTACTCCTGCGCTCGTGAACCTCAAATAACTGATAAACATTTGAAATTAATACGTTGAGGGACTTGCAAGCTATCGGGGAACACGAACACAGATACATTTTTTGCCGAGAATCACTTTTCTCGACGTCTTGGAACTGGAGAGTCATAAAGACCAAAAATATATTTTTCAAATTTTTTCTCCTTCACCATTTTTCCACATTTAAGATGTGCTTAGTTAATTAAAATCGTTGGGACTCTTTCTTTTTCAAGGAGTTAGCTTTTCGGAAAAAATCCCTTGAAGACTTGATGTACTTTAAAATATTAGATCTACCTTTTTGTGTTGCTTCCTTATTCAGTTAAGTGAAAAAATCAGTAAACTGTGATCAACGGATCTAATTTTCTCTCAGAAAAACAAAGTGTTCGATCTAAGACGTGAAATTATCGATATCACCATTTCAGCCTCTCTATATTGAGCTCTTAACATACGCTCACTCAAAAAAAATGGCAAACAATACTGATAAATACATCGACAAAAATTCATATCATCGCCAATTTTCAGTATTTTCAGATAAATAGGCTCTTCCTAGAATTAGCGCCAGATTTGGTAAATATATTCTTAGACATCAAAGGAAGAGTTGAAAAACGTTTGGTAATAATTGAAAGAAAATTATAAATGCTAATATATCTGTTGGAGTTGGTTTTTCGGATAAACTGTACATAAATAAAATTATTCAGCGGATCAATGTGCATAACTTTAGTTTGAAAGATTTTTCCATAACATGAAGGGTTTACGTTTTTACTTTAGGGGTGGGTTAAATAATGCGAATATGCGAAATATTTCGGTTGACAGTCAATATTTGACAAAAACGTATATAAATAAAATTACTCAGTGGGTCAAATTACAGAAGTTTTGGTCAAAATATTTCTCCATGAAACGCTGGGTTTTGAACTTTTTAAACCACTATTATTATTATTCAGCAGATCGAAATACACAACTAAGGCTTTAAACATTTTTGTCTAAAATTACGCTTTTATATTGTTGACACTATTTTAATTTATGTTTGCAATATTGGTTTGTACTGGTTTTGTTCTGCGTTCATGTGTTGATAGTTACTACAGCTCACGCGGTTCCAACTTAAAACCCCCAACTCAGTGTTTCGATTTTAAACTATTTTGCATAGATGTAGTAAATTGCGGGTGGTCTTTGTGGTGGCCAGAGCATATTTTTTGTTAATAGGTATTTAACGACACTAGAAATTTTTTCGACAAGGTATGATGAGCGAAACGCAAACAAAAGTATTCTCGCAATTTTTCACAAACCAGTATATTTTTCAAATATTTATCCCTGCAAATAAAATGCTTGATTTATGATCAGTGGTGGTATTTCCTACATCAGAATATCTTCAAATCTTCTTTTGAAATCACCATGCAAGATAACTCTAAAATCATTTCATTTGATGTTACCAATATGTTCTCTAAAATTTCCCCAAAAGAGTGCATAACACTTGTAAAAAAGTTATTAGAGGATAAAAATATTCATCCAGGAATAATATCAGATATACTTAATTTATTTGATGTATGTATTAATCAGAACTATTTCACTTTTGATAGTAAGGTGTATATTCAAAATGAAGGTTTACCAATGGGAAGACCTATATCACCAATTTTGGCAAACATTTTTATGGACAGTTTGGACAGAAAGATCTTTGAATCTAATATTTCAAAAAATATTTTATTTTGGTATAAATACGTAGATGACATACTAGCTTGTTTTGTAGGTAGTGGACAACAATTGGATATGTTTTTCAATCATATTAATAATTTACACCCAAAAATTAAATTCACGTCAGAAGTTGAAGGAAATAAAATTAATTTTCTTGATTTAAAAATTCAAAGAGGTAATAACATACTTGACTTCTCAATTTACAGAAAACCAACACATACTGATGTGACTATACCATATGATTCTAATCATCCCATCTCACATAAACTAGCAGCATACAATTCGATGATACATAAAGCATTTTCAGTTCCTATGAGCAAATTCAATTTTTGATAGAGAGATTAAAACAATTAAACAAATAGCCACATCCAATGGTTATCCATTACATTGAATAAATAACTCAATAAAAAGAGAAAAAGATGGCATTACAACTAATATTTCCTAAACAACCCAAGGAAGTAAAAAATTACAAACCTATCACTTATGCTGGTAATATTTCTAATAATTTTTCAAAGATAGTATTTTCAGCAACAATTTCTTTCAAAACTGAAAACAATGTAGGTAGAACTAAATGTAAAAACAAAAATACTACCATTAAGAAAGTCTGGGATATACAAACTTAAATGTCTGGATTGTAATGCTGTGTATCTTGGTCAGACCAGTCGTAATTTTGAAGTTAGGTACAGTGAGTACTTACGAGCATACAGATTAAAACAACCAGATAAATCACATTACGCAAAACATCTACTTGACACCAATCATTCAGTAACACCTGACACAGGACCAGAAATACTACATATTTGTGATAGGAAACAAAAACTGGATTTCTTTGAAGAGTTGGAAATTAGAAGACACCTAAGAAACCCACAATATGAAGTCCTCAATGAACAGATAAATCTAGGGAATTATCCATTATTAAACTGTCTTCTTAAGTAATAATTGTAAAGATCAGCAGATATAGTTTTCCTGGTTTCCTATATCATTGCACAATGATACTGATCTTAAATGGGACAAAGATATCCAGGATATCCCCATAGATCTAATATTATCAAAGCTTCTAATTGTAAAATCTTTTTTTCTACTCATACTAAGTCAATCACTAGATGGGGCACTATTTGGACTAGCCAAATATACAGGGTGTCCGCATAAGAACCGACACAGAGCAGTGGCGTATAGGGGAGCCCAAAATATGATGATTGGGGGCAATTTACCTCCATACCAAGTTGCAGTTATAGGGCCTCAAAGTGCGGCCCAAAATTTCGAAAAAAATTAATTTCTTTGCAACCCTTTAATTTGAAAATACTAAATTTGGTACACTGTATGAGTCTGTTAAGAGCATTAAGTAATGGTAACTAGAAGGCGATCAAACCATTCTGGGGAGTTAATTAGGAGTGACCTAACTTTAAAATTTCACAGAATTTTTTTATCTGTTATTCGAATTGGAAATTTTTTATTTTCATACAATGGAAAACTTGATTCTTAAACTTTTTTTACTCTTGTAATTTTACACAAAACTTTGTCGTTTTCAAGGAAAAATCGAAAAAGACATGTTTTCAACAATGTTATTTAAAAAGTTGGCTATGAATTTATACATCAAATTTGACAATTTGGAATTCAGTTCTTGAAGTGAGTAAATTGTTATATTTTTTTCAAATGAGTGGAAAATTCTCATTTAGTGAACAAGTGGATATGTTATTGGTGTTAGGTTTTTGTGGTGGAAACTGTAGAAGAAGTATGGAAAATATCAGAGGAGGTTTCCTAATCGCGTAGTTCCTCACAGATAAACATTTTCTAATGTTGAAAGACGGGATCGAGAAACATGAAAGTTTTATAGTGTTAATTGAGAACGGACTGTTCAAATGAGTGTGCGAGATGAAGAACTGATTTTGGCGTTAAAGGAGTGTTCATTCTTCTCCAGTTGATTCCCTAGAAGAGTTGTGGAATCGCATTGCAGACAAATGCACTATAATAAAAAGTAATCATCAGCTACTGGCCATAGTCGACTTCAATTTTCGGCGAAGAATAATTTTGTGTCTAAGAGAAAATGGTGATCATTTTCAGCAATTTCTCTAAACTAAAATGTTCATGTTCTTTCTACAATATTATTAATTCGTTTTCCCAATAAACTGTTCTTGAAAGGAGCAAATGGGAAGATGTTTATTTATAGGCTCCCACTATCGAATAATTTACAATTTCCGGATATGGATAGTGTCATTTTACTTATTCAAAATATTTTAGTTTGAAGCCAAACTAATAAAACCCACTTACCCCACAAAAAGTTGTAGGAATTAGACCTAGATACTCTAGATCATAAAAATATAGAACCGGCGCTAACTGTACTTACTCCATGCGTTGTACACAACAAGCAACCTATAAAAGTAGATGTTTTGTGATATAAAATCATAATTCTAGAATAAACATACTGTCACCAGGTTAAAAGCTAAAAGTTATACATTAGTGCAAGTTTGCGGTGTTTTCTATGAAGCTGTAAAGCAGAACACGAAAAATTCTGCTTTTAGCGGAAAAATAGGAACAGAAATATCGAATACAAGAGCACCGATTAACTATCGTTTCCAGAACAAAAGTGCTTCAAACAGATGCGAGCAGGTAAGTGAATATTCCGTTCATTGTATTTCCTATGTCTTCTGAAATTGCTTTTTTTACTTAAACGTCTTAAAATAGTTCACAAATATACAAAAAATTGCAGAGAATCTGCGTTGGAGAATGGTTTCATATGAGACTAAGGCCCCTTAGGACCGACATAATTGGCTTTTTCAATTTCTTTTACTCACCAAATACCTGTAGATATCCTTAGAGCCGTCGAGATCCAAAGCGGTGCCTCGATACTTACCTATTATCTTATAATAAGTTCTTCTTTCCTCTCTTTTTGACAGAGGAGTCTTGATCCAGATTTGGATTATTTGATTACTCGTTTCACAGTATCTCGCCATTTTCCTTGATTGTAAACGCTGAGTGCTGCTTGGTTTATTGTCAAGTCAGAGGATGCCTTCATTTGATCAGTTCATCGTGTAGCAGACCTCCCTCTGAACCTAGTACCTTCTACCCAACACTGGACTATTAGTCGCTCCAGGTTCTCCTCATCTCTTCTCTGAATAAGCCCGAAGTATCCTAAGAGAAGAGCTTGCAATTTTGGAGTTCTTTAGCTTCTTGAATGATGGATGCATCAGTTCTTCTTGCTGTTCAAGGGATTCGTAGAATACTTTTGCAGCACCATAGTTCAAACGCGTCAATCCTCCTGCGGTCGACAGCCTTCATCGACGATATTTCTGCCCCATATAGAAGTACCGGTAATATCAAAGTCATGTCTTGCCATGTTTTATTCAGACCTATCGTTGTCAGTCTACCGATTTCGCATCTACGAATAATTTCCTGAGAACAGCCATCCTCATTTGAGATCAGTGCTTCCGGATATATGTATTGGTTTACGACTTGACATTGACCCAGCTGTAGGATGTCTGGCATATTATTTTGTGCCCTGTAGATAATCATAACTTTGGTTTTTGAGCAGTTGATAAACATGCCAAGATTATTACTTTCCATTTCCAGTTTATAAAAGATTTCCAGAAATTCTTCTTGGGTATTTGCCAGTAGGACAATATCGTCATCATAACGAAAATTAGACATTTTTATACCACCAACTGCAATACATTCTTGACGGACTCCTTTTGCTATTTTTCAGATATTAGATAATTGATTGTTGACTCTTACAGCTGCCTGACTTAGGGTGTCTATCCACTCTTAAATGCAAAGCTCCCTGACTTTTCCAGGATTCTCAGGGCTATTTAAAATAATCCCCTTATATTTTATTGAATAATTTATGAGTTTGTTTTTTAACGTGGGTAAAAAATGTGGAAAAAAATGTATGTTAAGTATACTAGATACCAGATGTATCTGAAACTAAAATTGTTTTGAAAACAATTAGAAGTAAAGACAACTTAAAAAACATGTTAATAACACTTCCCTGATCAGTTTAGACAAACATTTTGTCTATTTTCAAGATAAAAAAATGTTTAAATGTTCAAACATTGACATAAACTTCAAAAAATAACTTTATTTATTACATACTGATGATTAAGAAATTTTTTAAAATGAAGAAATATTTCAAAATAAGTAAACAGAAAATCAATATCATTATTTATGTAAAGCTGCAAACTGCAAGCTTAAAGTCAGGCAAGGAAGTCTCAAAACATATTTTACTTCTAGGGTATTATACATATAATAATGTAATTTATTGTATTAAATTGCAGGTAGAAATAACAATACTTTTTGAGACAAAATTCAATTCTATAAAAAATTATCACAAGAATGGAAATGAAACATATACCTATTATTATTGACCCTTTACGTTTCTTTGAAAAATACAGAATAAAAAAATAAACATTCTATAAAAAACAACATGTAAATAAAAATAATAATCACAGTGTCACTATCAATGGTTACCTGTTTTTACGGCAGTATCTTTTCGCTTAGTATTGTTACTTCAACTCTAGCATTTTTAGGATTTCAATATTTTTAGTAAGCTCCTTGATTTCTAAATGTCCTATATTTTTCGATGTTTTGATTGTTCGTTTGCTTTTTCTTCTGATCTTCCTTTAAGAAGCTCTTTCAAATGAGAGGGTGCATTCTGCACACTGGTAATGCACTTTTTATCAATTTATATGCTCTCCTACAGCATTAATCGCATCAAAAACAACACTTTTGGCAATTAAATATTCTTCCTGCATGTCTTTAATTAATATTATTTCTACAATCACGTTTATTAATGAGAGAAAATTATATTTTATTTGAACTTTAAACAGTGAGAATTTGAAAAATTAATATTGAATATAGAAAAATCAAGTAAATGTTGGTATAGGTAATAGCGAAATTGGATCAATTTTGAATTGTTATGCGTGGTGTGTCTTTTTTGATAATGAAGTTTTCATTAATTGCAATATTTATGTCTATCAACAAAATTCACTATAAAGATAATGTTTGACATTGACATTTCCGTGGGCGAAGTGACATTTCCGTGCGGGTAAGTGCCATAATGTGTACTTTTCTCACACTTCAAATTATTACTTTTACAACGGATATCAAAGAAAGTACGTATACAAGTTTTTGTAATTTGTGTATAAAAGCGTATTTTGTATGGTGGTTGTGGAAAAAATCTATTCCAGCCTCAAACTTCTTATTGATTTTAATAAGTTGGTTGGGGTTTCATCAGTTATGTCTAAATTTGAATTAAATATTGCTTTTAAATGCAGTAGTTCTTCATGCAGTTCTGAAGCTAGTTTCCTTTATACATTTCAATCAGATCTGCGGCCGTTTTTTTATAAATTCTTTGTCCGTATGATCTTGAAATTGCCACAGTATACTACATTTGTATGCATTTCTTGCGTTGACAGAAAACTATTAAATATATTTTTCACGCCGTTTTTCAGGTGGTAAGTTTTAGAAAGCATCGGAGTGTTTCATCAGGAAATACTTCAGATTTTCTGGTTCTTTCCTAGTCTAGTTTTAAATTGGTAACAAAAAAACTTTAGGGCTACTAATTTTCAATCCTCTACAAGTTTCCCAATTCATTTTTAGCGTTTGAAGGTCCCTACTTAAATTGGATAAATTTCTTATTTCTAAGTTCACATTTCTGTCTGCTCTCAATAATTAATTAAACTCAGAACTACCCTTTCGGGGTTAATAGTAATAGCAGCCATAACCTCTAAGACCAACACTTCACAATTCTTCTCCATACGATCCTGTCCTTCCAGACATATTTTGCTTCACTCACAACCATGCCTTCCGTCATACACTCACACAGCTTGTTCGACTTTTCGTGCTTCGAATATCATTCTTTTTAAGTGCTTCATCTATCACAGTCTGCAATGATTTCCACGGTCTTCCATTATTTTGTCTGTCATTATTTCTATTTTCATAAAACTGTTTTAGACATGCCCGTGTTTCGCTGCCATAACTAAAATTGTAGAAGTGGTTGAATAACGTAGAAAGAGATAGTGAAATAGCGACAAAAACAAAAGAATATATTTATACAGTATCCTAAAATGCAACAAATTCACTCTCCCAGCATCTATTTTTGTTAAAAAAATAAGCTTTTTAGCTGTTTAATAATTTAAATATATCTTGTACTTGGTATCTACTTAGTACCGGCACCGACCGTACCCCTTCACTGAGTCCTGGTCTTGGGCATTATCTAATGCAGATCGTTACCATTTATATGGCTTATTTGTTTTCAGCACATTTATTTGTTGTTCTTAATCTATGTATCTATCGATTTCTCTATGTAAATTGCATAAAATGGATTAATTTGTTTGTAATGTGATGTTGAGAACTAGAAACTTGACGTCTATGAATGTATGATATTGGGTATTTTGAATTCATTAGAATCCAAACAAGATCAAGAAGTTTCTCATGAAAAAATTGAAGAAACGAGAAAATTAGTATCAATTTCAATGAAGGTGGTGGCACTTAATCCATCAGAAATATCTATTCCATCTTTATCTGAAGTACCTTTTTTTCGAATATGTGTTTATATGTTGTGGATAAAAGTGATTCAGAACAGAGAAATTGAAGCTGTTTACGTAACTTTCCTCAATTCGTACGCCTCTAATATTTTCAAATAAACTCGCTTCAACTATTCCTGTTTCCAAAATGACACTTTTTGCACGTATTTTCAAGTCATTTCAACCTCAATGGAAGGGCAGGTTTCCTCATTAGGAGTTTAAAATCTCAAATAGTAGTAACAGTTTTCAAATTGATACAGGTATCGTTACAAATTAATTGGTCATGTTATAGTCAAGATCAATCAAATCGATGAAATTTGAAAAATATTTTCTAACTAAAATCTCGGTAGGAATAATACTTTTCCCTTTTCACTACAATCTCAAATTCTTCAACTGCAGACGACACAGAAAAAGCATTCAGATGAATGAATTCGAATTTCTACAGTTAAACTATGTAAATGGTGTGTACCTTTGTCTTAACGAGTGTTTTACATTTTTACATTCTACATTTGTTGATTATTCTTCCAGAAATCAGATTCCGATTAAGAGCGAGTTCTTGAAGAAAACGGGACGAGAATAATAACAACTTTAACAAATGTACCACTTGTTCCATCTGAATTACCTGATACAGAAAAAGGCAAAGAATTAATCAAACTCAAACCGGAGGGACAAAGAGCTAAAGAAACTAATCAAATATCAGAAGAATTTGATATTGATTTTTCCACTGCAAACATAAGGGTTAGCAGGACTTACGATCTTTACCATTTCTCTTCTGACAGTGACGATCAGGTAAATAAATGATTTATTCAATGAACAAATATCAATTATCTCATGCCTGATGTCCACAATTTGAGGTAAAATATTTTTCAAAAGCCTTGAGTGTTTCAAAATATTGAAGTTATATTATAAACGTCATTTTCTTGTTTATCAAAAGGAATATTGTGTTTAAAAAATATATTTTTTTAGGATAAAGAACCTATCATCTCAGTATCTTCAGCAGTCTTACAAGTTTCTGCCAAAGATTTTGAAACGAGTGGTACTGAGACCAACTTGCAATATATATTTTCAGAAACCAGTTATTCCGACACCGTCGGCCATGTAAGGAATAGTTCTATTAATTAAACAAAAAATATATATACAATGCCGAATACATTCTGTATTGCTTTTTTAGGACTTACAAGCTAAACAGAATTATCGTTCATAGGTTTTGGAAGAAAGCAACTTGAAAATGATACCGAAATTTCAGCAACTGACAGTGACACTGATGATAGTATTATAGACCCTTACTATTCACCTTCCGAGATTAAGGACGAGGTAAATAAGATCATTTGATAATTTCTCCCGCGTCCTCAATGATAAACCAGTCTTCTAAATAGTTTCTGTATGTTTCTTGTGGTATCTTTAATTTTTTGGGCCTAGAATAATAAGATACTTAAAAACCGATGACCGGGTCTGTTATTATTATTATTTTTTAATTCAATAATTTAATATAGACATGCTAAAGGAAAGTTTTGCATTTTTAAATATTGTGTGCTAACATAAAACTTCGAAAATCAATGTTTCAAAATAAACGAGGGTGAGGGTTTGCTCAAAGCTGGGTCACCATATTTGCCGCTGTCGCCAACTTTCATTTTAATGTTTGGTTCTAGGGGTGGGGCTTCACAAGCTAAACTAATGTGATTTGAATTTCATAGACAAAGAACATATCGTTTTCTCCGTTACTCTTATAATTTAAACGGGGAAAATAGAGCGCACGAAAATAAAGGTTAGTAGAGTTATTTTTCCTGCCGTTTTGTTCACTCCTATAAATGCCGCTTAATACGAAAATGTGTAGGTATTTTTTAAAAATTGAAATTTTATTTTTTCATGTCCTAGCATCATGCTGGTATTTGACTACCGCGCGTGCCTTCCGGGAAAGAGCAAGCCGGTAATAAAAATAGGGACTAAATATAAAAATAAATAAATTTTGTAGTGAGACTGACCAACTTTTTTTCATACCCACTTTTATTGATTTCTTTTCAAGTCATTCCAAGGGACAGCTACCTAACGCTCGATTCTCTTCGCAGGGGTTCTAACCTGCCGCTGTAGTCATTGTGTAAATTGCAGATTTGAATGACAGTGAAAGTGTTACACTTGGTTAAGGAATTATATGCATTCCGTCACCGTTACTCTATTTTTACCCAATAAAAAATATAAAACTTGATTAAAATTTTTGAAGCTTCCACTTTACTGTAAATTTTTGAGAGTAATGATGCGTTTTCACACGTGTACCTTTAGTTACATCGGTCTGAACTCCTTTGTTCCACATAACGCTGCATTCGTCGGAGTTAACGACTGCTTGCGTGTGTTATTATTATTATTCGCGGTTGACACGGGCTTCTTCAGTATAGATCCGGGACTCAACCAGAGTCCTTAGAAGCAGTTACTGGAGTGTCCCCCGTAGGATGTGTGCGAAAGTTACAACAATATCCTTACGTTTTTTCCAGAATTCAGAAGGGGAATCAACCGTTGACGTTCCCAAAACCTCTTGTAGCCAAGATATGAGGTGAGATTATTTGAATTTAAATATTCTTTGATCCAAGTCCTCAGGTCCACTCTATGAGTTATAATTTTTCCGGATTGCTTTTCGTCAATGATAGTTTTCAGTAATTTTAAACTAGATTTTTTTATTTTATCTGTTTATTTTTAACGACAGTGCAATTTTCAAATGTAATATAAATTCTGAAAAGACCACTTCTTATGACAGTGATTTTTCTGTTGGATCCATATATGGATTAACTTGAAGATAATATTCAGGAGGGTCATGCTTGTCGAGAAAATGATGTTGCTTATCATATAAAATTCTTAGATCAGATAACCAGGGTATTCATAAGAAAAATCTATAATATTTAGACTGAGGGTAATCTCACAAAAATTATGCTTGTGCTTGTCGTAACAAGAAGATTTCTTATCATTAAAATTCTTAAATAAGATAAACAGGGAATTCATATATGAACGGACGCCAACTCGGTAGAACTAAGCCACAATAAAATTTCGATAATTTTCATTACACGCCAACTCGGCAGACAGAGTACCTACTCAGAGATTATACAGCAGGGTAGAAGCGATACGTCAACCGGCTAGAATGTGAAAATTAAGAAAAAATTGTAGGTATGGCTTAAAATCTAATTTACCATTCAATGAAATTAATTGATCAAAAATAAAGCCCGAATACAAATTTTCAAATAAAACTTTTTTCATAGTAATTACTTGTCTTTCGATAACCCTAATTGTGTAATTAAAAAAAATTAACATTATACGAGTATGTAATGTGTGGAATAATGACTTTAGTGCATTCTAATGGAAAAAAATTAATTTCTTGTTCGAAGATTTATATTCAGGATTATGTTTGTTATCAGATTTGCATTGTATAATTACTAATGAAGGTGGGTCACTATTGAACATTTTTTTTTTCAATTAACGAACAAAGAGATCTGATCCAGGAGTTTCACTATGTGGCAATCTTAGTCTTACGACAAGCAGAAATCTTTATATATATTGACTCTAAACGTTAATAATAAGATGTATTTTGAAGATGAATAGTAATAAATAAGATTAAAACAACTTTTTTAAAGAAGCTTTTTTTTACAGGTGCCGATCGAACAGTCAATGACGGCTAATTATAAAGACAAAAGAGATTAATGTTTTTATTGTGAGAGATGTTTCACATTTTGCTAGGCATATGATTACTTGGCATTCAGCAGAGCATGAGGTCCAACGTATTCTATTATTTGGTGCGAAATCTAGAGAAAGGAGAGGAGCTTTGTCAGATTTGAGAAAAAACGGTAATTTTGTAGCTAACAGAATAAATAATAAACTCCGACCAGTTAAAAGAGTTCCTTTGACAAGCAAACCATCAAAGTCAGACTACCTGCCATGTTCGCACTGTATTGGTTATTATTCTAAATTATTTTTATACAAGCATACCAAGCGTTGTAATAAAAATCCTGAAGCGGGAAAGAAAGGAAAGAGACAAACTTCACAAAGTGATGGTCACACCACACTTTTATTGTGCTCCTTCATTAAACATGACAAATTATTGAAAGAAGTCCTCTCTCCCCGGATGCGTGCTGATGAAATCAGTGCGATTATTAAAAAAGATTTCCTCATTTGCAATTATGGCTATTCCTATCTGATGGGTCGACGAAGTAAAGGAAATTTAGACGTTGTTAGACAAAATATGAGACGACTAGCTAAATTATTGAAAATTGCCCGGGAAAAAAATAATATGATCAGGGAGTTAATAGATGTACTGCATCCAAGTTATTTTAAGCTTATCATAGAAGGGGTCAACGAAATAGCTGACTATAATCCTGACACTGATACATATGAGTCACCAACACTGGCCATAAACTTTGGAACACTGCTAAAAAAATGTTGCGACTTAGCTTATATCCATTTAGTTCAGATGGTGAACACGGATGTTCGGCAGAAAGATGTGCAGGTTTTAAAAACTCTTATCGAGTCACAGTGGGCTGATGAAATATCCGCTCAGGCGGCTCTTAATTTGAATTCAAAAAAACGTAATAAAGATGTATTGGTACCCCTTACTTCTGATTTAAAAAAGCTCAACGATTTCTTAAGAGGAATGGCAGAGGATACTTACCTCAGGTTGCAAGACAATAAAGATGATCAGTTATTATACAATACTTTAAAGGAAGTACTGTATTGTCAGATCATTATATTAAATAGGAGAAGACCTGCAGAGGTAGCACAATTGAAAGTCGATACATATAACATTAGTTTAGAAGTAAGGTCACAAAATGAATTTGAAAACTGTCTTACAGAAACAGAGAAAATTCTTCTAAATACGTACATTCGTATTGTAATAAGGGGCAAACGAGATCGAGAGGTGCCAGTACTGTTCTCTCTTGAAATGAAGTTACATTTTGAGTTCCTACTGAAGATACGGAAAATATTTGTAGAGAATAATGAATTTGTTTTTCATACAAAGGGTTCACATTTTGTTGATGGTACTAAGGTGCTACATAAATATGTACAAAAAAGTGGTGTAAAAAATGCACACTTTACTACCTCAACAAAGCTGAGAAAACACCTCGCTACTGTAACCCAGTTACTCCAATTTTCAGGCAAAGATTTGGAGCAGCTATCAAGTTTCATGGGGCATACTTTAAATACACATTATAATTTTTACAGATTACCAGACAGTGTTTATCAAACCGCAAACGTGTCAAAACTTCTTCTCCTGATGTCGCAAAGAGGAATAGAAAAGTATAAAGGAATGAGCCTTGATGAAATGAATATTGATTTGGAAGCCATCGGTGAAGAACAGGTTTCCGATAGTGCTGTGGCCCTTGGTCCTTCAACATCAAATATGAGTGGAAATGCTGAAGAGCAGCATTTGAGTGAATTGAATAAAAGCAATACGAAACTAAAAAGTAGACTCGGCAAACATGAGGCATCAGCTCAAAGAGAATCATGGACTTATAAAGAAAAAAATGTTATAGCATCATACCTTAAAGACCACATTATAAGGAAGCAGGTCCCTAGAAAGAATGAAATAGATAAGCTAATCGCGCTTCACCCCCATATGTTTAAAGAGAAACGTTGGACTTCAATTAAAGCTGTGGTATTCAACATGTATTCTGGAGAATTAAAATATTGAATATTTCAAATCTGATTTTTAATTCTATATAATAATTATTCATATTCTCGATTTCCTATTGTAAGATTCCCAAAGTATAGAAGATTCTATTTTCAATGAACTTCTTTTTGGACATTAACGCACACGTTTTCAAAAACCACCTGATTTATACACATCAATGTACCAGCTGGGCAAATAAAGACAACCATATATTAGGATAGGACTGTGATACAGCGTCAGGAAAAAATTATAACAAAACTGGCCTCGAAAAAAACCTGAAAATTATCTATGGAATTGTAGATCCACCGCTAGAGGGCGCAACTGAATAAAAAACGTTTGCAAAATTTACCTAATTAATGAGCATTATAGAAACAATCATGGTATTCTTCAAAAAATCCTGCGTACATTTGAGGTTTTATTCTATCTACTCAAATTAGCGGTGGGGGAGAGTGGGAAATTTATTAAGAAAAAACGCACATAACCCCGTTTCTATTTAACCAATCTTTGCAAACTTAGTACAAGATAGAGGGCGCTATCTTTTTTCTTAGAAATTTACTTATCTTCGGAGAATATTGGATATAAGTATTGGATTTTCTATTCCAAGATATTTAAATAAACGGGTAAATGGTGGGAATTTGTTGACAAAATTCAATTAGGCTTGGTTAGTCTCAACGGAAATAAAGAAATTTAGCCTTGCTAGAAATGCACTATCTGCAGTAATTAAAAATGTTGTAATACAAATGTTACCGTCCCTGCTGGAAGGCATTATCTAAAAGGAAATCTTTATTTATTTTTCGTTTGGCGTAAGTATCTACAATTAAAAATAATTTCATTAAATAGATCAATTTTATTATAAACGTAAAGAAAAATCTCTTATGAAGTTTTTTCAAGAATAACCAAACAATATTCGGTACATTTTAACACTTAGATTAGCCTACTTGATTTCGGCTGGTAATTCATTACCTATCGAATATGATTATTATTGTACAATTTCCATAAAAGACATTTTTGTTTACCTCTATAATAAAAAACATCTAATTGATGGAATTGTTCAGGCAGAATTCTCCCTTTAATTATTTCTAATTGAAGGTACGCCAAAAAAAAATTGATAAGGATTACCTTTTGGATAACGTCCTCCAGCGGTGACTGTAACATCAGCATAACAACATTTTTAATTACTGCAAATAGGCCAATGCAAGGCCCTTCTAACATCACTAAATTTGTTTACTTCTGTTGAGGCTAACCAGTCTAATTGAAATTTGACAACAAATTTCCACCATTTACACGTTTCTTAAAATATCTTGGAATAGAAAAAATATATCGGAATGCGGTTTTGGGCAATTTCTTACCATTTTCATCTACTTCTATATTCCATTGGTAAAACTTCATCTTTCCATTTAATGTTTTCCAAAGACGACTAGACTTCTAAAAAAAGATAGCGCCCTCTAACGTGCACCACAATTATTGAGTTGCGTTGGGTATATAACACTTACATTTATGGAATAGACCTCTCAATACTAAGTTTGCAAACATCAGTTACGTGGAACTGGAGTTATGGGCGTTGTTCCATAACAAAATTCCCACTTCTTATTCGACTATATAAACTAAAAATTGTAGCATCAAATATACGCAGGTTTTTTTAAGAATACGATGATTGTATTTGTTATGCTCAATAATTAGATAAATTTTGTAAAATTGGGATTTCTAAATGTATTTTATTCAATTCCGCCCTCTAGTGGTGGACAGACAATTCTATAAATAATTTCCAGGTTTGTCTCAAGAACACTTTTCTTACAAATTTTGTTTCCCGAAGCTGTACTACAGTCCGATCTTGGGATATCCAAAGATATCGGCCATATATGGCCGGCTGCCGTTCTTATTTGCCCACCCGGTACATAATTCGCAAGCAAGAGATTTCGACAAAAAAAATGAATGAATTTATCAATTGTTTTTTTTGGTAAATTATTGCACAGAATAAACTTCCATTTTTTATTCCTTATGAAAAAAATGCCTATTCGTTTCTTTCAGATTTATCATGTAATGTTTTCGAATGTAATGAAAATATTTTGATCATTTAATATACTTCTTACTAAAACTACCCCTAATACAGATTGAAAAAATTGTCAAAAAAATACTGACACTAACATTTTGTCACTTTACGAGAAAGTAATTTAGTGAAGTCGTACAAAAATATTAACAATAAATTCATATTGGTTCAACAGAGCGAGGGAACTACTGTTAAAAACGTTGCGGTGGTTTAGGATAATGCGCCCAACTAAGTATAAAAGTGTATACTGGTTCAGGGTAGTGCGAAAAACATATCTGGTTCAGGATTGTGCTATTAAAATGCATTATATACATATTTTTTTTTAATATGAATGTTGAAGTATATGCTGCGAAAACGGTACTAACACGTTACATATACACCGATATATGCCAGTTCCTACTCTCTATCTAGTATAGAAATGGGTGGTTCAGGATAGTACGAATCACCTATTGGTTCAGGCTGGATATAAAGATCTATATATATATATATATATATATATATATATATATATATATATATATATATATATATATACACTGTCCACCATAATGTTCGCTACATATGGGAAAAAATGTTATTCGTAGTATATAGGAAAATTTAATATATGCGATCGATCCTGCATGGTCGATAACTTAAAAATACATTTTGACATCAGTTACGTGGCCACTGTCATGGCGGCAGATTCGAAAAATTGGATGTGAAAATGCGAAAAGTGGGGTTAAATGACAAAATATCGAATAAAGTTATTTGGAAAAACTGATCAGAATGAGATTTTAGGGCCACGTATGAAATTTGGAGCGATAAAAACAAAAAATAAAAAAAATTCGTATTTTTCGCCATGATCCTCTTCTGAACTGATATTGCACCGATTTCATTGTTGAAGTAGTTTGGGTAACGCAGTGTTTAATGTGTAAGGGTGAAATAATTCAAAAGTATTGATTTAAGTCCTTCCTAGAGAATAAAATGAAAATATTCGTTGAGCGCATGAAACTTTTCTGTAGCAATGCCTTGTATATTGTCAGTTTGTGCGGTTTCAAATAATTTAATTGTGACATTCTAATTGAAAAGAGCCGTTGTTAATGTTTTTATGTAATATTTCATCAAAGTTTCAAAACATTGACTACTTACAGTAATAATAATTATTATTTAATAATAAGCGAAATATTTCCTTTTTGAAATAATATTGTCAAAAACTCAATGTGCTAATATTATTACAAGATAATTCACTATCTTTAAAATGTCTGCATATATTTCATAGCGATTCCTAGTTCCCTACATTTCACCATTCTAGAGCCCATTCATTCTAGCAATTTTGCCGCAATACAAAATTTTAAATTAACTAAGCCGGCTTTCAAATCATAAATTAATACTCATGTAACATCATTGTGAGATTTGATCCGCAATTTTCCGTTTTCGTTAAGTTTACTTACTTCTATTTACACATTCTGTAAAGATATTTTTACTGAAAATGCCTTTTATACTGTCACGTGAAGAAAAGATAGAGTTGGTTCTAATTTGCGGAGTAAATTCTAAATGCTCAAGAGAAGCTGCTAATATTTTTACCAAAGACATCCTGGCCAAAACGTCCATTTTACTGTAGCAAGATTATTAAAGACTTTTGAGGAAACTGATTCAGTTGTTACAGGTTAAAAGGAGTAGCTTACCTTAGCATGATGGGTCATGCAATATATAGTAAAATATTCAAGTGAAACAAATGAATTTATTATAATACTTCTTTCTTACCATTTCAGAGAATTTGGTTTACAAACTAATACTGGTACACTATCGAATTTAGTCTTCATCAATTTTACTTTTTATCACTGAATGTAGCTTCTACAAAGGGAAAAATATTATTAAGAATATTAACTTTCAAAAATTGTAAAACAAAACGGTTAATTCACATCACAAACCCAAGGTTAGATTCCTTCCTCTTCTCTTCTTGATTTTATTGTTAATCTCAACCTTTATAAACAAACATTTGTTTAAATGATCTTCCAAGGTTAAAATCGCTAAGTGGTCTGCCAAAAAAAGGGTTACTTTTTTGTTTTGTTTAAGGCCACATGTCAACTCAGGTAAGTTTGAAAATAAATGATATACCCTTCACTTTATACTTTTCCAACACTGTATGATATTCTAAAGTAGATGTTTGTCTTTTAGGCCTTTTTCTTTTTCTGATTTTGCTGTTTTCTTCCTATTTCTGGCTTCACTTTTGTTCTCATTATATTACGCCAGATATTTCTTGACCATTGGATCTACAGTCTACACATTAGGATCATACCGCTTTCCTGTTCCTCTGTATGCTTTCCAGTTAGTGACACTGTCTGAGTCAAAGAAGTAAACTTGGATTCCTGACGTGGGACTCGGTTGCTGACAATTTGGACAATAGTATAGAGTACTCTCCTTATTGGATCGCAACACATTCCATAAGATAAGTGGTAGATATAGGATCTCCATTTAACCAGTTATTATAATGACACTAGTTTTTTATCTTCTTTTAATTTAAAATATACTTCCCTACCTCTTCAAGGTATAATCGAGTAATCTACAAGGAAATAAGAAATAAATAACATAATAAAGTTCCGAACTTCATAATTAGATTTATATAGGTAATCCATAACAAATTAATAGAACTTACTTGTAAGCTGGCAGCACAAACTTGTGAACCTTAATCATATATACGGATATATCTTGAAAGGGGCTCTCGAACATTGGTAATCTATTATGATTATTTTTAAAGGCATTTAACTGTATCATCATCATTTGTTTTATAGCACATCGTAATAAAGAGATATATTTGAGAAAGAACCTGCACTGAAAGAGATATATTTGAGAAAGAACCTGCACTGTTTGCTTTCTGAAAGCACTCCGAACCCACAATTATATCCCTTTTCTAATCTCAGGACCGGGGAACGAGAGTATATATAATAATAAAAAGCTTGTCTCTTGCATATGGTCATAGATAGGTAACACAGTTGAAAACAAATTTAAAGTGCATCATGAAAAAACTATGGTTAATGAACAAAATAGTTTGGAAGTGCTTTTGGCCGTTGCAGAAAATTCTGAACTATCCATAGCGCAAGTTTATCAAAACATTAATATTTCTTCAACCTCAATTGGCCGTATTTTGAAAAGCAATCAGTTTCTCCCATACAAACCTAAATTTATCCAAGTTCTGCAGGATAGAGATTATGACGCCTGGTTTGATTTTTGCGCTTGGTATCATCGAATGATAGAAGATAATCCAAATTTCGCAGAAACTACAACAGTAAGCTCACAAAACTGTCGTTGATGGGCAGACACAAACCCCCGTTTTTCTATAGGAAATTAAGACCAATACAGATTCAAGGTTAATGTATGCTGCGGAATTTGGAATTATTAGTCCATCTTTCTTTAGAGAAAACCTTCATGCCAGACTTATTTAACTTTGTTGTAAAACGAATTAACCCAATTTTTGGATGGTATCCCACTGGCAAAGCGAGCCAATATGTATTTTCAACAGTACGGTGCATAAATTCATTCAACTCGAGAAGTAAGAGGATGGTTAGATAACGAATTTGGTGAGCATTGGATAAGTCGCTATTCAGTAAATCATTGGCCCGCTAGGACCCCGGACCTAAGCCCCCTGGACTTTTTCTTGAGGAGGTATTTAAAAAACAAGGTTTATCGAGAAAGACCCTTCAGAGACGTCGCACATTTAGAACAATGCATAAAGGATTGTGTATATGCTATTAACCAAAGTACGCTCCAAAATGTTCAAAGAGAAATTAATTTCAGGACGGTGAAATGTATGGAACGAGATGAAGGGCATGTAGAATTTTGAATTTTTGTTTTGAAATAATAAGTTGTTTATTAGTATTAAGTTAGTGGGTAATCTGTTAAATATTGTTTCAAAAAATGGTAATAAGTTGGTCAACTAATTCAATTTATTTTTATTATTATGAGTAGGTAATGAGTTTTAATAATTTAATGAAATATTTCTTCAAAATATCAAAAGCGGTTCTTTTCAATTGTGGTATCAGTACTAAATTATTTTAAACTTCACAAATTGACAAGATACAGGGTATTGCTACAGAAAAGTTACAATTGCTCAACTAATACTTCTATTTAATACTCTACGAACGATTTCAATAAATAATTTTGAATAGTTTTACGTTTATACATTACATATTGTGTTACTTGAAGTCTTTCAAGAATGAAATTCGAGCAATATCATTTTAGAAGACCGTATTAGGGAAAAATACGAAATTTCTTATTTTTTGTTGCTTTTGCTTCAAATTTCGTACTTAATCCCAATATATCATTCTAATCATTTTTTCCAAATAACTTTTTTTCGATATTTTGACATCTAACCCAATTTTCGCATTTTCCTATCGACTTTTTCTAATTTGCGGCCATGACAGTATTCACGTGACTGATGTCAAAATGTTATTTTAGGTTATCGACCATGCAGCATATGTAGCGAACATTATGGTAGACACTGTATATATATTTATTTTGACGGATCGAAACCAAACTCTCTACAAAAATCGGTTGGGGCAAAAACTTGGACGAGTTCGTTAATGAGCCAAATCGGTCCAGTAGCAACAAAATGGCGGCCTTAACACGTTCTACAACTTTTGTACTTAACATTTTTCTCTAAAACTCACATTAAAACATTTATTTAAGAAAATTCACAAATTTACCAGATTTATTTTTATTTTTTGTTTTTGATTTGATGTCAAAATCTTACTTCTTGTACATCCAAAACGTTCTATAACTTTTGTATCTAATTTTTTTTTTATTTGATGTAAAAATGCTACTTGAAATATTTTCTTTTTAATTTAATCCTAAGATGTTCCATGTAGAGCTTAAAACTTTATTTAAAAATTATACTACTTTTTAAATTTTTTGTGATGAGGAATTTTCTTACACTTACATAAAAAATAGCAATAATCTTAAAGACACAAAATAATAAATTAATTTAAGGGTTATAATAAAATAACATTGTGATTTTTCTTTTACTTGAAATTACCTAAATTAAAGTTAAATTGAATGGCAGCAATGGATCACCAATGTTTCTATCCTCAAGAGATGAGGAACGGCTAAAAGTAGAACATCACACCAATGTTGCCATTTTGAACATTCATAAAAACATAACTTTACAAATGGGCTTTTGATGCAAAAATGTTACAGAAATATGCCTGTCCAATTGGTCCTGTACCATTGGGATTTTATTATTGATGTCATTGCAAAGCACAGACCAGGCGCGTATGCAGCCCTCTGCCCTTTTAGTTTTCCCAAAAAATTAGTATAAATAGTGCGCTCATTTTTAATAGTACCTAATCTTTAATAAGACTAACGTTACATAATACAGAAATTATTACTTCTAAGAACTAAACATATGATAAAGTTCCTTAAAAGTAAAAAACATCTTAATTTGGCTCAAATAATCAACCAAGAGACAAAATTAGAAATATGTAGTAAACATACACTATAAATAGAATGAAATAGATTTACAAAACAAAATCACGCTTTCGGTTTTTATTATAAATAAAACGATTAATAATGCTGTCAATATTTAAATCTCTGTGTATATGTAATAGGGCTAAACCTACTAATCTTTCTTGCGACATTGTTGAACGATGCCATGTCTTTAAATGCCGTAAAGACGAAAAACTTCGTTCGGCTGACGCAACACTAGCAGGTAACGTCATGGCTAGGTGCAATATTACTTTTCCGCCCAACCCTATCGAATATGCGAGAAAAGTATTGCTTTACCCCAAAAAAAGTTGGATTTTTTTAAGTTAAATTTTCGTTTTTCAGGAGAAAAAATCCTGTTTGTACGTCGTCGTTGTCGCCACTTTACGTAACATGTCTATTAGCACAATACAGCCTCCGGAGTGCAACAAGTCACCAATTTTATGATTGAATATTGTTCAGGACATCTAACAGATGAACCTTATCGATTTTCAGGTCACCAGAGCCGGTACAACGGGTTCTATTGTACTTGAGGTATCACATTTTTAACTTTTTTGAAGAAATTTCGAATGTAGACATGTTACAATTTTATGATTGGATATTGTTTAGGGCGTCTCACAGATGAACTCTATTGATTTTTCGCTTATTAGATCCTGTACAACGGGTGATATGGTAATTGAAGTACCACAATTTTGTCTTTTTTGGAGCAATTTCGGTTTTTTAGCACGATAGAACATCAGGAGTGCAACAAGTCACCAATTTTATGAATGAATGTTGTTCAGTACCTCTCACAGATGAACCCTATTGATTTTCTGCCCACTAGAGCCAGTACAACGGATGCTACGGTACTTCAAGTACCACATTTTTGGTAATTTTTAGAGAAATTTCATGAAATTGACTGTCTCGACCCTTACTTCGTGGAATATGCTCATATTAGTGTTTTTAAATGAAACTCAAGGTCTCTAGTGAATTCCACAATATAATACAAGTTATTGAAAATTCTAAAAAATTGACAATTGTTTCGATATATTGATTTATCGAAACAATTGTCAATTTTTTAGAATTTTCAATAACTTGTATTATATTGTGGAATTCACTAGAGACCTTGAGTTTCATTTAAAAACACTAATAGAGAAATTTCAGGCTGTTAGCAGGATAGAGCCTCCGAAGTGTATACAAGTGACCAATTCAGGTTGTTTCACAGATGATCCCAATTGATTTTCAGCTCACCAGAGCCAGTACAACAGGTGATATGGTACTTGAAGGACCACATTCTTCTGTTTTTTGGAGAAATATCGGTTTGTTAGCATGATACAGCCTCCAGAGTGTATACAAGTGACCAATTCTATGATTGGATATTGTTAAGGGTGTTTCACATATGAACCCTATTGATTTTCAGCTCATCAGAACCAGTACAACGGGTCCTATAAATCCAGAAATAATACATTTTTGGAAAAATGTCGCTTTGTTAGCACGATACAGTCTCCGAAGTGTATACAAGTGACCAATTTTATGGTAGAATATTGATCAGAGCCTCCCACAGATGCGTTTTAATCTTTTAAACTGTCTATTCTTTTATGGAAGGAAACATTTATATTCTAGATTTTGCTTATATAAGTCGACAGACCAACAACGGCTTTTTTAGCATCAGTTCTGGCCTTTTTCCCAAGTACGGAAGGAATAAATAATATACGACAGTCAAATATCACTAAATTTTTATGGGAGAACCGGAACGATGAGTCTTCGATAATGTATTCTAAAAAAGGTATATACTGCCATGGATATTTTAAAAACAATCCCATATATACTGCCATGGATATTTTAAAAACAATTCCATTGGGAGATAGCTGCTCTATGAAAATATTCTATTGTGAGACGGTTGTTCCATAGATACTAGGGGAGAAAAAAAGGATGATAATAAATAAAATTAGATTGATGACAGTCAAGAAACAATGTTAGCACATTTTTTTGAAAATGCATCGCATATTTTTTCTTGTAAATGCTTAAATTTTCGAAAAAACTTGTAGAGGAATGGAATAAGGCAATAATCACACTAATTAAAAAAATGGGACAACAAACAACGCAAAAACTACTGAGCAATACCATTATTGAACTTCGCATATAAAATACTGGATAATCTTAGCAACACGAGATTGAAAGTAGAAGCAGAAAACGTGTCAGGAGATTATCAAAACGGGTTCAGACCTAGTAGAACTATTAATGCATTATATACACTAGAACAAATATTTGAAAAAGCATGGGAACACAACAGGGAAGTTTATACAATTTTCATTAATTTTAAAAGTGCCTTTGACACTATAGACATAAAGAATTGATGAAACGGTTAGAAAGACTGAATATTAATAAAAAAACTAATAGAGTTGCTAGTAGTATGTACTAGGAGAGTTCTGGGCCACTACTTCAAAAATCTCCGCTTGGTGGCGCTGAGAGTGGCGGCGCGCGCGTTTTTAATTTTAGGCCGCCATTTTTAGTCCTGTTTTAAAAATCTGAAAAAAAACTTCAGTGAGATTCGATCGCACAACCTTCGCGTCTATAGCAAGACGTTCAACACATGCCGCCATAAGCTCTCATGCATATTATTAGCGAAGGAAGGTATTGCTGCAATGTGAGCGCACGCTTCTTGCTGTAAAATGTGACGTAGTCGAGAAAGATCCGTTAGGATGATAAGGCGGCGCGCTACCGGGTTCTTGCTGTAAAATGTGACGTAGTCGAGAAAGATCCGTTAGGATGATAAGGCGGCGCGCTACCGGGGGGCTTAAAGTAACTTATGTTGAAATATTACTAAGAATTTCGTACCGGGTGGCTTGAAAGTAACATATAATATTTTATGCGTGACACGCAGTAATTGAATCTTTGGGGGGTTTTTTAAAAAATATATATGTTGTTAATAATGTGTTGGGAGATTAGTTTCTTGAGGATAACAGAAGGGTGAAGATCATGTTAATAATTATATTAGCTGCAGCGCTATGTCCAGCACTTTGTGTTGTCGACCAGCAGTATGCTATGGATTATTTACAACGCTTCGGATACGCAAATGAAAATGATTTGACTAAACTTGAGGATTATTTGTTGAGTTTTCAAGAAAAATATAATATTCCTGCAACGGGAGAATTAGATAAAGATACAATACAACTTATGGATAGGCCAAGATGTTCTGTAAGTGAAACAGCTTCCGACGATGATCATTCTTTTAGAGTTAGATCAAAATGGATCAAATTTGATTTGAAATGGTTCTTCCCTCAGGCAAATCAAGCATATCTTGATGTAATCGAAAAGGCTTTTGAAGTGTGGAGTAACAGTTCAAAGTTCAAATTTGAATTAATACACAAAACAAGACCTTATGCTCCCGATATATCTATCACTGTTGTACATGGAAAACACTATTTTCGTGCAGATTGCCAAGGTAGAGATGAATGCCCCAGCGCATTTGATGGTCCTGGAAAGGTGTTGGCACATGGTTATTTCCCAAATGGCAACAGCTGTATAGAACTTCATATTGATGCTGATGAAAAGTGGGATTTAAGTTTAGATGGATCAAGTTCAGATGATAGGACTAGTCTACTCATGGTAATAATTCATGAAATTGGACATATCTTAGGTATATCCCATAGTGATAATAAACAAGCAATAATGTATCCATGGTATCAACGAAACGCGACCCCAAAATTGGATGAAGATGATAAAATGGCTCTTGAAGCTCTTTATGGACCCACCAATAAATATGCAAATAATCCTTTCAAACCTACGCCACCGACTACAGGTCATCATAGACCTCATCCACCAAATAAAAATTTATGCGACATAACGCCGGAGTATATGTTTACTGCGATGGCTGGTACATTTGAAAATTATCACTTATATATTATTTATAAAGATTTTCTATGGAAAATGGATTTGAATTCGAAACTTATTCCCTCAGAACCAGAAATGCTCGATGATTATCTACCCGAAGAAGTGGGCTCCATAATTCAGATTTTTCAAAGTTCTACCGGTAATTTAATAGCAGTCAATAAAGATGTTCGTAAATACTATATAGCAGATTTCCCAGGTTTGCGAATACTTGAGCAAGGTAATTTACTTATACCAAAAAATTCTCAAATAAACACAATGTTTCAAAGCAACCACGGAAAAATTTATGTATTTTATAATAACAATAATTATATTGAATATGATAAGAACTTAAAAAATGTCTTAAATAGAGGACAAATTAAAGATATTTTCCCTGGACTACCCGCAGATGTTACAGGAGCATTCCAGTACATTGACGGACACATGTACTTTTTCAAAAACACCACATACCACAAATATAATGAGTTTACCAAAAAACTTGTTGCAGCCGGACCCTTCAATTGGAACCTATTTGATATCCCATGTCCTAATGGAGACCTTTTAAATCATCTCAAGACTTTATTAACAAAAATAATTTCTTTTTATCAATAATATTTTTAAAATAAACTTTTGCAAATAATTAAATTGTTTTTCTGAAATTCTGTAATCACAACAGGAAATGATAAATATGAAAATAAAAAATCAACTCACCACAGAAATTTTGTAAAATTGATATGACTCAACCCACAATTAGAAAAAATCAACATAACAACAGGAAATGCGATATATCAAACGCATACAAAAATAATAGTTTATCACAATTTCACGAAAGTGATATGGAATCCTTGAAAAAAGGTATAAATACATTTTTTGGTATTACGACATCGATAGTTCCATATTGACAATGTTTTCATACAATTTATTAAATATTTCGCTACCGACGATAGGATTCGAACCATCGATCACACATTCTCATGCGTTAATAGTCTTTTAGCATGCTAGCAAGACCACCAAGTTATTATCATATCAGAGTATATTGTGAAAGCGAATTTAGAATTTATCGAAATATTACATTTATTTTTAATTCAGATTGTATCACAACAACAACAAATATTCAACTGTTAGACGTTATCTGCATCGTTTTTAGATTATTATCGTATACGGGATGTACAAAGACGCCATAAGGGCACAAGCATCTCTGATTAGTCAGTTTGGAGTCAAATAAACACCATTATGATGAAGTCAATGACCAGAGGGTTTACAAGAATCATACCTGAAGACAGTGACCAGAGGGTGTCGTTGATCAATGGTAAAGAAGAAGAGATAAGCGATAAGTTTTACAATAATATACCGATATACGATGTGTTGTCATAAATATGTTACTACGATGATCAGTATACAAGATGTCTACGATACCAAAAGGACACAAACATCTCTGATTAGTCAGTTTGGAGTCGAATAAACACCATTGTAATGAAGTCAATGACCAGAGGGTTTACAAGAATCATACCTGAAGACAATGACCAGAGGGTGCCGTTGATCAATGGGAAAGAAGAAGAGATAAGCGATAAGTTTTTCAATAATATACCGATATACGAGGTGTTGTCATAAATATGTTACTACGATGATCAGTATACAAGATGTCTACGATACCAAAAGGGCACAAGCACCTCTGATTAGTCAGTTTGGGGTCAAATAAACACCATTATGATGAAGTCAATGACCACAGAGGGTTTACAAGAATCATACCTGAAGACAATGACCACAGAGGGTGTCGTTAATTGATGGGAAAGAAGAAGAGATAAGCGATAAGTTTTACAATAATATACCGATATACAGGGTGTTGTCATAAATATGTTACTATGATGATCGGTATACAAGACGTCAACAATGCCATAAGGGCACAAGCATCTCTGATTGGTCAGATTGGAGACAAATAAACATCATTGTGATGAAGACAATGACCACAGAGGGTTTACAAGAATCATACCTGAAGACAATGACCAGAGGGTGTCGTTGATTGATGGGAAAGAAGAAGAGATGAAGAGATAAGCGATAAGTTTTGCAAATATACAAGGAGTATCAAAAGAGTCATCTGAAGAAGTGATCGACAATGACCAGAGGGTGCCGTTAACCATCGCCGTATGTGTCGTATGACAAATGTGTCTTATGTCGAATGGACCTTCCGTCGTATGCCCCATCTGTTCTGTGATATCATGTAAATGGTGTGACGTAAGCAACGTTACCATTAGGACGCTAGCATATCTCTGATTGGTCAGATTGAAGTCGAATAAACGACCCCATGATTGTTAGACTATTATCGTATACATGATGTACAAAGACGCCATAAGGGCACTAGCATCTCTCTGATTGGTCGGATCGAAGTTGAATAAACACCATTGTGAAGAAGAGATAAACCACTACGTTCGATATACGGGGTGTTTGTCATAAAATTCGTTATTTCTTTCCCGTTATCAATTATTGTGGTTTTTTTTTTATACGAGACGTCTGACGTTTGACACGTGACGTATGACAAGTAACGTGTGACACGTGACGTATGACGTCTAACACGCGACGTTAAACACGTGACGGTTGACGTTACAAACGACGTTTGACACGTTACACGCGACGTTAGACGTGCCGTTAGACACGTGACGTATGACGTTTAACATGACACACGACGTTTGACATTACGGGAAAAATCTAAAGCTACGTTTCGATGATCATCATCACATCTAAACACGAGACGTTTGATACGTGACGTACGACGTTCAACACGTGACGTTGAACACGTGACGTTTGACGTATGACGTTTGACACGTTACACGCGACGTTACGTGACGTATGACGTTCAACACGCGACGTTAAACACGTGACGTTTGACGTGTGACGTTTGACACGTTACACGCGACGTTAGACGTGGCGTTAGACACGTGACATTTGACGTTAAACGTGACGAGGTCTCTATAATATTAGTATTTGTTAAACTCTCATGTAATATACTGGTTGAGAATATACAGGATGTCTTAATAAAAATGCGAATCATTCCATAAACAATTTATTATTTAGACATTACAATGGTAATACAGTATTCAAAAACCAATGCCGGAGACGCTCTACATTTCTTTGGGCACAAGAGTATAGACCAGTAGCGTGACAAGGATTTGGATCTCGTTCAAAGTTTCCTGTAGCACATGGTGTTCCATCAAACTTGCAAACATCAATAATGTGGGGAAACACACCAAAAATGTGACATTTCTTTAGTAGAAATTCTGCTTTCTGATGTCCGCGTACGTATATAAAATCGGCAGCATACAATAGCTTAGTTGCCAATATATCATTTAATTTGGAGTACTCAATGTCACCTGAAGAGTATCGAATACCATGCACATTCTTCTCCAAGTATGACACCGTCTTCTTATCCTGGTCGCTTAACGTAGAAATTGATTGGCATGGTAGGAATATGTAGTGACTTTGCTTAAAACCAACTTCAATGGTGAGTTCTTTGACAACAAAGAATCCATCTATAACGAAACCTTGAATGTCTACGAGTGCAACTCTCATGATGACGTCTGCTCGAATACTGACGTACTGCACTTCAATTTAGAGTCTTGACTATTTCTGTGAGGGGGAAATACTCCATTACGCAGTCGTGTATTATAACACAATATACTTTGGTGTTTTCGGGAAAACCAATGTTTGCTTCAATGTCAAGTTTTACATCGACTGTGGACGATTTCATACTTTCTTCTTGTTTCGAGCAATCGATAACAAACAATGCACGCTTCTTGAAAGAGGGATAATCCAACAGAGGGCGCTTCTGTGCCGAATTCGTATAGCTAGGATAAAATTCTGTATAGTTGAAATAGGCCTCATTGTAATCATTTTTAGTGAAATCCAACTGCATTCTTTCATTGGGATAATATTCCCCATTTAGCGATAGTCTGATACTTTGAATGTCGGCGTTGTCGAATAAAGTGGGGTCGGCTGTGCTGTTGTCACGTTTGTTGGTTTGAAAGAAAACAATAACATAACGAGGTCGTTCGACTGAAGTTGTAGTTTTAACAGCCCAAACTTCACGTCTAGCATTTCTGGTAATTGCAGGCAGTTCGTGTATCTCCCACTTTCTAAATGGAATAACTATAGGCTGATCCTTTTGAATGGCCTTCATAAGTTCCAACTTAATATCATCATTAGGATAGATATGCCTGATTTTCAATTCGATGCTGGTAATGTTGATGTTAACGGTTGTAGTGGAAAGTGTACCAGAAACGTTTTTTTCTGTGATAAGCACACAATCGTTATCGTTTCGAGCTCGAACCAAACGTATTGTTTGTCGTCCACACGTAATCATAGGATAGTCGTTGAAAATGTTGAAAATATGCTTTAGAGGAATTTGAAGGTTAAATGATTTGTCGCTGGTATTCAGGATGGGGTCTTTGGGATAATTCCACCCAGCTATAGCCATATGATTGGAATCTTCTTGATTGTAGCATGTCATGGCACGTACAGCGCTAACGATTCCAGGATCCCGAACAGTTTCCATCTCTCTTGCACTTTCACTATATGTACACGAATCGAAAAGGAAAGCACCAACATTATTTGCCAGCTTCACATCACCCCCTCCATGCACAGTGAGTGATCCTTTAATACACAACAAAGTTTCATTCATTGCAAAAAACGAATCAACTTGATTGATGCTGAATTCCACAATGTCGCTGCAACTGAACGATTTGATGAACGGAGCATATGTTCTGTACTCAGCTTTGCGAATCGATTCATCGAAACTAGGCTTGCGATAGATATCAAACATTGAAGGCATATCGTTCATACGAGAACGTTTTACATACTCGGTCGTCATTGTCGTTGTTTTTTCAACAAAAAACCCAAAGACTGCAAATACAATGTATTAGCAAATGTGAGCCGCTTCTGATGCTGCTTTGAAGAATGCCGCGTAACTAATGGCGTTGAATGTGCAGCAGAACGTCTTATATGATTAATTATCAATCCCATCTGTTGCTTCTCGCTCTAAGCTCCAACACCAAAGTGCTCTTTTCACCACGAAAGTTTATAGGATGACCGTCTTGGTCCACAGCCAACACTGTAATGTTGGTTATTTCACGTTGTGGTATAACAGGTAAATAAAGTAAATTATGTGGTGTTTCGTCAATGGCGTACCCAGGATCCACTTTTATGATAAATTCGTAAATAGTATGAGCAGGTCTGTCTGCGTCGAAGGCTCCCGTGGTAATGTTACATTCGAAACGTATGCTAGATACTTTTATAATTTTGACGGGTAGATCTGAAGAGTGCCATCGTTTGGGTTCGAGTATCTCTGTTGAAAATCCTAGTATCTTTCCTAGACTGTTGGGTTGTTCAAACGAAATTCTATATTTACTGAAAATCATGCACTGTAACGTATTATTGTTGGGTTTTAGTGCAAATATAGTTCCCGGTCTAAGTGAATTGCTGCCACTCAACTTCTCGAGTATATACGTTTCAATATCGGCGATTTCGTAACATCCTGTAGGTAAATCGAAACTTTGTAGCTTGTTGTTGTCATCATAGTAGTAAAACTTGCAATCTTCAATGTTTGGTATGCTATGGTATGAGTGGAATGAACGCAGCGCTAATTCGTAGTCTTTCTCCGGATGGAGTACAATAGGTGTAGGCGGTTGGAAGGTAAATACGTGATTTGAACTGTTTACTCTCAACAACTGCGACATGATGACTGATGTAAGTCGACGTATGAAGGCAGTTTAAATAATACATAGAATACTTTACAAGATTTATTTGACACACAAAATACATTTCAAGGTTTACTTAATGCACGTTGACAAAGAAAACAAGATGCTTGAGAACTTGCAGGACCGTCCCAATGCGTCGTCCAATCGGGGCGGTTGTAGTGAACGAAGCACGGCAGACGAATTTGTAGTTCATAACTTGTTTTGTAATCATTAGGAAGTTTATGCCATATATCTAGCAATTCAGACGGACTAACACATTCTATCAGGTATCGAATGGGAACGTCTTTTAGTTCTTCAGCAGTAAAACTTCTCAGAGGTTTTTGGTGTTGCGTTAATAATTTAATGTTCTCCATTGTTCCAAGGATGTTGAAGTAGAAATTTCAAACACAAATGTCCACAATTGAACTGATTGTAGTTTTGTAACTGATTGTTGTTATAAAAAATTTCAACTTTCCTTCCTCCCAGATACTTTACAAGTTCTTTGGGTGGCTTCAAATTACCAAATGAATCGAAATAATCAATGACATTATTTTTCTTCATATATGCTACCCAATGTGTTCCACTGTTTTTGGACGAGTCCAAGTTAACCACTGCACACTCTTGTTGTCGAGGACCGGATTTAGGTAGAGTGTCTCGCATGAAAACGCCTCGAAAATGTTTAATATTATATAATTTTGCATAATGTGCAATATCGGTGTCGTACAGTGGACGATTCGGTAGCTTCATCGTGAGTTTTTTGGCTTTTTCAAATACAATCCAAATCCTCGACCTCCAGCATACTTTTTCAGATATAGGCCATTTCCAACATGTTCCATAGCCTTATTATGACGTATGTCTTCTTCCAATTTCTTTCGAGCATTATTAGCATCAATAACAGTCTTTGCAACTCCTGCAGCTCCACCCGATAACGCTCCAAGAGCTGAAAGTCCAGCAAATAAAGGTATAAGAGGAAGAAAACCTCCAGATTTAGGTACAGGTATTACGCGAGGTACGTTAACTTGCTTCGATCCACCAAATTCGTGAATAAGTGCTTTAGCTGCTCTTAGGGCGTACGTAGCAGTCTGTTTTAGAGATGATCCTTTTTTCATGGATTTCCCCACTTTCGCAACAAAATTTCGATGGAAGGAACGTCGTTTGTTTGATCCCATCCCCAACTTTCGTTTAACCTTCATGCCGCCTGTAACAAGTAATGCAGCACTCTTTTCTCCCAGAGTAGCGTCTTTTGCTTTGACTCGATCCCAAGCTTTATCTTCCAACACTTTGTCGGCTTTGTGACGTTCTTCAAGAGACTTGTTTTGCGAATATGCAATATCGTGCTGTTTACAAGCGTTGTCTAAAGGATTAATACCAACGTCACCACGTGCCAGACGTTTTTGTAACTTTGTTCCTGCTGTAAATGGAGAGAGAGTATAAGTATTTAACAGTTATAGTCACGTGATCACTTACGTCCACAATAATTGTAGGCGGGTAAATGAAGTTCAATTGGTAATTTATTGATTAGAGAATTTAAAAGACCTTCTCCCTCAAACACCAACATTAAGACTGATGTGAGACGATGTGATGATAGCCATATATATTGAAAACACTTTAATTGCACTCACCACAAAATGAGGATCGTTCAACAAGAACAGACGCTACCCATTGAAAATCTAGACTTTACATCTAAACCAAGTGTTGGTAAACATGGAAAACTACTACCAAATTCATTTCGGGCCATCATCTGCGGTCCTAGTGGGTGTGGTAAAACAAACGTCATGTTATCACTTTTATTCAATCCAAATGGCGCTAAATTCAAAAATGTTTACGTCTATTCCAAGTCATTGTTTCAGCCGAAATATCAATTGCTGCAGGAAGTACTAGGAGAAGTTAAAGGTGTCGGTTACTTTCCATTTAAAGACAATGAGGAAATTGTTAGTCCAAACGAAGCGAGATCCAACTCGATATTCATATTCGATGATGTCGCCTGCGATGGTCAACAGAAAATTCGGGAATATTATTCAATGTGTAGGCACAGAGACATTGATGCGGCCTACCTATGTCAAACATACTCAAAAATACCGAAACAACTCATACGAGACAATTGTAATATGATTGTGTTATTCAAGCAGGATGAAATTAACCTAAAGCATATATTTGATGAGCACGTGTCACCAGATATGACATTTGAAGAATTTAAAAAGATTTGCTCAGACTGTTGGTCGACCGACAAATATGGAACGTTGGTAATTGTAAAGGATTTTGCTTTAAATAGCGGTAGGTATCGTATTGGCTTCGATAAATATATAAAAATGTAAGTCAAGTGTACATGCTACTAGTCTGCATCATCATGTCCGACGATAAGGTTGCAATTGCTTTGCGTAAGAAGAAAGTTAATGAATTGGCGAAATCAATTCGCAAGAAATATTTAGCGTTAAAATTGGGCAAATCAGAGCGCGATGAGTCTCTTAATAAACTATTTAAACCGATATCTACACCGCTAAAGGAAATTGTAGAGTCCTCAAAGACATTGCAGAAAACCATTTCAAATTTGAATCCAATTAAAAAGGAGGAGGAGGTAAAAAAAGAAGAAGAAAAACTAGATGATGTGTTTGTAGCACCGTCTTTTCTGGAATCGGAATCTGTAGCTGAAACAGATGAGGCGGGAGATATTATACGCCCTGAATCTCCAGAGGAGATGCGTCCTGACGTTTCGCATGAAGCTTTTCAAGAATATATGGAACAATACCCCACCATCAGTTTAAAATACATTGAGGATTATTTTCAAAAAGATGATAAAATTGACAAAAATTACGGTCCTATCTATGATGATATGTTTGGGTGGATGTTGGGTAAACGTCGAATTGCCTTTGATAAAACAAACGGTAATATAAACGTGCTACAGGATGGTAACAAAGAGGCGGGATACTTGCCTGGAACTCGAGGATTGTACGAGCTGTTATTTTACAACGATCCGCAATATGAAGAGGAAGATTTAAAACATTACAAAATTCTGTTAAACAATACACAAGTCCATCTTGATACTCTCAATCGCCTTAAAGGTTCAAGTACTGACAAATACAAATATATAATTAAACCATTATTTAAAATACCGCGATCAGACTCGGTACCGAGTAGATCACAAAATATGTCTCCAACTCAACGATCTGGCTCCATGTCAACTAGAACTCGCCTGAAATCAATTCCACTTAATAAGGGAAGAGGACTTGGCTTAACGTACAACGAAAAACCTATGGAATATATTTATTGGGATGATCCAAATGAATTGGTGGAACGTTTGAAATTATTGATTGCTTCAAAAGAGGCAGGTAATACGTCCAACGACAACGAAATAGTTGCCATCATAAATGAGCTAAAAGAAGCCAATATAATTGAATAACCAAAAAAAGTCTACTCATTTCAATCATGCCTGTCGATAAGTTCGGACACCGACGTCGTCATGCTAATGAACGGATTACACCTTATATGCCGAAAGTAGCACACACTCCGGACGGTAATATTGATGCTGAAAATGTGAGAATCTGTAATGTTAAGACGCCGACTACAAGTAGCGATGCTGTCAATAAACTTTATGTCGATGAGCAAATGCAAGTGTATCATAATGAACTTGGAGTACTTCAAAACAAAATCAACGACATTAATTCATTTATTTCGAGAAATCCGCCAGTCGCAGCTCGAGATATGGCAACTAAAAAGTACGTCGATGATGTGATTGTTGTGACCAAAGATAATATGAGACAAGAATTCAAATCTTTTGTTCAAGGTTTTGGGGAAATATTTTTAAAAGATATACAACAACAATTCCAAGGAAAAATCGATAAGCATGAAGTATCCATAAACGAATTACGAACAAATTACTTGAAGAAAGGTATCAAATAGTATCGAAAAGATATCATCAGTTGAGAACGTGTATGCGCTTACGAAGCATGTCGTCCAAAATACAGCTTGTTAACGAACTCCACAAACCGATGCGTAAAAATTATCCGCGCAGACGTACAATTGTCAAAGGTATAGATGATTTATGGCAAATGGATTTAGCCGAAATGCGACCTTACGCTCATCAAAATAAAAACCATAAAATGATTCTAGTCGTTATCGATTGTTTTTCAAAGTTTTTGTGGACACGACCATTAAAGACAAAGACTGGCGAAGAGTTTACTCGTGCATTCTCGGACATTCTCGCACACGCAGATCGAACGCCCAAAAATCTTCAATCGGACCAAGGAACGGAATTTTACAACAACAAGTTTCAACAATTAATGAAAAAACATGGAATTAATCACTATAGCGTATTTAGTACAAAAAAAGCTGCAATGGCCGAACGAGTAATACGATCATTGAAATCAAAACTATATAAACATTTCAGTTTAAATGGCACCTACAAATGGATAGATATTCTACCAGAAATTACAAACGAATACAATAATACAAAGCATTCAACTACCAAGTATAAGCCCTCCCAAGTCAATAAATCCAACGAAGAAGCTATTTTAAACCAAACCTATAAACATCTAAAGATTGCAGGACCACGAAAATTCAAAGTCGGTGATATTGTTCGTATAAGCAAGTCGAAACATGTCTTTGAAAAAGGATACACACCCAATTGGACGACAGAACTATTCAAAATCATTAAAGTGAAAATAACCAATCCTGCCACCTATTTGCTTGAGGACATGTATGGAGTACCAATCAGTGGAGGGTTTTATGAGGAAGAGCTGCAGAAAACGTCAAATCCAGACATTTACTTGGTGGAAAAGGTACTTAGAAGAAAAGGCAACAAAATGTATGTTAAATGGCTTGGATTAGACGGAAAGTATAATAGTTGGATTGGAAAAACAGATGTTGTTGTTGTGTAACCACTTTTCATTTCAAGTTATGAGAACTGTGGTTTTGTAGCGAAGAGAATTAACCGCAAAGATAGATAGGAGTTGATATAAATTGGAGTGAGCTGTAGGTTAGATTGTTAGTCGTCAATATGAGTTCTCAAGATAGCGGTTTTAGTAGCTGTGCTACAGAAAATTATAATTATAGTGCTGAATTAGATCGTATTTTGGAAATGTATGAAATAGCTGCTAAAAAAGAAGATCAGTACCTGTTGTATATCGAGTATCCTACACATACGAATTTCCAAATTGGTTGTGGTTTAAGTCCCGCAAGAACGTTCAGTAGCGCAATCACTCTATCAGCAACGAATAAACCTACGAAAATCTCCTTCAGCACTTTCGAATGGGCTACGTTTATCGATATTTTAAATAATAATTCATTCATAGATGAACCACTTCCAGCGTTTTACGATGATTATGAGCCGGAGACGATACAATGTGGCGACTACTGTACCATTCATCAAGTAATATTCGATTGTGTAAAATGGTTGGAAGTAATCAAACACGGCGTCAGCTTCCCTTTAACTCAACAAGATGTTCATCAAATTCTACAACTCCATTATCATCTCATTTCCCCTCGTCTCACCCATTTGGAATCTCTAAATTTTGGTGAATACTATAGAAATGTGATTGAACTTATTAGGAATTTTGCTCAAAATAATGGACATTTAAGTAAATTTGAGTTATTGTATACTATATGTGATTGTAGTGATAGCGTATTGTCTGTAGCACTTAGAGAATTTATATATTTCTATAAAGCTAAAGTTGTAAATGATTTAGATGCTGTAATAAATTGATTAATTAACATTATTGTTTGTTTTTATTTCCTCACGTCCTTCTCACGTCACGTGAGTCGTTTGAAGAATTTACTAAACAAAGTTACTATTGGTCACAAGCACGATCAATATACAAGATGTTGATGAAAAAAAAATTCATAACTAAGTATTACATTTTTATTGATAAATATTTATAATTTTGTGTAACAGAGTTTTTAATTGATTCAATAGCGTATCTTCAGGGCAGGGTACTCCAAATAGACTCCAAGTAAATGGTTTCGCATCAACAACTTTACGGATATATTCACTGTATTTGTAATATATGTCTTTGTAGAAAAAGTAAATGTATCCATCTGTATATCGAAATGCAGATGTTATGCCTTCGGGAACTCCTGGAAAGACGTCATGCAAATATCCTCTATTAATAGTATGCCCTTCTGCATTAAATTCAATGTAGGAATTGTTATTGTACAGCAGATACATCTGTCCGCTATTGGTTTGAAATACAGCATTAATTACGGCATATCGGGGTATGGGAAGCGGAAAAGAGTCATATATATTCAAATTTGGAAATGCAGCTGCATAATATTGATTGTTGCTGAACGTAACTAAATCCCCCACAGAGTTTTGAAACACATGAGAGACGTTTGAGGATGCCAGTTCTTTTGGTAGGTAATCGACAATTAATTCTGGGGTTTTTGGTATATGCATATCGTTTAAATCTAGTCTCCATAAATATTTTTCGTGTCCCACATACATTCTATAGTTTGGAAAAAGTGGGGCCATCGCGAGAAACATAAAGTCCGGAGTACGAATTTCACACAGGTTCTTTTTATTTCCTCCTCCTCCTCCTCTTTCTATAGGCATAATTCTTCTTCTGGGTTCAGATCGTGGCGTTGATTTTACTGTAGTTGTCGTCGCTGTAGTGAATGTAGAATGTTCGATGTATTTTCTTTGCGCCCCATACAAAGCTATCGTCGCGTTTTTATCGTCTTCATCCAGTTCTACTCTATCTGTTTGATACCAAGGGTACATGATGGCCGATTTAACTTCGCTATGCGCTAAGCCGATAGCATGTCCAATTTCATGAGTTAAAACCATTAAAAAACTAACCATCCCTTCTGGAACCTTGAAATCATCTCCAAAATACCAGTTTAGGTTCATATCTAGATGAATTTCAATACATTTACTATATGGGTTGGGATAATAAGAGTGACCCAACACACCATTACCAAGATCGAATGGACATTGATCAGTTCCATGACAGTCGCTTCGAAAATAGTGCTTTCTATTGGTGATAGTTATAGTAATGTCTGGTTTTATTTTGGTCATTTTTGAACTTCAAATTGGATGCTGATTGCCATGTATCAAAAGCAAGCTTCGCTGTTTTTAAATGCGCGTCGGTAGCTTGTGGAAAATACCAAAGTAATTCTGTTTTGTTCCATTTTGAATGTATAACATAATTATTATCACCCTTTATACATCGAGGTCTCTTAATCAAATCAATAGTTTCTTTATTAGGCGTTCCATCTACAGGAAGATTATATTTTTCTTGAAAATTAATAAGAACGGCTTCAAAGTCAGTTAATGAATTTTGACTTGAATTCATATAACCATATTTCTCGAAAAATGATTTAGCGTACGACACATTATCATTTTCGGTGCATGAGGCTGCAGAAACTAGGATCAATACATATATACTCTTCAACATCTTGAATGATACTAATCATTAGAGAATACAAAAACGTTATTTTATATTTTTTTTCTTACTGATATGATAAAATTAGAACATATTCGTTATTTCTTTCCCGTTATCAATTATTGTGGTTTTTTGATATTTCACATTGCTGTTTTTTCATCGATTATGAATGTAGCTAATATAATGAATTTATTCTCTACATTATTTTTTACTCCACCGTATATATAGGGAACATCGAATTCTGATTATAAAAATAATATGTTTTATTCGTCAGCAATACTGCAAAGTTTAATTTTAAACCTTGTGGTGAAAATGATAATGGATTATTGAAAAACATGTTTACAATTTTGATAAATTTTAATATTTTTACATAATGAAAATGCCCCCCGGTAGCGCGCCGCCTTATCATCCTAACGGATCTTTCTCGACTACGTCACATTTTACAGCAAGAACCCGGTAGCGCGCCGCCTTATCATCCTAACGGATCTTTCTCGACTACGTCACATTTTACAGCAAGAAGCGTGCGCGCGGTAGCAATACATTTCTTCGCTAATAATATATATGAGAGCTTATGGCGGCATGTGTTGAATGCCTTGCTATAGACCCGAAGGTTGTGCGATCGAATCTCACTGAAGTTTTTTTTCAGATTTTTAAATATACAACAACAGGACTAAAAATGGCGGCCTAAAATTAAAAACGCGCGCGCCGCCACTCTCAGCGCCACCAAGCGGAGATTTTTGAAGTAGTGGCCCAGAACTCTCCTAGTACATACTACTGTTGCTGAAAATGACAATGGCTAATACCAAACCACAAGTGCGATTCAACGTAAATAAGGGAGTCAAACAAGGACACTAGATTTCCCCAACTTTATTTAATTTGGCATTGGAGAACAGCAAAAGCAGACTAAATTCAAAGTATAGCATATGCAGACCATTTAACAATTGTAACAAATTCAAGAGAAAAACTTATTAAAGCTATAGAAAATGTAGAGAAGGAAGCAAAACAACTTGGAATGGAAATCAACGCAGTAAAAACAAAATATATGATAGTAGGTAAGGTAAACAGCAACACCGAAGGGAATTTAAAATCGCAGAAAGATTCATTTGAAAACGTAGCAACAATCAATTGGCTAGGTGTGACGATAGGACAAACAGGAAAAGAACGGGTGCAAGAAACAATAATTAAAGGGAATCCAGCTTACTACAGAAATAAAAAAACTCCCTGAAAAGTAAAGCCATAAGCAAAAACACCAAAAAAAGATACAAGACACTAATAAGACCAATAATCAGCGTATGGTTTAGAAACAATGGTTATAAACGAAAGAGAAGAAGACTTAAAAATCATGAAAAGAGACATTCTGAGAACTATATTGGTGCGGAACATAACAAGAACTGGGGAAAGGAGACTTAAAACGAACAAAGAAATAGAAAGCGAGTTAGACAATGGGACTATCGTGAAGTGTATCGAAGCACAGCGTCTGAAATGGGCAGGACATATTATGAGACGAAAATCTGGAGAAATGATACGACGAATCACACACGGGAAGACCCAGAGAAAGATGAAGGAATCAGATAGAAGGGGATACAAAAAATATGGGGATTGAAGAATGGAGAGAAAATGTAGAAATATTGCAGAATGAACGAAATTACATTTTGAGGCCAGGACACACAAGAAATTGTAACAAGAAGTGGAAAGGGAGTAATCTACCCTAAAAAATAGATTTAAAAACGAATTAGCGTTAGCCAAAATCTGTTAGATTTAAAGGCTTGATGATGATGAAATGAATTGGGCTTTTCAGCCATGCTTTTTTTGATAAAAAAAATTTTCCAAAAAAAGTTGCAAGAACAAATATCTATTTCAACCCCTCCTAAGCATAATACAGGGTTGAACATTTTTCAAAATGTGTAGTTTTATTGATAAATAATATTTACAAAGTTGTGTCTTTAGCTTTATATACAGGGGTGTAACTTTTTGGGGGAGGTTTTTTTTTCTAACAGTTTAATACCAAATACCCAACTTAATTTTCATCATAGAATCACCCCTTTTGGTGTTATTTAGATACTGTTTAAGATGACAGAAACAGATATTATTCATTGATCTGTGTTAGGGGTTGGGATAGATGTTTAATATAAACAATATAATTTCAACTCATCAAAAACTAATTATTTTCATATAAAAAATGGTATCATTTAAAATAAATAATCACTTATAATGAATACAAAAATAAACTATATCTTCTTACACGTTAAAATTGTTGACAACGTTGCCCAAAAAATGTGTCTCATTTTCATGATTTTAAAATTAAATTTCTTGCTTAAACGTGGATAATCCGCATTTTTTTCATTATTGTGATATATAACTCTTCTATTTTCTAATAGTATGTTTTTTTTGAAATTGAAGCACATGCAAAGTCGAACTACCCTTCAGCTGAAGTGAATTTTGAAAATTTATATCTTGAAAAGTATTTGTTTCCACAGCTTGTGACGTGGTATAAACCGTTCTTATAATAATACCTATCTGTAAAAAATATATGAACCCGGAACACGACCAAAGGAATATTCAATTTTAGCCCATGAAGCTAAGAACTGAAAATGAATTTAAATGTGTTTCATTACCTATTCTAATCCGCTTAATTAAACCATTTTAGTAGTAGAAGTAAAATAATAATAGATCTTATTTTACTTACATTTTGTCTAAATATATTTGTATTACGATTCATTTTTGTTTACAGCTTTGGTTAAATATTAGTGTTACTAAATATTGTGAAGGTTAGCCAGTTGATGTGAACATATGAAACTTTGAACTGTTACTTGAATCATTAATTCATTCTCAGGAAAAAAACAACAAAAAACTAGTTTTGAGATACATTTTGTAAGGAATAAAAATATTTTACTGCCATCTATTGATCGATAGTTGTATATATCATTTTAAATATACAGATACCTGTACAGTTCAGAAAATTATTGTTGATTTCTATTAATTATTTTAATAGATATTTTAATAATACTTACACAAGACCAAGGAGCTTCGTACTCCCCCCATCCCAATTCCTCATCATCAGCGAAAATACAAGAATCTCTACTAGACTCGCTCCAAATACTTTCGTCAGTTTCAGGATGTACTTCCATGCCTACAATGGATCCTACAGAATGTACGGGACTCCACGCTTTTGGATTTTTTGGTTGTGTTTCGTATTTTATGTTTAGATCTCCAACTGGTAAGGACGTTGGAACTGTTGGTGCGGAATGGGCGTGATTACCCCATTCTGATATAACCGATTGTTCGATCATACTGCTCGGTCGAGATTGCTAAAAAATGAGTAAATTTTATACAGTGTGTACAAAAAGAAACATACCTGTTTAATAACTCGGTTCTTGACAGTTTTACAAAATACAAAAGTTTTAGTTAAAAAATGTATTCTATCGATCCATACTAATGCTAACCACACTATAACATTCAAATAATGACAGAGAAATATTGTTTTCACTGTTTTATTGGCAAGTTAATCGGAAAATGAAAAAGTATATTAAAAAATCTTTCTTAGTTCCTTGGAAACCAATTTCTTTGTGTAGATAACATTAGTATGGACTAATATAATACATTATTAGCTGTATTCACTTTTTTTTTATAAAGCGATCAAGAAACAAGTCTAGTCTAGTATTAAATAGAATAACAAAAGTTTCATTTTGACAGTTCTGAAAGAATACATAGCTTGGCATAATTTCAAATGTTACTGTAACATTTGTCTAAAAAACTCACCAAATTATTGTAGCTTCTATTAAATTTGTCTTTACTGATACTGGCATTACTACTTGTTCTGCTAACTTGTAGAGGCGCTCTTAACGCATGCCATCGTTTTCCTGTTAAATCTTCTGGACACACACCGGTTCTATGGTAAATTAAACGATCATCAGCACCAACTCCAAAAACTTGATCATTTGCAGCTACTGAAACTTGACTTATTCTACCGACCATCTCTATCCATCCATTTCCGGTAGACAACTCTTCGCTTAAGCTAGCGCCTTCTCCTTTAACTCCTTTCCTAGAATAAAATGTCGATTGAAGAACAATTACACTCAAAATCGTCTTAAATAAAAATAATAAACTCTCACTTTTTTAGGAGAGCTTAGACTGAAAGAAATTAGGTTACTTCTTAAATCTATATACCATGTATCCGTACACACACACACCACACATACGCACACACATATATATATATATATATATATATATATATACCATAAATCATCATTATCATCCTTATTCATACGAATTTTCATGTAGTGGCCTCCCTTTTTACACATTGATCTATTGCTATTTCAGTTGGGCCCATTATTGTCTATTGTTGGCTAATTGGGTCCACGTTGTTCCTGTTAACTTCTTGATATCATGGTCCCATCTTAGGTTATTTCTTTTCCTGGGTCTCTGTTTCTTGGATACCATTGTGTTATTTTTGTGGTCCATCTATTGTCTGTTCTTCTCGACAGGTGTCCTGCTCATTGCCACTTGAGTGTTTTAATCCTGTGGATGACATCAGTAACCTGGGTCTTCTGTCTTATCCATTCTATTCTTTTACGATTCCTTTTGGTTCTTCCTAGCATGTTTCGTTCCATAGACCTTTGTGTTACTTGGAGTTTCTTTGTGATTTCTGTTTTTAGTGTCCAAGTTTCGCATCCGTATGTTAGTACAGGTAGTATGCATTGGTCGAACGCTCTTTTCTTGAGATAGAGTGGCATTCTTGATTTGAATATGACCGTATTTCTTCCGAATGCTCTCCATGCTAACTTGATTCTTCTATTAATTTCTGGGAGTAGAGAACCTGAATTATGTATTAGGTGGCCCAGGTAAATGTATATGTATATATGTATATATATATATATATATATATATATATATATATATAAAGATGTACGAATAGTGCATGACATATGAACAACAAGCAACAAAGAGATTAGTAGGTATTGCACGCAAATAGAAAAAGGGGCTACTAAAAAGAGTGGTAACCGCAGACATGCATGTTTCTGGCTCTTTAGCCGTCCGCAGTACGGTACAACCATCAGTAACCTGGGTCTTCTGTCTTATCCATTCTATTCTTTTACGATTCCTTTTGGTTCTTCCTAGCATGTTTCGTTCCATAGACCTTTGTGTTACTTGGAGTTTCTTTGTGATTTCTGTTTTTAGTGTCCAAGTTTCGCATCCGTATGTTAGTACAGGTAGTATGCATTGGTCGAACGCTCTTTTCTTGAGATAGAGTGGCATTCTTGATTTGAATATGACCGTATTTCTTCCGAATGCTCTCCATGCTAACTTGATTCTTCTATTAATTTCTGGGAGTAGAGAACCTGAATTATGTATTAGGTGGCCCAGGTAAATGTATATGTATATATGTATATATATATATATATATATATATATATATATATAAAGATGTACGAATAGTGCATGACATATGAACAACAAGCAACAAAGAGATTAGTAGGTATTGCACGCAAATAGAAAAAGGGGCTACTAAAAAGAGTGGTAACCGCAGACATGCATGTTTCTGGCTCTTTAGCCGTCCGCAGTACGGTACAACCAAGAAAAGGTGTGAAACCTGGGAATTCTGTTGTATTTTCTCATGTTTCATCCGACACCTTTGCTCCCAGGTTTCACACTTTTTCTTGGTTGTACCGTACTGAGGACGGCTAATGAGCCAGAAACATGCATGTCTGCGGTTACCACTCTTTTTAGTAGCCCCTTTTTCTATTTGCGTGCAATGCCCACTAATCCCTTTGTTGCTTGTTATATATATATATATATATATATATATATATATATTATTGTGGAAAAATAATGCTACACACTGTATATATATGTAACACGAGTCAATTACAATTTGAGTTATTAACGAGTATAAGATTATTGAAAGGAAAACCATTCGAGAGTAAAATTTAAACTAAATCAAACTAAAGAAATTCATTTAAACTTTATAATGTACCTTGTACATATATACATGACACCGATATAATAAGAATTCAAACTATTTACGAGAAAAATTTAAAATTTATTGAATACAAATATTTTAGATCACAAATTTTTTTATCAAAATTCAATATTAAGATCTGGTGCTTATTGTTAAAGGAATCATATGAATATTTAATCTTATGAACTCAACATCCTGAGAAGTTGAGTGCTCATTTAAAAATTTAATAATTAAAAGAGATATAAAGGTAGTGCACTGTGTGACATTATTGAACCTAAATAATTTTTTTAAATATACCGGGGCAAATAAAAAAAACCTTATTGAAATCAAAGATACAACATATAATTAAATTAATATAAGATAAATTACAATAAAATCTAATACAGTACTCCTATTTCAAATTTTAAAGAATTCACTTAAAATATTCTTAAGCAATACTTTTGGCAAACCCTGTTTTGTCTATGTACTCAATATAATTGACAAACCCTGTATACATAAAATTTGACACTATTTAATTTCTGATGACATTCCGATGACAATTCAAAAGATATTCAAGGTTAGAGAAATAAATAGTCATTTTAAGGTATTTAGTTAATACAAGAAATCCAAATCTATTTATAGTAAGGAGATAGAAATTTAGTTTTTTTTGAAAAAAGAGAAAGTTTGGTAACCACAATATAATTTGGGTTGTTGATTGAAAAAAAATATTCAGTAACGTTGAATCCTCCGAAGAAGGAACTTATAAGTAGGAGCTCTCCAAAGAGTAACATATAATTTGAGATCTATCCAAAAATTTTGTATTATAATAATTTCAACAGTGATAAATAATAGAAAGCATTATTCGGTATCCCATTTAAATTATGTGCGTGAGTGATAAAAAAAACTTTGTCAAGATTGAAGCAGAGGTGTAAGATCCAGAATTCTAAAGTTTTTAGAATTGTACTGTCATCATCGAATACTGGTGAGTCCACTCCAGAATTATTATTTAATTGAAAGATTCAGGCCTTGAAAATAAATTGAATTATAGATGCATCTAAGCTTTTAAATTCGCATAGAATATTAAATAATTTGAAGACACAACAAAATAAAGACATTTCGGATATTTGACAAGTCAAGTGAAATTTTTGAAGTTGATTGAACTCTTTCAAAAATTCTTTATAAAACTTTTGGTACTAGAAATAAGGCGTTATAGTTTGTAGGTTGTTAATTTAGTTTATATCTGGGAAGATACGAGTTTATTCTTTGTTGTTGTAAAAAAAGGAAAACTAAATTTTAAAATTTATTTGATTCATAATTGTACATACTTGTTAATTTGTTACTCACATTTATAACATTCAAACCATTCAAGAACATTGATAAAAATTAAACATATTTATCAAATTTAGAAATTTTATTTTAAAAAGTGAGAATTGTGTATTATTGGTGACATACAAGTCATTTATACATTGCGAATGTCAAAAAAGGAAATTGAATAGCCTTTATAGTCTTGAACAAACAGTCACATTATATTGTTAGATAGATCAAACAGTCCAAAGAAATATATATAAAATTTTTATTTTCAATAGCGCATTGAACGCACTCTGAAGGTAAGAGTGATTTGGATATTTTATGTAAAATTTATCTTTCAATTAATTACAATTTGATAGCCGGGAAATTTTTGACAACTACTGTCAACTTTTGATATACATAATATATGTCGTTTAAGCTTTGTTTGCAATATAATAAAAATACGCTGCTTAAGCTACGTATACAATAATTGTCGCAGCAACGTACGGCAATTCTAGTAAAATTAAACAATTAAAACACATCCACATAATATTAGACCATATCAAATGTCGAACTAACGTGGGGCAAATTAAAATTCATTTACATAAACTAAGACTATATCAAATGACGCATCCAACGTAGGGCTCGAATATAAAAATTTGCAAATAATTATAAATAACTTTGAAATAATAATTTTTGACTGTATTAAAAAAATAAATAAATAAGATGGAAAGAAAAATGACATTAAGAGACGGTAAACAGGTAGGAGTTGAAAGTAGATCTGACGAAGAAAGGGAAGAAAGGAGTCATCAATAAATATAAATATATATATATATATATATATATATATATATATATAAAAAGTATTGGTACGTTTGACTGATGAATATTAACAAAATATGTTCATCAAGAAATGGGTGTAGCAGTCAACAGTGGGGCTGGTGAGAAATCAAACAATTTTATTATTCATCAAGCTTTCAACCCTTGTTTGGGGTCTTCCTCAGGATGACTACAAATATTATATATTTAAAAACAATACGTTACATATATATATATATATACATATATATATATATATATACATATATATATATATATATATATATATATATATATATATAAGTACTCTTACTTACTTGCATAATTATAATTTTGTTGTTTTTCTTGTTGTACTAGTAAATAAGAACATTGCATCATCTATAATTTGCACTAACACATATATATGATCATAATAATATCCATTTTGAGCAGGCGGTCCTGGCATGAAAACTGATAGTTGTGCTTCAAATCGATCTATGAATAATTTAGAAGTTTCCTTGTAAAAACCCATAAGAAGTCAGGTAGTACCCACTTTTTGATATTTATTAAGTAATTATAACTACAAGTAATTCCAAAGTGTATAAATAAAACATACCGATTTCCATCACATTAATTAATGCAAAAAAAGATACCACCAGATAAACAAGTTAAGTGATATTTGAAAATAAACTACTGGTTAGAATCAAATAAAATACAGGTTCAGATCTAGGACAATTCAGTTTCGCATAAGTGCTGGAAACTGAATATTATTTATCCCACAGAGTCTCACAATACATAACATAATGTGAGACAGAATTTAAAGTGTGAAATATAGACAAGAATACATACGTACATTTAACAGCATGGATGGCGACGACGCGTCGGATGATACTAGAAGAAGCGTGGAAGAGAGGTAGATGATGAAGTCTTCAGCAGAAACGAGAAAACAAATAGGACACCAATCAAAAGTAAGCCTAAAAACGAAGAAAAAATAGATCAAATATTAAGCATGATGCAAAATCTGACAGCTCAAGTAGCACAAACTACAATCGAATTACAACAGCTAAGAAAAGAACAGTAAGAAAATGGGAAGGAATTTAGATAAATGAACGAAGAGTAGGCTGTCCAAAATGTACCAAGATGCTACAAAAGAAAATCATGAACTCAAAAAAGACCTACAATTCACTACCCTTAGATACAAACGATCCAGATGCACTTAAAGAAGGGATTACAAGCTTTATAAAACAAAATTTAGAAACAGACGTTAGTATAGAATCTGCCAATAAATTAGGATTTAAAACTTGCCTATTCAAATTTGGAAATAGTGCCGAAAAATTAAAAGTAATGAAAAATAAATATAAGTTGAGAAATATGGAAGAAAATTAGATTTATATAAATACTGACAGAACAAAAGGAGAAATGGAAATTGAAAAAAATAAGAGCCAAAGCAAAAGAAGCAAGGAATAATGGAAAATCAGTTAGAATTGGATATGAAAAACTAACGATTGAGGGTATTTTGTGAAAAAAATCGTGCTAACAAACTGAGAGTTTTCCAAAAATGACAAAAATTTGGTACTTCAAGTACCATAGCACCTGTTGTACTGGCTTTGGTGAGCTGAAAATCAATAGGGTTCATCTGTGACATGTCCTTAACAATATTAAATTATAAAATTGGTGACTTGTTGCACTATGGAGGCTCTATCGTGCTAACAAGACATGTAACGAAAAGTGGCCGACGACAACGACAACATACACGCAAGATTTTTTTTTCTAAAAACCGTTTTTCGTGTTGTTGATGGAAATAGTAAAAATAACTCAATTTTTTTTTCCAAATTCCAACTTTTTTGGGGTAAACCAATACTTTTCTCGCATATTAGATAGGTTGGCGAAAAAGTAAAATATGAGATATAAATTAACAAATATAAGCAAACCCATATAGCTTTCTCTACTTGTGAAATTTACAAAGCTCTAAGCTTAGCTAAAAATAATGAAGCGCCAGGGGAAGACAATATAAGTACCGACTTTTACAAAAACATGCCTTTAAATTGGATAATGCACTTAAAATTGCTTATAAATACTATCCTACAAGATGAAGAAATCTCATCCACCTGGCCAAATATTACAATGATTCATTTTCATAAAAAAGGCCCAGTTGATGATCCTGACAATTACTGTAGTATTGCATTAATCAATCACATAACCAAACTTTTTACGCAGCTCATTAGTACTAGACTCACAGATTATGCTGAAAAATATTAACTACTACCTGAGTGTCAAACAGGGTTTCGGAAAACGCGATCATGTGATGATAACATTTTTGTCCTTTACACAATTATAAATAATTATTTACGCCTCCCGTCTAGGAAACTATTTGCGCTATTTGTAGATTTTAGGAAAGTATTCGACTCTGTGGACCATGGGTTACTGTGGGAAAAACTATTCGATATTTGAGTGAGCACTAAAATTATTAGGATACTAAGAATTATCTACAGTTCAGCCTTACTGTTCATTGAACAAGGTGGTCAAATCTCCGATAAAATTTGTTAAGTATTCATTAATTTTATTTTAATTAGTTATGATATATAGTTAATATGTAAGGTTATTTAATAATAAAATTTAAATGTTTAAATCTCAAGCAAATCGTTGGTGGTATTTTTATACCTAGCGGACACACGGTATATACACATTATGTTTAATTTAAAAACCCAGTTCTCCAAACACACAGAAGCAGAACAGTTGTCGAAGTGAACAGTTCAAAGTAGTGTATTTACCCCGCTAGTGCCAAAGACCTTAATAAAACCCGTTGAACCCCTGATACAGTCCATTATATCACTTCGAAGAAGGGTTGCAACCCCGCAGAAGATCGTCCGGGACCTTCAGGTAAGAATACCAGTTTTGGGCGATTTGCTTGTATAATACTTTTTACATGTAATTTGTAACCTTTCATATGTAACGAAAAACATTTTCATTCTCCGAAACATTTTTTGGTCACTTCTCCCGGGATATTAATTTTCAAACTTGTGAAATTTGAAAATATAAATTTTAAATCAACTTTTTATAAGTTTCAAGGTTAACTGGCATTAGCATTTCTCGATAATTAGTAGTTTTTACTTTCTTCGAAATTTGACTATTTAAACATAATATACTTAGTTTAAATAAAAATAAGTTCACTTTATTAATACAGTTTGGCCCATTTATTCTCTTTAAACAGATCCATTCTCAAGTGTACTAAATATTTATAATTTATTGGATTCAACTCAATAGAAAATAATTATTGAATTAAAGATTGAATCTTATCTCTCTATTCACTTATTAGATACATACCTATTGTGTATTGGTCTTATAATTTAGGTGTCTCAGATTATTAGGTAGTATAAAGATTGAGTGAAATATTCATTAGACACGTTAATTTAATTTCTCAAATCAGGTATTTTTAGCTTGAGTTGTATAACTTTAATCTGTATGTGCCTACATAATATATTTATCAATTGAAATTCATTATTTCTGTGTTCGAAAGTTTTATATAGTTTTATATATTAGAATCTGATCAACCTTATTATTGTATCACAATGGCAGCTAGATTGCGTCAAGCAAAAGCTCTTAGAGACTCAGCCTCTGATAGAATTTCGATACTGCATGATCTTGCCATACAGGCAGAGGGGGATCAAAGTGCTCATAACCATTTTAAAGCTAGATATGCTGAATTAAAAACATTTTACAGTGACTTTAACCTTCAGCATTCTACAATTATTACTGCTCTCGCTGCAAATGAGGAGGCAGATCTGAATATTGAAACATTGATCAGACAGGAAGTAGATAGTAAATATTTTCATATAATGAGTGTTTATTCTGATTTGTTTGATACTAACTCTACCCTGCATTCCAAGAACAAAGGTTCAAATGTAAAGCTGCCAAAATTGAATATACCGGTTTTTTCAGGAGATTTAAAATTATGGCCAACATTTTTTGATCTTTTCAAGTCTCTTATAGATACTAATGAATCTCTTACAAAAATTGAAAAATTTAGATATTTAATGTCGTCCCTGTCGGACGACGCTTTAATTCTCATTAAAAATATTAAACTTACAGAAGCTAATTATGACTTAGCTTTCAGTAAATTGATTAAGCATTATCAAAATACGCGTGCGTTAGCCATATTTTATTGGGAACAGGTTTATAATTCTCAAAAATTAACTTCGGAGAACCCAAAATATCTTAGACAGCTTTTGGCACTTTTTTTTGATAACTTGGAAGCTCTAAAAAATTTGGGGTTACCGGTCCGAGAGTGGGATTTTGTACTATTTCACCTTTTAAGCAAAAAAATTGATTCGGAAACTTTACAGCGATTCGAACAAGAAAATGCCACTTTTGCATCCGAAATTCCTAAATATGATGATTTATATAAATTTCTTGAAAAGCAATGCGATGCTTACGATTCAGTTGTTTTAATCCAACCTCCTAAGAGAACTAATTCAAGTAAATATCAAATAAAAAATGTTAAACCGTACAATTCTGCATGTCTTGCTAATGTTGCAGATCTAACTAAATGTGTGATTTGTAAAAATAATCACTCAATTTATAAGTGTCCTGATTTTTGTGCCAAGCACCCAAAGGAAAGATACGAGATATCCAAACGATACAAGTGGTGTACTAATTGTTTAGGTACCAAACATACTTCGAAGAATTGTACTTCTAATGGTGGTTGTAGAATTTGCAATAAAAGACATCACACTCTTTTACATTTCGATCAACAACCTTTAGTAAATAGCAATATGACTGCTATAGATGCTCCCTCTTCTTCCAATTCAACTCAGATTTCTAGTTTAGATCCTATTGATCCTAAAATCGCCTCTGTCTTACACACGTCAGTACGTTCTACTAATTTACTTCCTACTGCCCGGGTTGAGGTACTGGATTGCCGTGGAAACTATCAACAGGTTAGAGTTTTAATTGATAGCTGTAGTCAAGTTTCTTTAATTACTGATAAATGTGCCAGCAGATTGGGTCTGCCCAGATGTAACACTCCTATGCAAATAGGAGGAGTCGAAGATATTGGAACTTTCTCTAACAAGTCTCTAAGTTGTATTTTAAAACCTTTGAATAAGTCAACTCCCTTATTCAATTTGGATGCTCAAATAGTGTCAACAATCTGTAACAATATGCCCGTCCAATCATTTTCAGTCGATACATTTCCCTGTATTTCTAAGTTGGAATTGGCTGATAAGATGTTTAACATTTCATCTCCTATAGATATGTTACTGGAATCCGATATATTTGCAAAAATCTTTAAACCTGACAAAGTTCAAACAGCAAAAGGGGAACCGATTGCTGTTAACACTCAATTTGGTTGGATTTTGATGGGGAAAATAAATACCGCTAATAAACCATTGGTCTCACATTCTTTTCTTTCATCATGTCTTACATCCCTCGACAATACCCTTCAAAAATTTTGGGAACTTGAAAGTATTCCTCGGTCTTTACCTATTTCTGATGATGATAAAAAATGTGAAATGATATTCCAAAAAACTCATAAAAGAATATCTATGGGTCGTTTCAGTGTTACTCTTCCTTTCAAAACCGCGGATCCATTTTTTGGAGATACCAGAATATCTGCTCTAAAGAGATTGAAAAATATGGAAAACCGTCTTTTGAAAAATTCCCAGCTTTACAATGAATATAACAGCTTTATGAAAGATTATCTTTCCAATGGTCACATGGTTGAGACCTCTCCTACTTCTTCATTCGACAAAATCTATTATATCCCACATCATTACGTCATAAATCCTAATAGTGCTACAACCAAGCTTAGGGTTGTATTTGATGCTTCCTGCAAATCTCCTGCAGGTTTTTCGCTGAACGACACTCTTTTCATAGGGCAAAAGTTGCAAAAGGATATAATCGAAATTTTATTGCGATTCCGACTTCATCCTTTTACTTTTATTGCTGATATTAAGCAAATGTATAGGCAAATATCAATATCGGAAGAGCACCAGAATTACCAAAGAATTCTTTGGCGCTTCGCTCCGGAAGATCCCGTCCAAGATTTTAAGCTTACTACTGTTACTTATGGAGTATCGTCCGCTCCTTTCCTGGCCCTTCGTACAATTCAGCAGTTAGTACAAGAGGAAAGGGAAAATTTTCCTCGAGCTGCAAAGTGTTTATCCTCTGATATCTATATTGACGATATTATCACAGGTGCCTCAACTCTACAGGAAGCCAAACTTCTTCAATCAGAATTAATTTCGATGCTGGAAAGAGGAGGTTTTCTTCTTCGAAAATGGGCATGTAATAATCCCCAGTTAATGCAGTGTCTCCCTGCTGAGGTTTGCCAACACTCCTTGTCTTCTTTTGATTCCCATGACCGTGTGGTAAAAGTTTTAGGATTGCGGTGGAATAACTCCTTAGATGTTTTCTCTTATGATATTCAACCCCTTGACAGATTCTGTTCTAAACGTATACTACTCTCAGAAGTTGCTCGAATGTATGACCCCCTTGAGTTCTTAGCTCCACTCTCATTCCTAGCTAAACATCTCTTACAACGACTTTGGAGTTTGGGTTTAGATTGGGATCAAATACCCCCTTCGGACATAGTCGACAAATGGAATCAGTATAAAACTGAACTTCCGCTCCTCTCACATATTAATATTCCTCGCTGCTTACCTAATAAATATATTTCTTGTGAACTGCATGGCTTTGCAGATAGTTCAGAGAAAGGGTACTCCAGTGTAATATATTTTAAATTTACTTCAGAGAATAACGCTTCCAAAATCTGCCTAATTGCCGCTAAATCTAGAGTGGCCCCACTTAAAACTCTTTCAATTCCCCGACTAGAACTGTGTGCAGCTGTTCTACTCTCCAATTTAATAGAATTTGTCCTTAACGCATTCCGAGATAACCTCCAAATTAGTGAAATTTTTGCTTGGTCTGATTCAATGGTAACCCTATCATGGATTAAATCACCCGCTTCCCGCTGGAAAACTTTCGTCGGTCATCGTGTAGCTCACATACAAGAAAAGGTTCCCCCTGACCGTTGGCATTTTGTTGAAAGCTCCGATAATCCAGCCGATTGTGCCTCTCGTGGTCTTATGCCCAGTCAAATTCTTAATCATCCGTTGTGGTTTGAGGGGCCTCCTTGGTTAATGTCTCCAAAGCCCCTGTGGTCCAATCCTAAATTTTCTCCAGTTTCCTGTCCGGAAGAAAAACCCTCAGTTCTTGTAACACTTATGTCTTTGGACACATTAGATCTTCTATTGGACAAATACTCATCCTTGAGTAAAATTCAACGAATTATTGCTTATGCGCTACGCTTTGTAGCAAATTTAAGAAATCCTCAAAATAAATCATGGGATTATTTCACTGACTCAGAACTCCACAAAGCTTTAATGGTTCTCACAAAACGAGTGCAACATATTTGTTTCGCACAAGAAATTGAAAATTTGGAAGCAGGCACCACCTTATCAAAACCTTTTAGAAAGTTGAGTCCTTTTCTGGACAGCGGGGGTGTTTTGAGGGTGGGGGGACGCTTGAAGTTCTCAGGATTGTCTTATGATACAAAATTTCCAGCAATTCTACCCCGTAAACATCGTTTGACAGATTTAATAATTGAGTCCGTTCATAAAACATATTTTCATCCAGGTTTACAGCACTTACATTTCCTAATTGCTCAGAATTTTTGGATTCTCTCTTCCAAACGTGCAATTCGGAGTGTGTTGAGCCGCTGTATTCGATGCTTTAAACTGAAACCGGTGGCCCACGAACCTTTCATGGGAAACTTACCTCCTACCCGCGTCAACCAAATTAAACCATTTTCTTGTGTAGGCACTGATTATGGAGGTCCCTTCTTAGTCACTCCCCTTAAAGGACGTGGAATTAAGTCACAAAAGGCCTATATTTGTATTTTTGTGTGTTTCGCCACAAAAGCCGTACACTTGGAGTTAGTATCAAGTCTCTCTTCGGATGCGTTTATTGCTGCTTTGCGTCGGTTTGTTGCCCGTCGAGGCAGATGCACCCATATTTTTTGTGATAATGCAACCAACTTTGTAGGGGCTTCTCGCATTCTTCATGAATATATGCAAAAGGCTTGTGGATCAGAAAAAATAAAATTTTCATTTTCTCCTCCGTCCGGTCCCCATTTTAACGGTCTTAGTGAAGCGGGAATAAAGTCTGTTAAAACTCATATTTTTCGAGTTGTTGGCTCTCAAGTTTTAACTTTTGAAGAGTTTTACACCCTATTAGCTCAGATTGAAGCTATTCTCAATTCCAGGCCGCTCTATTCTTCAAGTTCAGACCCCAATGATTTATCCGTGTTAACCCCAAGTCATTTTCTTATGTTAGAGCCGCCAACGGCAGTTGCCGATCCAGATCTTTCCCATTTAAATATGAACCAGTTGGATCGATGACAGCTTATACAAAGACTACAGCAAGATGTGTGGAAACGGTGGCATAGTGAATATTTAAATACACTCCAAGCGAAATAAATGGCTAAATCAACAAATTCCACTCAAACTTAACGACCTAGTTATTATTAAAGATAACAATGTCCCATCTTTAAATTGGAAATTGGGAAGAATTGTGAAGTTATTTCCGGGTTCTGATGGTATTGCAAGAGTTGCTAATGTCAGAACCACTCAGGGTCTTCTTCAAAGACCAACGGTAAAGTTATGTCCTTTACCAACATGTTCTAAATAAGTTAGTTAAAATATTATGTATTTTGGTGGGGGGTATGTTAAGTATTCATTAATTTTATTTTAATTAGTTATGATATATAGTTAATATGTAAGGTTATTTAATAATAAAATTTAAATGTTTAAATCTCAAGCAAATCGTTGGTGGTATTTTTATACCTAGCGGACACACGGTATATACACATTATGTTTAATTTAAAAACCCAGTTCTCCAAACACACAGAAGCAGAACAGTTGTCGAAGTGAACAGTTCAAAGTAGTGTATTTACCGCGCTAGTGCCAAAGACCTTAATAAAACCCGTTGAACCCCTGATACAGTCCATTATATCACTTCGAAGAAGGGTTGCAACCCCGCAGAAGATCGTCCGGGACCTTCAGGTAAGAATACCAGTTTTGGGCGATTTGCTTGTATAATACTTTTTACATGTAATTTGTAACCTTTCATATGTAACGAAAAACATTTTCATTCTCCGAAACAAAATTAAAATAACTTAAGGTGTCCTACAAGGAGATACGTTAAGCCCCTTGTTATTCTCTCTCTTTATATCGGACTTGGAAATTTACTTCCAAAATCATGGTGCTAAAGGATAAAGGATAACAATGAAAATCTCAATATGCTGCTGTACGCAGATGATATACTTGCAGAATCCCAAATAGAGCTGCAAAGAAACCTTACGATTTTAGAAGCCTATTGTGAAAAATTTAAACTGGAAGTAAACACAAGTAAAACTAAAATAGTGGTTTTCCGCAGAAGTGCTAATATGGGACAACAGCCACAATTTAATTATAAAGATGTCACTATTGAGCTCTCGAATACCTATGAATACTTAGGAACAATTTTCACATTTAATGGAATATTCTAAACAACCTAAAGCAATGAGAACAAAAAGCGAGACTCTCCCAAGGAGCAACACTGAGAAAAATAAATTCAGCTGGTATATCATCTCTTAAATAAAGACCCAGTATAACAATGTTGTACTACCTACCTTCACATATGCAAGCAGTATTTGGGCGTTAAGATATTTAGAACAAACAGAAAAAATTCAGCGTAGTTTTTGGAAAAATCTTTTATTTCTGCAAACGCCAACAGCAGTCTATATCATCAGAACTGAGGTAGGTATCTGTGAAATAAGCTACTTTATAATAAAGCAGGCGTTAGAGTTACTGCTCAAGATAAAGGATCAAAACCCTAGAAGATACACTCATAGAGCACTTCTCCGTTTGATCCACTTAAAAGATACCTCTAACCTATGTCAAAAATATCACTGGATCGACCAATTATACCGCGGTATAGCGACGTACTGTGATTATGATCTAGATATAAATAATTTTAAAACAAGCCATATCAATAAACTTTTATCACGATACCTGCAGAAATTTTTTATGAGGATTCAAATAAAATCCTTCTCAGTACACACCATACATCGTATAAATACGTTTTACAAGATCGAAATGAACCAAGCAATTATCTACAGGGGGATTCCCCATTACATATTAAAAGGCTCGTCGCACAACTCCGGACCGCTAATTCCGAAGTACTGTCTATATATTTAAATAATATGTCTCACAAAATAAATACAACCCGAATCTGTTCAATCTGTAATAAACTATTACCAGAAACGCTTGAACATATACTTTTAGTGTGTCCAATGTATCACAGCATAAGAGCATACTTTATTAAACCTCGGGGCCATTCAGATAACTTAAACTCACTACTTACCTCAACAGACAGAAAGCAACTGAAGAAATTATATCGATTTATGAACGAGGCAATGGAAATCAGATCATTCATAATCAATGAATAATGAACCAAAAATGATTTGTATACGTATGTGTTGTACATGTATATGAGTATGTGGGTATGTTTATACAAAATTACAATAAATATATTGTATTGTAATAATATCAATTTTCATCTCCTATTTGAATCCACATACGTAATTGTTATATTGTCAACTCTTATCTAATTCTTACAATTTGTATATATTTATAACTTTTATGTATAGCGTTTATATATCATCTAGCACGACTGATACATTTTGTGTAAACTATTCAGTCAGCTGAGGAGAGCATCACGTTTATGCTCATACGCGCAGAAGCTGGCAAGATTTCCGGCTGGTGTGTGTTTAGGGCGCATGAAATTTTATACCAGTGGCGTTACCATATTTCAATTTAAATAACCATTAAATAAAAGGGAAATAGTATTTTTTTTATTAAACATAAGACTAACATCATTTGTATTTTATTTACCATCCATATAAAAAATATAAATAGCTAATTTCAATTATTCAGAAATAAAAATATACATAAATTTAACTATAATTAATTAAAAAGGAATTATGGTATCACTCAAATTAAGTGATTGGCCGCCAGAACCCAAAAAGAGATGAGTCTCATGTCCCGGCTATTGTAAGTACATATATAGAGCAGCCGAAGAAAAGTTTAGTTATAATAAATTCAATTTTATAGCAAAGACTAACAAATCTATAAAACTATTAAATTAAAATTTATAATAAAAAAAATATAATAAAAATAAATATTTTGATTAACACTCAAATTAAATAATAATCGTATAAAGAGAAATATAATTATATATATATATATATATATATATATATATATATATATATATAAAACTGGTGAATATTGGGGAAAGCAGCAAGAAGAAAACGGAAAACGTGTACTCTTAACGGAAAATTTTCAAGCTTTCGAGGATGATTGTCCTCATCATCAGGAATACTGAAATGGAAAAACAGCATTAAGATACTGTAGTTGATAAGTAATATGTAATATAGAAGAAATCGCAACAGGTGCGAACTTACCTTCGAATTGAGGTTAGGATCCATTATGTTATATAAAAATAAACTACGGACATTCAAGTATGAAACAGTTCACTAAAAAAGGTTTAAAATAGCACAATCACAATCAGATGACTAAAAAAGCCAACATCTAACACCATTTTGCAGACAAACGAAACACGAGTGCTTTTTTATTGTCAAAAGCCGGCAGGAAACTGATATCAAATTCTTCTAATTTGGAGGGATTGAATTGACAGGCAATGATGCTAACCAATAGTTGAGTGGATGAACGTGACAACAAGTACCATAAGGGAATGGTCTCCGTTGTGAAAGTTCCTATTAAGGATGGAAAAGAAGAATGCAGAGGGGTTGAGAAATTGCATTATAAGAAAGAAGAAGAGGAAATTGATATATCCCAATGGTAAGAGTTTTGTATAACAACAAAACATATACCTTGGAGGACAAAGTTAAAACACAACACCAGCCAAAAAAGACAAAATCAAAAGCAAATAAGTAATAATAATATTGTAATATAGTAATTATTAAAGTAAAAATAATAATAATTATGTACATAATTATTATTATTTTTACTATCGCCTATTTTGGCTTGTTATGTAATGGATGACGTGTTGGATATTGTTCTACCAGTACTAATTTACAAACCTTTTTTTGTTAAGAACTATGTCGATGACATAATCCTTTCTATCCCGAGAGATGGTATAGACGAGATTCTATACGTATTTAATGATCTCGATCCTCACATACAGTTTACTATAGAAACTGAAGATAACCAACAATCAGTCCCGTTCTTAGATACGAGGTTTATCCGTACAACAAACAACATCGTACTGATTGATTGGTACCAGAAACCAATGAGTTCAGGTAGATACCTCAACTATTGGTCATACCACAAAAAGTCTATGAAAGTGAACTTGATTAAACAGATGAAGAATAGTTGTCTGACCCCTCCTTTCACCAAAAAAACCATAAAATTCTGTTTAATATGTATATGAGCAATTCCTACCCGTATGCATTACTGAACCAATTAATTTATCATAACAACTCAGCATTAGAAACTCATAGTTCTCCCACGGAGGTGACGGGCTCAGCAAACCATCAGTCATTAAAAAAATATGTTTCTTTGCCATATATAGAGGAAATAACACCCAAGTTAAAGAAGATTTTTGAAATAATACCTGACATTATCATTGCGAACAGAAGTGTCCTGACGGTGTATTCTATTTTCTCGGTACTTAAAGATAGGGTCCCTAGGGCGCAGATGTCAGATGTAGTTTACTCCATTCCTTGTACAAATTGTGATAAGGTATACATTGGCCAGACCTCGAGACCAGTCAAAGACCGTATAACATCTCATAAGAGTGATAGTAGACTGCACCCTGACAGATGTGCTTTGGCGGAACATGTGCGCAGTGAGGGTCATGTAATGGATTATGACAATGTTCGTATTTTAGCCACCGAAACTAACAATACCAAGAGAACGTTCTTGGAAATGACATATATTTCGCAAACACCTAACATTATGAACAAACGTACAGATATCGATAACCTTAGTTCTATTTATTCATACCTGTTAACAGTCAATTTGAATACAAAAGTGTCACATACTTTAACAACATTATACATTTATTAACAATATTGTTTGAGAGAACTTCACTCAAGCGGCCTCCTTTCATTGTTTTATATAACTAGATAACCAAGTTTATAAGTCTCAATCAAGTCGTCAATGGAAGAGAAGAATCCTTTAGTGACAGTTTCGTAACCTCAAAATTTTATTAAGTTTCACGTGGTAGGTGATCTGTTTCAATCAGAAATATTGAATATATTAGAGAAATTCTAGATACTGTGATAATTGTTAACATGTAGTTTCGTACATTGTAATTATTAAGAACCATTTTTCAAGAAAAGAAAAAGCACAATGATGTTGTTTTGGCATTTACACCAACTCAATGACAAATAACCTCACTTAATGTAAGTGTTAATTTTATTGTTTTGATTTTAAAATTTTGACTATTTTTATCAATTGTAGTGTTCCTGAGGATGGAAATAAACATTTTCGAAAGCTCGGGCTAATTAAACAGAGTATTCTTTGTCTCAGATGTCAAATCCCCCACTAATATTTGTTCTAACTCGTTATTGGCAATATATATATATATATATATATATATATATATATATATATATATAAATTTATTAGTTATCGACCGTTACTTAATTATAGAATATTTCATAAATTTCGGGTATAGCGGTCTGTAGGCAATTAAAACTGCAATTTTTCTAATATTCTCAATATTTCGCCATTGTTTAACAGCTTCTTCAGGAGAAATTCTACAATAATTAGTAATGTACATTTTAAAACCCATTAAAATTAACAATAAATAAAAACTTACAGAGAGCAACAGTTGTTTTGCCGATACGGGCACTAGCATCACATTACACACATTAAAAATAGATTAATATAAAATGTTTCTATTCTGCTGTTTTTTATATATTATAGTAAAAAGTGATAAGAATTTAAAAGTTGTTAATATACAGAGTGACATGTTAAAAATAATTAAACAGATTACAATAAATATTGCTCAAATTGTTAGTATCAAGTTTGTAGTTTAGGTTGTTTTCATGTTTCTTGATATAATACATTTCAAGGAATAACCTAGATCTGTAGTTGTTGCACATCATCATAAAAATATTGAGATTTATTGACATTATTATAAAAATTTTTAAATATTTACGATGGAAAGAAGAATGACATTGAGAAATGGAAAACGGGAATATAGGACACAGGAAACGCAAGAATTAACAGAAGAGGGATATGATCGGATAATGCAATTTTTGATCAGTATGAATAGAAAAATGGAAATTGAGAATGAGATTACGAAAAATATGCGGGAAGATATGAATAGTATGAATGTAGATTTAAATAAAGAATTGGACGAACAAAATGAGATTATGAATAGAATTAGGGAAAATATGAGTAAGCGGCATGATGAAAGAAGTGAAGATATAAAATCGGATATGATGATAAAAAAGGTTTACCGAGTAGGGGGGAACATTGATGATAAGACGGATATTGAAGGGAGATTTGACTGGAAAACTGAACACAATGAATGAAGAAGAAATAAGTGGAAATTTTAAGAAAATAAGTAGAAAATCAGACATGATGGTGAAAAATTTTACCAAAATACAGGAAAATGATAATGAAAAAACAGATATGTTAGATAGCATGATACAAGAAATAAATGAGCAGAACAAGACGAATGTAAATATAAATGACAATATAAATGTTGATACTGTTGAACAGAAAATATGTAATAAAATGGAAAAGAAAATAGAAGAAGTAAACATGGAAATCTTAAATAAAATAAAGAAAATTAGAGATGAAAATGAGCAATTTAGTAAACAAATGGCCGATATGAGAGTAGATACGGAAGAACAAAATAAGAATTTGAAAACAGACCAAGAAAATGGAATTAGAGAAAAACAGATAGATGAAGTACAAGAATTAGATAGATGTCTAGAAGAAAATTTGTTTGGAGCAATTCAAGTGGAAGTAAAGAAACAAAATGAGAAGGAAACTGAAGAAATACGATTTATAAAAATACAAAGTGTAATGGAGATTAAAGAAGTTGAGAAGAAAACTGAAATGATAGATATTAATTTACAGAACCTAGGAAGTGAAGAAGTGATGCAAATTTATGAAAAAAATATTTATTGGAAAATAAAAGAATTAGATGGTAATACAGAAAAACATATGGTAAAAGAAATAATAATTATAATAGGGGTATACAATTTAATTGGGAATTAAAGAAATTGAACAAAATATTACAAGAAACTATGGAAGAAATAGAAGAAACCACAAAACAAAATGCCGGACGAATAACTTACACAGAAAATGTCGAAATAAGAATGAAACTTGACATAAATATGAAATTAATTGATCCAAGAGTTTTTATTAATATAATTCAAAATAAAATGATAGGAAGTGAACATATTATGGAGTAGAAAATAATAAAAATTACTTTCAATGATATGGAAGAATTTGAGATGCAAATTTTAATGCATTTATTGGAAGAAATTGATGAGATATGGGACTTCAAAATTAAAAAAGATATGGTGGAGAACAGAAAGAAGCGACAGAAACACAAAGAGAATCAAACAATGAGAGAAGAGAATAAGACGAAGTTTAGGAAAAGAAAATAAAATTGAATTATATGACAGGATTATAGGAACGAAATCTAGAAAACGAAAAGGAATTGTACATGGTAAGGAAGGGATATAAAACGATGTGTAAATAAAAAGTTTATGATTAACAAATAATATTTAAAAACATATGTAAATAGAAATTATATAAACATGGTTTGATAATATAAAAAATGATAGACATGTTGATATGAATTATGGAAATGAAAATAGAACTTAAAGAAATGAAAAATGAATATATGGAAATAGAGGTAAAATTGATGACAACAAGTATTTTGAGAATAGAAGAGATTTTAGAAACTTTGATAGAAGAAATGATAATGAAAATAGAAATGAAATTAGGCAACAACATAGATTACAATTGAAGGATATTGAATATATTACAATATATATATATATATATATATATATATATATATATATATATATATATTCTCATTCTCAATATTTCGCTATTGTTCAATAGCATCATCAGGAGACACTACAATAATTAAAATATAAATAAAATGACAAAGATAGGAACACAAATACTTACAGATGTTAAGAGTCAGTAACATTTGATGTACACCACATTAAGGTACTAACTAGACTAATTGCTAATGATTAATTTGTAAAAATGGTTGTGGTGTGAATTGATAAAAACAAGAAACAATTTGAGTTAAAAACAAAACAATAAAATAAATAATCTGAACGTATGAATAACTGGGGTGACAAAACAACAATATTAAAATGAATTTAACAGGTGACAATAAATATCACTGAGTTTATTAGTGTCAGATTTGAGATTGATAGCATCTTTTTGTTTGTTGATGTGATACATTTCAAAAAATAAACGATTCCTGTATTGGTCAACTTTCTGCAGAATCTCTGTCTCGTCATAATTGAACGTATGGCCCGTCTTTATAAAATGATCCACCACTACACAGTTATTCTTGCCTACTGGACAATCACTTCTATGTTGGGTAATACGGTTTTTTAACCATTGGGACGTTTGACCAACGTAGCATCCCGGACACTGCGAGCAATTTATTTTGTAAATCACGTTGGTTTGTAATAATAAAGGTGTTTTATCTTTAACTTTCGAAAAAAGGAGAGAAATAGTTGTCAAATTGTATTTGGCAACTCTGAAATTGGTGAACTGTTTGAACAGTGGTAAAATCAATTGAGTTAAATTATTGATGTAAGGAAGTCTTTTGTACAGAGTAGCCTGTTGATTGAAATTGTCAACCTGACCATCGTAGAAGTCTGTGTTATAAATTAATTTTTTTAAAATGTGTTTGGGATAACCGTTGTTAACGAAAATATCAAATAACGATCTTAAGTTCTTATTAACAAATTTTTCATCACTGACGTGTAGAATTCTATTTTTCATTGTTAATACTAAGTTGTACTTCTGACTCTTAGGATGATCAGAGTTGAAATTTAAAAACCTTCCAGATGATGTTGGCTTTTGATACCAATCTAACAAGATAATGTTATTGTCGGATCTCATTACTCTGGTGTCCAAGAATGGTAAGCTGGCCCCACCCTCCAATTCCATAGTGAATTGTAAATGATTATCAAATGAATTGAAAACATTAAGTGTAAAATCAGTCTTATCAAACGGAACAGCACAAATTATGTCATCGACATATTTATACAAAAAAGGTAATTTAAAGGGCAATTTAGGGATTACATTGTCAAGTAGCTCGTCAAGGACAAGAGTGGCTAGAACAGGACTGATGGGGCATCCCATCGGTGTGCCAAAAATTTGGCGATAAAATACGATGTTGAAACTGAAAAAAGTGTTATCCATACGTTCAATTATGACGAGACAGAGATTCTGCAGAAAGTTGACCAATACAGGAATCGTTTATTTTTTGAAATGTATCACATCAACAAACAAAAAGATGCTATCAATCTCAAATCTAACACTAATAAACTCAGTGATATTTATTGTCACCTGTTAAATTCATTTTAATATTGTTGTTTTGTCACCCCAGTTATTCATACGTTCAGATTATTTATTTTATTGTTTTGTTTTTAACTCAAATTGTTTCTTGTTTTTATCAATTCACACCACAACCATTTTTACAAATTAATCATTAGCAATTAGTCTAGTTAGTACCTTAATGTGGTGTACATCAACTCTTACTGACTCTTAACATCTGTAAGTATTTGTGTTCCTATATTTGTCATTTTATTTATATTTTAATTATTGTAGTGTCTCCTGATGATGCTATTGAACAATAGCGAAATATTGAGAATGAGAATATAGAGTTTTATTTCTTATACTGACCGCATACCTGACAATCATCACCTTTTGCTTATATAAATAGTACGGTCGATAATTACCACAGAATAATCATCTGTTTTGATTTTCTGATTTAAATATATATATATATATATATCTTTGTTGTTGTTATATATATATACATTCATCTTTCGAAATACTAAAAATAATATTTATCATAGCCGGGCATTGTTTGACAACTACTGTCAAACTGAAATATATTGCATACGCTGTTAAAGGTGTGTGTGCAATATTGTCGCTACAATCACAGATTGTACAACGTGGACAAATAAAATTTCAATAATGTTATATCCATATATTCATTAAAATAAATTATAAATAATCGATATAAAACAATATATATATATATATATATATATATATATATATATATATATATATATATTAATACACATCCTCTATTTGAAATTTAAAGAATAAGTAATATGACATTGAAAACATATTCGTACAATTACCGACCCCATGCATAATTATGGGAGATTTCAACGCCCATTCACCCTCTTGGGGATCTTTAACAACCGATACTAGAGGAAAACGTTTGGAGAAATTTATTGACGACTCAAATATATGCCTTCTAAACAATAGAAAGCCCACACATTTCAATCAAGGCTCAAACTCCTTTTCAGCTATCGGCCTAACCCTATGCTCCCCAAATATAACCCATCAGTTTCACTGGAACCCATTAGAAGATCTCCATTCCAGTGATCACTTCCCAATCTCTGTTACCACTAATATCCCAACAAAGGTTAAACTTTCTACAGAAAGGTGGCTTACCGGAAAAGCCAATTGGACTGACTACTCAAATATAGTGTCTCTTCCAAACCCCGATTCGAGTAACTCCATTAACGAAATGGTAGAGGCAGTGACCAAATCTATTCTAGTGGCAGCCGATGCAACTATCCCCAAATCTAAAAGTAAAATATTATCTAAAATAGTACCGTGGTGGAATAATGAAATTAGGGAAGCAATATCAGCAAGGAAAAATGCACTCCACAGATTCCGAAAATCGCCTACAAACTATAATTTAGTACAATTCAAAAAACTAAGATCAGCCGCCCGACGTTTAATTAAAGAAAGCAAAAGAAGGACATGGGAAGAATATGTATCAACCTTAACAAGTGACTCCGAGGTATCCGAGATATGGAGAAAAATCAAAACAATATCAGGCAAATATCAATCTACCACCCCCCATACAATAGAAAATAACAACATATTTTTAACCGATCCCCACGATATAGCTGAAGTTTTCGCTGACCACTTTGAATCAATTAGCAGCTCGGAAAATTATTGCCCCGACTTCCAAAGAACAAAAACTACTGAAGAATCTCTCAACCTGGATTTTAATACCGATGACGCAGACCTTCCGTACAACGTCCCTTTCATTTTCGACGAACTGGCCAACACCCTTAATACCTGCAAAGATAGTGCACCGGGACTGGACTCAGTTATGTATGGAATGATAACTCATTTACCTAGAAACGAGAAAGAGAAACTCTTAACTCTCTTCAACAAAATATGGTCAGCGAATACCTACCCTAGTAACTGGAAAACGGCTATCATTATCCCGATCTTAAAAAATCGAGATTCAATGACAAATCCTACAAACTATAGACCAATTTCACTAATATCGTGTATCGGAAAAATATTTGAAAAAATGGTGAACAACAGACTAACCTTTGTACTAGAATCACGCGGCCTTCTATCAAACCTCCAAGTGGGCTGTCGACGAAATCACTCCTCTCTAGATACCCTAGTCGCATTAGAGACTGACATTCAAAATGCCTTTTCTAAAAGACAACACCTCGTCGCAGTCATGTTCGACTTGCAAAAAGCGTATGACATGACTTGGAGATATGCAATAATGAAACAAATACACACATGGGGCCTCCGTGGAGCGTTACCTAATATTCTAAATGATTTTCTCTCGGAAAGATTCTTTTGTGTAAGAATTGACAATGAATTTTCATCAACACGAGCCTTAGAAAACGGAATACCACAAGGCTCAGTTCTTAGCGTAACTCTTTTTGCCATTGCAATTAACTGTCTTGTTTGTAACATCGGAGAAAACACCAAAGCAGCTTTATATGTCGACGATCTAACCATTTATTCTTACAGTCATTCAATTCCCGAAATTGAGAATTCATTACAAGGACAAATCAACAGCCTAGAAGAAACTGCTAGAGCCAGCGGTTTTAAATTTTCACCTTCGAAGTCCCACGCCATCCATTTCTGCAGATTAAGATCCGACCACGCCGAACCACAACTAAAGCTGCAAAGTCAGAATATCGAGATAAAACATAAAACAAAATTATTAGGTATGATACTTGACCAAAAATTAAACTGGAGACCGCACATTGAATATGTGATTAACAGATGCCGAAGAGTTATTAACATTATCAAATGTTTGTCGAGTATCCGATGGGGGTCCGACAGAGAAATTTTATTACGCATCTATCAAACTTTAGTGCAATCCAAAATTGACTTTGGCTGTATTGTTTATGGTTCTGCAAGACGTTCACACTTGAACCAGCTAAATAAAATCCAAAATCTCGCAGTAAGACATGCAATCGGTGCATTTAGAACAAGCCCTATAGAAGCAATCTTATGCGATACTTCGTCCTTACCCCTAAACTTAAGGAGAGATATGCAGCTCATAACATATGGCGTGAAAATACAAACGTTACCCAACCATTTAAATAACAAGATTTTCACAAACCTTCCCAGTCCACATACACTAAGACGTAGTTCAACTAAACCATCCAGTATTCGTTTTTCAGACACATCTGAAGAGTACAGGATAAACTTACAAATAGAAAAAATGACCTATACGTATGACACTCCTCCATGGCTAAGAAAACTACCACAAATAAACATATCTCTCAGTAAATACAAAAAAGAAGATACCGCTCCATCGATCTACCGAACGCTATTTTTAGAACAAATGGATCTATACAACGAACATTTAGTCATCTACACAGATGGTTCCAAATCAGATAATGGAACAGGGGCGGCAATTGTAATCGGTGTAGATTCCTTCTTTTGGACCCTAAACCAAGAGTCTAGTATACTTAATGCCGAGTTGTATGCAATATGGCAAGCGTTGTTGTACTTCAGTCAGAGCAGCTTTGAAAAATGTTTAGTTTGTACGGATTCCTTAACTGCCACTCTCTCGACAAAAAATCGTTTTTCTGCAAATGAATGGGTTGTACGCATTCAAGAATTATCAACCCATCTATACAGTATGCAAAGGACTATTTCAATAATGTGGATACCTGGGCATACCGATATTACCGGTAATACTGAAGCTGATCTAGTAGCAAAAAAAGCCACAAGCGGAACAGTTGACAAAGGCATACCTAACACCTTCCTGGATATGAAAACGGATATAAAGAATAAAATTTACGAAGCATGGCAGAACAGATGGAATACATATGACGGACAATTAAGACACATTAAACCGAGCGTACAAAAATGGTTCTATCCCAAAACTCTTACAAGGCGTGAACAAGTCGTCCTCAGCCGATTAAGGATAGGCCACACAAACCTAACCCATTTACACCTCCTCCTTGGAAAGAACAAACCTAGATGTGAGAAGTGCGGCATCCCACTGACAACACAACATATATTTACTTGTGCAGCCTTCAATTTTCACAGACAATTCCTCAAAATACCCCAGATCGAAAACATTCTTAGAAACCAAAATGACGAGCTTAACCAGATGATAACTTATCTAAAGTCCACAAATTTATTATATAAAATATAAATTACCCCAATGATATATCGACGAGCACAATGACCTAGATGTCGATGCTCAAACACAAAAAAAAATAAGTAAAACATAAGGAAATTTATTTAATTTAGTTGTCATACTCTCGATACACACTGTACTCTACGTAAATTCCTAAATTTTGAAAGATTCAGTAGAAATATCAAACATGACATTTCATAATTTCGATGACATTTGAGTAGAATATATCTAATGATAGAAAATATTTGAAATTATAAAATATAGAGGTCTCTGCTAGCAAGATTGCAAATGTAATAAAAGAATTTCAAAATCTCACTTGGTTATTGAAAATTATAGATTAGTAATTTTTTAAAAACAAGAAAACTCGGTAACCAAGAGAAAGAAGAATTATTTATTTTGTAAAAATTTAGTCAGTAGCTTTTTATCCTTTGAAGAGACAACATCAAAATAAGAGTTGTTCTCGAATGTTTTTGGTAGATTGCATAAATTGCATATGATACAATCAGATTAATAACCTATATAATAAATTCAGTGCGTACATAATTCGGAAAAGAATTGTATCGTAAAAGTGTATGTGGTTCCAGTTTTTCTAAATCGTATATATTTAGAAAGTTGCAGTATTCTAAATACGTTAGAATAAGTACGAGATTTCCTGATCCATTGGGTGAGTCCTCTCCAGTTTTAAATTTATTTCTCGAGAAATATCAGGCCTTAAATTCAATACAGTTTAAAGATGCATCTATATATAAGAAAATTTGAAATATACCAAATTTATTGATACCTATCATTTACAACATCAAGTGAATAGACCATTTTGAGCAGAAGTTTCGGTATTTGACATTGATACACGTCAAGTGTAAATTATTATTTGAACGTTTGATAATAATTCATTAGGTTAAATTTTAGCATAGTTGTATTCTAATTTTAAGTTTTGTAGAGGTTATGACTGTTGTTCTCTTATCATAATTTCTGGGAATAACAATTTTGTTAATTTTGCGTATCTGATGGTATAATATATAATTTTGATTCTAACTACCTGTAGTATTCATTCAGTATCCAATCTCATTAAACTTATTTTTTTTTACATTCATAAAATTTTCAATTTAATCAGTGACATTTGGTTGACATTTTTAGTGACAGTAAATTAGTAAATGTCATAAAATAATGAAATGGCCTTTTATAATATTGAATTAACAGTTATTTGAGAGTTTGATAATAGTGAAACATTTAATTTGGAAATATCTTAAAAAAACAAATAAATTTGAAGAATTAATTTTGAACAATTATGATCTCACCCTGAGATAGGAGTAATAAGTTGATTGTAGATAAAACTCATATTTATATTAATATTTCTTGGCGCCGGGCATATTTAATTTGACAATTACTGTCAAATTTTGAAATTCAATACGTACTTAAGTGGTATGCACAATAATTGTCGCTGCGACAAGATAGTATAATTTATTTACATATCGTAGGGCAATTATATCTAAAGAATTGAAATATTCGTGGAAATTATATTCAAAGGTTTAAAAAAATAACAATTGTCACCTAACGCGGGGCAATTACAATTAAAAGAATTGAATATATAACAATTTGTCACCCGAACGTGGGGCAAATACATATTATTAAAGAAAATTGAAACTATAACAATATATATATATATATATATATATATATATATATATATATATATATATATATATATATATATATATATATATTGTAACGAGGTTTCCTTTCCTGAATAGTTATTTTATGTTGTCGAGTATATTTTCAGTTAATATTACTTATAATCCGTTATGCATCATAGCTCTGTATAGAAATAATTTTATACTGTAAGAATATACCCGTTTTTTTTCGTTATTTTAGGTCGCCGAGTATATCTTATATGATATTACTCATAACTCGTTACAACCCCTAACTACTGTATATCATCTTATATATTGATTAATAAGTATGCTAAATGGCCGAGTATCGTAACGATGATTCCGTTCGTTAATTGTTAACATTATGTCGCCGAGTGTATTTCATTTGATCTTACTCATAACTCGTCATTCGTGTTAAAATCCGTATACAAAACATTTCAGCTATAAGATTTATGACTATTTTAAGTGTCAAAAGATCATTATTATTTACCCTCTAGTTTCCGGGTAGAAATAATTTTGTACAAAAGAGGTATAATTATTTTCAGTTCCGATGATATTTTTATTTACTGTCTAGTTTCCGTGGAGAAATTATTTATTGCATGTAAAATATTTATTCCGGCTTGGAACTAGCAAGTTCAATATATTGGTTTCCCCACCGCCATACGATAAGCGGTGAGTAGCGCGCAGGTCGAACTAACCGAGGGAGGTGGAAATGTGTGAGGCATATGCGAAAAGTTGAGTCGAGAGAGAGTAGTTAGCTGTGTAGATTCTTAGACGACAGTAACTGTAAACACCGTACCGGCGAACCGTATTTTTTGTTTTTTTTTTCCTTTTTTGTAAATATTTAGTAATTTCTTTTGAGTTTTCTTTCTGGTGTATGAGTACCACGAGAATTTCGTTGTTGTAAAAGTTTTTAGTAATAACGATTCGAAATTAAGTGGTCTTTTCAATCACAAATTTAGAATATTTATAGTGTTTATTTTCGTGTTTTAACAATAAGTTGGAACATCTTGGCATAACCGGGGTCCGGTCTTCTCTTTAAATTTTCCGTGAAGAGGTTTAGATTGAAATATCAGGTAGTGCCAGGCATACATATCCGCTAGGGCTTCCTAATATTTTAAATCGACAACCCCCATAATTTAGTAAGTTGCAACCCCGGTCTTTTCTAGTTATTCTCTTTCATTTTTCCGTGAAGAGGTTTAGATTGAAATATCAGGTAGCGCCAGGCATACATTTCCGCTAGGGCTTCCTAATATTTTAAATCGACAACCCCAATAATTTAGCAAGTTACAACCCCGGTCTTTTCTAGTTATCTTCTTTCATTTTTCCGTGAAGAAGTTTAGATTGAAATATCAGGTAGCGCCAAGCATACATATCCGCTAGGGCTTCCTAATATTTTAAATCGACAACCCCCATAATTTAGTAAGTTGCAACCCCGGTCTTTTCTAGTTATTGTCTTTCATCTTTCCGTGAAGAGGTTTAGATTGAAATATCAGGTAGCGCCAGGCATACATATCCGCTAGGGCTTCCTAATATTTTAAATCGACAACCCCCATAATTTAGTAAGTTGCAACCCCGGTCTTTTCTAGTTATTTTCTTTCATCTTTCCGTGAAGAGGTTTAGATTGAAATATCAGGTAGCGCCAGGCATACATATCCGCTAGGGCTTCCTAATATTTTAAATCGACAACCCCCATAATTTAGTAAGTTGCAACCCCGGTTTTTTCTAGTTATTTTCTTTCATTTTTCCGTGAAGAGGATTAAATTAAAATATCAGGTAGCGCCAGGCATACATATCCGCTAGGGCTTTCTAATATTTTGAATCAACAACCCTAACCATTTGTAACTTACACCCCGTCATTTAAAAGCTTAATATACCTACCGGGTATACCAAGAATAATTAACCGTTTATTTATTTAAATTGACACTCAACCCGTTTCATCTATAAAAGTTATGTGAAATCTATTGAACGAAAGGACCACCGAATTCGGAAGATTTTATCGTTGATTTTACCGTTTCCTTCTTATATACACTATTTTATACTTACGAACCACTCTCGCTTATGTCCTGCCTTCTTCGTCGCTAATAACCGCATATAAATTGTATATATAATCTGATGATATATCTGTTTTGAGGAGACTAGGGTATTGTCTCCCGTTACCTGTATTAGTTTCTTTTTTTTAGTTACCTTTATTGTATATAACGGCTTACTTGACTTTATAAAAAAGATATAGAATTAAAATATAACCTAACCGAACCTTGGTGTTTTATTGACCTACTATAGATTAGCACCTACCCGGAGCAGAGTAGTTATTTGGCTGCACGAATTTTAGCTTCCCGTAGTGTGGACCAGGAGCATAACTTTGATTTTAGGACTAGCGAGAACGTTCGTTTTATTTAGCAATAACCACCGGATTTTGACAACAATAGACCCCTGGAATTTATCGTACCTCCATCTGAGACTACCTGGAACTCTCGGCGAGTGGAGTCGAGGGGCCGTGGAGACAACCACGTTAAAAATCTGGCGCCCGAGAAAGTGTAAGGTTTCCGCATCGCAACACGCAAGCGGATAAAAAAACACGTCACATTTTGGCGCCCGAGCAGGGACCCTAAATTGTTGATTGACCAGGAACTGTTTTATTCTGTTTCAGGTTTTCCGTATTCTTGATTGCTGATTCATTTTTTTCGTATTGTTGATTTATTGATTTAACAGGGACCTTGATTGTTGAGAAGAGACCTGATTTTGGATAAACCGTTGATAATTTGTTTGGGATAGGGAATGTTTTGTTCTGTTTCCACTATTTTCCACCGTGTTGCTGATTGAACAGGGACTCTGATTGTTGGTTACAACAGGAACCGTTGTATCTGGTTTTGGGATTCTATTATTGTCGTAAAGGACTGTTTTATTCCGTCTTCGATTTCTTTCTTTTTTTCGTTGTTGTAAAGAGTATGGAGCTGTGAAGCCGCAGGGTGTGGAGCTGTACAGAGAGCCGTGTTGCCGTACATTACTGTAGAAGTGAAGGAGGAACAAGAAGTTGCGACCACGGAGGATACAGGAAGGAGAGATAAAAATAGATGTCAAGAGGAAGTACCGAGGAATTGGACATTGCTTTCCCATTTGAACGTGAAGCTGCAGAGGAAACACTACCCGTTCCGTCAGCATCGACCCAATTCCCATCGTAAGTTCCGTAGAAGAAGCTACATACCATCGCGTAAATTGGGTATATTTACTGAAAAACGAGGGTCTTACTGCCCAACAACAAAAGAGGAATTTATCGACTGCTGGAACCGTTCCTGACAAACGAAGAAGGCTCGTTAACTTTTTGAGACGAAGAAATACCTCCCAACCGCCCACTAGAGACCAAGGGGATCCTGTGGATTATCCGACCGATATGGCAACTCAACCGATAAATGTACACGATTGGAAGATGTCTTTTGGTAACCGAGGAGATCCTGCCGCTTTCATAGAAAGAATCGAAGAAATGTGTACTGCGAAGGATGTCCAGAAAGACAACTTGCTTCCGGTATTACCGGAATTATTATCAGGTGGACCCGCATCTTGGTACCGTAACAACCGAAGTAGGTTCACAACCTGGGACGAATTCGAAGCTGAATTCAGAATTTTCTTTTACCCAATCAACTATGAAGTAGATTTGGAAGCCGGGATAGGAAGACGCCTTCAAAGACGAAATGAATCCGCTGCAACGTACATGACCGAGCTACAGACCCTGATGAGGAGGCGTGGGAAGCTAATTTCCGAACAACAGTTAGCATGGCTGTATCGTAATCTTTTATCCGAGTACCGGCTGCAGATCCGAAAAGTAGACTTCAAGGTTTTTCCCACGTTCTGTCACGTGGTAAGGGAATATGAGCTCCTGAGGAAGGAACTCCAAAATGTACCCAATCCCAGTGGATCGAACCGCAGTTAGTGAGTACCCCTAGATATGGACAGTCCTACAACCCACCGTCTGATCCAGCTAGAGAGGCCATCCCCGGTACCAGCCGTCCGTCACCAAACGATACTCATCACGGTCCGACGCGTGATACTACTCAGCGACCGCCTGGCCCGTCTTCGCGCCCACCAACCTGTTTCCACTGCGGTGAATCCGGACGCTACCGAAGCAACTGCCAGAACCCTCAGATCTTCTGTTCCCGTTGTCATAAGGAAGCAGTATTTTCCCGAGACTGTTCCTGCAGGAGGCAGGAAAACTAATACGAAGCTGTCCCGAGGGGAGGCCGACACAGCTTCCGCAGATATTTGCCTCTCATGCCGAAACACCAGAAGAAATGCCCGATTCCCGACCGCACATCGACGTCGAAATTGAAAATCATAAGTTTAGAGCCCTGTTGGATACTGGAGCTGCCAAATCATACATCGGTGATCAGATAGCTAGGACATTTTCCCAAAGAAAGCAAACCATACCCCGTCAAACTGCGAGAGCCCGTTTAGCTAATGGAATTTTAGTCCCCATCACCGACACATACAAGCTAAAACTGAAGATCCATGACGTTATTATGGAAGGGCCATTCGAACATTTTCCTGGTCTTATAACTGATATTGTGTGAGGACACGATGTCCTGCAAAAGTATAATTTCCGTTTGGAGCTAGAAAGCGGGAAAATATAGATGGAAGACAAACTAGTGATGCACTCACCATCAGCCAGTCCTGCTGAGATATTGGAAGTAGTGAACCCGCTCACGAAAGGAACCGATGCTGCTAAACCGACACTAAGTATGGACAATACCAACAAGCGTCTCTCAGAAGACCATGGTTCTGAAGTCTCTGCGTCTTCCCTGGTGTTAGGGGTTGACAAGGAGCAATCTGCTTCTGAAGTCTGAGTCTTCCCTGGTGTTAGGGGTTGACAAGGAGCAGCCCGTTTCTGAAGTCTCTGCGTCCTCCCCGGTGTTAGGGGTTGACGAGGAGCAGTATGTTTCTGAAGTCTCTGAGTCTTCCCTGGTGTTAGGGGTTGACAAGGAGCAATCTGTTTCTGAAGTCTCTGCGTCCCCTCCGGTGTTGTCAGAGGTTGACAAGGAGCAAGCTGTTTCCGAAGTCTCTGCGCCCAACCTGAGTAGTTTAGGGGTTGACAAGGAGCAATCTAATACCGAAGTCTTTTCGGCGCCTCTCATAGGTGTTGGAGAAAGTAAAGACTATAATAAACTTGGAAAATCTACGTTATCCCCGGAGGAGTTAGGAGGTAACACAAATTATGGCTACATAGGATGCCCGTTAGAAACAATTTTTCCGAGTGAAGAAGCGAATTTGACGATTGATCAAAAAGGAAGTTGAATACTTTCTTGAACCAAGAACTCCCGCTGTTTGAGATAATTAGAGGTCCGACTACGCTTATTGAGCACGAAATCCGTCTGCTACAGCCCCGGCCGATCAAACAGAGATACCGTGCTCAAAATCCAAAAATGCAGGAGGTGTGCAATACCGAGATAGACGCGATGTTAGATGAAGGAGTGATAGAACCTTCTACCAGTCCGTGGAGCTAGCTCTCCAATTGTGATTGTGAAGAATAAAGATGGAAAGAACCGTTTCTGCATCGACTTCCGTAAAGTTAACGAAGTTACAATGAAGGATGCTTACCCGCTTTCATTTATTAATGCTATATTGGACAAACTGCGAAAAGCCAAATATATTTCCAGTTTAGATTTGAAGAGTGGGTACTGGCAAGTTCCATTAACACCGGAAAGCAAGCCCATTACCGCGTTTACCCTACCGGGACGTGGATTGTTCCAATTCACGGTCCATCCATTCGGCTTACATTCCGCACCTGCTACTTTCGAGAGATTGGTTGACAGACTAATAGGCCCAGATTTAGATCCGTACACCTTTGCTTATCTGGATGACATCATAGTTCTAGGGGAAACGTTCGAACAACATTTGGAAAATCTCTCTGAGGTATTCCATCGATTACGAGGAGCACGGTTGAAACTGAACCCCGAGAAATGCCACTTCTGTTTACCGTCCATGAAATACTTAGGTCATGTAGTCACTGGAGATGTAATCCGTACCGACCCAGAAAAAGTCGAGAGCATAATTAAATTTACAGCGCCGAGGAATATCCGAGAGTTAAGAAGATTTTTAGGAGTCGCATCCTGGTATAGGAGATTGTACCATCGTTTTCACAAAAGGTGGCCCCGTTGACGAGATTACTCCGCAAGTCCCAGCGATGGAAATGGGCAGAAGAACAAGAAGCTGCCTTTGCTGAGATTAAAACCTGTCTGTCAGAAGCACCCGTTTTAAGTTGTCCATATTTTTCCGTACCATTCACCCTACAGACCGACGCCTCCGAATATGGTATGGGAATCGCCCTTACACAACAGAAGAATGGCCAGGAGCATGTGGTAACATATGCGAGTCGCACGCTGAGTCCTGCCGAGAAGAATTATTCCGTCACTGAGAAAGAATGTCTTGCCAGCCATTGTTTGGGGGATTGAAAAGATACGTCCTTATCTAGAGGGCTACCATTTCACGGTTGTTACCGATCATCAATCTCTTAGATGGCTGCATTCCATAGTGAGTCCGTCCGGACGTTTAGCCCGATGGAGTATTTTTCAGCAGCAGTATGATTTCGAGATACAATACCGTAAAGGTGCTCTTAATCGCGTGGCTGACGCTTTGTCCAGGAATCCGCTAACAATGACCGCCGAGACCAATCCACCATCTATACTCTGTCTGACCGAGGTAACCACCGAATGTTCATGGTACCGGAACAAAAAGGAGGAGGTTCTGATGGAACCAGACAAGTTCCCTGACTACTGCATCAAAGAAGGCTGTCTGTACCGTCATTTTTGGGATATAAATGACTTAAGAGAACCAGAGATGAGCGATCCATGGAAACTGTGCATAGCAAAATCCGACCGAACCCGAGTTCTCAAAGAAAATCATGATGCCCCTGATGCAGGGCATCTGGGAATCGCCAAGACCATTACTCGTATCGCCAGTTCATACTATTGGCCTGGAATGTTTCGAGACATCACCAAGTAGGTTCGCCGGTGTTTACAATGCCAGAAGTACAAACCATCCCAACAGAAGCCTCCTGGAAAAATGCAGCCATCCCCAAATCAACGACCCTGGGATACTGTTAGCTCCGATATCATTGAACCATTGCCGAGAAGTAGGAAAGGGAACTGGTATATTCTAATGTTCCAGGACCGATTTACCAAGTGGGTACAATGCAAACCATTGAGGAGTGCTACTGCCAGTAGAATCGGTACGGTCACGAAGAGATACTGACCATATTTGGATGTCCCCGCACAGTATTAACCGATAACGGAACCCAGTATAATAGTACGCTGTTTAAGAATATGTTGAAAGAATTAGGAATCCGACATCGCTTTACACCCCCGTACACGCCTCAAGCTAACCCAATAGAGAGCCAATCGCACTTTGAAGACGATGATTGCGCAATATTGCGAACAAGATCACCGGGATTGGGATATAAGACTAGCCGACTTGAAGTTTACGATGAACAACTCCAAACACGATTCGACTGGGTTTTCGCCGGCCTTTTTAAATTTTGGACGAGACCCCGACATTCCGAAATCCCTAAGACAACCCGGAGACCAATTCGAGAGAAGATACCGTAACCGAAAACCCTGCGGAGTATGATGCAAAACCGCATCTCTCAAGACTGGATAAATTACAGGAGTGCTTTGACCTTGTCCGTCTAAATCTGTCCAGAGCATTTACCAGTCAAAGCCATTATTATAATTTACGTCGTAGAGATTGGAAATGTCACTTGGGAGAAAAGGTTATGAAAAAAAATGCTTTGTCTTCAGCCGTTCATCATGTAGCCGCTAAATTAGCCCCAAAATACTCTAGGCCATACGAAGTGGTCCGCGTCGTCTTACGGTAGTATATGACTTACGAGACGAAACCGGCAAGCAACATAACCGAATCCACATTAAGGATTTAAAACCGTTGAATGATTAGTTCCGCCTACACGAGAGATGTTCCCGTCTGCGACGATATACCAGAGCCCGAGGATTTGGGCCTAGCTCCAGCGTCCGTAGCAGAGGCTACAGACTCAAAAAGACCCGCCCCAATAAGCAGCACCATAGGAGACCAGACCGGATTATGGTATAAAGACTGTAATAGAGTTAAGAAAATTGTAGTTGTGATAGGTTGTTTAAAAAAAAATATAAAGCACGCAAGCGATGCTCGCGTCCTTTAATTTTTTTTTAACCGAAGTAAGGGGGGGATGTAACGAGGTTTCCTTTCCTGAATAGTTATTTTATGTTGTCGAGTATATTTTCAGTTAATATTACTTATAATCCGTTATGCATCATAGCTCAGTGTAGAAATAATTTTATACTGTAACAATATACCCGTTTTTTTTCGTTATTTTAGGTCGCCGAGTATATCTTATATGATATTACTCATAACTCGTTACAACCCCTAACTACTGTATATGATCTTATATATTGATTAATAAGTATGCTAAATGGCCGAGTATCGTAACGATGATTCCGTGCGTTAATTGTTAACATTATGTCGCCGAGTGTATTTCATTTGATCTTACTCATAACGCGTCATACGTGTTAAAATCCGTATACAAAACATTTCAGCTATAAGATTTATGACTATTTTAAGTGTCAAAAGGACATTATTATTTACCCTCTAGTTTCCGGATAGAAATAATTTTGTACATAAGAGGTATAATTATTTTCAGTTCCGATGATATTTTTATTTACTGTCTAGTTTCCGTGGAGAAATTATTTATTGCATGTAAAATATTTATTCCGGCTTGGAACTAGCAAGTTCAATATATTGGTTTCCCCACCGCCATACGATAAGCGGTGAGTAGCGCGCAGGTCGAACTAACCGAGGGAGGTGGAAATGTGTGAGGCATATGCGAAAAGTTGAGTCGAGAGAGAGTAGTTAGCTGTGTAGATTCTTAGACGACAGTAACTGTAAACACCGTACCGGCGAACCGTATTTTTTGTTTTTTTTTTCCTTTTTTGTAAATATTTAGTAATTTCTTTTGAGTTTTCTTTCTGGTGTATGAGTACCACGAGAATTTCGTTGTTGTAAAAGTTTTTAGTAATAACGATTCGAAATTAAGTGGTCTTTTCAATCACAAATTTAGAATATTTATAGTGTTTATTTTCGTGTTTTAACAATAAGTTGGAACATCTTGGCATAACCGGGGTCCGGTCTTCTCTTTAAATTTTCCGTGAAGAGGTTTAGATTGAAATATCAGGTAGTGCCAGGCATACATATCCGCTAGGGCTTCCTAATATTTTAAATCGACAACCCCCATAATTTAGTAAGTTGCAACCCCGGTCTTTTCTAGTTATTCTCTTTCATTTTTCCGTGAAGAGGTTTAGATTGAAATATCAGGTAGCGCCAGGCATACATTTCCGCTAGGGCTTCCTAATATTTTAAATCGACAACCCCAATAATTTAGCAAGTTACAACCCCGGTCTTTTCTAGTTATCTTCTTTCATTTTTCCGTGAAGAAGTTTAGATTGAAATATCAGGTAGCGCCAAGCATACATATCCGCTAGGGCTTCCTAATATTTTAAATCGACAACCCCCATAATTTAGTAAGTTGCAACCCCGGTCTTTTCTAGTTATTGTCTTTCATCTTTCCGTGAAGAGGTTTAGATTGAAATATCAGGTAGCGCCAGGCATACATATCCGCTAGGGCTTCCTAATATTTTAAATCGACAACCCCCATAATTTAGTAAGTTGCAACCCCGGTCTTTTCTAGTTATTCTCTTTCATTTTTCCGTGAAGAGGTTTAGATTGAAATATCAGGTAGCGCCAGGCATACATTTCCGCTAGGGCTTCCTAATATTTTAAATCGACAACCCCAATAATTTAGCAAGTTACAACCCCGGTCTTTTCTAGTTATCTTCTTTCATTTTTCCGTGAAGAAGTTTAGATTGAAATATCAGGTAGCGCCAAGCATACATATCCGCTAGGGCTTCCTAATATTTTAAATCGACAACCCCCATAATTTAGTAAGTTGCAACCCCGGTCTTTTCTAGTTATTGTCTTTCATCTTTCCGTGAAGAGGTTTAGATTGAAATATCAGGTAGCGCCAGGCATACATATCCGCTAGGGCTTCCTAATATTTTAAATCGACAACCCCCATAATTTAGTAAGTTGCAACCCCGGTTTTTTCTAGTTATTTTCTTTCATTTTTCCGTGAAGAGGATTAAATTAAAATATCAGGTAGCGCCAGGCATACATATCCGCTAGGGCTTTCTAATATTTTGAATCAACAACCCTAACCATTTGTAACTTACACCCCGTCATTTAAAAGCTTAATATACCTACCGGGTATACCAAGAATAATTAACCGTTTATTTATTTAAATTGACACTCAACCCGTTTCATCTATAAAAGTTATGTGAAATCTATTGAACGAAAGGACCACCGAATTCGGAAGATTTTATCGTTGATTTTACCGTTTCCTTCTTATATACACTATTTTATACTTACGAACCACTCTCGCTTATGTCCTGCCTTCTTCGTCGCTAATAACCGCATATAAATTGTATATATAATCTGATGATATATCTGTTTTGAGGAGACTAGGGTATTGTCTCCCGTTACCTGTATTAGTTTCTTTTTTTTAGTTACCTTTATTGTATATAACGGCTTACTTGACTTTATAAAAAAGATATAGAATTAAAATATAACCTAACCGAACCTTGGTGTTTTATTGACCTACTATAGATTAGCACCTACCCGGAGCAGAGTAGTTATTTGGCTGCACGAATTTTAGCTTCCCGTAGTGTGGACCAGGAGCATAACTTTGATTTTAGGACTAGCGAGAACGTTCGTTTTATTTAGCAATAACCACCGGATTTTGACAACAATAGACCCCTGGAATTTATCGTACCTCCATCTGAGACTACCTGGAACTCTCGGCGAGTGGAGTCGAGGGGCCGTGGAGACAACCACGTTAAAAATCTGGCGCCCGAGAAAGTGTAAGGTTTCCGCATCGCAACACGCAAGCGGATAAAAAAACACGTCACATTTTGGCGCCCGAGCAGGGACCCTAAATTGTTGATTGACCAGGAACTGTTTTATTCTGTTTCAGGTTTTCCGTATTCTTGATTGCTGATTCATTTTTTTCGTATTGTTGATTTATTGATTTAACAGGGACCTTGATTGTTGAGAAGAGACCTGATTTTGGATAAACCGTTGATAATTTGTTTGGGATAGGGAATGTTTTGTTCTGTTTCCACTATTTTCCACCGTGTTGCTGATTGAACAGGGACTCTGATTGTTGGTTACAACAGGAACCGTTGTATCTGGTTTTGGGATTCTATTATTGTCGTAAAGGACTGTTTTATTCCGTCTTCGATTTCTTTCTTTTTTTCGTTGTTGTAAAGAGTATGGAGCTGTGAAGCCGCAGGGTGTGGAGCTGTACAGAGAGCCGTGTTGCCGTTCATTACTGTAGAAGTGAAGGAGGAACAAGAAGTTGCGACCACGGAGGATACAGGAAGGAGAGATAAAAATAGATGTCAAGAGGAAGTACCGAGGAATTGGACATTGCTTTCCCATTTGAACGTGAAGCTGCAGAGGAAACACTACCCGTTCCGTCAGCATCGACCCAATTCCCATCGTAAGTTCCGTAGAAGAAGCTACATACCATCGCGTAAATTGGGTATATTTACTGAAAAACGAGGGTCTTACTGCCCAACAACAAAAGAGGAATTTATCGACTGCTGGAACCGTTCCTGACAAACGAAGAAGGCTCGTTAACTTTTTGAGACGAAGAAATACCTCCCAACCGCCCACTAGAGACCAAGGGGATCCTGTGGATTATCCGACCGATATGGCAACTCAACCGATAAATGTACACGATTGGAAGATGTCTTTTGGTAACCGAGGAGATCCTGCCGCTTTCATAGAAAGAATCGAAGAAATGTGTACTGCGAAGGATGTCCAGAAAGACAACTTGCTTCCGGTATTACCGGAATTATTATCAGTTGGACCCGCATCTTGGTACCGTAACAACCGAAGTAGGTTCACAACCTGGGACGAATTCGAAGCTGAATTCAGAATTTTCTTTTACCCAATCAACTATGAAGTAGATTTGGAAGCCGGGATAGGAAGACGCCTTCAAAGACGAAATGAATCCGCTGCAACGTACATGACCGAGCTACAGACCCTGATGAGGAGGCGTGGGAAGCTAATTTCCGAACAACAGTTAGCATGGCTGTATCGTAATCTTTTATCCGAGTACCGGCTGCAGATCCGAAAAGTAGACTTCAAGGTTTTTCCCACGTTCTGTCACGTGGTAAGGGAATATGAGCTCCTGAGGAAGGAACTCCAAAATGTACCCAATCCCAGTGGATCGAACCGCAGTTAGTGAGTACCCCTAGATATGGACAGTCCTACAACCCACCGTCTGATCCAGCTAGAGAGGCCATCCCCGGTACCAGCCGTCCGTCACCAAACGATACTCATCACGGTCCGACGCGTGATACTACTCAGCGACCGCCTGGCCCGTCTTCGCGCCCACCAACCTGTTTCCACTGCGGTGAATCCGGACGCTACCGAAGCAACTGCCAGAACCCTCAGATCTTCTGTTCCCGTTGTCATAAGGAAGCAGTATTTTCCCGAGACTGTTCCTGCAGGAGGCAGGAAAACTAATACGAAGCTGTCCCGAGGGGAGGCCGACACAGCTTCCGCAGATATTTGCCTCTCATGCCGAAACACCAGAAGAAATGCCCGATTCCCGACCGCACATCGACGTCGAAATTGAAAATCATAAGTTTAGAGCCCTGTTGGATACTGGAGCTGCCAAATCATACATCGGTGATCAGATAGCTAGGACATTTTCCCAAAGAAAGCAAACCATACCCCGTCAAACTGCGAGAGCCCGTTTAGCTAATGGAATTTTAGTCCCCATCACCGAGACATACAAGCTAAAACTGAAGATCCATGACGTTATTATGGAAGGGCCATTCGAACATTTTCCTGGTCTTATAACTGATATTGTGTGAGGACACGATGTCCTGCAAAAGTATAATTTCCGTTTGGAGCTAGAAAGCGGGAAAATATAGATGGAAGACAAACTAGTGATGCACTCACCATCAGCCAGTCCTGCTGAGATATTGGAAGTAGTGAACCCGCTCACGAAAGGAACCGATGCTGCTAAACCGACACTAAGTATGGACAATACCAACAAGCGTCTCTCAGAAGACCATGGTTCTGAAGTCTCTGCGTCTTCCCTGGTGTTAGGGGTTGACAAGGAGCAATCTGCTTCTGAAGTCTGAGTCTTCCCTGGTGTTAGGGGTTGACAAGGAGCAGCCCGTTTCTGAAGTCTCTGCGTCCTCCCCGGTGTTAGGGGTTGACGAGGAGCAGTATGTTTCTGAAGTCTCTGAGTCTTCCCTGGTGTTAGGGGTTGACAAGGAGCAATCTGTTTCTGAAGTCTCTGCGTCCCCTCCGGTGTTGTCAGGGGTTGACAAGGAGCAAGCTGTTTCCGAAGTCTCTGCGCCCAACCTGAGTAGTTTAGGGGTTGACAAGGAGCAATCTAATACCGAAGTCTTTTCGGCGCCTCTCATAGGTGTTGGAGAAAGTAAAGACTATAATAAACTTGGAAAATCTACGTTATCCCCGGAGGAGTTAGGAGGTAACACAAATTATGGCTACATAGGATGCCCGTTAGAAACAATTTTTCCGAGTGAAGAAGCGAATTTGACGATTGATCAAAAAAGGAAGTTGAATACTTTCTTGAACCAAGAACTCCCGCTGTTTGAGATAATTAGAGGTCCGACTACGCTTATTGAGCACGAAATCCGTCTGCTACAGCCCCGGCCGATCAAACAGAGATATCGTGCTCAAAATCCAAAAATGCAGGAGGTGTGCAATACCGAGATAGACGCGATGTTAGATGAAGGAGTGATAGAACCTTCTACCAGTCCGTGGAGCTAGCTCTCCAATTGTGATTGTGAAGAATAAAGATGGAAAGAACCGTTTCTGCATCGACTTCCGTAAAGTTAACGAAGTTACAATGAAGGATGCTTACCCGCTTTCATTTATTAATGCTATATTGGACAAACTGCGAAAAGCCAAATATATTTCCAGTTTAGATTTGAAGAGTGGGTACTGGCAAGTTCCATTAACACCGGAAAGCAAGCCCATTACCGCGTTTACCCTACCGGGACGTGGATTGTTCCAATTCACGGTCCATCCATTCGGCTTACATTCCGCACCTGCTACTTTCGAGAGATTGGTTGACAGACTAATAGGCCCAGATTTAGATCCGTACACCTTTGCTTATCTGGATGACATCATAGTTCTAGGGGAAACGTTCGAACAACATTTGGAAAATCTCTCTGAGGTATTCCATCGATTACGAGGAGCACGGTTGAAACTGAACCCCGAGAAATGCCACTTCTGTTTACCGTCCATGAAATACTTAGGTCATGTAGTCACTGGAGATGTAATCCGTACCGACCCAGAAAAAGTCGAGAGCATAATTAAATTTACAGCGCCGAGGAATATCCGAGAGTTAAGAAGATTTTTAGGAGTCGCATCCTGGTATAGGAGATTTGTACCATCGTTTTCACAAAAGGTGGCCCCGTTGACGAGATTACTCCGCAAGTCCCAGCGATGGAAATGGGCAGAAGAACAAGAAGCTGCCTTTGCTGAGATTAAAACCTGTCTGTCAGAAGCACCCGTTTTAAGTTATCCATATTTTTCCGTACCATTCACCCTACAGACCGACGCCTCCGAATATGGTATGGGAATCGCCCTTACACAACAGAAGAATGGCCAGGAGCATGTGGTAACATATGCGAGTCGCACGCTGAGTCCTGCCGAGAAGAATTATTCCGTCACTGAGAAAGAATGTCTTGCCAGCCATTGTTTGGGGGATTGAAAAGATACGTCCTTATCTAGAGGGCTACCATTTCACGGTTGTTACCGATCATCAATCTCTTAGATGGCTGCATTCCATAGTGAGTCCGTCCGGACGTTTAGCCCGATGGAGTATTTTTCAGCAGCAGTATGATTTCGAGATACAATACCGTAAAGGTGCTCTTAATCGCGTGGCTGACGCTTTGTCCAGGAATCCGCTAACAATGACCGCCGAGACCAATCCACCATCTATACTCTGTCTGACCGAGGTAACCACCGAATGTTCATGGTACCGGAACAAAAAGGAGGAGGTTCTGATGGAACCAGACAAGTTCCCTGACTACTGCATCAAAGAAGGCTGTCTGTACCGTCATTTTTGGGATATAAATGACTTAAGAGAACCAGAGATGAGCGATCCATGGAAACTGTGCATAGCAAAATCCGACCGAACCCGAGTTCTCAAAGAAAATCATGATGCCCCTGATGCAGGGCATCTGGGAATCGCCAAGACCATTACTCGTATCGCCAGTTCATACTATTGGCCTGGAATGTTTCGAGACATCACCAAGTAGGTTCGCCGGTGTTTACAATGCCAGAAGTACAAACCATCCCAACAGAAGCCTCCTGGAAAAATGCAGCCATCCCCAAATCAACTACCCTGGGATACTGTTAGCTCCGATATCATTGAACCATTGCCGAGAAGTAGGAAAGGGAACTGGTATATTCTAATGTTCCAGGACCGATTTACCAAGTGGGTACAATGCAAACCATTGAGGAGTGCTACTGCCAGTAGAATCGGTACGGTCACGAAGAGATACTGACCATATTTGGATGTCCCCGCACAGTATTAACCGATAACGGAACCCAGTATAATAGTACGCTGTTTAAGAATATGTTGAAAGAATTAGGAATCCGACATCGCTTTACACCCCCGTACACGCCTCAAGCTAACCCAATAGAGAGCCAATCGCACTTTGAAGACGATGATTGCGCAATATTGCGAACAAGATCACCGGGATTGGGATATAAGACTAGCCGACTTGAAGTTTACGATGAACAACTCCAAACACGATTCGACTGGGTTTTCGCCGGCCTTTTTAAATTTTGGACGAGACCCCGACATTCCGAAATCCCTAAGACAACCCGGAGACCAATTCGAGAGAAGATACCGTAACCGAAAACCCTGCGGAGTATGATGCAAAACCGCATCTCTCAAGACTGGATAAATTACAGGAGTGCTTTGACCTTGTCCGTCTAAATCTGTCCAGAGCATTTACCAGTCAAAGCCATTATTATAATTTACGTCGTAGAGATTGGAAATGTCACTTGGGAGAAAAGGTTATGAAAAAAAATGCTTTGTCTTCAGCCGTTCATCATGTAGCCGCTAAATTAGCCCCAAAATACTCTAGGCCATACGAAGTGGTCCGCGTCGTCTTCCCGGTAGTATATGACTTACGAGACGAAACCGGCAAGCAACATAACCGAATCCACATTAAGGATTTAAAACCGTTGAATGATTAGTTCCGCCTACACGAGAGATGTTCCCGTCTGCGACGATATACCAGAGCCCGAGGATTTGGGCCTAGCTCCAGCGTCCGTAGCAGAGGCTACAGACTCAAAAAGACCCGCCCCAATAAGCAGCACCATAGGAGACCAGACCGGATTATGGTATAAAGACTGTAATAGAGTTAAGAAAATTGTAGTTGTGATAGGTTGTTTAAAAAAAAATATAAAGCACGCAAGCGATGCTCGCGTCCTTTAATTTTTTTTTAACCGAAGTAAGGGGGGGATGTAACGAGGTTTCCTTTCCTGAATAGTTATTTTATGTTGTCGAGTATATTTTCAGTTAATATTACTTATAATCCGTTATGCATCATAGCTCAGTGTAGAAATAATTTTATACTGTAACAATATACCCGTTTTTTTTCGTTATTTTAGGTCGCCGAGTATATCTTATATGATATTACTCATAACTCGTTACAACCCCTAACTACTGTATATGATCTTATATATTGATTAATAAGTATGCTAAATGGCCGAGTATCGTAACGATGATTCCGTGCGTTAATTGTTAACATTATGTCGCCGAGTGTATTTCATTTGATCTTACTCATAACATGTCATACGTGTTAAAATCCGTATACAAAACATTTCAGCTATAAGATTTATGACTATTTTAAGTGTCAAAAGGACATTATTATTTACCCTCTAGTTTCCGGATAGAAATAATTTTGTACATAAGAGGTATAATTATTTTCAGTTCCGATGATATTTTTATTTACTGTCTAGTTTCCGTGGAGAAATTATTTATTGCATGTAAAATATTTATTCCGGCTTGGAACTAGCAAGTTCAATATATTGGTTTCCCCACCGCCATACGATAAGCGGTGAGTAGCGCGCAGGTCGAACTAACCGAGGGAGGTGGAAATGTGTGAGGCATATGCGAAAAGTTGAGTCGAGAGAGAGTAGTTAGCTGTGTAGATTCTTAGACGACAGTAACTGTAAACACCGTACCGGCGAACCGTATTTTTTGTTTTTTTTTTCCTTTTTTGTAAATATTTAGTAATTTCTTTTGAGTTTTCTTTCTGGTGTATGAGTACCACGAGAATTTCGTTGTTGTAAAAGTTTTTAGTAATAACGATTCGAAATTAAGTGGTCTTTTCAATCACAAATTTAGAATATTTATAGTGTTTATTTTCGTGTTTTAACAATAAGTTGGAACATCTTGGCATAACCGGGGTCCGGTCTTCTCTTTAAATTTTCCGTGAAGAGGTTTAGATTGAAATATCAGGTAGTGCCAGGCATACATATCCGCTAGGGCTTCCTAATATTTTAAATCGACAACCCCCATAATTTAGTAAGTTGCAACCCCGGTCTTTTCTAGTTATTCTCTTTCATTTTTCCGTGAAGAGGTTTAGATTGAAATATCAGGTAGCGCCAGGCATACATTTCCGCTAGGGCTTCCTAATATTTTAAATCGACAACCCCAATAATTTAGCAAGTTACAACCCCGGTCTTTTCTAGTTATCTTCTTTCATTTTTCCGTGAAGAAGTTTAGATTGAAATATCAGGTAGCGCCAAGCATACATATCCGCTAGGGCTTCCTAATATTTTAAATCGACAACCCCCATAATTTAGTAAGTTGCAACCCCGGTCTTTTCTAGTTATTGTCTTTCATCTTTCCGTGAAGAGGTTTAGATTGAAATATCAGGTAGCGCCAGGCATACATATCCGCTAGGGCTTCCTAATATTTTAAATCGACAACCCCCATAATTTAGTAAGTTGCAACCCCGGTCTTTTCTAGTTATTCTCTTTCATTTTTCCGTGAAGAGGTTTAGATTGAAATATCAGGTAGCGCCAGGCATACATTTCCGCTAGGGCTTCCTAATATTTTAAATCGACAACCCCAATAATTTAGCAAGTTACAACCCCGGTCTTTTCTAGTTATCTTCTTTCATTTTTCCGTGAAGAAGTTTAGATTGAAATATCAGGTAGCGCCAAGCATACATATCCGCTAGGGCTTCCTAATATTTTAAATCGACAACCCCCATAATTTAGTAAGTTGCAACCCCGGTCTTTTCTAGTTATTGTCTTTCATCTTTCCGTGAAGAGGTTTAGATTGAAATATCAGGTAGCGCCAGGCATACATATCCGCTAGGGCTTCCTAATATTTTAAATCGACAACCCCCATAATTTAGTAAGTTGCAACCCCGGTTTTTTCTAGTTATTTTCTTTCATTTTTCCGTGAAGAGGATTAAATTAAAATATCAGGTAGCGCCAGGCATACATATCCGCTAGGGCTTTCTAATATTTTGAATCAACAACCCTAACCATTTGTAACTTACACCCCGTCATTTAAAAGCTTAATATACCTACCGGGTATACCAAGAATAATTAACCGTTTATTTATTTAAATTGACACTCAACCCGTTTCATCTATAAAAGTTATGTGAAATCTATTGAACGAAAGGACCACCGAATTCGGAAGATTTTATCGTTGATTTTACCGTTTCCTTCTTATATACACTATTTTATACTTACGAACCACTCTCGCTTATGTCCTGCCTTCTTCGTCGCTAATAACCGCATATAAATTGTATATATAATCTGATGATATATCTGTTTTGAGGAGACTAGGGTATTGTCTCCCGTTACCTGTATTAGTTTCTTTTTTTTAGTTACCTTTATTGTATATAACGGCTTACTTGACTTTATAAAAAAGATATAGAATTAAAATATAACCTAACCGAACCTTGGTGTTTTATTGACCTACTATAGATTAGCACCTACCCGGAGCAGAGTAGTTATTTGGCTGCACGAATTTTAGCTTCCCGTAGTGTGGACCAGGAGCATAACTTTGATTTTAGGACTAGCGAGAACGTTCGTTTTATTTAGCAATAACCACCGGATTTTGACAACAATAGACCCCTGGAATTTATCGTACCTCCATCTGAGACTACCTGGAACTCTCGGCGAGTGGAGTCGAGGGGCCGTGGAGACAACCACGTTAAAAATCTGGCGCCCGAGAAAGTGTAAGGTTTCCGCATCGCAACACGCAAGCGGATAAAAAAACACGTCACATTTTGGCGCCCGAGCAGGGACCCTAAATTGTTGATTGACCAGGAACTGTTTTATTCTGTTTCAGGTTTTCCGTATTCTTGATTGCTGATTCATTTTTTTCGTATTGTTGATTTATTGATTTAACAGGGACCTTGATTGTTGAGAAGAGACCTGATTTTGGATAAACCGTTGATAATTTGTTTGGGATAGGGAATGTTTTGTTCTGTTTCCACTATTTTCCACCGTGTTGCTGATTGAACAGGGACTCTGATTGTTGGTTACAACAGGAACCGTTGTATCTGGTTTTGGGATTCTTTTATTGTCGTAAAGGACTGTTTTATTCCGTCTTCGATTTCTTTCTTTTTTTCGTTGTTGTAAAGAGTATGGAGCTGTGAAGCCGCAGGGTGTGGAGCTGTACAGAGAGCCGTGTTGCCGTTCATTACTGTAGAAGTGAAGGAGGAACAAGAAGTTGCGACCACGGAGGATACAGGAAGGAGAGATAAAAATAGATGTCAAGAGGAAGTACCGAGGAATTGGACATTGCTTTCCCATTTGAACGTGAAGCTGCAGAGGAAACACTACCCGTTCCGTCAGCATCGACCCAATTCCCATCGTAAGTTCCGTAGAAGAAGCTACATACCATCGCGTAAATTGGGTATATTTACTGAAAAACGAGGGTCTTACTGCCCAACAACAAAAGAGGAATTTATCGACTGCTGGAACCGTTCCTGACAAACGAAGAAGGCTCGTTAACTTTTTGAGACGAAGAAATACCTCCCAACCGCCCACTAGAGACCAAGGGGATCCTGTGGATTATCCGACCGATATGGCAACTCAACCGATAAATGTACACGATTGGAAGATGTCTTTTGGTAACCGAGGAGATCCTGCCGCTTTCATAGAAAGAATCGAAGAAATGTGTACTGCGAAGGATGTCCAGAAAGACAACTTGCTTCCGGTATTACCGGAATTATTATCAGGTGGACCCGCATCTTGGTACCGTAACAACCGAAGTAGGTTCACAACCTGGGACGAATTCGAAGCTGAATTCAGAATTTTCTTTTACCCAATCAACTATGAAGTAGATTTGGAAGCCGGGATAGGAAGACGCCTTCAAAGACGAAATGAATCCGCTGCAACGTACATGACCGAGCTACAGACCCTGATGAGGAGGCGTCGGAAGCTAATTTCCGAACAACAGTTAGCATGGCTGTATCGTAATCTTTTATCCGAGTACCGGCTGCAGATCCGAAAAGTAGACTTCAAGGTTTTTCCCACGTTCTGTCACGTGGTAAGGGAATATGAGCTCCTGAGGAAGGAACTCCAAAATGTACCCAATCCCAGTGGATCGAACCGCAGTTAGTGAGTACCCCTAGATATGGACAGTCCTACAACCCACCGTCTGATCCAGCTAGAGAGGCCATCCCCGGTACCAGCCGTCCGTCACCAAACGATACTCATCACGGTCCGACGCGTGATACTACTCAGCGACCGCCTGGCCCGTCTTCGCGCCCACCAACCTGTTTCCACTGCGGTGAATCCGGACGCTACCGAAGCAACTGCCAGAACCCTCAGATCTTCTGTTCCCGTTGTCATAAGGAAGCAGTATTTTCCCGAGACTGTTCCTGCAGGAGGCAGGAAAACTAATACGAAGCTGTCCCGAGGGGAGGCCGACACAGCTTCCGCAGATATTTGCCTCTCATGCCGAAACACCAGAAGAAATGCCCGATTCCCGACCGCACATCGACGTCGAAATTGAAAATCATAAGTTTAGAGCCCTGTTGGATACTGGAGCTGCCAAATCATACATCGGTGATCAGATAGCTAGGACATTTTCCCAAAGAAAGCAAACCATACCCCGTCAAACTGCGAGAGCCCGTTTAGCTAATGGAATTTTAGTCCCCATCACCGAGACATACAAGCTAAAACTGAAGATCCATGACGTTATTATGGAAGGGCCATTCGAACATTTTCCTGGTCTTATAACTGATATTGTGTGAGGACACGATGTCCTGCAAAAGTATAATTTCCGTTTGGAGCTAGAAAGCGGGAAAATATAGATGGAAGACAAACTAGTGATGCACTCACCATCAGCCAGTCCTGCTGAGATATTGGAAGTAGTGAACCCGCTCACGAAAGGAACCGATGCTGCTAAACCGACACTAAGTATGGACAATACCAACAAGCGTCTCTCAGAAGACCATGGTTCTGAAGTCTCTGCGTCTTCCCTGGTGTTAGGGGTTGACAAGGAGCAATCTGCTTCTGAAGTCTGAGTCTTCCCTGGTGTTAGGGGTTGACAAGGAGCAGCCCGTTTCTGAAGTCTCTGCGTCCTCCCCGGTGTTAGGGGTTGACGAGGAGCAGTATGTTTCTGAAGTCTCTGAGTCTTCCCTGGTGTTAGGGGTTGACAAGGAGCAATCTGTTTCTGAAGTCTCTGCGTCCCCTCCGGTGTTGTCAGGGGTTGACAAGGAGCAAGCTGTTTCCGAAGTCTCTGCGCCCAACCTGAGTAGTTTAGGGGTTGACAAGGAGCAATCTAATACCGAAGTCTTTTCGGCACCTCTCATAGGTGTTGGAGAAAGTAAAGACTATAATAAACTTGGAAAATCTACGTTATCCCCGGAGGAGTTAGGAGGTAACACAAATTATGGCTACATAGGATGCCCGTTAGAAACAATTTTTCCGAGTGAAGAAGCGAATTTGACGATTGATCAAAAAAGGAAGTTGAATACTTTCTTGAACCAAGAACTCCCGCTGTTTGAGATAATTAGAGGTCCGACTACGCTTATTGAGCACGAAATCCGTCTGCTACAGCCCCGGCCGATCAAACAGAGATACCGTGCTCAAAATCCAAAAATGCAGGAGGTGTGCAATACCGAGATAGACGCGATGTTAGATGAAGGAGTGATAGAACCTTCTACCAGTCCGTGGAGCTAGCTCTCCAATTGTGATTGTGAAGAATAAAGATGGAAAGAACCGTTTCTGCATCGACTTCCGTAAAGTTAACGAAGTTACAATGAAGGATGCTTACCCGCTTTCATTTATTAATGCTATATTGGACAAACTGCGAAAAGCCAAATATATTTCCAGTTTAGATTTGAAGAGTGGGTACTGGCAAGTTCCATTAACACCGGAAAGCAAGCCCATTACCGCGTTTACCCTACCGGGACGTGGATTGTTCCAATTCACGGTCCATCCATTCGGCTTACATTCCGCACCTGCTACTTTCGAGAGATTGGTTGACAGACTAATAGGCCCAGATTTAGATCCGTACACCTTTGCTTATCTGGATGACATCATAGTTCTAGGGGAAACGTTCGAACAACATTTGGAAAATCTCTCTGAGGTATTCCATCGATTACGAGGAGCACGGTTGAAACTGAACCCCGAGAAATGCCACTTCTGTTTACCGTCCATGAAATACTTAGGTCATGTAGTCACTGGAGATGTAATCCGTACCGACCCAGAAAAAGTCGAGAGCATAATTAAATTTACAGCGCCGAGGAATATCCGAGAGTTAAGAAGATTTTTAGGAGTCGCATCCTGGTATAGGAGATTTGTACCATCGTTTTCACAAAAGGTGGCCCCGTTGACGAGATTACTCCGCAAGTCCCAGCGATGGAAATGGACAGAAGAACAAGAAGCTGCCTTTGCTGAGATTAAAACCTGTCTGTCAGAAGCACCCGTTTTAAGTTATCCATATTTTTCCGTACCATTCACCCTACAGACCGACGCCTCCGAATATGGTATGGGAATCGCCCTTACACAACAGAAGAATGGCCAGGAGCATGTGGTAACATATGCGAGTCGCACGCTGAGTCCTGCCGAGAAGAATTATTCCGTCACTGAGAAAGAATGTCTTGCCAGCCATTGTTTGGGGGATTGAAAAGATACGTCCTTATCTAGAGGGCTACCATTTCACGGTTGTTACCGATCATCAATCTCTTAGATGGCTGCATTCCATAGTGAGTCCGTCCGGACGTTTAGCCCGATGGAGTATTTTTCAGCAGCAGTATGATTTCGAGATACAATACCGTAAAGGTGCTCTTAATCGCGTGGCTGACGCTTTGTCCAGGAATCCGCTAACAATGACCGCCGAGACCAATCCACCATCTATACTCTGTCTGACCGAGGTAACCACCGAATGTTCATGGTACCGGAACAAAAAGGAGGAGGTTCTGATGGAACCAGACAAGTTCCCTGACTACTGCATCAAAGAAGGCTGTCTGTACCGTCATTTTTGGGATATAAATGACTTAAGAGAACCAGAGATGAGCGATCCATGGAAACTGTGCATAGCAAAATCCGACCGAACCCGAGTTCTCAAAGAAAATCATGATGCCCCTGATGCAGGGCATCTGGGAATCGCCAAGACCATTACTCGTATCGCCAGTTCATACTATTGGCCTGGAATGTTTCGAGACATCACCAAGTAGGTTCGCCGGTGTTTACAATGCCAGAAGTACAAACCATCCCAACAGAAGCCTCCTGGAAAAATGCAGCCATCCCCAAATCAACTACCCTGGGATACTGTTAGCTCCGATATCATTGAACCATTGCCGAGAAGTAGGAAAGGGAACTGGTATATTCTAATGTTCCAGGACCGATTTACCAAGTGGGTACAATGCAAACCATTGAGGAGTGCTACTGCCAGTAGAATCGGTACGGTCACGAAGAGATACTGACCATATTTGGATGTCCCCGCACAGTATTAACCGATAACGGAACCCAGTATAATAGTACGCTGTTTAAGAATATGTTGAAAGAATTAGGAATCCGACATCGCTTTACACCCCCGTACACGCCTCAAGCTAACCCAATAGAGAGCCAATCGCACTTTGAAGACGATGATTGCGCAATATTGCGAACAAGATCACCGGGATTGGGATATAAGACTAGCCGACTTGAAGTTTACGATGAACAACTCCAAACACGATTCGACTGGGTTTTCGCCGGCCTTTTTAAATTTTGGACGAGACCCCGACATTCCGAAATCCCTAAGACAACCCGGAGACCAATTCGAGAGAAGATACCGTAACCGAAAACCCTGCGGAGTATGATGCAAAACCGCATCTCTCAAGACTGGTTAAATTACAGGAGTGCTTTGACCTTGTCCGTCTAAATCTGTCCAGAGCATTTACCAGTCAAAGCCATTATTATAATTTACGTCGTAGAGATTGGAAATGTCACTTGGGAGAAAAGGTTATGAAAAAAAATGCTTTGTCTTCAGCCGTTCATCATGTAGCCGCTAAATTAGCCCCAAAATACTCTAGGCCATACGAAGTGGTCCGCGTCGTCTTCCCGGTAGTATATGACTTACGAGACGAAACCGGCAAGCAACATAACCGAATCCACATTAAGGATTTAAAACCGTTGAATGATTAGTTCCGCCTACACGAGAGATGTTCCCGTCTGCGACGATATACCAGAGCCCGAGGATTTGGGCCTAGCTCCAGCGTCCGTAGCAGAGGCTACAGACTCAAAAAGACCCGCCCCAATAAGCAGCACCATAGGAGACCAGACCGGATTATGGTATAAAGACTGTAATAGAGTTAAGAAAATTGTAGTTGTGATAGGTTGTTTAAAAAAAAATATAAAGCACGCAAGCGATGCTCGCGTCCTTTAATTTTTTTTTAACCGAAGTAAGGGGGGGATGTAACGAGGTTTCCTTTCCTGAATAGTTATTTTATGTTGTCGAGTATATTTTCAGTTAATATTACTTATAATCCGTTATGCATCATAGCTCAGTGTAGAAATAATTTTATACTGTAACAATATACCCGTTTTTTTTCGTTATTTTAGGTCGCCGAGTATATCTTATATGATATTACTCATAACTCGTTACAACCCCTAACTACTGTATATGATCTTATATATTGATTAATAAGTATGCTAAATGGCCGAGTATCGTAACGATGATTCCGTGCGTTAATTGTTAACATTATGTCGCCGAGTGTATTTCATTTGATCTTACTCATAACATGTCATACGTGTTAAAATCCGTATACAAAACATTTCAGCTATAAGATTTATGACTATTTTAAGTGTCAAAAGGACATTATTATTTACCCTCTAGTTTCCGGATAGAAATAATTTTGTACATAAGAGGTATAATTATTTTCAGTTCCGATGATATTTTTATTTACTGTCTAGTTTCCGTGGAGAAATTATTTATTGCATGTAAAATATTTATTCCGGCTTGGAACTAGCAAGTTCAATATATTGGTTTCCCCACCGCCATACAATAAGCGGTGAGTAGCGCGCAGGTCGAACTAACCGAGGGAGGTGGAAATGTGTGAGGCATATGCGAAAAGTTGAGTCGAGAGAGAGTAGTTAGCTGTGTAGATTCTTAGACGACAGTAACTGTAAACACCGTACCGGCGAACCGTATTTTTTGTTTTTTTTTTCTTTTTGTAAATATTTAGTAATTTCTTTTGAGTTTTCTTTCTGGTGTATGAGTACCACGAGAATTTCGTTGTTGTAAAAGTTTTTAGTAATAACGATTCGAAATTAAGTGGTCTTTTCAATCACAAATTTAGAATATTTATAGTGTTTATTTTCGTGTTTTAACAATAAGTTGGAACATCTTGGCATAACCGGGGTCCGGTCTTCTCTTTAAATTTTCCGTGAAGAGGTTTAGATTGAAATATCAGGTAGTGCCAGGCATACATATCCGCTAGGGCTTCCTAATATTTTAAATCGACAACCCCCATAATTTAGTAAGTTGCAACCCCGGTCTTTTCTAGTTATTCTCTTTCATTTTTCCGTGAAGAGGTTTAGATTGAAATATCAGGTAGCGCCAGGCATACATTTCCGCTAGGGCTTCCTAATATTTTAAATCGACAACCCCAATAATTTAGCAAGTTACAACCCCGGTCTTTTCTAGTTATCTTCTTTCATTTTTCCGTGAAGAAGTTTAGATTGAAATATCAGGTAGCGCCAAGCATACATATCCGCTAGGGCTTCCTAATATTTTAAATCGACAACCCCCATAATTTAGTAAGTTGCAACCCCGGTCTTTTCTAGTTATTGTCTTTCATCTTTCCGTGAAGAGGTTTAGATTGAAATATCAGGTAGCGCCAGGCATACATATCCGCTAGGGCTTCCTAATATTTTAAATCGACAACCCCCATAATTTAGTAAGTTGCAACCCCGGTTTTTTCTAGTTATTTTCTTTCATTTTTCCGTGAAGAGGATTAAATTAAAATATCAGGTAGCGCCAGGCATACATATCCGCTAGGGCTTTCTAATATTTTGAATCAACAACCCTAACCATTTGTAACTTACACCCCGTCATTTAAAAGCTTAATATACCTACCGGGTATACCAAGAATAATTAACCGTTTATTTATTTAAATTGACACTCAACCCGTTTCATCTATAAAAGTTATGTGAAATCTATTGAACGAAAGGACCACCGAATTCGGAAGATTTTATCGTTGATTTTACCGTTTCCTTCTTATATACACTATTTTATACTTACGAACCACTCTCGCTTATGTCCTGCCTTCTTCGTCGCTAATAACCGCATATAAATTGTATATATAATCTGATGATATATCTGTTTTGAGGAGACTAGGGTATTGTCTCCCGTTACCTGTATTAGTTTCTTTTTTTTAGTTACCTTTATTGTATATAACGGCTTACTTGACTTTATAAAAAAGATATAGAATTAAAATATAACCTAACCGAACCTTGGTGTTTTATTGACCTACTATAGATTAGCACCTACCCGGAGCAGAGTAGTTATTTGGCTGCACGAATTTTAGCTTCCCGTAGTGTGGACCAGGAGCATAACTTTGATTTTAGGACTAGCGAGAACGTTCGTTTTATTTAGCAATAACCACCGGATTTTGACAACAATAGACCCCTGGAATTTATCGTACCTCCATCTGAGACTACCTGGAACTCTCGGCGAGTGGAGTCGAGGGGCCGTGGAGACAACCACGTTAAAAATCTGGCGCCCGAGAAAGTGTAAGGTTTCCGCATCGCAACACGCAAGCGGATAAAAAAACACGTCACATTTTGGCGCCCGAGCAGGGACCCTAAATTGTTGATTGACCAGGAACTGTTTTATTCTGTTTCAGGTTTTCCGTATTCTTGATTGCTGATTCATTTTTTTCGTATTGTTGATTTATTGATTTAACAGGGACCTTGATTGTTGAGAAGAGACCTGATTTTGGATAAACCGTTGATAATTTGTTTGGGATAGGGAATGTTTTGTTCTGTTTCCACTATTTTCCACCGTGTTGCTGATTGAACAGGGACTCTGATTGTTGGTTACAACAGGAACCGTTGTATCTGGTTTTGGGATTCTATTATTGTCGTAAAGGACTGTTTTATTCCGTCTTCGATTTCTTTCTTTTTTTCGTTGTTGTAAAGAGTATGGAGCTGTGAAGCCGCAGGGTGTGGAGCTGTACAGAGAGCCGTGTTGCCGTTCATTACTGTAGAAGTGAAGGAGGAACAAGAAGTTGCGACCACGGAGGATACAGGAAGGAGAGATAAAAATAGATGTCAAGAGGAAGTACCGAGGAATTGGACATTGCTTTCCCATTTGAACGTGAAGCTGCAGAGGAAACACTACCCGTTCCGTCAGCATCGACCCAATTCCCATCGTAAGTTCCGTAGAAGAAGCTACATACCATCGCGTAAATTGGGTATATTTACTGAAAAACGAGGGTCTTACTGCCCAACAACAAAAGAGGAATTTATCGACTGCTGGAACCGTTCCTGACAAACGAAGAAGGCTCGTTAACTTTTTGAGACGAAGAAATACCTCCCAACCGCCCACTAGAGACCAAGGGGATCCTGTGGATTATCCGACCGATATGGCAACTCAACCGATAAATGTACACGATTGGAAGATGTCTTTTGGTAACCGAGGAGATCCTGCCGCTTTCATAGAAAGAATCGAAGAAATGTGTACTGCGAAGGATGTCCAGAAAGACAACTTGCTTCCGGAATTACCGGAATTATTATCAGGTGGACCCGCATCTTGGTACCGTAACAACCGAAGTAGGTTCACAACCTGGGACGAATTCGAAGCTGAATTCAGAATTTTCTTTTACCCAATCAACTATGAAGTAGATTTGGAAGCCGGGATAGGAAGACGCCTTCAAAGACGAAATGAATCCGCTGCAACGTACATGACCGAGCTACAGACCCTGATGAGGAGGCGTGGGAAGCTAATTTCCGAACAACAGTTAGCATGGCTGTATCGTAATCTTTTATCCGAGTACCGGCTGCAGATCCGAAAAGTAGACTTCAAGGTTTTTCCCACGTTCTGTCACGTGGTAAGGGAATATGAGCTCCTGAGGAAGGAACTCCAAAATGTACCCAATCCCAGTGGATCGAACCGCAGTTAGTGAGTACCCCTAGATATGGACAGTCCTACAACCCACCGTCTGATCCAGCTAGAGAGGCCATCCCCGGTACCAGCCGTCCGTCACCAAACGATACTCATCACGGTCCGACGCGTGATACTACTCAGCGACCGCCTGGCCCGTCTTCGCGCCCACCAACCTGTTTCCACTGCGGTGAATCCGGACGCTACCGAAGCAACTGCCAGAACCCTCAGATCTTCTGTTCCCGTTGTCATAAGGAAGCAGTATTTTCCCGAGACTGTTCCTGCAGGAGGCAGGAAAACTAATACGAAGCTGTCCCGAGGGGAGGCCGACACAGCTTCCGCAGATATTTGCCTCTCATGCCGAAACACCAGAAGAAATGCCCGATTCCCGACCGCACATCGACGTCGAAATTGAAAATCATAAGTTTAGAGCCCTGTTGGATACTGGAGCTGCCAAATCATACATCGGTGATCAGATAGCTAGGACATTTTCCCAAAGAAAGCAAACCATACCCCGTCAAACTGCGAGAGCCCGTTTAGCTAATGGAATTTTAGTCCCCATCACCGACACATACAAGCTAAAACTGAAGATCCATGACGTTATTATGGAAGGGCCATTCGAACATTTTCCTGGTCTTATAACTGATATTGTGTGAGGACACGATGTCCTGCAAAAGTATAATTTCCGTTTGGAGCTAGAAAGCGGGAAAATATAGATGGAAGACAAACTAGTGATGCACTCACCATCAGCCAGTCCTGCTGAGATATTGGAAGTAGTGAACCCGCTCACGAAAGGAACCGATGCTGCTAAACCGACACTAAGTATGGACAATACCAACAAGCGTCTCTCAGAAGACCATGGTTCTGAAGTCTCTGCGTCTTCCCTGGTGTTAGGGGTTGACAAGGAGCAATCTGCTTCTGAAGTCTGAGTCTTCCCTGGTGTTAGGGGTTGACAAGGAGCAGCCCGTTTCTGAAGTCTCTGCGTCCTCCCCGGTGTTAGGGGTTGACGAGGAGCAGTATGTTTCTGAAGTCTCTGAGTCTTCCCTGGTGTTAGGGGTTGACAAGGAGCAATCTGTTTCTGAAGTCTCTGCGTCCCCTCCGGTGTTGTCAGGGGTTGACAAGGAGCAAGCTGTTTCCGAAGTCTCTGCGCCCAACCTGAGTAGTTTAGGGGTTGACAAGGAGCAATCTAATACCGAAGTCTTTTCGGCGCCTCTCATAGGTGTTGGAGAAAGTAAAGACTATAATAAACTTGGAAAATCTACGTTATCCCCGGAGGAGTTAGGAGGTAACACAAATTATGGCTACATAGGATGCCCGTTAGAAACAATTTTTCCGAGTGAAGAAGCGAATTTGACGATTGATCAAAAAAGGAAGTTGAATACTTTCTTGAACCAAGAACTCCCGCTGTTTGAGATAATTAGAGGTCCGACTACGCTTATTGAGCACGAAATCCGTCTGCTACAGCCCCGGCCGATCAAACAGAGATACCGTGCTCAAAATCCAAAAATGCAGGAGGTGTGCAATACCGAGATAGACGCGATGTTAGATGAAGGAGTGATAGAACCTTCTACCAGTCCGTGGAGCTAGCTCTCCAATTGTGATTGTGAAGAATAAAGATGGAAAGAACCGTTTCTGCATCGACTTCCGTAAAGTTAACGAAGTTACAATGAAGGATGCTTACCCGCTTTCATTTATTAATGCTATATTGGACAAACTGCGAAAAGCCAAATATATTTCCAGTTTAGATTTGAAGAGTGGGTACTGGCAAGTTCCATTAACACCGGAAAGCAAGCCCATTACCGCGTTTACCCTACCGGGACGTGGATTGTTCCAATTCACGGTCCATCCATTCGGCTTACATTCCGCACCTGCTACTTTCGAGAGATTGGTTGACAGACTAATAGGCCCAGATTTAGATCCGTACACCTTTGCTTATCTGGATGACATCATAGTTCTAGGGGAAACGTTCGAACAACATTTGGAAAATCTCTCTGAGGTATTCCATCGATTACGAGGAGCACGGTTGAAACTGAACCCCGAGAAATGCCACTTCTGTTTACCGTCCATGAAATACTTAGGTCATGTAGTCACTGGAGATGTAATCCGTACCGACCCAGAAAAAGTCGAGAGCATAATTAAATTTACAGCGCCGAGGAATATCCGAGAGTTAAGAAGATTTTTAGGAGTCGCATCCTGGTATAGGAGATTTGTACCATCGTTTTCACAAAAGGTGGCCCCGTTGACGAGATTACTCCGCAAGTCCCAGCGATGGAAATGGGCAGAAGAACAAGAAGCTGCCTTTGCTGAGATTAAAACCTGTCTGTCAGAAGCACCCGTTTTAAGTTGTCCATATTTTTCCGTACCATTCACCCTACAGACCGACGCCTCCGAATATGGTATGGGAATCGCCCTTACACAACAGAAGAATGGCCAGGAGCATGTGGTAACATATGCGAGTCGCACGCTGAGTCCTGCCGAGAAGAATTATTCCGTCACTGAGAAAGAATGTCTTGCCAGCCATTGTTTGGGGGATTGAAAAGATACGTCCTTATCTAGAGGGCTACCATTTCACGGTTGTTACCGATCATCAATCTCTTAGATGGCTGCATTCCATAGTGAGTCCGTCCGGACGTTTAGCCCGATGGAGTATTTTTCAGCAGCAGTATGATTTCGAGATACAATACCGTAAAGGTGCTCTTAATCGCGTGGCTGACGCTTTGTCCAGGAATCCGCTAACAATGACCGCCGAGACCAATCCACCATCTATACTCTGTCTGACCGAGGTAACCACCGAATGTTCATGGTACCGGAACAAAAAGGAGGAGGTTCTGATGGAACCAGACAAGTTCCCTGACTACTGCATCAAAGAAGGCTGTCTGTACCGTCATTTTTGGGATATAAATGACTTAAGAGAACCAGAGATGAGCGATCCATGGAAACTGTGCATAGCAAAATCCGACCGAACCCGAGTTCTCAAAGAAAATCATGATGCCCCTGATGCAGGGCATCTGGGAATCGCCAAGACCATTACTCGTATCGCCAGTTCATACTATTGGCCTGGAATGTTTCGAGACATCACCAAGTAGGTTCGCCGGTGTTTACAATGCCAGAAGTACAAACCATCCCAACAGAAGCCTCCTGGAAAAATGCAGCCATCCCCAAATCAACGACCCTGGGATACTGTTAGCTCCGATATCATTGAACCATTGCCGAGAAGTAGGAAAGGGAACTGGTATATTCTAATGTTCCAGGACCGATTTACCAAGTGGGTACAATGCAAACCATTGAGGAGTGCTACTGCCAGTAGAATCGGTACGGTCACGAAGAGATACTGACCATATTTGGATGTCCCCGCACAGTATTAACCGATAACGGAACCCAGTATAATAGTACGCTGTTTAAGAATATGTTGAAAGAATTAGGAATCCGACATCGCTTTACACCCCCGTACACGCCTCAAGCTAACCCAATAGAGAGCCAATCGCACTTTGAAGACGATGATTGCGCAATATTGCGAACAAGATCACCGGGATTGGGATATAAGACTAGCCGACTTGAAGTTTACGATGAACAACTCCAAACACGATTCGACTGGGTTTTCGCCGGCCTTTTTAAATTTTGGACGAGACCCCGACATTCCGAAATCCCTAAGACAACCCGGAGACCAATTCGAGAGAAGATACCGTAACCGAAAACCCTGCGGAGTATGATGCAAAACCGCATCTCTCAAGACTGGATAAATTACAGGAGTGCTTTGACCTTGTCCGTCTAAATCTGTCCAGAGCATTTACCAGTCAAAGCCATTATTATAATTTACGTCGTAGAGATTGGAAATGTCACTTGGGAGAAAAGGTTATGAAAAAAAATGCTTTGTCTTCAGCCGTTCATCATGTAGCCGCTAAATTAGCCCCAAAATACTCTAGGCCATACGAAGTGGTCCGCGTCGTCTTCCCGGTAGTATATGACTTACGAGACGAAACCGGCAAGCAACATAACCGAATCCACATTAAGGATTTAAAACCGTTGAATGATTAGTTCCGCCTACACGAGAGATGTTCCCGTCTGCGACGATATACCAGAGCCCGAGGATTTGGGCCTAGCTCCAGCGTCCGTAGCAGAGGCTACAGACTCAAAAAGACCCGCCCCAATAAGCAGCACCATAGGAGACCAGACCGGATTATGGTATAAAGACTGTAATAGAGTTAAGAAAATTGTAGTTGTGATAGGTTGTTTAAAAAAAAATATAAAGCACGCAAGCGATGCTCGCGTCCTTTAATTTTTTTTTAACCGAAGTAAGGGGGGGATGTAACGAGGTTTCCTTTCCTGAATAGTTATTTTATGTTGTCGAGTATATTTTCAGTTAATATTACTTATAATCCGTTATGCATCATAGCTCAGTGTAGAAATAATTTTATACTGTAACAATATACCAGTTTTTTTTCGTTATTTTAGGTCGCCGAGTATATCTTATATGATATTACTCATAACTCGTTACAACCCCTAACTACTGTATATGATCTTATATATTGATTAATAAGTATGCTAAATGGCCGAGTATCGTAACGATGATTCCGTGCGTTAATTGTTAACATTATGTCGCCGAGTGTATTTCATTTGATCTTACTCATAACATGTCATACGTGTTAAAATCCGTATACAAAACATTTCAGCTATAAGATTTATGACTATTTTAAGTGTCAAAAGGACATTATTATTTACCCTCTAGTTTCCGGATAGAAATAATTTTGTACATAAGAGGTATAATTATTTTCAGTTCCGATGATATTTTTATTTACTGTCTAGTTTCCGTGGAGAAATTATTTATTGCATGTAAAATATTTATTCCGGCTTGGAACTAGCAAGTTCAATATATTGGTTTCCCCACCGCCATACAATAAGCGGTGAGTAGCGCGCAGGTCGAACTAACCGAGGGAGGTGGAAATGTGTGAGGCATATGCGAAAAGTTGAGTCGAGAGAGAGTAGTTAGCTGTGTAGATTCTTAGACGACAGTAACTGTAAACACCGTACCGGCGAACCGTATTTTTTGTTTTTTTTTCCTTTTTTGTAAATATTTAGTAATTTCTTTTGAGTTTTCTTTCTGGTGTATGAGTACCACGAGAATTTCGTTGTTGTAAAAGTTTTTAGTAATAACGATTCGAAATTAAGTGGTCTTTTCAATCACAAATTTAGAATATTTATAGTGTTTATTTTCGTGTTTTAACAATAAGTTGGAACATCTTGGCATAACCGGGGTCCGGTCTTCTCTTTAAATTTTCCGTGAAGAGGTTTAGATTGAAATATCAGGTAGTGCCAGGCATACATATCCGCTAGGGCTTCCTAATATTTTAAATCGACAACCCCCATAATTTAGTAAGTTGCAACCCCGGTCTTTTCTAGTTATTCTCTTTCATTTTTCCGTGAAGAGGTTTAGATTGAAATATCAGGTAGCGCCAGGCATACATTTCCGCTAGGGCTTCCTAATATTTTAAATCGACAACCCCAATAATTTAGCAAGTTACAACCCCGGTCTTTTCTAGTTATCTTCTTTCATTTTTCCGTGAAGAAGTTTAGATTGAAATATCAGGTAGCGCCAAGCATACATATCCGCTAGGGCTTCCTAATATTTTAAATCGACAACCCCCATAATTTAGTAAGTTGCAACCCCGGTCTTTTCTAGTTATTGTCTTTCATCTTTCCGTGAAGAGGTTTAGATTGAAATATCAGGTAGCGCCAGGCATACATATCCGCTAGGGCTTCCTAATATTTTAAATCGACAACCCCCATAATTTAGTAAGTTGCAACCCCGGTCTTTTCTAGTTATTCTCTTTCATTTTTCCGTGAAGAGGTTTAGATTGAAATATCAGGTAGCGCCAGGCATACATTTCCGCTAGGGCTTCCTAATATTTTAAATCGACAACCCCAATAATTTAGCAAGTTACAACCCCGGTCTTTTCTAGTTATCTTCTTTCATTTTTCCGTGAAGAAGTTTAGATTGAAATATCAGGTAGCGCCAAGCATACATATCCGCTAGGGCTTCCTAATATTTTAAATCGACAACCCCCATAATTTAGTAAGTTGCAACCCCGGTCTTTTCTAGTTATTGTCTTTCATCTTTCCGTGAAGAGGTTTAGATTGAAATATCAGGTAGCGCCAGGCATACATATCCGCTAGGGCTTCCTAATATTTTAAATCGACAACCCCCATAATTTAGTAAGTTGCAACCCCGGTTTTTTCTAGTTATTTTCTTTCATTTTTCCGTGAAGAGGATTAAATTAAAATATCAGGTAGCGCCAGGCATACATATCCGCTAGGGCTTTCTAATATTTTGAATCAACAACCCTAACCATTTGTAACTTACACCCCGTCATTTAAAAGCTTAATATACCTACCGGGTATACCAAGAATAATTAACCGTTTATTTATTTAAATTGACACTCAACCCGTTTCATCTATAAAAGTTATGTGAAATCTATTGAACGAAAGGACCACCGAATTCGGAAGATTTTATCGTTGATTTTACCGTTTCCTTCTTATATACACTATTTTATACTTACGAACCACTCTCGCTTATGTCCTGCCTTCTTCGTCGCTAATAACCGCATATAAATTGTATATATAATCTGATGATATATCTGTTTTGAGGAGACTAGGGTATTGTCTCCCGTTACCTGTATTAGTTTCTTTTTTTTAGTTACCTTTATTGTATATAACGGCTTACTTGACTTTATAAAAAAGATATAGAATTAAAATATAACCTAACCGAACCTTGGTGTTTTATTGACCTACTATAGATTAGCACCTACCCGGAGCAGAGTAGTTATTTGGCTGCACGAATTTTAGCTTCCCGTAGTGTGGACCAGGAGCATAACTTTGATTTTAGGACTAGCGAGAACGTTCGTTTTATTTAGCAATAACCACCGGATTTTGACAACAATAGACCCCTGGAATTTATCGTACCTCCATCTGAGACTACCTGGAACTCTCGGCGAGTGGAGTCGAGGGGCCGTGGAGACAACCACGTTAAAAATCTGGCGCCCGAGAAAGTGTAAGGTTTCCGCATCGCAACACGCAAGCGGATAAAAAAACACGTCACATTTTGGCGCCCGAGCAGGGACCCTAAATTGTTGATTGACCAGGAACTGTTTTATTCTGTTTCAGGTTTTCCGTATTCTTGATTGCTGATTCATTTTTTTCGTATTGTTGATTTATTGATTTAACAGGGACCTTGATTGTTGAGAAGAGACCTGATTTTGGATAAACCGTTGATAATTTGTTTGGGATAGGGAATGTTTTGTTCTGTTTCCACTATTTTCCACCGTGTTGCTGATTGAACAGGGACTCTGATTGTTGGTTACAACAGGAACCGTTGTATCTGGTTTTGGGATTCTATTATTGTCGTAAAGGACTGTTTTATTCCGTCTTCGATTTCTTTCTTTTTTTCGTTGTTGTAAAGAGTATGGAGCTGTGAAGCCGCAGGGTGTGGAGCTGTACAGAGAGCCGTGTTGCCGTTCATTACTGTAGAAGTGAAGGAGGAACAAGAAGTTGCGACCACGGAGGATACAGGAAGGAGAGATAAAAATAGATGTCAAGAGGAAGTACCGAGGAATTGGACATTGCTTTCCCATTTGAACGTGAAGCTGCAGAGGAAACACTACCCGTTCCGTCAGCATCGACCCAATTCCCATCGTAAGTTCCGTAGAAGAAGCTACATACCATCGCGTAAATTGGGTATATTTACTGAAAAACGAGGGTCTTACTGCCCAACAACAAAAGAGGAATTTATCGACTGCTGGAACCGTTCCTGACAAACGAAGAAGGCTCGTTAACTTTTTGAGACGAAGAAATACCTCCCAACCGCCCACTAGAGACCAAGGGGATCCTGTGGATTATCCGACCGATATGGCAACTCAACCGATAAATGTACACGATTGGAAGATGTCTTTTGGTAACCGAGGAGATCCTGCCGCTTTCATAGAAAGAATCGAAGAAATGTGTACTGCGAAGGATGTCCAGAAAGACAACTTGCTTCCGGTATTACCGGAATTATTATCAGGTGGACCCGCATCTTGGTACCGTAACAACCGAAGTAGGTTCACAACCTGGGACGAATTCGAAGCTGAATTCAGAATTTTCTTTTACCCAATCAACTATGAAGTAGATTTGGAAGCCGGGATAGGAAGACGCCTTCAAAGACGAAATGAATCCGCTGCAACGTACATGACCGAGCTACAGACCCTGATGAGGAGGCGTGGGAAGCTAATTTCCGAACAACAGTTAGCATGGCTGTATCGTAATCTTTTATCCGAGTACCGGCTGCAGATCCGAAAAGTAGACTTCAAGGTTTTTCCCACGTTCTGTCACGTGGTAAGGGAATATGAGCTCCTGAGGAAGGAACTCCAAAATGTACCCAATCCCAGTGGATCGAACCGCAGTTAGTGAGTACCCCTAGATATGGACAGTCCTACAACCCACCGTCTGATCCAGCTAGAGAGGCCATCCCCGGTACCAGCCGTCCGTCACCAAACGATACTCATCACGGTCCGACGCGTGATACTACTCAGCGACCGCCTGGCCCGTCTTCGCGCCCACCAACCTGTTTCCACTGCGGTGAATCCGGACGCTACCGAAGCAACTGCCAGAACCCTCAGATCTTCTGTTCCCGTTGTCATAAGGAAGCAGTATTTTCCCGAGACTGTTCCTGCAGGAGGCAGGAAAACTAATACGAAGCTGTCCCGAGGGGAGGCCGACACAGCTTCCGCAGATATTTGCCTCTCATGCCGAAACACCAGAAGAAATGCCCGATTCCCGACCGCACATCGACGTCGAAATTGAAAATCATAAGTTTAGAGCCCTGTTGGATACTGGAGCTGCCAAATCATACATCGGTGATCAGATAGCTAGGACATTTTCCCAAAGAAAGCAAACCATACCCCGTCAAACTGCGAGAGCCCGTTTAGCTAATGGAATTTTAGTCCCCATCACCGACACATACAAGCTAAAACTGAAGATCCATGACGTTATTATGGAAGGGCCATTCGAACATTTTCCTGGTCTTATAACTGATATTGTGTGAGGACACGATGTCCTGCAAAAGTATAATTTCCGTTTGGAGCTAGAAAGCGGGAAAATATAGATGGAAGACAAACTAGTGATGCACTCACCATCAGCCAGTCCTGCTGAGATATTGGAAGTAGTGAACCCGCTCACGAAAGGAACCGATGCTGCTAAACCGACACTAAGTATGGACAATACCAACAAGCGTCTCTCAGAAGACCATGGTTCTGAAGTCTCTGCGTCTTCCCTGGTGTTAGGGGTTGACAAGGAGCAATCTGCTTCTGAAGTCTGAGTCTTCCCTGGTGTTAGGGGTTGACAAGGAGCAGCCCGTTTCTGAAGTCTCTGCGTCCTCCCCGGTGTTAGGGGTTGACGAGGAGCAGTATGTTTCTGAAGTCTCTGAGTCTTCCCTGGTGTTAGGGGTTGACAAGGAGCAATCTGTTTCTGAAGTCTCTGCGTCCCCTCCGGTGTTGTCAGGGGTTGACAAGGAGCAAGCTGTTTCCGAAGTCTCTGCGCCCAACCTGAGTAGTTTAGGGGTTGACAAGGAGCAATCTAATACCGAAGTCTTTTCGGCGCCTCTCATAGGTGTTGGAGAAAGTAAAGACTATAATAAACTTGGAAAATCTACGTTATCCCCGGAGGAGTTAGGAGGTAACACAAATTATGGCTACATAGGATGCCCGTTAGAAACAATTTTTCCGAGTGAAGAAGCGAATTTGACGATTGATCAAAAAAGGAAGTTGAATACTTTCTTGAACCAAGAACTCCCGCTGTTTGAGATAATTAGAGGTCCGACTACGCTTATTGAGCACGAAATCCGTCTGCTACAGCCCCGGCCGATCAAACAGAGATACCGTGCTCAAAATCCAAAAATGCAGGAGGTGTGCAATACCGAGATAGACGCGATGTTAGATGAAGGAGTGATAGAACCTTCTACCAGTCCGTGGAGCTAGCTCTCCAATTGTGATTGTGAAGAATAAAGATGGAAAGAACCGTTTCTGCATCGACTTCCGTAAAGTTAACGAAGTTACAATGAAGGATGCTTACCCGCTTTCATTTATTAATGCTATATTGGACAAACTGCGAAAAGCCAAATATATTTCCAGTTTAGATTTGAAGAGTGGGTACTGGCAAGTTCCATTAACACCGGAAAGCAAGCCCATTACCGCGTTTACCCTACCGGGACGTGGATTGTTCCAATTCACGGTCCATCCATTCGGCTTACATTCCGCACCTGCTACTTTCGAGAGATTGGTTGACAGACTAATAGGCCCAGATTTAGATCCGTACACCTTTGCTTATCTGGATGACATCATAGTTCTAGGGGAAACGTTCGAACAACATTTGGAAAATCTCTCTGAGGTATTCCATCGATTACGAGGAGCACGGTTGAAACTGAACCCCGAGAAATGCCACTTCTGTTTACCGTCCATGAAATACTTAGGTCATGTAGTCACTGGAGATGTAATCCGTACCGACCCAGAAAAAGTCGAGAGCATAATTAAATTTACAGCGCCGAGGAATATCCGAGAGTTAAGAAGATTTTTAGGAGTCGCATCCTGGTATAGGAGATTTGTACCATCGTTTTCACAAAAGGTGGCCCCGTTGACGAGATTACTCCGCAAGTCCCAGCGATGGAAATGGGCAGAAGAACAAGAAGCTGCCTTTGCTGAGATTAAAACCTGTCTGTCAGAAGCACCCGTTTTAAGTTGTCCATATTTTTCCGTACCATTCACCCTACAGACCGACGCCTCCGAATATGGTATGGGAATCGCCCTTACACAACAGAAGAATGGCCAGGAGCATGTGGTAACATATGCGAGTCGCACGCTGAGTCCTGCCGAGAAGAATTATTCCGTCACTGAGAAAGAATGTCTTGCCAGCCATTGTTTGGGGGATTGAAAAGATACGTCCTTATCTAGAGGGCTACCATTTCACGGTTGTTACCGATCATCAATCTCTTAGATGGCTGCATTCCATAGTGAGTCCGTCCGGACGTTTAGCCCGATGGAGTATTTTTCAGCAGCAGTATGATTTCGAGATACAATACCGTAAAGGTGCTCTTAATCGCGTGGCTGACGCTTTGTCCAGGAATCCGCTAACAATGACCGCCGAGACCAATCCACCATCTATACTCTGTCTGACCGAGGTAACCACCGAATGTTCATGGTACCGGAACAAAAAGGAGGAGGTTCTGATGGAACCAGACAAGTTCCCTGACTACTGCATCAAAGAAGGCTGTCTGTACCGTCATTTTTGGGATATAAATGACTTAAGAGAACCAGAGATGAGCGATCCATGGAAACTGTGCATAGCAAAATCCGACCGAACCCGAGTTCTCAAAGAAAATCATGATGCCCCTGATGCAGGGCATCTGGGAATCGCCAAGACCATTACTCGTATCGCCAGTTCATACTATTGGCCTGGAATGTTTCGAGACATCACCAAGTAGGTTCGCCGGTGTTTACAATGCCAGAAGTACAAACCATCCCAACAGAAGCCTCCTGGAAAAATGCAGCCATCCCCAAATCAACGACCCTGGGATACTGTTAGCTCCGATATCATTGAACCATTGCCGAGAAGTAGGAAAGGGAACTGGTATATTCTAATGTTCCAGGACCGATTTACCAAGTGGGTACAATGCAAACCATTGAGGAGTGCTACTGCCAGTAGAATCGGTACGGTCACGAAGAGATACTGACCATATTTGGATGTCCCCGCACAGTATTAACCGATAACGGAACCCAGTATAATAGTACGCTGTTTAAGAATATGTTGAAAGAATTAGGAATCCGACATCGCTTTACACCCCCGTACACGCCTCAAGCTAACCCAATAGAGAGCCAATCGCACTTTGAAGACGATGATTGCGCAAGCCCGAGGATTTGGGCCTAGCTCCAGCGTCCGTAGCAGAGGCTACAGACTCAAAAAGACCCGCCCCAATAAGCAGCACCATAGGAGACCAGACCGGATTATGGTATAAAGACTGTAATAGAGTTAAGAAAATTGTAGTTGTGATAGGTTGTTTAAAAAAAAATATAAAGCACGCAAGCGATGCTCGCGTCCTTTAATTTTTTTTTAACCGAAGTAAGGGGGGGATGTAACGAGGTTTCCTTTCCTGAATAGTTATTTTATGTTGTCGAGTATATTTTCAGTTAATATTACTTATAATCCGTTATGCATCATAGCTCAGTGTAGAAATAATTTTATACTGTAACAATATACCCGTTTTTTTTCGTTATTTTAGGTCGCCGAGTATATCTTATATGATATTACTCATAACTCGTTACAACCCCTAACTACTGTATATGATCTTATATATTGATTAATAAGTATGCTAAATGGCCGAGTATCGTAACGATGATTCCGTGCGTTAATTGTTAACATTATGTCGCCGAGTGTATTTCATTTGATCTTACTCATAACGCGTCATACGTGTTAAAATCCGTATACAAAACATTTCAGCTATAAGATTTATGACTATTTTAAGTGTCAAAAGGACATTATTATTTACCCTCTAGTTTCCGGATAGAAATAATTTTGTACATAAGAGGTATAATTATTTTCAGTTCCGATAATATTTTTATTTACTGTCTAGTTTCCGTGGAGAAATTATTTATTGCATGTAAAATATTTATTCCGGCTTGGAACTAGCAAATTCAATATATTGTTTTCCCCACCGCCATACGATAACCGGAGAGTAGCGCGCAGGTCGAACTAACCGAGGGAGGTGGAAATGTGTAAGTTGAGTCGAGAGAGAGTAGTTAGCTGTGTAGATTCTTAGACAACTGTAACTGTAAACACCGTACCGCCGAACCATATTTTTTGGTTTTTTTTCCTTTTTTGCAAATATTTAGTAATTTCTTTTGAGTTTTCTTTCTGGTGTATGAGTACCACGAGAATTTCGTTATTGTAAAAGTTTTTAGTAAAAACGATTCGAAATTAAGTGATCTTTTCAATCACAAATTTAGACTATTTATAGTGTTTATTTTCGTGTTTTAACAATAAGTTGGAACATCTTGGCATAACCGGGGTCCGATCTTTTCTTTAAATTTTCCATGAAGAGGTTTAGATTGAAATATCAGGTAGCGCCAGGCATACATATCCGCTAGGGCTTCCTAATATTTTAAATCGACAACCCCCATAACTTAGTTAGTTGCAACCCCGGTCTTTTCTAGTTATTTTCTTTCATTTTTCCGTGAAGAGGTTTAGATTGAAATATCAGGTAGCGCCAGGCATACATATCCGCTAGGGCTTCCTAATATTTTAAATCGACAACCCCCATAATTTAGTTAGTTGCAACCCCGGTCTTTTCTAGTTATTTTCTTTTCATTTTTCCGTGAAGAGGTTTAGATTGAAATATCAGGTATCGCCAGGTATACATATCCGCTAGGGCTTCCTAATATTTTAAATCGACAACCCCAATAATTTAATAAGTTGCAACCCCGGTCTTTTATAGTTATTTTCTTTTCATTTTTCCGTGATGAGGTTTAGATTGAAATATCAGGTAGTGCCAGGCATACATATCCGCTAGGGCTTCCTAATATTTTAAATCGACCACCCCCCTAATTTAGTAAGTTGCAACCCCGGTTTTTTCTAGTTATTTTCTTTCATTTTTCCGTGAAGACGTTTAGATTGAAATATCAGGTAGCGCGAGGCATACATATCCGCTAGGGCTTCCTAATATTTTAAATCGACAACCCCCATAATTTAGTAAGTTGCAACCCCGGTCTTTTCTAGTTATTTTCTTTTGTTTTTCCGTGAAGAGGTTTAGATTGAAATCTCAGGGACCGCCAGGCATACATATTAGTTTAGTAGTAGTAGTATTAATTTCTTTTTTTTAGTTACTTTTATTGTATATAAAAGCTTAGTTGACTATATAAAAAAGATATAGAATTGAAATATAACCGAACCTTGGTGTTTTATTGACCTACTATAGATTAGCACCTGCCCATAGTAGAGTATTTATTTGGCTGCACGAATTTTAGCTTCCTGTAGTGTGGATCAGGAGCATAACTTTTATTTGAGGACTAGCGAGAACGTTCGTTTTATTTAGCAATAACCACCGGATTTTGACAACAATAGACTCCTGGAATTTATCGTACCTCCATCTGAGACTACCTGGAACTCTCGACGAGTGGAGTCGAGGAGCCGTAGAGACAACAACGTTAAAAATCTGGCGCCCGAGAAAGTGTAAGGTTTCCAAGGTGTCAGAAGTGACGTACCGAGGCCGTAAGAGGTAGGGCAAGAGGATGCTACCAATACCGCATCGCAACACGCAAGCGGACAAAAAAACACGTCACAATATATATATATATATATATATATATATATATATATATATATATATATATATATATTAGAGATATTAATGTAACCAAACCATAACTTCATGTTGTCTGGGCTCGAAACACCCTCAAAAGGTCTTTGAGTCAACTGAAAATCAACATTACCTAGAACTTTCTTAACCTCATAAGGACCTCTATATTTTGGGATTAACTTTTTATTAATACCTGGTGTAACATCAACATTCTTAATGACATAATCACCAGTTTTGTATTAATAAGGAGTTACATGTTTTTTATCAAAGTAATCTTTATTATATTTTTGGATTTTGACATTTTGTTCTTGTGCCTTCTCTCTGATTCTATTTAAATCTCCATGCTCTTCATTTTCTGAATTTAAATAATCTCTGAGGTAGTTATTTTGATCTCTTTGATTTACACCAAATAGTAACATAGAAGGGGCGGTACCCATCGAACGGTTAAATGAATTGTTGATAACAAATTCAACATCGGGTAGATATTTGGTCCATTTATTTTTCACATCTAACAGCTTGGCTAACATGGGCGTTAAATCTCTATTGATACGTTCAATTTGGCCATTAGATTTGGGGGAACTGGTATCAATTTTAATATGTATATTGTTTTCCTTTAAAAAGTTTTCAAATTCATTAGATGTGAATGCAGTGCCTCTATCAGAAACTATTCTAATGGGGCGACTGTAATTTTGAAAATAGTCTTGTAATTTATTAATGACTTCAATGGTTTTTGTACTTTTTACATCATAGAATTTAACAAATTTAGTAAAACCATCAATTATTTCAAAAATATATTTTTTGTTATTCGGGCTTTTTTAAGATGACCATAATGATCAATATGCAAGGTGATAAAAGGTTTGTGTCCCCTAGGAATGTTATGTAGTACACCTTCTGATATTTTATAGCAGAATAAGAGATGCATTTAATACAATTTTGAATATATTCTTTAATTTTATTGTGTAAATTTGGAAACCAATAAACTCTAGAAACATATTCAGATGTTTTATCTATGCCTACATGTCCGAGCATGCCATGACAACTATATATAAATTTTGCTTCCATTGACTTGGGTACATAAAATAATATTTTAGATTTAATTTTCAGTTTTTTATAAACAAGGCCATTAAGTAATTCAAAATTTTTATCTTCTGCTACTAAAAGATTGTCTTTAATATGTTTAATTTCGAGGTCTAAATTTTGTGCAATTGAAAGATTTTGTTCCAAAGTCTTTTTTTCTAGAAAAAACACAGTTTGCCCTGCTAAGGGCATCAGCATGTTTCATTCGATTGCCTTCACGGTGTTCTAGCACATAATCATAGTTCTGTAAAATTAATACCCATCTATTTATTTGTCGGTTGATTTCTTTTTTATTTAGAGCTAACTTTATTGAGTTGCAATCTTTTATAATTTTAAAAGTAGGTAAGCTTTGTAAATATACTCGAAACCTTTCTAATGCATTCACTATGGCAAGTATTTCAAGCTCATAACTATGCATCTTAGACTCTTGGTCTGTTGTTGTTTTGCTGAAATAAAATACAGGTTGGACACGATTTTTTTTTTGTTTTTGTAAAAGAATAGCACCATAACCTGTGGAGCTTGCATGATAGTGCAATTCAGTTTCCAAATGTGGAGAGAAAATTGCTATAACAGGAACTTTCATTAACTGGAACTTCAGTGTATTGAATTATTCTAACTGTAGTGGACTAAATTCAAATTCTGTATCTTTTCTTACTAAATCATATAGGGGACAAATAAAACTAGTGTACTTTATAGAGTCATCTGCAACTTTGACTTGATGAAAATAATTTTTAAAATCAAGAGAGGAGAAGTAATTTTTATTTTTAAGTAAATCAAGGTGATCATCAATTAATGGAATTGGGTAATTATCCCTGACAATAAGCTTTTTATTAACTTCCCTGTAATCTACACATAAACGTTTCGTGCCATCTTTTTTATTAACCAAGACAATAGGGCTACAATAAGGAGACTCACTTTCTCTAATAATATTTTTTTCAACTAGATCAATAATTTTTTGTAATTCTATTTTCTCCGAATAAGACAGTTTCCTGGGCCTACACGAAATAGGATGGTCATTTTTTATAGATATTTTCATTTCAAAATCAATTTCTGGTACACTGGGTTTTGGAGCTTTCAAGTAATCGTCTATAAATAGACTTTCAACTTTTTGAATGATGATTAGGATTTGTAATGATATAAATTCATTACTATAAATATCGATTCAAGGAACCAGATAACGCAGCGATGACGAAATACCCCACCATAACAGCAAAGTCCCCCACGCCAAGATGCGCACGAAGAATCGACAGTAGAAGGGAAGGAGACTTCCACCTCCACCTCCACCTCTACGATGTGTATAAAAATGCAAACCGACAGACGATAGGACGACTTGGATTACGGACTCCTGCTCCTCCAAGTTCAGCCGCCTCCAGTGCGACGCGTAGGTCGAAGGTACTGACTTTAACCTTAAACGCTTTACACTATTCACCGCCGAGTGTTGTACTAAGTCGGAGTATTGATCCGACTTTTATACATCATTCACTTGAACGGCCGTTGGTTTCTGGTATTGACGGAAACGAGAACGATTGTTCAAACTGTTAGAAGAATTTCGGTGTGGTATTGACACACCGAAAACTCTACAGTATCTTCGTAGGGTTGCACCGTTGAGCCGGGTATTGACTGGTTGTAAACGATCGCTCTAACTGTTAGTATAATTCTGGTGTGGTATTGACGCGCCATAATAACTACAGTCCCTACAAACCGAGATATTCGTTAAGCTGGGTATTGACTAGCTACAAACGATACTCTCACATCTTGAGACTAAAACCGAAAGAGTATTGATCTGTCGGTTGCTCATACCCTTGGCTGTCTGAACATTTCATAGGACACGGAGAATCCCGTACACCGTCACCGGAGTTGAAGTACACATCGTTACAGTTACACCTACCTACTTTCAGACCACCAGTACGTATCGATCAACGGAAGAGTACGGACCATCGAAGCGTGATTTTCAAAAATATTTACGCACCAGAGTAATATATATAGAATATTGTATTTTAGTAAAATCTCTACCTACAATAGCTGAATAATTCATGGTTTCATCATAGACAACATAAAATGTTATGGGTACATTTAATCCATTTATCATTACAATACCATCAAAAATACCTATTGTCTAAATTTGAACCATTGATACCACAATAGTTGCTTTCAATTATATTATTTTTAGAAATACAACCAGCCGATAAATATTTACTTTTTCTCCAACCGCTTCAAAAGTATGACATTTTTTAATTGTCAGGACTCTCAAAAGTTGCCGATTTTTTACTGAACAAAAAACCTAGGTATCTTAGCAACAACAATATTCACTTTTAATCCTAGGAGCCAAAGTTGCACTTTTAAACCTAAGAGCCAAAAGCTGTCATTCAAGTGTTGATTTTAATCAAAACTTGGTACTTTCAATTTGAAACAATATATTCAAGACTATTTACGATTAATGTTTAGCCACATTGATATTAAATATACAGTTTGAACAAGTATTAAAATTAAATAAGCCACTAGAACTGCCTGCACCCTCATTCTTGGAGCAATTCTCAAAACAATTCAACATGTTTTCATTAATATTTTCAGATGTGATATCAGAAATAACAATGGTGTTTGGTTTATCATTATCACTATCAACTTGCAGTATTCTTTTCGCAATATTTTCTTTATTTAGAAGTGAGTCTTCAATATAGCCTTCCGCCACAGTTCTCGATTTCCATCCACCGTGTCTTTTAAGAGCTCACCACCACCACCATCAACTAAGAGTAGCAGACGTTCGTCGTAATGCGTGTCCAGTTGTCCAACTTCAAAAATTGTGTTATTTTTTGCGGGACGATACTGATTGTATGAATACCAACCACCGTTCGATGACACTTTCCATTAAGATATCTGAGAAATAATCGACGTTCTTTCAATCCGGTTGGACGTAAAGCAACATATTTTCGATAGAAATTCAAATAATTGTCACCCAACACAGTAAAAGAACGTGATTTATTAGTTTTAGTAATGGGAATTTTTATAATTAAGGCGGTTTTCACATCTTCAACATTATCAATTGTTAAATTGACTAATTCATCAGAACGGCATGCGCCTGCAACCCCCAATATTAGGATGACCTATAAAGAAACTTGAAAATGTTGTTTGTTTATTTTAAAAGCGTTTACCTTCATCATCAAATATAGATTATCAGGTGCACTATTCAAAAAGCGAACAACTTCCTCCTTTGTAAACACTCGCTCTTTTTTCAGTAAATGTCCCTCACTTTGTCTCTTGAGAAAAGCACGTAACTTTGAATATTTACTGATATCAATCCCGTTCTTTATATCCAACGTAGACGGCAACATTGAATATTGTGACCAAAGCGTCGACGACTTCATTTTATTTGCTAAATTTGAGAAGTACACCATCAGTACATCTTCTGAATATAACTCAATATTTTTTTTCTTTGCACCAATCTATAAAACACAAACATTTAATTTCTGATGCCTTTGAGTATGACTTTCAACAAATAAATGTGGTTTAGTTTCACTCCAATATCTGCAAGTGTGTTTATTTTCTTCACCATTTAAATAAAAGTTACATTCATCTGAAAAACATGTATTGTATAGTAGATTGGCAATGCCCTGTAAAAATCTCGCAGAATTCAAGTCAACGGTCGTGATAATTTTCATTTAATTCTAGTACCAATTGTATTTTATATGGATGACATTTATGAGTCTTTAAAGTTTGACGAACACCAGAAGCCTGAGCTACTTTCTTTATCAAGTGGGCATTATCCATCTGCAAGTATCCCATAACTGCCACCTCAACTGCTTCATTCCTGATCGGTCGCTGAGGTTCGTGTCGTCTGTTATCCACAGAACCAGTTACATAAATGCGCGTTGTAGCTCTACCGCGTTCATTATTTTTAAAATAAATTCCCACAATTTATATTCTCTAACGGTAATACACCATTTAAACAAAGCAATGTATTAAGTAAATATACCTAAAATTTTGTTACACGTGCACGGAATGGATGTGTATTAATAATTATTTATTGATTGACAACCAAACGAACAAGATTAGTTTTTTGTGAAGTACTTTAACATGATAACAATTAGTTAGTGAGTTAGTGTGCTATCCAGGGTCGTGTATTCGGGTAAGGTGGGTACTTTTCGTTGTGACACCGTGTATATAAATGGTTAAAACTTCGCTGTCGAACGCATGACAAATCAATTATTGACATCTGTTTATAGAATTTATATTACAAAGAAAAATAAAAAAAATGTTTTAACATAACAAGTATACTAAACACTATGTTTCAATAAAAACAAATTTGAATTAATATTCACAAAATATTCTAGAATAAAATTGTTAAGCAAAGACTACTATATTTTAAAATTTACATGGGTAAAAATAATAAAAGTGAACGATGAAATGAAACAATAAATTGTTTTATTTCATCTATTCAATAATAATAGTGACAAATAATTTTGGCAACATCGCCGAGTATCAAGGAGAGAAACGTCAAATTAAAAAAGTCGTTTTAGACTACGCAATTTCTTGAACAACAAATTATTTGGCAGTTAATTATACTGTACAATGTATTGTTCATGATTGTGCTCAGTACCGCTTTTCTCAACTGTCGTAATACCGATCAACGACAAAATCGTCTATGATAAAGGCTAAATGTAATGTACTATGATCCTAGTGAAATGTCAAAAATAAAACATAACATAACAATACCCACAATAACCTAATAAAACCCTTAAACGCCTTCAAAAAACTGACAAACAAGCCACATAAAAGTGAAACTGCAAACAATCAACTAAGTTATAGGGCGTTATATATCCCAACTGCTCGGCCATAAATTGTGTAGAAATAGAACAAGTTCTATTTTCCGACACAATTTTCGGCTCAATCTACGTTTTTGAAACAATTTGCTGCATGATACTAGCTAAATAAGCTGAATATACTGTTCAAGAATTAGAACCAAATCTTTTTCATGAAATTGCGTAGTTTGAAACAGTCTTAAATCACGAATTTTTAGGTTAAATCCAAAAGCTATTTTTTTTCAATTTCAACAAGTATTTAATGAAAATATATAAAGAATATACAGTTTTTTTCGTATTCCTGCACCCAAAGTGTGTTAAAAATCATAATTCATATTATTTGAACAAAGAAACAAACAAAGCGAATTAGATTAGATGATATATGGACTTTTCCCACCTCGACCTTCTCCAGATTTTGTTGGATCCTTATGACCATAAAATCTAGTCCAGTCTGGTATTTTCTACTAAACGCATTATACTGTTCATTGATTCCCTTGAGTAGCTTATAGCCATTTCTTCGCCAATGGTCAGGCATCTCTGTCTTGAAAGACTTTCACATTAATATACAATGTGTTTTGATGTTTCCTCTACTTCCTAACATAATCTGCATAGAGGACTCTCCGCCAGATTCAGCAAGTACATGTGCCTGTTAAGATACCTACGAGTTTCCTTGTGGTGTTTCCTTCTTACTTCAACAGATACTCTGTTAGTTTTGGCGTCGGACCTGGTAAGAGTTCCTTCACCTGCCTCAATCCTGTTGATCTTGTCCACCATTCTTGAGACTTTGTTAGTGCCCATTTAGTCATGCGCGCCCGGACCCTTTTTTTGTTAAGCCTCAGAAGGCTTATGGTCCGTTGAGAGCCTTCGAGGCGCCTTCTCTGACGAGTAGATCGGCCTCTTCCTTCCCTTTGTACCTACGCAATTGTGTGCTTGTTTTTGCTGCCCACTTCTAGCAGGGGTTTTATGCAATCCCAAACCTTGAATTGACTTCTATTGCGTTTGTTCCTTTTATGGCCGGTTGGCTGTTTGAGAATATACCCTTTGTCTGATTATTTCGTTGGCTCTGCAGTGGACCTCAGCTATCTGTACACTGTAACATACTGCCCCAGATTAAGAAAAATGTTTCTCTTCTTTAGCCATAAACAGCCCACCCCGACTCCCGTGCCTTCTTCGGTTTTTGAGCCTTCTGTGTAGTAGACAAATTCACCTGCGATTGTCCAATTTTTTCATGCTTCCCTGCCCCTAATGATTGTTTTAAAATTTCTCTCAAAGCTATATTTCGGTACCATCTGATCCGCTGGCATTCCGAATATAGGTGTAGCTTGAGATATTTGGATCCATGTAGGCTTGTTATAGGCGTTGTTCTTTTGGAGAGCCGGTAGCCTCCGCCTGGATACACTGCGGTAGTGACGTTAGATTTAGTAGGACTTCTAGAGCTGCTGTTGGCATACTTGCCATGGCGCTCGTAGCACTTAGGCATGCTTTCCTTTGTATACTATTGAGGGTCATGAGCGCTCTAGCCTGCTCTGTCTTTGGCCACCATACCTTTGACCATTTATGATCCGTGGTGGTATTTATATCGCCAAAATATTTTCAAATCTACTTTTGAAGTCATCATACAGGGAATTTATATGTTCAACATATTTCTCAATATCCTCATCAAGATATTCTAGCCATGACCGACTAACATTTTGCTTCCTAAATTTCAACTTTCCAAGAAAAGCGGAAATTAGACTCTTTTTTCATATTAAATTTGGTCTGTCCCCTTATAACAGCAAGTTAATATCATAACATTTTTTTAACAACTCCGTCAAATACGAGATGTCTGCTCTCCATTTGATGATGTTTCCATTTAAATATGTCCAGTGAAAGTCGTATTTTATTTCTTTGCAGGTCTAACAAAGCAATGCGAGCGAACGACGGCGGTGAAGCACTTTGAAAACCTCGTTCGAAAATCGAATATGCAAGTTTTAACAAGTAACAGCCGCTAAACTCCTTAAAACCCACTATAATACACAAAAAAATTAAAGGTTTAAAAAAATGTGGGCGGACCTAACCATTTCATAAACCAGCAGCTTTCAATAGTATGATACGCAGACTTTTAACAGTCCCATTAAATACTAATAATTACGATCCAAATTTAATTGACAATATCATAAACAAAAAGATAATAAAACAGACTTTAGAAAAAATATTTCCTTCTGATAAAAATAAACAATTTAAAAGCTTACATATTTTGGAACACCATCCTTAAAAATTAAATCATATTTAGAAACTTTAGACATGAATATTTGCTTTAAAACTGATTACAATTTATCCAAACTCATCAAAAATAACAAATCTATATCTTCATCTTCTATTTGATCGTTAAGCTCAATGTCATTAGTTGGTCGATATGAAATCCAATGCTGATACTTGGTTGCATTTCTGAAACGAGAAAATCTCTAACTCTTGGAAGTCCTGGTTGTGGTAAGCTGTTCAACTCTCTTATCATCTCAAACTGAAATTCTTTGTCGTTGTCTCTTTCTACTTTGTCTTAGACATACGATGGTGCCAATCTTACTTGGTAAATTCCAATTGTGAGACTTTTTATAACGTCGAGCGTCAAAACTGGAAAATCTTGTAAATGTTCAGCATCTAAATGCACCCACCTTTGAGCATTTCTTGCATTGAGATTCTCCGTTTCAACTAACGCTTGAACAACATTTGGTTGTCTCACCTTTTCAAGTGAACTTCGAGTCAGTTGTGCATCGGCTCCTTTCATATGGATAGTTGGGTGATATTTATTAAATAATGGATCCAGCTATTTGATAAAAATCTCCAAGATGCGAAAGATGGTGGATTTGTATTTTTTTATCTAAAGACTTAAAAATTGTTTTTATGTGCCCATTCCTTGCTTCTACCATCCACTTCAGTTTTTGTAATAAGATGGGAATAATTCCCATCTTCAGTGTTTAATTGATGTTGGTAAGGCAACAAAAGTGCTGAAATTTTGTGCATAATAAATTATTTCTGTAGCATCTCGATATCCCCTATCGACTATTACAATATCATGTTCCTGGAACCACCTTCTCATTATATTAGCGACTCTTTGGAAGTTCATTCCGAAAAATAGGAGCATCATTATTTTTACTATCAGAGAAGTATGGTCCATGAATGTTGAGTATGTAACTATCAGGCGCTACTAGAAGAATAGGTTTCGGCAGGTGTCGACCTTTGTATACACAATAGGACTGCCTAAGAACACGAAAATTGCTACTATTATGAATGTAGCTATGCGTACCATCAATAAATATAATTGCTCGGAGTTGTTGTGGATCTGGATTGTACATAAAATTTGCAAAGTCTATGTCTTTCTATATAATTTTCTCTAGCAATAGCACCAAATCCAATATTAGTGTGCACAAAGCGTTTCATCAAAGATTTTCGAACAGTATCAACTGCAATATTTATTGCCTGCCTACTTGAATATCCAAACATTAAACACAAAAATGGATCAGAAAGTTCATGGCACATTTTGCATAAAATCAAGACATTTGTCTTAGTAACATACATGTAACCTTTCTCACAAGGCATTCTGTCACAGAAGTAAATAATTTGGAAAACTGATGTTTAGTTACAGAGCATAAACATTCAATTTAATCGTCTGTTAAATTATTCTCGTCGTATTTTCTCGTTGATTGTTTGACACAACACATTCCTTATAAGAATGACTGAAGGTCAGCTTCTCTAATTACATATGGCCGTTAAACGTAATGCAATGCAAGTAATAAAGATTTAACACTACCTGGAATGTAGATGTCTCAGGAAATAACATCATGAGCCCTACATTCGACAGATAACCTAAGTAGATTTTCATCTCCGTTACATATCAGACAGGTACTATTTCTTGTTTGCATTAATATGTTCAGTCTTAAGCAAGTAGGGTCTTGTGCAGTAGCAGCTATTTCATTGCGGAGTTATTGATTACAGTTTGTACATATTTTTGTTACATGATTTACATCAAGAAGAGATCTAAGAAATGCCTCCCTTCTACGAATAGCTATTTCATATTTTGCTGCAATATTGTTTCCATATATTCCAGTCATTAAGAGATATTGGAATCTTCCATCACAAACGTAACAAGTAAGAAGATTTACATTTCTTAAAGCCATCTTATTTTAAACAGAATACTATTTCAAATTAAAAATACATGTTACTAACTAATACCGAATAAATTAATTAAGCACGAACGCAATTACTAAGTATTAAAAGACACTGTCATCAACGCTATCAACATAAACTGTCAAAAAATGGTTTCCAAGGGTGCCTTAATTTAATGTATTTAAGAAAACTGTGAATCTCTAATGGTGTATTCTTTGTTTATGTTATTTATTGACTAATTTTCAGTTTTCAATATCTTTACACTTTAGACAGGTATATTTAAACTTAAAATTAACAAATGTACCTATATTAATAAATGATTAATTTACAAATTACTTCATCCTATAAACTGAAGACAAAAATACAGTTTTTTATCATATTATTTTTAGAAGCTATGCAATTAGCCAATTTCATTGATCTGACCTTGTTATAAATAATGCAGTAACATGTGAGAACCTTCTGCTTCAATCTTAGCGCCTTGATGATATAGTTCTTTTATAAAGTCACCCCCACCCTTTATTAACATTTACAAGGGGTGTGCGCGAAATACGATCAAGACAGCGTAAAAGTATGTCAAAAATACTACATAAAACTTCAACGTCTTAGCGATAGTGCTAGGACGTGTATAAAATATAAAACATCAAATGGCGTATAGAGCCAAATAATACCTTGTTTTATAGTTCCTTGCATAATTGAGGGTGATCAAAAGCCAACGTTATTTTTCATCACCCAGTAACAAATATTTTCTAAGATTATAGCACAGAACTTGAAAAGTTAGGATCGGAATATATGTAAGCCGTTTTAATCAATTTTCAGTCATCTGACCAAAAATGCACATGGCTTCCTTGTATTCTACACAGCATTATAACCCCGTTTGTTTCATCCAGATATCTCTCCTAATAACGGAGATATAGAATATCGACGTTTTCATTCCTCCACCCCGATAAAAAATCGGTTGATTCAAAAAGTTTAAGATAAAATAGTTTTACAATAATTAGAACATTAAAAAAGTATAATGACATAATCTGATATTTTCTAAAACGGCGGAGATATGTTTATTTTTAACCACTACAGTTTTTACCGCCTTTGGAGTTTTGGAACCAAAAAAGGAGGTGCACAACTAGGTGTTACAATAAGACTTCTATATTCATTTCAACGTTCTACGTATAACCGTTCTAGAGTTATGCGAGCTACATACACACATACGTCATGACGAAACTAATCAAAATGAATTCAGAGATCGTCAAAACGTGTATTTCCATTAATATCTCAAAATCGAATTTTCTCGCGATTACTATACTTCCTTTACTATCAAAAGTTTTAACGATCCTTATAGAGGGTAGGATGAATTTTGTAATAAATGACATAAGCATGCATCAAAATAAAATACCTCTAAAGTGGTAGAATTCCATCCTACTGACTAAAGTTTCAACTGTCTTGTTTTAATACTATTGAAGAACATTGTGCGTTCAATTACTCACAAAAATTGACAAACGTGTTGCACATAGTATTTATTTTCACAACTGATCAAACAAAAATATATGAAAAAAAGATTGACCCTGTATAAATATGGTTAAAACTTTTTATTTGAACTTGTTATATAATTATAACTATTATCCTTAACTCTCGCAAATATTATAATTGCCGTATTGTTTATTATCTCATAAGTGGACTAATCTATTCTCCGCATTTTTGAAACCATGTATCTCAAAAACTATCCATTAGATCTTTTTCGGCCAATGGAGACGTTTGATCAGGACATCATAGACTACATTATACTAAACTTTCAGCAGATTTTGCCATTTTGTATAAGATTTGTGCAGGGTCTTTTATTTTTGAAATTAGAATGAGATAAATAAATGAATATACTTTGCACATTCAAAAACTAACTTATTAAATGTAACTGTCATATTTGTGATTTGACTAGATACAGGTGAAAATACTGTAAATTTAATATTTATGTTAAGGTATGATGAATGCTCATAAGTTTAAGCTTCCTCAATTACAAGAATATTACATGAATCAATCGCTATGAAGTCGTCACAGAACTCAACAGAATACTGCATGAGAGCTATAATGATTTTAATTTAGTCTACACAGATGCTTCAAAATCACCAGCTGGATTGGGAGCTGCAATAGTGACTTCAACTGAAACTTACAGCATAAAATTCTACCCTGTCAATAGCATGTTTACAGCAGAACTCTACACTATCTTCCATGCTCTGAAATTAAATACTTCCTTTCCTAATCCCAAAACCTTCATTTTAACCGATTCCTTAAGTAGTATTTATTCCTTGAGACATCTTTATCCCAAGCACCCAATAGTACAATCAATTAAGTTACAGCTTTAAAAAATCCAGAATGACAACAAATTAGTTGATTTCAAGTGGATTCCTTCACATACTGGTATCAGAGGCAACGAAGAAGCGGATATATGAGGGCGTAGTGCGATAGCCAGTGATAATGTCGAATTTATACCGAACTGCGTGATGTCATACCTGAGAATAATTATTCCGCAAAAAGTTTACAACAACTGGCAACGATCGCAAGATAAACTTAGCAAGTTTAAATCAACAGTGACGTTGTGGAAACATCCAATCACAACTCGCAAAGTACAAGTGATTCTTACTAGACTTCGAATAGGTCACTGCTAATTTATGCAATCTTATCTTTTCAATAAAGAGAATGTTCCTCTATGTAATGTATGTCAAGAATATTTAACAGTCAAACATGTCCTGGTTAATTGCACAAGTTTGACACACACCGGCTAAAATATAGACCCCTCAGATCTAAATTTACTTCTAGGTGAAAGATGCCCAATTGGAAATTTGATTGGATTATTAATGGACATTAATTTACTGAACGAAATTTAATATTGTATATTGTTTATATCACCGCCAATCACATGATCAATAACTTAATCTTCTAACAATTTTGAAAAAATGTGTTGAAATACTCGATAAAAATATCTCGTTTATGTTACTTTTAATAGCCCAATAGCTGTTATTTTATACATAACTAAACCTAAATAGAACAAGGTTAATATATACGGAAGCTTATAATTTACCTGAACCATATTTGTTTATCTTGAGTGACAGCCCAAACTGAGCATGTTCCAACGGAAATTTGAGTTATCCTCATCTTTTCTACCGGACTATTTACAATTACCCAAGCTTCACCTTGTAAATTGTCACGACCCACCCCGATTCTAACTAACGCTGTTCCATTTATCGTTGATGCCCACACTAATCCTGTAGGTCCCACACTAATCTGACATACTTCACAATCAGAAGGAGTTTGGACGTGAATCCAACGTGCGCCCTCTGGTGATCTTGTAGTTACACCAGATCTGAATAACACCTAAAAATTATTATATTCTAATGTTATATCACCAAAACAGTAAATAATCAATATATCTTATTAATATTTTGGAAATTCTGAGGAATATTATAACAGATGCTGCTATGTATCACTGACAAATCTATGGGATGGTTAACACAACTTATGTTTCCTCACGGAAAATTTTATTCTTAAAAAACTATTTTATTTAAAATATACAGAATTTCACAAAATAACAGAGGTAATTTTATAAGAATTAAACAAATCGGACTAACTAAAAACAATTAACAATTGGATTTATAGTTTCATAAAAAAACAATAAAAATTCTATTCGGCAGGACTGGGGCTGAAAGCGCGTGCTGGGGTCAACGATTATAACCGCCGCGGGTGTTTTTCGGAAAGGTCCCTCAGGACACACTCATTTTTAAAATAAATTTTTCAAATAATAATGTATTTTGTACTATTATAACGTAATATTACATTTTGTTGTTATTTTACCCTCTTGCACCCTTGACTCAGCGATACACGTGGTGTAGAGTTGTTATCATGTATTTCTACGCCATGTGTATTCCTTGGAATATATTTTGGTTTCTTAATGACTACAGGTTAAACGAATAAAATACCTAATAAGAAGAATTTAATTTTTTTGAATATTTGCAATGTTCTTATTGCATTTCATGATAATAATTTTACAAAAATTATCTAAAAAATTACAGTGCCATATTGAAAGCAATTATAATAATATTAGGAGCTTGATAATGGCTATTGGTGTACGAAACAAATACTCCAACCAAACTTCGTTAGGGTAACCACAATGAAATGAATTATTTGTGAAGTTAACACATTCACTGTCCTAGGACCCATATATGTGTCCTAAGTTCATTTACCTATAAGCCCTGCAAACCATATGTGGGTCGTAAATGTACGTTTTGTTATAGTTGAATACTAAAAAGGACGTCTCAGTAAATTATTCCTTTTTTTTAAGAGGACTCCAAAGGAATAATAAACCGTTTTAAAGAGGAAAACTAACTTTTCCCACTCCAGAGACTGTATCGTGCTAACAAACCGACACTTCTCCAAAAATTTGCTATATCTGGATTTATAGGACCCATTGTACTAATTCTGGTACATCTGGAGGCTGTATTGTGCTAACAACCTGAAATTTCATCGAAAATGAACAAAAATGTGGTATATCTGGATTGAGCCGCTGTACTGTATCTGGTGAGCTGAAAATCAATAAGGTTCATCTGTGAGACGCCCTGGACAATATTCAATCATAAAATGGGTCGCTTGTATACACTCCAAAGGTGGTATCATCATAACAAACCGAAGTTTCTCCAAAAATGTAGTATATCTGGATTGATAGGACTGGCTCTGGTGAGCTGAAAATCAATATGGTTCACCTCTGAGATGCCCTGAACAATATCCAATCATAAAATTGGTCGCTTGTATACACTCTGGAGGCTGTATGATGATGAAATATCTTTCCAAAACGTATATCTGGATTTATAGGACCCATAGGCTCTGGTCAATTAAAAGTAAATAGGGTTAATCTGTGAGACGCCCTGAACAATATATAATCATAAAATTGGTCATTTGGAGGCTGTATCAAGTTAACAAGCCAACATTTCTTCAAAAATGCAATATATCTGGATTTCTAGGACTGGTGAGCTTCAGTGAGCGAGCTTCATCTGTGAACAATGCCCAATCATAAAATGGCGTGCTAACAAGATACAAAAAGTGGCCGACGAAGACATACACACATAGGATTTTTTTCTTAAAATCCGCTTTTCGTGTTTTTCTCGCTGAAAAAATAAAAACCCCAACTTTTTTGTGGTAACCTTTTCTCGCATAATTCTAGGGCTGTGCGAAAACGTAAAAGCTACATTTTGGTAAAAAACATTTTATTTTATCAAAAAATAACTGAGATACAGCATATCAAAAATGAATATACAAAATATTGAAAATGTTTTTATTAAAAGTGTATACACAGGAAACAAAATTGGAAGATATAGAAAATCAATGTTTTTTGTGCAATTCAAGAAATACAAAACGCTTGGTTACACTGACTGCATAATATTGAGAATTTCTTAGTATTTTTATATGCTTCTTTTGATGTAAGAGTATCTCTCAACTTAGTATAACACCCATGGCAACGTTTTCTGTATATTTGATCATCACTACCACCTCAAGGTAGCTTATCTCCAAAATATCTATACTTGTTCCCAGTCGTTCAACTACACATGTGATGATACCGATATATAAACAAAGAATAGGTATAATTGAAAGTCCAGCTTGCACATGTGGCGAACTTGGTGATTTAACCCATGTAATACTAGAATGCTCCCAATTCCAAGCAAATCTAAATACTTTCTACGAGGATTTAATAGATCTTAAAGCAAAAATACCTATATGTGTAAACCAAATTGTATTCAGCAACAACATTAGTATTTTATATTGTCTTTATAGTCACCTGAAAAGGTGCAAAATGAAATTGTAAAACCTGATACTAACATAAATACATTGTAAGCAATTTTGCGATTAAACATCTGTCGTCGACGAAAAAAAAAATAAAAAAATGTGTTTTTAATCAAAAATAAATTGTTTTTAATTAAAAAAAAAATAAACAAAAAAATGTGCTTTTAATTTAAAAAAAAATTATAAATAGATGCACAAGTACTAACAACAAACGCAACATGCTAAACACAGACAACGTATATCTGCAAATGTTCATGGTTTACAAGAAAACCTTGTTTAAACATACTAACATACCGTGACGTGCGGTGGAAACTGATCGAGTGGCGTGATTGGGGACCAAGGCCCTCAAGCGGGTCGCGCGAGGCTGGCAAACGAAGCTCTGGCGTACGCAAATACTGGGAACATCAGCGTGGAGAGGGATCGCTGTGGGTGGATAAGTGTGGGACAACCGGACCAATGGCCCGGGGCACTGCATGCATCAGGAAACAGCGCAAACTCGTGGAAGCCTGCCCAGTATATCTCGTATCAGTAAGTCGGTGGTTGATGAGGACGAGCTTACTGATGTGAGGGCTTGCCTTAATCGGCTTGCCTTAATCTCCTTCAAGTCAGTGGTGGAACAGCATAAGCCCAAGACTTGACGTGCCGTAGAGAATACGCTGCGGGGCTAAGGGGCACCAGGCGACACCCAGGTGTCAATAGCCTTCTTCCGGTATGCGGGGCTCTGCCGGAAGCGACCAACCATTCCCTAGCTACTCGTGGGACAAAAAATGGACCAACTTAAAAAAAATAACGAAAACCCAGAGGATAAAGATAGCCTCACTCATCCAGAGGGAATGGAACTGGATCAAGTTCCAGATCAAAAAACCGAGGATGAGCTCCTAAAAAGCGGCGAAGAGGGCCAAAGGGAGCCTCAACAAAAAACCAAAAAGGCTCGAGTAAACCTTAGCGGTACTGCTCGAAAAAGATTTAAGTACCTGTTGAAGCACGGCCTCAGCCATGAAGAGGCACGACAACAGGCACTGAAACCTATCATCAAGGAAAAGGAGGAAGGATGCACCCAAGAGTAAGGGCTCCAAAAGGGTCCGATCTGAGGAAGCACCCCTGAACATCCGAGGAAGAAGGGAGTTCTCATCGTAGGCAAAATTACCGATGAGGGAAACAAACCATCCTACGGACAAACGCTATCAGCAATAAGGGTAGGAATAATGCCCTCCAATTATCCAGAGTTATCTCTTTCAGTGGAACAGTTAGCAGCCATAAAAGAGAAAATTTTGGACAAGACCTTACTGCTGGATCCAAAGGCAAATACCAGGCCTATATTCAGCAACTTGCAATTCAGACCTGGCTGGTTGCTGCTGTCCTGTGCTGACGGAGCCACAGTTGAGTGGCTTAAAGGCATAGTTCAGGAGCTGCGGCCACAGGAGGATGTGTCATTAAGACTCACAGAGGAAAGTAACATTCCTCACTCAGAGATCTTTGTGATGTATCTTCCTGATAGTCTGAATCATCAAAACAATCAAATACTTCGATTTTTAGAGGTCCGAAATGAAGACCTCAACACACAAAATTGGAGGATTGTAAGAAGGGCTGAAAAGGTCCCACAGTAGAACTCACCCTATCAGTGGACCCCATATCCGCAGAAAGGGTCAAAAAGAATGGCTATATGGCCAATTATAAATTTGGTTAGGTAAGAATATTACCACAAAAAAGCCATGCTGGACAACCTAGTGGTCCAGTTGCAGCTTCAACCACTCGACATTGCAAAAAAGAACACAAAAAGGGACCCACAAAAACGGGTCCCCCAAAGGGCAATAAGGGATCTAATAAAGATCCCAAGAGACAGTAAAATGGCTCTCTCCAAATCCGTTAGGTTTCTGCAACTAAACCTCCATCATGCAAAAGCTGCAACTAGCGTGCTTAGCAGGAATTTTAGCAGAAACCTATCTGACATCGGGCTCATTCAAGAACCCTGGGCTCATGAAGGGGGCTCATTCAAGAACGCTGGGCTCATGAAGGACTTATCAAAGGCCTATCTATCAATTCATGTAAGTTGATATATTCACAAATACATGACAAACCAAGAGCATCATTACTCATCTCTAAAAAACTTAACTTTATTTCTGTTCCAGAGTTTATCGCTAGAGACCTTGCAACAGCTGAAGTGGAGTTCCTCACCGAAAGGGGTAAAATGCACATTATAATTGCCTCTGCTTACTTTCCGGGAGAGGAAGACAAACCTCCACCAGAGGAAGTCAGAAGCCTCATCAGATGGTGCAATAAAAAGAACAGACATCTTATTCTTGGATGTGATGCAAACTTCCACAATATAGTATGGGGCAGCACGGACACGAACAAACGAGGTGAGTATTTCTTAGAGTATTTGGCTAAATCTAATATAGACATTATTAACAGAGGTAACACACCCACTTTTATCACTGCAACTAGAAAAGATGTGCTTGACACATCACCCTAGCTAGTTGCTTTACAACAAATTTAATACAAAACTGGATGTTTCTGATGAGGTTTCGATGTCGGATCACAGGATGATACGATTCAAGGTCGAGGATACGTCGAATACCTCAACAAACGGACTGGTGTTCATATAAGGACAAATTAAAGTTGGGTGTTGAATGCGCATTATATACGATTGAAACTGTGGAAGAATTTGAAGTAGCCTCTCAATGGTTGAATCGCACGATAATGAATTGCTACGAGGAATCTTGTCCCATCAGAACAAAGGCTGTCAATAGGGATGTGCCTTGGTGGAACAAGGAACTCAGCAAACTAAAGGTCTTAGCACGCAAAGCATTTAACAGAGCCAAGAGGACAGGAAACTGGGAAGACAACAAAAAGACTCTAACTGAATATAACAAAGAACTCAGAAGGTCCAAGAGAAAACTTGGAGGCAGTTCTGCGAAGGGATTTCTAACGTAGCCCCAGCAGTGCGCCTTCAAGAAGTCATTGCTAAGGACCACTCTAACGGTATTGGACTCCTTAAAAAGCCAAATAGAAAGTTCGCCGAAACCATAGAGGAAAGCATGAGATGTTTATTAGACGCTCATTTTCCTGGTGCTGTAATCATTGAAGATAACGCAGAGGCAAATCTTGATGAAACTATCATCAAAACATCTAGATCAGCAAAAAGCCTAGCGGGTAAAATATTCACCAAGAATAGAATTGAATGGGCAATGAACAGCTTCAGGCCCTACAAATCACCTGGAGAGGATGGCATCTTTCCAGCACTTCTACAACAGGGATACGATATCTTAATTCCTCACTTATGTAAGATATTCAAGATGAGCTTCATCTTGGGATACATTCCAAAAGGGTGGAGACAGGTCAGGGTCTGCTTTATTCCTAAGAGTGGCAAACGTCCTCCAGAGGAACCAAAGTCATATAGACCTATAGGCCTTACCTCCTTCTTACTCAAAAGTATGGAAAAAATACTCGACACATACATGAAAAGTGAATGTTTATCAAATGCACCGCTTCACGAGGAACAATTTGCCTACCAACCTAGCAAATCTACCTTAGATGCCTTACATTATCTCGTAAGAGACCTAGAAAAGGCAATAGCTGCAAAAGAAGTATCGCTATGTGTCTTCGTAGATATAGAGGGAGCTTTTGATAACACCTCATATGAATCAATTAGCGCTGCTGCAACTGCAAAGGGTATTCCACCTTCGATAATCAAATGGATTCAGTCCATGCTAAATACTAGGAAAATAATCACCACCTCGAAGACCAGTCGACTACTATAAAAGCGGTGAAAGGTTGTCCTCAAGGAGGAGTGCTATCACCTCTACTGTGGTCACTAGTGGTTGACGACCTCCTAACATAGCTAAAAAGAGAAGGATTTCATGCTCTTGGCTATAGCCGACGATCTAGTTATAGTGGTCAGAGGTAATCACGACGGCATCATTGCCGATCGCATGTAATGTGCCTTGAACCTCATAACTACCTGGTGTTCGATGGAAGGACTTTCAGTCAATCCTAATAAAACGACACTTGTTCCATTCACTAACAGGAGGAAGTTAAGTATACAGATTCCAAGCTTGAATGGTACAACCCTATTTTTTTCAGAAGAGGTTAAGTACCTTGGAGTCATCCTTGATAGGAAACTTACGTGGAACTCACACCTCGCACACATCACCTCAAAAGCAACAAGGGCTCTTTGGACGTGTCGTAGGATCTTTGGGAAAACTTGGGGTCTAAAACCAAAAATGATCTACTGGTCATATATAACGGTTGTCAGACCTATCATCACCTATGGAGCGCTTGTATGATGGAAGAAAACAACGCAACAAAGGGCTACGATAAAGTTGCAAAAATTGCAGACTCGCATGTTTAGGAGTAACGGGTGTAATGAGATCATGCCCTGGCGCGGCCTTGGAGGTAATGCTAGATCTCCCTCCATTACATTTACATGTAAGGAGGATTGCTCTGCAAAATGCCTATAGGTTAACACAGGCTAAATATCTAAAACCCGGTGATTTGACAAGACATCTCGAGATACTAAGGGTTGGATCAACCCAATCTATGATGATGCCTAGGGACATAATGCCTGCTAAACAAAATTTCTAAGTTACTCTAGATGTTATTATTAATGATCGTGAGTTAACACAAAACGAAATCTCAGAAATAACAAGGGGTGCCCTCACATTTCATACTGACGGGTCAAAAACAAACGAAGAAGTACAGGACCTAATCTTAGGTTATCAGTAGCCCTAGGTAACACTCCCACAATATTCCAAGCGGAAATACTAGCGATAGACTTCTGTGCTCAAGAGTGCCTTAAAAAGCGCCTCAACGCAGCCACAATATTTATTGCCTCCGACAACCAGGCTGCTTTGAAAGCTCTAAAGTCTATAACTTATGAGTCCAAAACAGTCTGGAGCTGCAAACAATCTCTTAAGCTACTGGCTAGACATAACAAACTATCTTTGTTATGGGTGCCCGGGCACAAGGGAATTGCTGGAAATGAGACTGCCGATGGTCTTGCAAAGGAAGGAGCTAGCACTCCTTTCATCGGACCCGAACCGTTTTGTGGCATTACTAAAAGCCACATTGTGGAAGAAGTCCGGAAATGGGAAAAGGAACTTAGTGCAGCCTACTGGAAAAATGTTCCAGGCAAAGAAGCAAAAAGGTTGCTACAACCTTCTGCTCGCTATGCTAAATTGCTCTTAGAGCTTCAGAAGTCTGATCTCAGAGCAATCACAGGACTAATTACGGAACACTGCTCACTCAGATTTCACCTCTGCAATATGGGAAAAGTGGACAGAGGAACATGTAGATTCTGCGATAGTGCAGATGAAATGGCTGAACATATAATCTGCCATTGCGGAGTACTTGTTTCAATGATTTCTTCTGTCACATCTGTTACCTTAACATTTTCCTTGGGTGTTTGTATATTAGTTTGCAAGTTTTCATCAAAATATTTGATTTTCACCTTATCTGTTTCTTGACCAGTTAATAAATTTATGTCATTAGTAATATGTTGATTCCGCAGGTTGTATTTCTACTACTTCCAAATTGTTGGACATTTTTTAGCAACATTCTCTGCAACTATTGTATCTGTAAATTCCGCAATAATTAAATTGACATGGTTAATAAAACTGTGTTGCTTTGCAAGTTATAGCTCTACTGCTTGCAAGTTTCTTAATGTCTATAACTCAGCTTCAACATTTTTAATAACATCCTGTACTATGTTTGTAATACTTCTTTGATCCACGACTTGTAGCATCGTTGTCTCCACCTCATCTTGAAATATTCCAGCAATACCCTCTATCTCCACCATATTTCCATCGTTCCTATTAATTGAAATTATATCGTTGATAATAACATTTTCATCAATGGGTCTTGGTGCGGGTGTCTCAACGTTTTGTAATGCCTCCGATACTGTAATATCTACCTTACCTTCATTGTTCACATTCACTGAGTCCCGACCGTTAATATAATCTTGGTGAATAGTTTGAACCACTAGTCCCGTATTTTTTTCTTCTAAATGTTCATTATATTTGTATTGCTTAGGATGTGGCGGTGTTAAACCGAAGTTAGGCATAATATCTTGAGGTATAATGTTTTCGAAATCCAGTCTTCGCTTTAACTTCTGAAAATATTAATTATTTACTAAATATAGCATAGCGTTTTAAAAATAAGGTTGAGTATTCGTACCTGTTTATTTGTTTCTTTATAATAGTTGAAGTCCAGCTGATCAGGTGGTCGGTATATTGTTTGATCATTCAAAATTTTTATTGATTCATTTACATCAACATTCTCGAGATAGATGCGTGATGGTGACCTAACTAGGTCTAATATTTTTCAGGTTCTGTTATTCTAGATCTGAAAAAAAGGAAGTATTAATATTTGGGGGCCTATCGATATCTTATCAAGCATTTAATTAAAAAATATATACAAGGTGAACCATTTGAAATAACAAAGTTCACTATATTTCCAGAAAAATGAAGGATCTTACAACAATGGAAATAGCGCCATAATATCGGCCATATTACAAAACCCTTTCAAACCAAAATGTATACAAAACGTGCAAGTCATTTCTGAGATAGTTAAGGCATTCCATACTTAAAACTCACTCTATAACAAATTTGCTAATGACAGATAAAGAACACAATCTCGAAAATGGACAAAAAAATGATGTTGCCAAGTATTTTCATTATTAATGCTAAGTAACTAAGCGTTCTGTTAACATGTTGTCACCGGAAATACTCCAAGTCGATATATCAATGAACTTTATTGATACCTAATTGTGTAGAATATTTACAGTACTCAACATGCGAATGAACGAATAGATATTGGAAATGTTTTGCATTTGTGTTCCCCACGCACTATCTAAATAAATTAAAACAATTCTTACCTTACTGCAATATTGGTAACTATTAAGTTACAAAACTTCACCATCGGCCACAAATAGAAGCATACGAGTGTCTGAGCCATCAAAAATATTTCACAACGTGACAACGCCGCACCACCGTCAGAACACCATCCCACAACATGTCCAATGAAAAAGAAGAAGCAGAACGGCAGAGTCGAGACAAGAGCTTTCAACTAATAGCATGTGTAGTACCTTTGTATGAACTTTTTAGTTTGCATTATTCAAAAAATGTTTTTAAGTTTGTTGAAATATTATTATTGAAAGAAGATTATAACATCGTGCAATAATCACAAAAATCCGGCCAGCGTCAGCGTGACGGCGGTTTTGAAGGTTACAAGGGAAAACATTAACAAATAACTGGGTGTTCCTTTATATTTAAATTTTCCTATATATTATCCTAGTGGGAATTGAGAAATACTTGTTACTAGGTACTTTGAGAAATAATTCTTTATTGGCAGATGATAACTGCTTTTTTATTTTTCGACAATTTTACTTATTATTTGCAGATGATAACTGCGTTCTAAGTGTTTCTATTGTTGTTGATGTGCGCTGAGAATAATTAGTTTCCTACATACACAGAAGATAATTGTTGTTTTTTTATTTGATACTTAATTTTGATTCATAAGGTACGAATAAGTTTGTAGAAAATACTTTGATATTTATTAATATTTGCAGTCAGTTTTAATTGAAATCATGACAGAACAAGCACAAATCAACAAAGAAATCACTAAATTAAAACAAAAGAAGGGTGTCAAATTAAAAGTCAATTAACTCGTTTTGAAACATATTATAATAGTATCGAATTAAATAATTAGAATGAAAATATAATAAGAGAATTAAGTAACAGACTTGATAAGGTACGAGGCTGTTTCGATAATTTTGAAGAAATCCATAATGAACTTTATTTGTTAAACGCCAATGAGGCAAACGAAAATGTATCATTTGAAAATACATTTTACGCGATAATATCGAAAGCTGATGTTACGATAACCAGTTTTTATAACAATTTAGCAATTAGTAACAATCGTGGGGATGATAACCACACGTCGTGTCGATTACAAGCTCAAGCAATAATAATATTCAAAGATAGATACGACTCCAGCCTGTTCGGATTCCAGTTTTTAATGGAAATTATAACAAGTGGATGGAATTTCGCGATCTCTTTGAAGCGCTTATTAATTCGAATGATTCTCTAACACCTATAGAGAAGTTTTACCATCTAAAAACGTTGGTTTCAGACGAGCCAAGCAAACTAATCGCAAAGCTAGATATAAACGCGAACAACTACAAAACGCCGTGGAAATTACTTTCGGACAGGTATGAAAATAAAAATTTAATGATTCATAATTACATATAACGGTCGTCTTTGAAAAATCGCCTATTACAAAAGAATCTCATACAGAACTTAGGGATTTGTCAGATAGCATAAATGATCATCTTTTGTCACTGAAAACCTTAGGAGAAAAAGTAGACGAATGGAATAGCTTAATTATTTACTTATTAACTCAAGAATTTGATAATATTACTCGCCGCAATTGGGAATCGTACAACACCGAGGCAGACATGAATAAACTCCTAAATGAAAGGTGCCTTATGCTAGAAAAAATATATAACAATAACACATCGAATAAATTCAAAAACGCGGTTACATCAAAATATGATAAATTTATAAAAAACAATTCAAGCAGCACTTTACATGCGAGTGAAGTTAAATTTAAATGCTACTACTGTAATAAAAATCATACTATGTATATGTGTGAAGAGTTTTTAAATTTCTCAATACCTGATAGGATTGCTGAAGTGAAAAAATGAAAACTTTGTCTGAATTGTTTCAACCCGTCACATATGACTTCCGATTTTAAATTTAGGAAATGCAAACAATGCAATTTGCCTCACAATACAATTATACATTTGGAAAAAGACAATGTTGCACTTAGTGTCCAAGAAACAGAAATAAATAATATTTCAGAAGCGATTACAAACGTGTCAGAAATTCATTGTTGTCATGCTGCAATTCCAGGGGCATATCAGGTACTTATATCTACAGCGGTAGTAAAAGTAATATTGAATAATAAAACAGTCAAAGCTAGACTGTTACTAGACAATGGATCGCAAAGTAACTTTGTTAGTGAACAATCATTTATGAAATTCAAACAAGATCTTTCCTTTATTCCTAAATTAGAAATTCCAAGATGCTGCATGTGCTTTAAGTATGTATGGATACAATTGTATGCATTTTCTGATGCAAGCGAGAAGACATACGGTGGCGCTGTTTATATAAGATGCTACATACCGAATAAAGGATATTCCCTAAATCTTTTGTGTGCAAAATCAAGGGTGGCTCCTCTTAAGAAGATTACTTTGCCACGATTAGAATTATGCGGATCTGTCTTGCTAGCTAACCTAGTTAATAAAATTGTCACCTCAATAAATATCAAATTTAGCAGTAGCTTTTATTGGACAGATTCAACAATCACATTGGCATGGATAAAATCTGAATCAAACAATTGGAAAACCTTTGTGGCAAATCGGGTGAGTGAGATTCAGAGTTTGTCTAATCCAAAGGACTGGTACCATATTAGTGGGAAAGATAATCCTGCAGACATACTGTCTTGCGGTTCTAGTCCTGAAGAATTAGAGCAGTGCGAATTATGGTGGCATAGGCCAGCATTCCTGCTTTCTGCTAAAGAAAGTTGGAAATTGAATCACGAGATTGATACAACGAATGTACCTGAATAAAAGAAACCATCTTCAGTTTTTATTAGTGTATCGAATTTCGACATTATTCAGACATTAATTAATAGTATATCGAATATTAACAAATTGATACGAATTATGGCATTATGAATTAGATAATGCATTACTCTTTTTAATACAAGTAGTTCAAATGAAATGTTTTGAAACTGAGTATAACGCGTTGTTAAAAAATATAGACTTTCTCAAAAAGAGCTACTTATTAAATTTAAAACCATTCATTCATAACAATATCATGAGAATAGGTGGTAGACTTGATAATGCCTTCTGCAATTTTGATAAAAAACATCCAATTTAATATCCAAAAAACAGTCACTTGACTAAAATATTAGTGTGCTCTGCATATAAAATTAAAACATTGCGGTACACAAATGTTTCTATGCTCGCTTCGAGAGACATTCTGGGCTGTGCACGGAAAAAATACGTGTAAAAAGGTCATACGTGCCTGTGTAAAATGCTTTTGTCCGCAGCCAATCCCTCAAAACTATTTGATGGGAAATTTTCCTACCTACCGTGTAAATGCACTTTCCCCTTCCTAAATGTTGGTGTCGATTACGGCGGACCTTTTCTAATTAAAGATCGAAAGACACGCGGAGCCAAACAAACAAAATGTTACTTATGCCATTTTGTCTGTATGAGCAGTAAAGCCATACACCTTGAGCTTGTACCCGATTTAACCACAGATGCCTTTATGAACTCATTAAAGCGTTTTATATAGCGCAGAGGTAAGCCTCATAACATTTATTCAGATAATGGAACAAACTTTGTCGGAGCAAACCGAGCCTTATCCGAGTTATATCAGTACCAATTATTGGAAGAACGTATTACATTGCATTTCATCCCTGCGCACGCGCCGAACTTTGGCGGCATTTGGGAAGCCTGTATAAAGCAAGTCAAATTCCACTTAAAAAGAGTAATGGGAGACCATGTTCCCATTTTTGAACAATTTTCAACGCTATAAGCGCAAGTGGAGAGTATTCTCAATTCCCGACCATTATGTCGACTATCCAACGATCCCGAAGACTTCACCCCCGCTCACCTGTTGATTGGAAGATCCTTAATCACTGTTCCTCAAGGAGATTTAACTTCAATCACATCAAACCGCTTGGACCAGTATCAGAGCACTCAAGCAATAACCTTTTGGAAAAGGTGGAGCCTAGAATATCTGTCTGAGCTGCAGATTAGAAGAAGAAGAAGCAGAACGACAGAGTCGAGACAAGAGCTTTCCACTAATAGCACATGTAGTACCTTTGTATGATCTTTTTAGTTTGCATTATTCAAATAATGTTTTTCTACAACTGCTATGAAAAGTATCATATTTTTCATAGCTTACTTAATTTTAAAACCATATATTGCTCACACTGTGAGAAATTTTATTTCTCACGGCACTTTGCCCACACTACATACATTTATATGGAGAATCCAGTAGGGGATCCTCGATGCAAAGCCAATTTCAGAAACTTATACTCGATGCCCAATCGTTTTCGGTGGGTGGTCCTCGATGTTTAGACTTTTTCTACAAAACTATTTACTTGTATTCTTTAAATTTGTGCAGTTGTAGAAAAAGTATAGTGTGCAACATGTGGGAAAAGTACTTTTCTCACTCGTGTGTTTGCGGCACTCGCCCTTGGCTCGTGTCACAAACTTCCACACTCGTGAGAAAAATTGAACTTTTCCCACTTGTTGTACAATATGCCCTTGGCTCGTGTCACAAACTTCCACACTCGTGAGAAAAATTGAACTTTTCCCACTTGTTGTACAATATACTATTTCGCCCCCTTACTGCAAAAACCGACTAACCGCCAATTTTCTTAAAATTGGGGTTACGACACTATCAGTAATACCATTTCAAGCTCTGTCTACTGGTAAAACCTGTTAACCGATACGATATTTCGTTTCGATTTTAATTAATGCTAAAAACATATAAGTTTACTTTTTATGGAAATGCCATACAGGTAGTAACACATAATGTACTTTATGACAATGTATTTCTGATTTTCCTCAAGCAAAACAGATTTTGTTGCATAAGCTTTTTTCACTAAGTCAAAGCCCAATCATGATATAAATATTTTATACAAACAAAACAATATAATCCTATATAAGCTTTTTTTGCTGTAGTTTATACCAAATTATCAATTAGCTTTTTATCAGATAATAAATAATAAAGTCCTTTAGTTGGTTTTGCTTGAAGAACTTTTTATCTATGAAGTAAAATTTACTTATTTTAAAACGGACTAAAATCGGTTAACTGTGATTTACAGAATTTGTTTCTAACACGCGGGTTTGTACTTCACAGAATTTGTCATTCAAAATATTTAGTTTTCAGTGGTTTATACACGTTTATTTGAATGGTGAAGTTTGTATAGGACAATATGAATACAAGGGGTAAATTATTAGTGTCATTGGCGATTGAAGACAGCAAAGAAGGTTGGTAAAAATCTATTGAATATATATTTTGAGGTTATTTTTCGTGATATCGGTTTTAGGGTGGATTTATACAGCTTGATTTAGTTTTAAGCATAAAAGATAAATTAATACATTTGAATGCATCTGTTTATACAGAATAATATAAGCATAAACATTGATTTAAGATTTTGCATGGTTTTATGTCAAATCTATGTTTATGATTATGCTTAAAACTAAATCCACCCTTACAAAGTTCTAAAATTAGGTAAATTATTGTATCATTATTTAATTTGATTATTTTTTGTTAAATTAGAGGAACTCATTTTATTTCTATTCATCTAATTTTAGAATATTTATTTTTTTCTACGTTTCGCATATTTTTTGGATACAAATTACTTAAATTATAATCCATGAAATACAATTATGCTTTGTTTTTAGTTTCTGAATCGGATTCTGAGCCACTTTTTGGCGAAGATTTGTCAGATGAAGATCCTACATATCAACCAAATAAATCACCACGAAATCCATTTCACATTACTGCTGAATAAGATGATTCACCTACAGAAGAGGATTCATTTGGATCTAATAAGATTAATCAAGCAAATGCAACATATAACAATCAGGACAATCCCTTTCATATTACTGAAGAAGAGGATTTAGTTACAGAGGAGAACTCGTTGGTACCTAACGATATTAATCAAGCAAATAATGCAACACATAATAATCAGAACAATCCCCCTCACATCACTGATGAAGAAGAGGATTTAGCTAGAGTGGAGGATTCATTTGAATCTTCTTCTTCTTCTTTTAAATAGACCTATTGGTCTGTTGCTTGCTGAAGCCGTCTCTGGATGGTTTCTTGCGAGGTGGACTGCCAGCTTTCCTGCCACCTTTTTGGGGGTCTTCCTGGTGGGCGATTTCCGTGTGGCTTGCTTTCCATCATTATTCTCGGTAATCTGTTTTCGTCCATTCTTCGTACGTGCGCGTACCATTCTCTTCGTCTCTATCTGCCCCATCTGACTATGTCTACTATGCTGCATTGAGCTCGTATGTCAGTGTTTCTTATCCTGTCCCGTCTGGTCTTCCCTAGGATAGTTCGTAGGATTTTCATCTCGGCCGAGCGCAGCATACTTTTTGTTTTATTTGTGTCTTCGCGTACTTCTATTCCGTAAGTCATAATAGGTCTGATGCAAGTCTTATAGATCTTCATCTTGCTATCTGTTCCCATGTGCTGGTTTGACCATATCACATCTCTAAGACATCCTGACAGAGCTGCTGCTTTAGTTATAAGACTTCTTACTTCTTTCGCCGGATCGTGGTAGCTGCAGATGTCCATGCCTAGATATTTAAAGACATTGAGTTGCTCGATTGGCTTATCCTCTACAACCACTTTACACCTGACAGGTTCTCTGGAGAATGTCATAGCTTTGGTTTTTGATGTTGAAATTGCCATGTTGAGTTGTTGGCTGACTTGATAGAATTTAAACAGCTGTCTCTGAAGATCGTTCTCCGTTTCTGCTATAATAGCTGCGTCGTCTGCATAGCAGGCCATAGATATTTTTGAGTGGCCCATTCTGTACCCCAAATCTAAGGATGTGACTTGTTGTATTATTTCATCCATCAGGAGGTTGAAAAGGAAAGAGCTCAGGCTGTCACCCTGCCTAATTCCGCCTGGTGTTTTTATGTTGGATGTAGTTTGTTCTCCTGACTTGATCTTTGTCACATTTCCAGTGTTTAAGTTTTTAATTAGTTTGGTGATTTCGGACGGGGACTGTCTTTTTGTTAGAATTTGTAGGACGTCTGTCAAGCGCACTTTGTCGAATGCCTTTGTTAAGTCTATGAAGCAGATGTAAGCAGGCTTGTTAAACTCTATTGGTTTCTCCTTTAGTTGTTTCATTATGAAGAGAGCGTACGTTGTTGACCTGTTTGTTCGAAAACCAAGCTGTTCCTCTCTATTCTTGATACGTGATTCCAATTTGTCTTTTAGGATGCTAGTGAGCAGTTTCATGGACGTACTTAGCAGGGTTATGCCCCTGTAGTTTTCAGGTGCTGTCTTTTGCCCCTTTTTGAAGATGGGAACAGTGATGCTGCTGCGCCAATCTTCGGGAATCTGTGATGTATTTAAAATTTTATTGAAAAGAGTTAGCAACTTCTCGATGAGTTTCTTTCCCCCATATTTTAGCAATTCATTCGGGATGTTGTCTGTACCCGCGGCTTTCCTGTTTTTCAGCTTTTGTATTCTTTTTCTCAGCTCTTCCTCTGTTATCAAAACATCATCGGGTGTTTCGTCTTCATTCACCCATGTATCAGTGTATCATTTGAATCTAATGATATTAATCAAGCAGATGCTACGCATATCAAGCAGAACAATCAACCAGAGAACTCGTATGACATCGCTTCAAGTATTGTAAGTAATATTTTTGATTTAGTCTGGAAAAGAGTGAAACCACTATCACGCTGGCGCAATGCGAATCCAAGTTTATGGAAACGAAATGTCGTTAAAAAAAGACGTGCTGAAGGTTTACCGTACGAAACAAAAAATAGAATCAGACCACCAAAAGTACCTAAATTAATAGATTGTTCTAGCTGCCAGTATAAGTGCACAGAGGCTTTTAATGAACAAAACCGTGAGAGGATTTGTAGATTATATTGGAGTCTGGATTTTCCTTCTAAGAAAAACTTTATACTGAACCATGTTAAACTTGCACCTCCAAAGAGGGTTGTTGTTGCTAGAAAACGTGCAACGCAAAGGTCTTACACAAAAAAGTGCTACTTTGATCTTGGACTTGAGGAAAAGCAAGTGTGTCAAAAGTTTTTTTGCTCTGTTTTGAGTATTTCTCCTTCAGTTATTAAATATGCTGTGGAAAAACGAGATAACCTAGGCTTTTACTCGTTAAATGGGGATCCACGGGGACACCATGAGCCACCAAATAAGACACCACTAGAAAAAATTGAAGAAGGTATCGCTCACATTGAGTCATTCCCAACAATGGAAAGTCATTATGTCAGGCAAAAAACCAGACGTAAATATTTGGATTACAAGCTTTCAATCACTAAAATGTACGAACTTTATCGCGAAAAATATAAAGACTCCCAGCCAGTGTCTGAAATTACTTATCGTAGAATCTTTTCAAAAGAATTTAATTTAGGATTCTTTGTTCCAAAAAAGGACCAGTGCCTTTTATGTACCAAATATGCATGTGCAAATGTAAAAGAAAAAATGGAACTAGAGATTTCCTATCTGGAGCACATAGAGAGAAAAAATAAGTGTAATGCTGAAAAGCAGAGAGACAAAGAAAGGGCAGAAACTGAAAAAACATTTATGACAGCTACTTTTGACCTTCAGGCAATACTGCAAATTCCAAGTGCAGAAATTGGGTTGCTGTATTATTCGCGTAAACTTGTACTTTACAACTTGGCTTTGTACGAAAATGTTTTACCTAATGACACGTATTGTTTCACTTGGTCTGAGATACATGGAAAAAAGGGAGTAGTGAAATTGGGTCAATTCTATACTACTATCTATCAGAATGATATCACTGAAGTATCTCTATTCTCCGATACCTGCGGCGGACAAAACCGCAACCAGTTTGTTGCAGCTGTTTTGTTATGAACTGTTAATAAAATTGACCACCTACAGAAAATTGAACAAAAATTTTTAGTGTCAGGCCACTCTTATATGGAAGCAGATTCAATGCACAGTAGCATTGAATCTGCAAAGAAAAATGAATCTGTCTACTCAGTTACAGACTGGATTAATATTTTTAAACAGGCTAGATCAAAGCAAGTGTATAAGGTCGGTCAGAAAAATTTAAAAAAGAAACCGTATCATGTCAGGGAATTTAAGTTTCATGAATTTAAGGACCTCAAGAAATTAGCAGAAACCATTTATAAAAATAAGACCAAAGATAATGGGGGAAAACTAGTTAAATGGTTAAAAATTAAAAGGATGGTGTATGTGAAGGGTGAAACCAAAATTTATTTTAATTATGACATGTCAGAGACACTTCTTTATTTTGATATCAGATCTGACCCGTCATCTGTTAAAAAGGCTGCTCTAGGTGAAGTTCAATACAACACTAGAAAACCCAAGAAAAGCGTCAAGGAGGTTTCTGTTCCTGAAGAAGAATTTACGTTTCCCTCACAATTGGAGCAATTGTATTTACATCCTTTGTCGATAAGCGCTGCGAAAAAAAAAGATTTATTAAAACTCTGCACCACAGGTGTTATTCCAGAAGAGTACCACGGCTGGTACCAATCATTAACCTGTGAAGAATTTATCGATCGCCTTCCAGATCTTGCAGCATCAGAGGGCAGCAGTGATGATGACTAAAAAAATCTTTTTCTTTTGTCCAATGTTACTGTGCATTGAATAAAAATATTTTACTTAACCTGCTTTTATTAATATTAAAAACTTTATATTCAATTCATTTTTTACATTTTAAAATTCCATTTAAATTTATTCTTCTTTAGTAATCAAATTGCTTTTATTTTTACAAAATCTTCTATAAGTTTCATACATTTGCTGGTAAATTTAATTACTAAATGTATTGACAAAATATTTTTTCTACAGGAAAAACCATATAAGTGCAGAACATTTTTTGCAGAAACAATTTTTTTTCAAAAAATTGCTATATTTGACACTTTATATAAATTTTATTATAAACTGAAAGCAATAAACTTTTCAATAAATTTAGTGATTTTTAAAAAATATCTATGTTGTTTGTATAATTTTACATAAAAACTTTAAATCGATTTTTCTCAAAATCACAAAATACGTAGTTAGTCGGTATTTGCAGTATGGGTACGATTTTAAGTTTGTTGAAATATTTTTATTGTAATAATAAAATGGAATAGTCTACAGTCTATTGTTGTTAGAAGACGCAAATTACCTCACATTGACAATAGCTAAGAGAACGTCTTGCACCTTCCAGCTTGGATATACACTAAACTTGGTTACCGTTACGCCGTAAATTGAGGCAAGGTATTACGGTTCTAGTACATAATTTTAGTAGGTCAAAATAACATAAGTATATTCAGACTGGTTGAAAGTCTCCACATTTATGATGTTTCCGACGTGTAAATTTTAGAACAAATCATGTAAAAGTAAGTAAATATATTAGCATGAGGTAGATGTGAGAGTATCTAACCCAAAACTGCTCTCACTAGGACATTAAAATAACGTAACCTTTTTTTTTGTGGAAAATACGGAAAGGCTTTTTGTCGTAACTGTAAACAATTTTATTTTTGGGCTAAAATTTGTAACGTAACCGATGAAGTACTCTTCCAAGGTATGAATGAAAAGAAGTTAAGTTTTATTATAGTAAAATACGTCCGCTTTGATAACAGTTACATCACAAAATATAGCGGTTTTTTCGAGGGCGTATAATTCTTATTTGTCATAGTAGAAGGACGTTAGACAGACAGATCAACGCAGTTTTTTTCTTAATAAGGTAGCATCAAAATTTAAAAAAAACAAATGTGTTGGTTACGTCAATTAGCCTTTCTGCCATCGATATGTTATCTTACTATTTCGAAATTGTATTGTTTATATACTTTATTTTCAATCCACTTTATTGTACTGACTGAATTATATAGCAATACTTTTTTCTGATTTGGGCTTGACCGTGAAAAATAAAATATTTATGATGCAAAACGTAGCAGCTTTAACTCCTGATAGGGCAGAAAGCCTATTGTTTTTGCACCACAATCTACCTAAACTAGATTATCAATATTAATGATTTAATTTGAATTTATTTTTATTTTTTTTAGCCAAAGAATAATTAGTTATGTTATTATGTTTATTATACGTAATCTATATTTTATTGCCATTAAATACATATATTTTTCATGTACATGTGTTTTTTCAGCAAAAAATATGTATCTGTCTTACGGCTTTAATATCTGATAATCAGCCAATAAGGCTGATATAACCGATAGGACCACAGCCAATCATCAAGTTAGTTATACCACACAAAGAAGATACAATATAATTATCTCTTCACATCACAGAATGTGGATATGATCCTTCACACAGATTGTGAATATATCGGTATTGGTCGATCCCTAGCTCAAATATACAATTTTTTACATTCTTTCAAGACAACAAAATGAAAAAGTAAAGGCAGTTTTATTCACTGATAAACAAAAGTTGGGAACATTTTCATCAGATTCATACAAATCCACAAATTTATTTTTCTTTATCACTTAGCCAAAAGGACGGTCTTTCCAGCGGAATTTCGCTCTGGGAACAATGGTTTTTGTGACCTACTTTTGGTCGGGGTTGAAGAATAATAGTATACGACACACGGCCAGCAAGTTAGATGCCCTGACATGCTTGAAATAAAGCCTTGGACTCACACATGCAGGCAAATCCAACTTGCTGTCCATTGGTCGTAGTACACTATTGCATAGTAGTACTATTTATCAAGTTTTTGTAAATGAGCATTCTTTCATTTTATTAAAATTAGTTTTAAACATGAACTTACTCGATTATGAGATGTCACTGACCACACCAACATAGTTCCTGGATCTGCTCCAGAAACATTTTGTCCTCCAATGGAAACATCAATAAAAGGTTCCTAAAACATAAATAGTGTTATAAATATATCATCAAAATATAGTAAATACTTAGAGAATTGCAGAATTCAGATATTAAAAATAAAATGCCCAGAAGATTGAAAAAAATCTATTTGTGCCTGATGATGTCGGATTAGCCTAATAATTGCCATTAATCAAAAATAAATAACGCCTTACACTAGTAGCATCTTTATGTAAAGGTGCAATGGCACACCAAGTACTCATTGCACTGTATCTCCTAGATCTAGTCCACAGTCTTCTTCTAACACAGCTCTTCCATTGTTTTTTTGGATAAAAAGTAGATGGAAAGTCTACAGCATATGTCCACCCATCATGATCTAAAGGCTGACCATTTAGAATCAGTTCTTTTTGCCAATCTCCTTCCCATTGCCATGCCATTGATGGTAGTCGTATTTTATCAATGGATCGGTCTTGAGTACCATATATGTTGGAAAAATGGAAACGGTCTGTTGGTAATAGGTGCGAGGAAAAGCCTTCAATAGGTAACCATCGCTGAAAATAAAATTGTTTGCTAAGATTCAATTAACTCAAAATATATCAAATGTTACACAAGACACAATTAAAAATTTATCAAACAAAAAATTACAATCAGGAACCTTTTTATTTCAATATACTATGGTGATATGTAAGATCATATAAAACCACCAATAAATAGGCAACTGTTAATGGTTAGTGGATATATTCAATCAAAAGTGGGCAATAATGTCAGGTAGTGAAACCTGTTTTCTGTGTAAAGGTTTTTGCATTTTCAATGAAAAGAATCAAAAACGATAATGTTTGGTCGCTCATGTGATGCAAAAGGGTAATCTGCATAAACTGTTCAAACATATCAGCAACGAATATTCGGGCAGTTAACATGACTGCAAGAGCGAAGATTATATAATATGAGATTTATATAAAAATCGATTTATTTTATTAGTAGTTATATTTGTTTTATCCATAATATTATTAATTATTTCTCCTAATTTAATTTCTATTTTATGATTATGCCTTTTTTTTGTACAGATTGCAGGAAAAATGTCATCAAGCTGATATATCTGGTAAAGAGGATGAGTGATCTGGAAGTCGAAATTCATAATAATTCATCTGATATGAAGGTAAAACTCTTAGCTGTTGAGTAAATGATAATGGAGCTGGAACTCAACAACCTGAATAAGCCTGAAGATTCATTACAAATAGAGACATAGGGAAAACGATTTAATGAAGTTCTGGATGTAAAAATGAAGATTGACATCTGTATAAGCATGTGATCCAAAGTTCGGAAGAGCAAAATCCAACCATCCAATTTGAGAGTTCCATAACTGAAGTGGAAGATAGAAAACGTCATACAAAGAATTTCATAATATTAAACATAAAGAACCTTCAAAACATAGTAAAGCAGAAAGGATTACTGGAGAAATTGATACTGTTTTAAATATTATTAAAGATTTAACTATAACGGACACGAATATCAAGGTGTTCAGGCTAGGAAAATCTGATCCAAGGAAAAGTAGACCAGTGAACGTAATTTTCAAAAATGTTGATGATGCAAAAGAAATTAGGAATGAAATTTAAAGAAATAAAAATGTTCAGTGATCAAACAAAACAACAGCAGGATTATTTTAAACGTATAACAAGTGTTGAAAATGAAAGATTTCACCCGAGTTTGCAGAATTGAGCTACGAGCCATAGGCGAGTAGCTTAAGCAAACGAGTGTGAATTCGAATTTTCAACACATGTTGTACACGATATTTTTCCGAGGACCACAAAAAGCAGAGTTAGTATTTATTTTATTAATTAAAGTTTATGGTAAGGTTACTACAATTTCAAAATTAAACTGGTGGTTCAAGACCGTTGTTGACCATTTAATGTTTAGTTGATACAAAGTTTTGAATTTTATGCATATCAGACTCACAATTACAGAAAATTCAATAATTGTCTCCAATTAGCTATTTCACTTGTTAACAGTTCAAAAGTCAAACTCAAAATGTCAGTTAGACATCGATAATTATCGACCCGTGTGCAAAGTAATTACACACAGCTATCGGCTAATCAGATTTCTCAATTTTTTCATTTCACACAGGTACGCTCTTCATTTGCAATTTTAAATTTTCATTAGGAGAAAACTGTATGAAATGTGCCATATTTCATAGTGGTCGTCGGAAAATAGATCAAAGGATTCCTGATGGTGACAAGCATAAGACAATGAAATTCCAACAATTGAGAGCAGTTCAAAAAACCATTAAAAAAGCCAATATACAAGTTAACCAAAACTAAATGAAGACATTGTATACTTGATTATGTAAAGCCTCATGTCCCACAAAACTGAAATAATTTCTGATTTTCTTTGCTATAATCCGTATATCGATTATTCTGAGGGAATCACAATCAACCAAGGATATTTTGGATTTAAAGCTATAAATCGACGATTATAACATTGTTCATTGTGATAGCAAAAGTAGACACATTGGAGCAGTAATTTTAGATAAAAACTACTATTGATTCTAATTTATACAAGTGAAACTATGTGAAGTAAAACTCAAAATTGGTGGAATTTACCATTCACCCAGTTCCTCCTACGGGGAAGAATGAAAAATTCTGGATGCCGATTTCACACATTCAAAAGGGTTATTAATAGGAGATTTTAACATCAACAATAATCAAAGTGGCTGATTTTATGTAAAGAAATTGAAGGCATTTTTGAATGTATGGACTTGATCAAATAGTGGAAGGTCATACTAGATGTACCAACACAGTAGTACATTAATTGATTATATTTTATCCAACTGTCATACTGTTGAAGCTGAAGTTCAGGATGTTCCTAAAATAAGCGATCATTCAATGATATCAATAAATTGCAGTAGCCATTCAAAGTTTCATGTTACCCAAAAAATATTGCAAGTAAGATAAATTGATAATGTCAATTTCAATAAACCAATAGGCTCAAACTTTAATTCGAATGCAATGGTTGTACTAGCATATTGTAATGATGGGTGTAAATAAATTATAAAAGTTATTAATGGAATTGGCACAACCTGTATCATATAAAAAAATGAAATAATATTTCTTCATTCATTTCGTTACGAAACTATATTAAACAAAAAATGTTTATCATTTCGTAAAACTGGGTGATTGGAAATTATAGCGTAAGTTATTTCACTTCATTGTAGAACCATAATTTAAAACAAAAACATTGAGAAATACATTAACTCATGTATGAAATCGCAAACTCAGCGACCCACATATGGAGTTTAGTCGACAGGTAACCAAAAAAATTAATGAAGAGGGGAAATTATGGAACCCGTCGAAAAATTGAAAAGAGTTAGAGTGGGTCCAGCCGGCGTGGTGGAACCACGCGGAGTTTACGCGACCAGCGCAAATCACTAGCAGAATTGATCGCTCCTTCTGTTCGTTAACAGAAAAATCAACGTCATTTATCAGATTTCTTTTTTTTTGTTTTGTTGTGTGCATATTCTTTGGGTCACTCGCTCCACGTCTGAGAGGAAGAGATTTCGTCTCCAGTGAGTCAATTAATAATTTTATTTAACAGACTAACCATTATTTGAGGGAAATATAGAAATTGACTAAGAATCGTCATATTATATAAACTAATAACCTCTCAATACATTGCTTCTCACTGTCAACGGCACATAAACTACACAGAAGAAATTTATCTCAACATCTTTTAATTATGAACTAGGAATTAAATACTGATTACTTTAAATGTTTGTAAGGTTGTTATATAAATCTATCAATAAACCGGGAGCAGATTTTAAAGAAAGTCAGTTGATCAGAAAATCTCAGACAGTTTAAGTAAATTCATGTTAATTTAACTTATAAAATGGCATTTCGTGGGTATCACAGCTTCTCGAATAGAGAGAGGAACTAATACTCAGGAGTTCATGTTACTTGGTGTAATTCGAAGTATATTTGTTTTTTCAAAATATCTAATCTAAAGTGTTGTTTCAATTTTGTCTATAAATTGTTATTATGTTCTATTTGATCAAAGGTCAATTAAACTGTAATTTCATCAATTGTATTTTATGAGTCAATTGCTAAGAAGCTAAACTGTCAACTTTCCATATTTTGTATATTTTTTTATTTGTTTTGTTTGTTGTTAATTATAATTAATAAGTTTCGTCCCACTAATCTTTTCTAAATTATAAACCTTTTGTTCGATGTTGGCAACTGAAATTTAAATTAAGATTTTCATTTTGTTAATTATAAATTTTGACTAACTTATAAGGGAATATATTTATTTATTAAGTGAACTTGGCTGGTGGCAACGGTGTGTGGAAATAATAAAGTGTTTATAAAATTCGCCTGCATTTATTTCGATATATCGGAAAGTGCAGCGAAAATTAATTAACTAGAATTTGAATTGTGTAAACAAAAGGTAAAGTACGTAGTGCTACAAAAAAAAAACAAAGAAAAACGTTAGATTTTGTAAAAACAATTAAATAAATAGGTTAGAATTAAGTTACTGAAATAAAAAGCAATTGATTTAAGGCGAGTTCAAAACGATATAATTCGCGACGTTGTCAAATTTAAAAAATAAAGGACAAAATAAAGAAAGAAACTAGATATATATAATAAGTGGTTGGATAGATTAAGTATCTCCGAAGAGTTGATCTGGGTACCTTGGTCTTACACTACCACGAAAATAATATAATCAAATAGTAGTTGAATACAAAATATAAACAAAATGGATAGTGATGATTATTCTACAGAAGATTCAAAGAAAAGAAAAATGGATGGATTATTTGAAGTTAGCAAGAGGACTAACAGAACCCCACCTAAAAGTAAAAAAGATGAAAAGTTAGATGAAATCTTAGCGTTAATGAAGGAAATGTCTGCAGATCAAAAGGTTATGAAATGGGAACAACAACTAATTAAAAACGAGATCAAAGAAACTAAAGATCAACAGGCTCTGTTTAACGAGGAAATATTAAAGTTGAAAGTTGAAAACGAAGTATTGAGAAAAGAAAACCAAGCAATTAAAAAAGAAAATGCAGAAATGAAAACAGAAATGGAAGAGATGAAAAAAACAATGGAAATTATAGATAAAGAAAGAAGAAAAAATAATGTGATGATAAATGGATTGAAACTTGATACTAATAAGCCGTCGAAATTGGTGGAAGATGTCAGAAACTTTTTGAGTCAACAACTAAAAATAAATATCGAGCCTAAAGCAGTTAACAAGATAGGGGAGAAAATGTGTATAGTGGAATGTCAAAAAGAAGCTGATAAAGAAAAAATTATGGCAAATAAAGCTAAATTAAAGGAGAGGAAAGAAGAAAGAGTTTTTATAAATAATGATATGACCAAGAAGGAAAGAGAAAAACAAAAAGAGATAAGGATGTTTGCAAAATTAGAAAATCATAAGGGAAAAGAAGTAAAAATGGGATACAATAAAGTAACAGTAAATGGGCAAGAATGGAGATGGGATAAAGAAACAAATAGAATGAAAATACTGGAAAAAATACATCCAAAAAACTAAATAAAGAACCTGATATTCATGGTAACAGAGAAAAAGACACGGTAACGGAATTTAATCAAAATAAAGTAAAATTAGCACCGGAAATGTGGAGAATTGGAACATGGAATGTTAGAAGTATTTTAGGAAAAGAAAAAGAATTAGAAGAAGAGTTTGAAAATACAAACTTGAGAATACTAGCTATAACAGAGACAAAGAAAAAAGGACAAGGGATAGTGAATATGGATAATGGTCATATACTCATATATAGTGGCATTGAAAATGAGAAAAGAGCGGCAGCAGGAGTTGCATGCATAATACATAAAAACTTAGAAGAACAAATTACTGGATGGACGGGATGGTCGGAAAGATTACTGGTGATAGAAATGAAAAATAAAAATATGGACACAAAAACTATAATAATTGTATATGGACCAAATGAAGACGATACAGTAGGAAATAAAGATAGGTTTTGGGAAGATCTAACTATGGCTACAGAAAATGCAAAAGGGAAAATAATTATACTTGGAGATTTGAATAGCAGAGTGGGAACAAAAGATGACATTTACAGTACAGTGATAGGAAAACATGGTGAAGCATTTAGGAATAATAATGGAGAACGGCTGTTGGATTTTTGCATATTACACAATTTTATTGTAACTAATACATTTTTCCAACATAAAGACATACATAAATATACACGTGTGATGGAAAGCAGGAATGAAAGGTCCATAATAGATTACATATTAGTGGAAAAGAGAAATAGAAAGGAAGTATTGGATACCAAAGTTAGAAGAGGACCAGAAATGGGAAGTGACCACTATTTACTTGTAACAAAAATAAGAGAACAAGTAGAAATTACAAATCATAATAGGCAAAAAGTAGAAAAAAGAATAGAATATGAATCGGTCAGATCATACAAACTTCAAAACAAAGATATGGCAGAGAAATACAAAACGGCATTATCAGGAAAGTTCTTAAATAATTGTGATATAATGAAAAATGGAAATTTAGAAGAAATGTGGGATTATTTCAAAAAAACCGTTTTGGAAACCGCTAAAGAAATATGTGGTTGTAGCAAGAAAACTAATAAGAAAAAACAAACAGCTTGGTGGACAGATGAAATTAAAATAAAAGTAAAATTAAAAAAAGAAGCGTGGAAAATATATATAAATAACAGAACAACGAAAAACTATGAAGTGTACAAAGAGAAGAGGAAAAAGGTGAAAGAGATGGTAACAGTAGCTAAAAGAAATCAGTGGAAAGAATTTGGCGAAAAAATGGAAAGCAATAGTAAATCAAATCAAAAACTGTTTTACAAAACATTGAAGTTATTAAGAAAGGAAAAACCACAAGAAAAAACATGGATAAAAAATAAAAAAGGAGATATACTAAGAAATGAAAACGAAGTAATTGATAGATGGAAAGAGTATTTTGAGGAATTACTAGGAGCAGACAACAGAATTCAGGACATTAACAAAAAAAGGATGCAATAATAGAAAATAAAGACATTGTAACTCTAAAAGAATTACAGGAAATAATACATGAATTGAAAAATGGAAAATCTACAGGAATTGATAAATTAACAGCAGAAATGTTCAAAAATTTAGGGGAAACAGGAACAAAAATATTATTGACAATATACAACAGGGCGTGGAGTGAAGAACAGATTCCAGAAGATTGGAAGACAGCCTTAATAGTTCCAATATATAAAAAGGGGGATAGACAAGACTGCAATAATTATAGAGGAATAAATCTACTTGGTACTGCTATGAAAGTCTACGAGAAGATTATAGACAGTAAGATAAGACCAGGGATAGAAAATACTCTCGAAGAATCGCAAAGTGGGTTTAGAAGAGGGCGAAGCATCCAAGACCACATATTCACAGTGAAACAGATAATTGAGAAGTTCTCACAACAAGAAAAAGAGGTATATATGGGATTTATAGACATGGAAAAAGCTTTTGACAAAGTACCAAGGGAGAAGTTATGGAAAGTACTAGAAGGAAGGGGAGTAAATTACAAAATAGTAGATATAATCAAAAACATTTACAAAAATAATAGAAATTGTGTAATATACAGGAATAAAACATCAGAACCATTTTCAACACAAGAAGGATTAAGGCAAGGAGGGGGACTAAGTCCATTATTATTTACAATTTTTATTGATGAAATAATTAAAAAATCGTCAACCAAAATGGCAAAACTACACATTGGATACAAACATTTAGGAAGAGTGGATATATCAGAAGCAGCTTTTGCAGATGATTTAATAATTATGGCAGGGAAAGAGAAGAATTTACAAAAGAATATGGAAATATGGAGCACGGTATCGGATGAATTTGGAATGACAGTGAATCAAAGTAAAACCAAAGTTATGGTTATAGGACCGAAACAAAAACATCTAAATATACAGTTAGAGGGAATACAAATTGAGCAAGTTGGAAGATATAAATACTTGGGAGTAGAAATAGAAGAAAATGGGACGCAGGAAGTCGAAATTAACAATAGAGTACAAAAAACGATGAAACTTTATCACACGATGAACTCGACATTCATAAATAAAAAGGAAATTTCCAAGAAAACGAAGTTAAATGTATTTAAAACAATTTACCGGCCAATATTAACATTCGGATGTGAATCTTGGGTATTAACAAAGAGACAAAAGAGTCGAATACAAGCAGTTGAGATGAAGTATCTTAGGCGAGTTAAAGGAGTCACAAAGAAAGACAAACTAAGAAGTACGGAAATAAGAGAAGACCTTGAAATAGAATCAACACTTAAATTTATTGAAAAGAGACAATTAAGCTGGTGGGGACATTTACAAAGAATGAACGATACAAGACCAGTTAAAAAAGTATGGCAATCAAAAATACAAAAAAGAACGAAAAAGGGAAGACCAAAACAAACATGGGATGGTGTTATGGTAGGCATAATGCAAGAAAAAGGAAAAATATGGACAGAGGCAAAAACAATGGCAAGAGATAAACAACAATGGGCTAAATTTGTACACGAATAAAATTCTATCTGGACCAAAGCATCAATGAAAAAATGAATATATGTCTTAAGTATAATGCGATGTAATTGAAATAATTGTAAAAGTATACCCTACACCATATACTATGGTAATTGGGTTTCTGATAATATATATATATATATATATATATATATATATATATATATATATATATATATATATAAGTGAACTTGGCTTTTCATTCAAAGTCCCTAACCTTAACTCTACACACAGAACAAATAGCGTCCCCAAAAATTAAATCCTCATATTGTAAACCGATGTCGAACTTCAAGCTTTTTTGTGAAGAACAGCCTTAGTCCGCTCAAAAGTATTAATTCATCTTGTGTTGCTTGATAGTGACAGAAACTATAGGTAACTAGAACAGCTACGCATTGGCAGAGGTGAAACTTCCCTCAAATAAATTATTATTAAAAGTAACGAAAAGGTCTTTAACGACCCTAGCAGCGTTACAATATTACGATGAGGATTTGAAAAACAAAGCAAAATATAGTGATCAGGCATATAAGATTTTCTAAAAAACAAATTTCCACGAGAAAGAAAACAGGTGGAACAAATTCACAAACATTAGAAATTAGTATGTTCCACTGAAGTTGAAAAAAGTTAATTATTATGAAGACAAAATTGATTGATTGAAATAGTGAATAATAGTAAATAGTAAAGTATTTATATAAATTAGTGTAAGTGAATATACTGTGTATCTAATCTAAATTGTAAACAATAAACACATGCCCATTTGCAAAATCATGTATCTGAATACATTATGTTTGGGTGAATGGTTTGCACAATCATGGAATCTGAAAGCAGATGAAGGAATGAGCAAAAGCACAGTGGTAGAGGTTTCATCAAGAACCAAACAAGATATCTTTGCAGATGACCGAACCTTTTTATTACAATAATTTTTCACATATCTGAACAAACTACCATCTCATTACTGTTGAAAAGACACAGACTTGGAACAAACATTTCAATCTTGGAATGATTTGCTTAAGTTTTATACGAAGAAATGTGAGGATGAACATAGGAAACTTCCTTCTTCTAAGTTACTCATAACCACGGCAAATGATATGAAAATTTCTTTATATCAATCACACAAAAATCAGTGTGATATTTACTTTATGAACAAACCTTACCGAAGAAGATTATGAGGGACATATTTCCAGAAAAAATTTGCTAGAATTGCAAAACAAAAAGACAAAGGAAACACATTAAACTGAGAATGTTGTATAATAACAATGGATGGTCAAGCGATAAAGTTATCTCCCCAAATTCCAGCAAGTAGCCTCTATTAGAAGATAAAACTGTGCTGCCATAATTTATACGTACGTACGTACAATTTGTCTACTAAGTAGTTTGTTACTGGTATAACAAGATTCAAGCTGATGGACAAGCTTCCACTTACACTTCATTTTTGATGGACTACTTAGAGGAAGAATTTTTGAAACACGTCTACAGCAAATTACCTATAATAATTTATTCTGATAGTTATACCATGCAAAATCACACCGCAATTCTGTCTAAAGTTTTATTACATCTGTCCGAGAAATATAATGCCACAATTATTCGGAAATTTCTTGAAATGGGTTACACTCAGATGGAATGTGGCTCAGTTCATAGTGCCATAGAAACACACTTGAAAACAAGGAAACATACTTATCGAGGTTCTAAAATATAGAAAAGGAAAAATCGAGAAATAAGCTACAAAATTGATTTTAATTCTGAGTTCCAGTTAATCTTGGAAAAGTAATATTCCCTGTTCCATACAAATGCAGAAAACAAATCACAAAAAAGAAATATGATCACTGCAGGTAATAAAGAAATGCTTTCCACAAGACTGCTTGAGTTTTTATAATTCGTTGCCCTATACTGATGCCAAAGAGACGCCTTAAGAATTGTTATACATTATTACTAAACTTACTTTAATTTTTTTTATTGGATTTTACAGGACATTTCTTTTGTTTTTTTAAGAAATATTTTTTGTTTTGATTTTGAGAGTTTCCAATGTTTTTTATGCAATAATAGTTATTTATACTACAAGGGATGTAAGTAACATTTACGAGCCGCTGATGATTTTGCTCCCGAGCGATATCAATGGCTGGCAATAAAGTTCGAGACTGGTAAATGTACATCCCATGAAGTATATAAGATTTTTTTCTCCTCCCTGCATAATTTATTATTGGCTTTTTATTAATTTAATTTTTACATGAAATTATGAAGACAGCTCTGACTGGTTTCTATAGTGCCATAATTATTTTTATTTTATCAACAACGTCAAGCTGACAGCTTATCAAAAATTGGGAGAAATTGAAATTATTGATTTGTATAATAACTAAATGAATATAGAAGAATCAGCAAATATTGCTTGTCTATTGCTGCTGCCAGAAAAATTGAGGATGAGTTATGAAACAATGTATCAATACTTCAAGAAATTGTGCCAAACAAAGACTACTACTGCAGTTTCAGAAAGCGCGTATGGAGTACTTTCACAAAAATCTGCTGTATTAAAGTCTCTATCAAGCTTATGGTGTGGATATTCGATGTTGAAGTCCACACTTTTCATATAGGAAAACATAGCTATTTCCAAGTATCCTAAGCTTTGAGCATTAAAAAGAAGAAATGATGGGTATAAACACAAAAAATCTAAAGTGTTTGACAAGGAAGATGTTAGCTTGACATTGTTGATGATATAACAAATTAAAGGTATCTCCTATGTTTGTATTTGAAACATAATGAGTAGGTTGTTTCATAAGTAAATAGGATATACTTTTTATATGGCATAAATTATTACCACCCAAGGGTGGTAAGTTGACTTACAACCGGTCGTCAACGGCAATCAATACCATTTTGGTAATTGTTACTTACGTCCTTGAAAACAATGTCAAAATGGGTTGTTTACAATATAGGGTGGAGAAAAAACTTTGTTTTTCAATGATTAATACAAATAAAGTTATTAATTTTATCAAATGCAATACCTCATAACTAGACATAACCAAAAAAACAGTACCTTGTAAGTAGCTTCGATTTTTTTATTTACTGAGAAACATATATTTTTTCTATAATTTAGTTTATAGTTGTAGCATCAAATCATTTTCTAAAAAAGTAGTCATTTAGAACTATTACAAGAAGCATTATTTCGTTTTAACACTCTCCTGTAAAATCAGTGTTTACTACTTACGAGGTGCTGCCTTTCCACCCTCGATATATAAATAGTATATTGTACAATAAGCATGAAATGACATACAAATACCTATGAGTTGGAAATGGGTCATTTCATGCAAATTGTACACTATACTTTTTCTATGACCATCTGAATCATAAAAAATCTATAATATTTTTCATTACAATTTTTATTATTAAATTTACTGCCATCATTGTTGCATGGTTAAGAGAATTTTTTCTCTGAAATTATCAAGTCGGGTTCTTAACACTGAACGAACCATATATTTTTTCGTTTTGTACATGTACCTACCTACGTCGTGAAACAAATAACGTTTAAAATTTTCAAACTTTCATAACTCGGAAATAAAAAAAAAACTATGCAGAAAAAATCGTTATACTTAATTCACCTGCTGAAAAAGTTTTCAATGATCGGGTCTCTTTAAAAAAGTAATATCATCTCCTGCATCTACCAGGATAGTAAGCGATATCCTTCTAAAGCAATGGCTAGTTTAAATATCTGGATCAGCATGTCAATGCCTAATCATCCTCACTATCGCTACCCATTTTCGATTATTAATTTGTTTTACAATTCCGAGACTAAAGTGGTCATTTTACTCTCACATGCTAGAAATTAAAGTGTCACTCTTAGACCCAAGAGATATAAAGTGACAGTTAAAATCTCAAGGGAATTAATGTACAAATAAAACCGTACATCTTCGATGCATATGCAAGCATTTTAGAAGTCCGTCCTCGATGCCCAGCAAAGTTTCGTAAAAGTCCCTCCTCGAAGCCCAGCCAAGTTAAGTGAAAGTCCATCCTAAGTAGTATTTATTTTTATTAAAAATGTATGTAGAATTACCAGCAATACAAAAAATATTGTATAGACCTGTCGACTAAAGTGACAGTAATCCCTTAGGTGGATTAAATGGGTCACTTTAGTCGCTTGGAGTATAATATACTATTATAAACGAATTTTGTAAACACTGATGCGAAAATGTCAAATTATTAGACAGACGTTAACAAACATGACTCTATCATATATTATAATATAATGACAGTCTAGTAGCTCATGAAAGCGTGGGAAATGAAAATCTGTACTACAACATGGTAGGTCTCTTAATCGAACACGCACCTGAAATGTACATTTTTCTTTATGGTCGTAGAAAAAATTACTTACCTCATTTTCATACGATTCTTCAACTACTCGAATTGGAACATCTAAACCATACACATAAACATATATTTGATGATCTCCTCCTAAAGCCCATAAAAAATGTGGAACAGAGGATAGTTTTTTGAATTCTTGGCCGACATAAGGTAATTCTCGCCAAAACAATCCTGTGGTAGACAGGGTGTGTACTCTACCCTCATTATTAATTCCAAAAAGTAAGGAGCTTGGCATTGCTTTACAGAGAATTTATTGATTTATTAGAACATAATACGATTTTATTGTTCACTTAAACACTTAAATCTAATTTAATATGTTTTATTACATTGGTATTTTTTGTTAAATACTTTTTATATTAGCTGCTTTTTAACTTAACACCTATACAAAAAATTACTAACTACTTTTCATAGATTCAGATGTGTCAACAATCAGCGCCGTGCGCAGCCAATTATTTTAAAGGCGGTAACCAGTGACCAAAACTGACATGTCAGGATCCATTGACACATTAATATGTCAATGTCTCAGGATCAGCTGTTCGAATTTGAAAAGTATATATAAAGGCCATCGAATTAAATAGGAGCGGCTATTCGGAGGAAGAAAGGAACAGAATCCAATGTTGTCAATTTTCCTATTTCTACACCACGTCAACATAACATAACGTTAAACTTTGACGTTTGGTGGTGTTTGTGGTAATTGTGATTTTTGATTCTCCAGTTTCCTTCAATTATTTTCCAAAGTATGCTGGTATATTGTTTTGAATGCCGTAAATTGTATTCAACTCAATCCAATTTAAAGAAGCATCTTAAAGAAGTGCATAAAAAAGCTTCACAAGTGATAAGTTACGCCAGTGACCGAGAAAGATGACGCTTACGCCATCTGCCGTGAAAAAAAAACAAAGTGATGTAAACACTACTAGTTTTGTATAATCAGCGTTTTTAAATGTTCATAAACCACGGACTTAAGATCTATGGACTTCTAATAGTATATTCGGTTTGACTCCTTTACGGTGGTCGCCATGTTGTGCTAATTTTAAGTTGGCCAGCCTGAGTCACGTGATTCGTACAGGACCGGTTTAAACAATAAAGCAGAAATCATTTATAAGATACGAAAATATGAAACGGTGAGAGAAAAAGTATACCTACTTTATTATTTATACTAGCTACTGCGTATTGTGTATCTACCTAAGTTGGGGTTATGTAAAACTTTTTCATAAATTTTAAGAATCGTTTATTTATAAATTATATTCTTATATATTCTTATTCAAATTCCATAAATCAGGAAAAAAATAAAATAACCGTTAATTTTAATTTCATTTATTCAAGCCAAATTCACATTAATACAATATGAAAATATAAAAAAATGCTACAGTAAGTAGTATACAACAACCTGCCAGTTCGGGTTTTGCAATTTTCCAAATATACCAATATTTCTTCCAAAACTGGTTTCCAGGTAGCTTCATTTTTTTCTTGCATTGGAGTTTTCATACCCTTTCCGTATAAATTCTTCGAATTTAACAAGTCAAACAACTGGTCAACATTTCTTATGAAATTTACTGTAGATTTGACTCCCTTAAAATCATCGAGATGTAAAGTATCGCACAAAAATTCAAGTGCATCTGCAACACTATTACTCAAAGCCTGAGCGGCAATGTTCACCTAAAAATAAAACATGCACATAATAATAATGTAGCCCCAACGTACATATATTTGGCAAAGATTTTGTCACCAGCTAGTTTTTTACAGTTTCTTTATAATAAGTGCACAATGAACAAATGCAGTGCGGAACAAGTATAACCACTTTAGGTAAAAACAAAATAAAAGGACATTATATTTACTACTTTATGGAATCAGAAAATTATATGTGTCATACAATCCACAAAACAGATGGCGTAGTCGACAGGAAATTTACATTTATCCACTTTTCATTTTATGAAGAGAAAAATATAAATATCTTAAAAATGTTATACAAAATAAGATTACTTATTACAGTAAATAAATAATGTAATTCCTACCTTCATTTTTGCTGTTTCCCACTAAATATGTTTTCCTCTCAATTTGTTTCCCAAGTAAAAGCCTTCATCATCTTGAATTTTAAAGAGTTTTTCTATGTACTCCCATTTCAGTTCATTTCCACTGGGATCAATGATTACTTTGATATTTGCCCAATTATTTCTAATAAGCTTCAACATGTAGCAAACATCTAATAATACATAGACTCGCTGGTGAGTAATGGGATGGTAAAAGTATGGTTTCAGATTTACAACATTTGTGACATTGCATCCTAAACTCTGCAGCATCTTAAAATGAACATGGAGTCCATCGCAGGTGACTGACAAAACTTTGCAGTTTACTTGTTGTAATTGCCGCAGCGTATCCAATATTAAATTTGCCTTTTCAATTCCCGACATTTTGTTAATTAAAAAGTATGCAATTGGGACTTTAAAATGGTCGTTTACTCCTACTACCATTAAAACTAAGGCTTCAGTAGCCAACTCTTGCTCATTGTTAAGGCTTTTGCCTGCTCCAATATCGGTGTAGCCAAATACTTGTTGAGTGTGTCTATCGCTAGTTAACTCTTTTTTTATTGACATCTCATCAATTAACAAAGATACCATCAATTGTTTGTTCTTTTTAGTGAAGAACTCATCAGCTCTTAATTTTAATGACGATATTGCGGGAGCTGTAAACCCTGGACTGTAGTCCACTTTTGACAGCCAACTACTAATTGTTGATGGGGCAGGAAGGGCAAATCCAAATATTTCTCTTACATAGTTGTAAGCTTTGCTGCTATAACATTGTAGAGTAATAGCAAAGCTTCTTAATTTTTTCAATTTTTGCCATTGTTACTTTCCTACCATCCAGTTTCCTATCCAACATAATTCTTTTTAATAAAGCAGCTGGGGCTCCTTGAAGAGATGTCATAATATCTGATGTGGCTTGGTAGATAAAGAAAATTTATTTTTTAGTTCGGTTAATAACCCGTTCAAGGATTTTATTTTTTGTTTTCGCCTCCTGCTTGTTTTTCTGCAAATTTTTAGTTTGTTTCTGCATACTCTTAATTGCCTCTTCAAAAAGCGAATCCTCTCTCTTAAATTTACATTGGTATCTTCCGTGGAAGGTTTGCTGAAGATAGAACATTTCTTTAGACTAGTTACACTTTGGTACTAAGGCATTATATAAATGCTACGTAAAATTTATATAAATAAAATACATATTACATTTTGATTTTAAAGAAAATTTGATATTAAACTCACCTATACGGATGAAATAATTGTACCATCCGTATTATATCAGAAGAATGAGCAGATGGAGACGAGTCTGAATCACTCCGTTTTATTGGAGAAAGTTTTGTCGGAGATTTTGGTGAACTACTTTGAGGTGAATCAACACTTTCCAGCTTGCTGCTACAATTAAAAAATATTTTTTGATTCTTTGTGAGTACTAAGTGAAAATTAACATACCATGTAGGTGGAGGTGAGCTCGGTAAATAACTTTTCTCCAAGTGATCAACTTCAAAACATTGAGGTAGTTTTAGGGTTGGAATTGACCCTATTCTTAAATGTTCCCGTTCGCCTGCCACTTCAAAATTGGTTTGTCCAAAATGTTCGGAGCACACCCTTTCATAGGCAATATTATAAGCTGGATCTTTTCCAAGTGCTACCAACCAGGACCTTTTAAGTGTATTGTCACTGGGAAATCTACAAATTGGAGAAAAAGGAAAATGTAAATTAACTTACATACAAAAAAATCATATAACTTACTTATGAAATGTTACTCCCCTCTTTCGAACGAGAAATGTAAGTAGCGTTAGAGCAACCTCGTACAAAACAGGAAGGCAATTTAGCAGTTTGTAGCTAGTCTCCCACAGTTCTAGATCTTACAAATAACACTATACTATTAAGTACCTTACTAAAATAACACTACTTATAAAATGTAATTAACCACTATTAATTTGTAATAAACACGAATATAATCCAAAAGTTAACACACAAATATCAAACTTGCGCTTAACTCAATAATATACAATGCGAAAATTGCGAAATGTGACCTGATGCCACTCCTGACGCTGTCACAAATCAGTCAAATCGCATTGCAACAACGGAACAAAGGAAACAGAAATTGACAGAACGAAAATGTCACGTCAGTTCATCCAGCTAAATTCTAATTGGTTAATCAATTCTATTATGCTGTCAATTATTTCGCGCAACCAACCAACGTTCCATTCTCAATACCAAGAAAACGCATATGAACTGTAGCTTCTTAATACCAACTTAAAATTAGCCCAACATGGCGGCCATGTGTAGGCAAAAAGAGGGGTCATTTCGGATGTATGGGAAACATATACTATTAGAAGTCCAAAGATCTTAAGTATGTTTGTGATGTCTTCATCAAAAGTATTTTACTGTATTTATGGCTGTTCAAATATGCCGTATAAAAATACTACGCAGTTGAAATATTATAGTTTCCCCGAAAGTTCATTGAGCACTGCGTGGACAACCTTAAAACGTCAAAAATGAATAAATGCAGTAAAAATCATATGTAAGTAAAATGTTTTAATTAAAATTTTGTATTAACTATTATTTTGTGCATAATCAATATAAGACTACAATTGGCAGCTATTAGAAAAATTCAAATAATTTTTTTCCATAAATAAAAGTTATTATCGAGAGAATAAAACGTTTTCTGTACGATTTCATTGATAATATAAAATAAAAAGCTTGTTATGTGTTTGCTGACTTCAATATTATATAATAAGTTTAAATAATTAAATACTATTAAGAGAAAGAAAGTAAACATTTGTTCAAAACGAATCACTTCAAGTTTTTTAATTACATTTCAGAAAACATCGGGAGGATTGGGAACCAAATAAAAATACTAGAATTTGCTGTGCTCATTTTGTCAATAATCAAAAATCGCATAATCCCCTACACCATACCAACAATTTTTTCTGGCAAAGAAAATAAAAAGATCTATTCATTTTTTGCATTTTGTATGTTATTTATTACATTGTTTACATCACGTTTTAGGAACCTGAAAACAGTTGGCACCCGTGATTTGCAACAAAATTTAGGTCATTTTGTACACAACAAATCTAAAGAACGCAGGGAAATTAAGTGTTGAAATTTTAACACAATATAACTTGGACCTTTGTCTTGGGGATCAGGTATTTTGGTTGAGTTTTATATTGTTATAAAAAAGATATAAGCCATTAAGTGATGGTGTGATTTTGACAGTTTTAACAATTTGTGGTCACCAATCTGGACACCAAAACCTGATCCCCAAAAGGAAGCCTGTAGGATTAGGTTATTTAGAGGTACGTCTGTATGTTATGTAGTCACTGCCACTAATGTAAAGTTGGCAATGACAGCTGTCATGGACAGTGACAGTGAAGCGATGTTCTCGAACCTTGGCTCACGTGTATGTACTCAATAAAGAACAATATAAAATCAAGTGTTAATGTTTAATTAATAAATCCTAAAGTAAAGAAACAAACATTAACATAACATGGCGCAGTCAGAATAGTTAGACAAAGAAAGTTAAAACCAGCGGTGTAAAATTTTTGCAATATAAAGAAAAATGGGAGACAGCCAAGGAGTAGCACCCATGCAAATGGCGGGAAACTTAGCAGAAAATTGGAAGCTATGGAGGTACCGTTTTGAAAACTATTTAGTTGCGAGTGAAATTAATAAAAAAGATGAGGCCATTCAGTGTGCACAAGTTCTTCATTTCATTGGGGAAGAAGGCTTCAAAATTTATACTACATTTCAGTTTACTGACGCTGAAAAAGATAAACTTAATACTTTACTCGATAAGTTTGAAGCACATTTTTTGCCTAGAGAAAATTTAACCTACGAACGATACAAATTTTTCTCATTTAAGCAAACTCAGGGACAATCTCTAGACCAGTTTATAACCGAAGCAAAGAAAATGGCAATGAAATGTAAACTAGGAACTTTGCAAGAAGATCTTACAAAAACAGTTATTATTTGTGGGGTCAAGAATTCATCAATCAGAGAAAAATTATTACAAGAAGAAGATTCCACTAGTTTGGAAAAGATTATTGAAAAATGTGCAATTCTGGAAATGTCCAAAGAAAGAAGTGAAGCAATGAATGAGATACATCATGAGGCGGCAGTGGATTATGTTCAGAAGGAGAAATTCAATGGAAAAATCAATCGTGGAAAGAAAAATGTAAATCCAGAAAGTAAGAAATTTATTAATAATTGTACGAGGTGTAGTTTAAATCATCCAGTAAATAAATGTCCTGCTTATGGTAAGATGTGCAATTTTTGTAAATTTCAAAATCATTTTGAAAGTAAGTGCTACAAGAAAAAGAATAAAAGAAGAGTGAATGAGATAGTAGAAGTAGAAGAAGTAATTAGTGAAAATGCTGAAAATTCTTTGTTTATAGGCTCTATAGACAGTGTAAATACAAATATATAATTAAGAATTTCGAAAAGAGAGGCAGAGAAAATAGAGCCCGGTAAGAAATGATTGGAAATATGTTTTGTGGTAAAATCAATAATTTTTTGTAGTACAGACAATTTTGACCAACTAAAAGATTGGCAACATGATCTCATAATGAAATAGTTTAAAAGTTTACCTATACAAAATTTAACATTGTAGTAGCAACATTTTTTCAAATTGTTTTAGATCGGGAGTTGAGGAGCCATATAATGCTCTAGACCAACTGCTGCAAGAAGTTTTGGAACTGATTAATAGTGTGCTGAAAAAAAAAGAAATTATAAAAAGTGAGCACAAGTCTTCGGAGAAAGGCAAAGTGCTGAGGGAGAGTCTTGCCCAAACAGTTTTTCACTCGCACACGAACCAGGCATTAAATCCAGTACAATCTAACGAGCCTTCTCCATATCAGTTTCAGTTTGATGAGGACACTCACACTCCTAATATTGAATATGTTTTTGGTATGTATATTTTTTTTCTTGTTAATACACAGATAAGAATGTTGGTTTCCCTGTTTTTTATGATATTTTTTGCAATATATAATTTATTTTTATATACTATAGACTTACAGGAACTATATTCTTTCTAGATGATAGTAGTGTCAGTGCTGCAAATCTGGATGAACTAGAAAATCCACCAACTGACCCACCAACAAATGACAAACTTCCAAGGGAGCAGAGAGAGGCTCAATTAAATATTCAAGGTAAATACACTTACCTATAATAATCAATTGGGATTACTATGATTATTTGATCTTATTTAGTGCATTTGTGAATGTAATTTGCATTTTTCAGGCCCTAGCAGAAAAAGAAAATGCCGAACAGCCCAAAAAATTTTGAAAAAGACAACTTTAAAATATTTGGAAGAAAAAAATAATGATAAATTGAAGGTAAGGATGAAAGAACTAGAAATTGAAGAAAAAAGACAGCAAATAGAATCTGAGAAATTGGAGTTGGAGAAACAACGACTCGCTTTTGAAAAGGAAAAGTTTCTCATGGAAAAAGAAGAAAGGCAATCTCTACTTGACTTACTTAAAACTCAACAAGCCCTAATTAATGAAGTTCTCCAAAAAAAATTACATTACTAATGAGTCAATGTCTTAGGTACCTAATTTCTTTAGTTACGTACTCTCATTGTAATATACTTCAAATCCATAATTTTATCCCTCTGGTTGCATTTTTATAATGGAAACAGTATTATTGCAGAATTTTTAGGCGATAGCTTATCGACTAAATGCATAGTTAGTAAAGGACACTAAGAATAGCATTACTATGCTTCTTTTATATTTAGTGTTTTAGATAATGTTCCTATGAAATGAGATTGTCTCATTTATGTGATTTTATAATCTGTGATGTTTTTGTACTGGTAGCGCACACACATGTATATACGGTGTGGTCATTTAAGTGTGCAACATATGGGAAACTTTTTTATTATTGATTTCTCAGAAAATTTTATTCTTGCTAAAAGTTGGTGCATAGAAAACAAACAAAATGGATGTCTCACTCCACTCCTGTTTGCAAATCGACAAAAATTACTGTGTGTTATGTTCCAGTTTTAGGTAGGAACTCATCTAGGGTTTATTTTCAATGTATTTTATTTATAGGTAGGAATATTTGGTTTTTTTTGTTATTATATGAAAAGTATTTAGTTTGAAGCTTACAATTAAAATTGTTAATATTTTTTTTATCTTTGTTTATATGAAAAGTTTTTAGTTTAAAACATAAATTGTTGACTGCTATTTTTGCATTATAATGTTTATATGGAGTTCTGGTTATTGAATAAATAAAAACTCAACTTCATCAAGTGTTTTCATATTTATTACTTCATCAGTAAGTAAACCTTGTTTTCAATAACAAAAAAACTTTAAATAATTAAAATAAAAACCAAGTACACAGAACAAAATTCAAAAATAACTAAAATTTTCTCAAGTCTAAATTATTGCACATATCAGTTTATGATTTCTCAGTGAACAAATAGACCTAATATTGAGTGCAGAATCACTGGAGATATTCTTCTAATTCTATCGGATCAATATTGAATGACTGTGCCGTTTGACTACCATATAAACAGGTGTGACAATTGGTAAGAATCACTGCAGTACTATACATGGTGGCGACTTCTTGCAGAAGCAATTTCTGATTTTTTTTGAAGTCTAAAAATGCAAATTCTGCAATCACCTTCCCAAAACCCCACTCTACTGCAATTATAATTTCACTCATCCTCGCATTAAATTCCTGCTGTTCTGGAGTCAAACCAGCTCGATTAGGAAATGGGGTTAAAAGCAACTCCCTAATTCCATAAGCCTGATCACCATAAATGATAAAATTTTCTCCATTAGGAAACCTGACACTTTCTTCTAATTGATTATAAAGCTGAGATTCTCTCAGAATAGCAGCATCATGTTTCCTCCCTTCATAAGCACCTTTCAAGTTGACTATCATACCATCTGGACAAGTGAGTGCTTGATATTTCACACAATGATATCTTTTATGTCCAGAGTAATATGCCTCCTGATTTACAGTTGGTCTACAAATACCTCGAGTGGTCCCATCAATAAATGCCCAACAATTTGGAATTGGTGCTCCTTTTGCATGTACCGCATTAGCATATAACTGAACCGCTCAAGATTCAACCAGTGCAGATTTCTCAAATTTGAAAGGTTTTGTCCAAAATGATTATATATATGGTTGCTCATATAATCAACTATTTTTGACAATGCTGGACCTGATTTTCCAAATAAAGGTTCTAAATCGCTAAGTCGATTTGGGTACGCTAGCCTCCTCAAAAGTATGCATAGTCCATCTAGACCAGAAGTTTTATGTCTACTATCAGTCGTGAACTCATCTGGAACTCCTAGTGCTCGTGCCAATCTGGGAATATCATTCTTCTCAAAACGAAAATATAATTTACACTCTGCTTCCGAAAGATCGTTGAGACTGAAATTTCCATACATTTCAGCCCTGTTCGCATTATTTGGCTGGTTGAAGACTTCTAATAGCAAAGCATCTTTCAAGTCGCTGTCAGACTCTGAGGATTCTAGGGCTGCGAAATCCTCGTTTAACATCCTGTTCACCTTTGCTTCCTTCAATAGAATAGAAGTGAAGTGCACTCTTCTGTATCCCTTCTCAGCAAATACTTGGCCAATTTATGCTTTAAATGGAACGAAAAAATCAACTTGAAACCAAAATAAGTCAACAAAACAGAAAAAGTAGTTAATTAATAATCACGTTTTTTAGGTTAAGGTAGTTACCGGCTACGGAACGGTTAACATTACGTACATTCGAAAACACTTTTTGGGCATCTGTCAAATAGCGGCTAAGTTAACGTATATGTTTATGTTAAGCGTCAGAAAGTGGACACCTTCGAAAACTGCCTACTAAGAAGGCAATATAGATCGGATGGTATAACGTCAGAGGAACGGCTACCTACTTAACAGTAAAAATATTTTTTTTGTAAAAACTTAAAAAAATAATCTTATTAAAAAATACTTTTTTCCATTCCATTTAAAATCTGTGGGCTTCAACACGAGAACAAATAAAAAAATCCTAACCCAATATCCCAGAGAGGTAGACAAAACAAGCAACATATGATTCATCACGTGACATGTGAAACCAAATTTGATTGGCTCTTGTTATTTGCTACGAGAACTCTACGAACGGCGAACGACAAAAGATAAAATTGGTTCATGTTACGACGGCACGAACGGTAGGCATAACGGCGAACGGCATAGCGACGGCATTTATGAAAGCTCTTACTCATTTCAGTAATTTGATCTGGGAGAGAACGGTGAACGCAAACGTCGACGGCAACGGAAAGCAAAACGTCAAGTTTATGAATCGACCTTAAGGATACAAAATTGACATAACCTAAGATTATGACGTCACCACTAATAGACCACTAAAGGTCACGTGGCTTTGACAGGTCGGCCATCTTGTCTGGGAGTAAACAAAAGAGGTATAAGCTCTTAGTTTGTACGTCTAAAGTCCATTTTTATTTAAAATAAACATATTCATATGTATACTTTATCGTATTACTCTCCTTTCGTTCAGCATTTGATATGTTTAATTTCAGTTAGGTACGTTCGTTAAAAGTAAATGTAAAGAATTCCTTCTAGAAGTGTTTATTAATTTGAAATCAAGAGACACAAGAACCGGTAATTTGAAATAATAAACATAATTTTTAAAACATAATATATATTTAATGTCTTCCTCATCATCTCATTTAATTTTTTTAGAAGTCCTATCTTTCTCTCTACGTGTATTCTAACGTTGGCAATTTTTGGGTAACTTCTAAATCAGTTGGATGAAGCCGATCTATATTTTTAGTGAAAGCTGATATTTCTAAATGAGCTCCTATATTAGCTGATCGAAGGTTTTTAATAATTAAAAATCTTCGATCAGCTAATATAATTTCACCAGGTAGATAGATAACCATCAATTTTGATTTAAGAATCCACAGTTTTCTATCAAGAATTTATCGGTCAAGACGTTTTTTTTGATAATACATCTAATAATTCACTCAATGATTATATACACAAATTCATCCATTCACCCCTATAGTCGTACATTGTCTCTTTCTTTTCCCGTTGAACATGCAACATTAGAACCAAACGACGGTATTATTCTTAATTTATCCACACAATCTTGATTAATAACAACATAAACAAAGGGTAATTCATGTTTGCTTGTTCCCAGGCAATATGGCGGGCGGTATATGTCAACCTTTAATGGTCTTTAGCGCGTATTGGAAATTCTCATGGCCACAAGTTTTGTTTGGATACAACCGCAAACTGTGATGTCACCACACCAATCTCGCGTATTTTCAGCTATTCGTGAAACGCACACTATATCCGTGATCGCGGATGCATGCGGATCCAGCCTAACATCTGTTCAAACGTCAATGTTTATATATAGTATAGGTTAGATTTTCTTTTAAATTTTTTACATAATTATGAAAAATACGGAAGCTGAAGAGAACAACCCCTGTTTAAAAGAACAAGAATTAACTTATAAATGTTTTCATGACAATAGTTTCGATAAAGAACTATGTCAACTACAAATTGAAAATTACAAACTTTGTAAATCTTTTTGGGTAAGTATTTACACAACTGAAAAACATAAAAAAGATTGATAATGTATGGAAATTAAAGGAATTTTATAGAGATATCAATTCGAAACTTTTGTCGCCTCTAAGTTTAATTGAATTATAACTTTTTAAATAAATTCTGGGCATTGGCGCTAAAATAAATTATAATCATGACCTGTTTGGTGCAAAGCTATTTAACCCAATAGAACCCAGAGCTATATTTTTGTGAATTTTCATGCGCTTGAACTAATCTTGTCCTAGTTTGATAAAAAATAATCAAAGTGGTCCAACAGTCTGGAAGCGGCCAAGCATTCTACTGTCGATTAGGGTACTGTCAACTCTCAAATGGAGCAAATTTTGAACACTTGATGAAGTAACCATTATGTTAAAAATGTAATCATTCAATTGTTACGTTTTAATGTAGTTGAAAATAGTTTGTATTAAAATATTTATTGAGACAATTAGGCGTTGCCAGACTCCAGTTTTATGTATTTAAGACCTTCCAGTCTACATAAAATCATAAGTGTTACATATGCTTGATCTCGTATTGAATAGGAGATTCCAATAATGACTAAATATACAGGGTGATGAATTTGAAAATCCAAACTGACTAATAATATAAGAGAAACAGCAAATCTATCTGGCAACATTGCAAATATCAAATCTGGAATCTCGGTATCCCAAAACAGGTGTACCCCAAATTTTGTACAATCGGGACTAGCAATTTACGAGATAATTGGCCGTTTCCAGACTTTTGGGCCACTCCGTATAAAAAACGAATAACAATTAACAAAAACAATAAGTGAACAACATATATATATATATATATATATATATATATATATATATATATATGTTGTTCACTTATTGTTTTTGTTAATTGTTATTCGTTTTTTAAAGCAGTCACTAGGATAAGTGAATAATCTTTATTTTTGTTATTATCTTTATTCACACAAGAAATATATTCAATACTTGAAATTGTTTTTTAAAAACTGTATTTAAACAACTAACTAATTTAATTAAATGCTTTCAATTTTACAAGTGAAAGATTGACAAAGAACTGAGCTACAAAAATATAAATCTAAAAAGGTAAAAATGCAGACATAACAAATTTGCATGAATATGATAATATGAGAATCTGCTGATGTTGGAAGTTCCATAGGAAAGGGCAACATAATTCGTCTGAGGATTAGCGAGCAAGTTGAATAGATTCCAGGTCCATTGCTTGATCTTCTTTTTTCTTAGATTTGAATTGGGTCGATAGTTTTCTAACAATAATACATCCTCTTAGTATAACCAATAGGCAATAAATTATAATTGTCCATATGCTGGGAGTGTGGTGTATTCTCTGAATTTTTTACTCTGGATTGTTTTTGAGAATCTGGGTTCAAGTCATCCAGGTTGATGTCTTGCAGTTGAATACTTGTACAAACATTTTCTATTTCCAAAACTTTGATTTCTAGTTCAGGCAACAAGATGGGTTGGCTTGAGATTTGCATGTCATTTCAGTTTACAATTTTGTTCACTTGGGTTTTTATTAGGCATCCTTTTGGTATTTGTATAAGGTTGTATTTTTGACTGTTATGGTTTCGGCTTGATCTTGATATGTCAGTGTAATGGTTTCTTGAAATGGTTGGTGTTGTCCAAATATTGGAAAAACGTTTTGGGGATGGTGATTCTTGGCTATTGGCAAGTGGAGTTTTTTTTATTTAGTAGTTCCACTTTGCACGGATTTTCATCTTTAACATCTTGGAGGTCAGTGTACTCTCAGAGACATAGTGTTGACGGATATCGCTCCGGACAAGGTTTGCTCATGAATGCGTATTGAACGTTATTTTTTGTTGATATATTTTATTTGGGATAATTGCTTTAAATTGACCTTCTTTTCTAATGGGAATAGGATACAAATGATAATAATCAATATTCTGAGAATTCATTATTGGAATCTGTAATATATGTTATTTTTTAGAAATTTTTCAAATAGCGATATGTTTTGCATGGTTACTTCTATAGGTAACTGACCATCTTCTAACCTTTTTTGTAGTTGATATAATTCATTATAAAAGTGAATTGTTTTTATTATACTTGGATGCATGAATCCTAGCTTCCAAAATGTTATTGATGTTTCAATATCTTGTAATATTGAGATTATTATTTCCGGCATGTTAATAATTTGGTTAATACAATCTTTAATGAACATCGCGTTTTGTCGATACATGCTTCCTCCAACAATTAATCCAATTTGTTTTAGTTTTGATTTTGAAAGTTTTTCGTTATGACTTATTTAATTTATTGTAAAATTACATTTGTTTATTAATGCTATAGAAAGAGTATCTTTATATTATTGGTTGATTTTTTTTTATTCAAACTAATCCGCTTCCATCCAAGGTGATTAGCGGTGTATAACAATATACAATATTAAATTTTATTTAGTAAATTAATGCTCTTTAAGAATCCCATCAATTTTTCAACTGGGCAATTTACACCTAAGAGTATATTTACATCTGTAGGTAGTCTATATTTTAGCCGGTTCATGTCAAACTTAGTGCAATTAATTAGAACATGTTTCACTGTTAAATGTTCCTAACATAGATCACATATAGGAACATTGTCTTTATTGAAAATATAAGTATGCGTAAATTTGCAATGCCCTATTCTCAGTCTAGTAACAATCATTTGTGTTCTGCATGTTGTGGTTGGATGCTTCCACAGCGTCACTGTTGACTTAAATTCGCAAAGGTTGTCTTGCGATCGCTGCCAGTCTTGTTGCCAGTGGTTGTGAACTTTTTCCCGAATAAGTGTTCTCAAGTCACTCACCACGCACTTTGCTATGAGTTCGGCATTAACGTTTATGATTGCCTTAGGCGCACATAGGTCCGCTTATTCGTTGCCTCTGATGCCAATGTGAGCAGGAATCCACATGAAATCGACAGATTTTTTGTCGTTCTGGATTTTATGAAGCTGTGACTTAATTGATTGTAATATTGTGTGCTTGGGATAAGGATGCTTCAAGGAGTAAATGCTACTTAAGGAATCAGTTAGAATTAGGGTTTTGAGATTTGAAAAGGAGGTAATTACTTTGATGGCATGAAAGATAGCATAGAGTTCTGCCGTAAATATGCTAGTGTGAGGGGAGAATTTTATGCTGTAAGATTCAGTTGTAGTCACTATTGCAGCACCCACTCCAGCCTGCGATTTCGAAGCATCCGTGTAGACTAAGTTAAAGTCATTGTAGTCATGCAGTATTCTGTTGAGTTCTGCAAAGATTTCATAGCGATTTGTATCCTTATCAAGCCCAGTCAGGTTAGTACAGCTGCGAGGGGTAGAAATTGTCCACGGAGCTGGATGTTCCACAGTGGACGGAAACATTGTTGGGAGCTCTAAATTAAATTTCTGAAAAAGCTCTCTAACTCTGGCATAAAACGGCTTAGACAGATGCGGTTTTTCATCAAAAAGATCCCTATATCTGTTGTTGAATGCGTTACTGTTAACTGGTTTTTCAGCATTAGTGGATATAGCAGCCGCGTAATTCAAACTCAATATAGAGCATCTGTAGCTTAATGATGGTTCACCAAGAAGACTTTGGATGCTGGTATTAGGGGATGTTGTAAACAAGTCTGAAGCTATTCTTAATGCTGTATTATGGATGACATCAAGTTTGCGAAGTACAGTTTTTCTGGCAGATGCATAAGCTATGGAGCCGTAATCTATTTTTGACCTGATGATCATTTTATATATAAGCAGTAGCCTTGCTTGGTCTGATCCCCAATTTATATTTCCTAGGCTTTTCATTATATTAAGCCGCTTCATACATGTTTGGACCAACTTCTCTATGTGATCTTTCCAGGTAAGCTTATGGTCGAAGATCATTCCTAGAAATTTTGCTGATGATTTAAAGTTAATATTTTGGTTATAAAGCTTCAATTTTGGAGTAGTATATGAACGTTTCCTGCTAAATACCACACCTGTTGTTTTGGTAACAGAAAACCTGAAGCCGGATTGACGTGACCATTGTTCCAAATTTGTGATGAATTGTTGCATAAATAGAGATATTGTATTTATATTTTTTCCTTTTATGTAAACCACTAGGTCATCTGCGAAAACTCGTACTTTCAGTGGTTTTTTTAAATTGTTAAGAACGTTATTAATGGCAATCAAAAATAAAGTAGGGCTGATAACTGAGCCTTGTGGGGTTCCATTTGCTTGACAGTAAGCATCAGATAGTTCGTCATTAACCCGAACTTTGAATGTTCTGTTGGCAAGAAAGTTGTTGATAAAAGCTAGGCAATTTCCTGTGATATTCCATCTTTGTAGTTGCATCAGGATGTTTGGAGTCCAGCAGGTATCAAATGCTTTTGAGATATCAAAGAAAATGGCTACGCATACCTGTTTGGTGGCAAAAGCCTCATTGATCTCACTTTCCAAATCCACAATATTGTCTAGAGTTGAGTGGTTTGGTCTATGGTCTGAATCCAGTTTGTTCTTTGATTCGGAGGTTAGTAGTTTCGAGATGCCACATGAGTCTTTGGTTGACAATTTTCTCTAGCAATTTTCCCATTGAGCAAGTTAGAGATATTGGTCTGTACGAGTTGGCTTCTTGTTTGGGTTTTTTACATTTCAAAAATGGTAGAATAATAGCTTCAGACCATAAAGAAGGAAGGATTTTGTCTTCCCATATCTTGTTGAAAAGTTTCAGTAGATGCCGTCTTGCTGAAGGTGGTAGATATTTGAGAAATACGACTGGAGTTTTGTCTGGACCTGGACTCGAATTTTTCATTTTGTCGAAGGAGCTGTCAAGTTCTTTTATGGTGATAGGAAGATTTAAAGGGTTATCGAGTGTACCTTCAAAGCTGATGGGAGTTTGTTCAATTTGAGCCTTGTAATTTAGAAAGTCGCGTGTGAAATTTGAAGTTGACGATTGTTCGTGATAGGATTGGCCAAAAATATTGGCTATATATATTGTGGATGAGTAGTAATGATCATTGTGTTAAATGCTATGAATAGTGCTTTTTGAACTGTGTCCATTCATTTTTCTTATTTTGGTCCAGACTTGGCTTATTGGAGTGGAAGAGTTTATTCCAGAAACATATTGCTGCCATGATTTTTTCTTGGATTGTTTGATTACAAGTTGTGCCTTTGCCTTGTATTTCTTTAGCTCTACGCAATTTTGGAGAGTTTTGTGTTTCCTGTACTTGTTCAATGCTGCTTTTGCTTCCTTGATAGCTTTTTCGCACTCTTGATTCCACCAGGGGACTGGAGTATGGCCTTTTATGTCTTTTGTTTGGCCAATGTGCTGGCTTGCACTATCCAAGATGATTTCATTGAAGTTCAATACACATTTCTGGATATCGTTGGTAACAACATCGCAGCTATCCATATTTAGTTCAATCTGATTTCTGAAGGATGTCCAATCTACAGATTTAATTCTCCATTTAAGAGAGTATTTTGGTGAAAATTTTCCTGGAGAGGTACGATTCTCGATAATAATTGGAAAGTGATCACTTCCATAGGAGTACCATGGGAGGTAGATTGGTTGTTAGTGCTGGGTCACAGAGGCTTAAATCGATAGCAGAGGTTTCTCTGGTAGATATGTTAAACCTAGTATGGCTTCCATCGTTCAGAAAATTCAGTGGAATGTCGGCAATGAGTTTCTCTAGTATGTGTCCTCTTGGGTTTGTCGATTTACTGCCCCAGATTATGTTATGTGCGTTAAAATCTCCAATGATAATTCTTGGACTTGGTATCTGATTTAGTAAGTTTTCTAAATCTTTGTATTCTATTGTGGAATCGGGAGCAATATTACAATATTACAAATGTAAAAGGTTTTATGGCTGGTGAGTTTTACAACAAGAGCTTCGATATCTGAGTATACATGGAAGTAATCTGCTTGAAAAGATTTACTTATTAAAGTTACCACTCCTCCAATGGCACGTTTGGTGTTGTTACAAGTTTTGGAGAAAAATTGGAATTGGCTGTTTGAATAGCTGCTATCTAGTTTGAGATTGGATTCTTGAAGGCATATGATGTCCGGAGAGTATTCTTTAATAATAACTTGTAGCTTACCAAGTCGATGGTAGAAACCATCTATGTTCCATTGAAGAATTGGGTTGAATTTCGGAGTAATTTAAGAGGGGTGTGGGCGACAAATTAATTATTAGTAGATGAATCCAATTCAGAGTCAATTAAGTCTTGGCCAAGATGAGTAAATATCTTTTTTTTAAGTTTGGTGATTCTCGTCTTTGTTGCCTTGTCATTTATGTGGGGATATACTTCATTTAACATATTAGTAAGCGCAAGGAGATCAGGTGTGAAATCTAGAGCTATATTTACAGGTTGGGGTGAGCCGGTTACATTATCCAATAAAACAATTAATTGGTCGTAGTCCAGAATGAAAGGTGGCGAATGATTTTCGATGTACTCTTTGCAGGAGATGGTTGATTGTTTCTTGCTCAATTTATTCTTTTTTAGAGTTGGTTTTGGTTTAGGGAATAATTTTTCTGGCATTATGTTACTATCGCTATCGGGTGGGGGGTATCTTCCATAGGTCTTTTGTTTGTGATTTTGGCCATATTGAGGATATCTGTTGTTTCCGTTTCTGCTTCCATATTCATTAAAGTTGTGGATGTCTCTTGAGTAAGTGGGGACTCTTCTGTTATTGGATCAGAAGTTAATGTTTGTGTATTAATGTTATTTATTGACAAAAATGGTGGGAGAGTTTGGATTGGGGTTGTAAGAAGAGTTTGGGAAGTTGTAAGCGGTTGATTATTTGATGTTGAACTATATGTATTAGGTTCTGATTGGTTGAAGCTATTGATACATTGTGAAGCTATATGACCATCAGCTTTGCATTTGTATCATGTTAGTCCATCTTTTTCGAGGAAAACTCGGTAGCTGGTTTGTTCGAATCCAATCAATATGGAGTCTGGAAGCTGTTGCGTATAAGGGCTTACATAAATCTGTCTTCTGAAACTCAGGATGTGACTATACTCAGGTAATGTTGCACCAATTCTTAGAAACATCATGGGAGAAACTGGATTTAGACCTATTTTTGATATTTCATCTGTTAGCAGTTGATGTGGGATGGTTGGACTTACATTGGAAAGTATGATTCTATCAGCCGAAGTTATGAGTCGACGAGCTACTAGTTTTTCGCCGTTGACATAATTGTTCATGAAGTTGTTATCAACTACTGATTTCTTTGCTAAGTACATACAAACAAGATTGTTCGCAGGCCTTGATGAGAAAATAATATTTTTTGGTTGAATGATTGATTCTAATGGGATACGGTAATCCTGTAATTTGGCATTGTTGATAGCGCAAAAACGATTGCTTGTTGCTTGCTTGGAAAAACAGCTTGGTTAACTGCTGATGAATAACTTTTGATAACTGTTGTAGGAGCATTTGAGTGTGAATCATTGATAGAAGACATCATTAAAATTTGATTTTATTTGTCCGGAATTTGGATACGTCCCTGGCTGCTATTAGTAAATAGTAGCATGCGAAACTAGTTTGTTGCTTTTTATAGGTGATGTACTACTTGAATTGACTGTGTTTATGATGTGGAATTCACTAAGTTTAGATAATTTGAAGAACAATATAAGTAAAGTCAACTTACAGTTTCTGAAAGTACTTCTCACTGATCAAAACTAATTAAAAAAGGTTTAAACTAACTAAATTTGTAATATTTCGAGAACTGCACAAAACTAGGCTAGTCACTTGTTCTGTCAGAGTCGAACTCATTGGTTGATTGATTTTGGTTTTCTTGAAGTTCTTTGATTATATTGTTTGTGTTTTTCTCCGTCACTTGCATCTAAGCTTCCAGTTATACTTTTAAAATTAGATCCATTAACAAGTGCTCATTTTGATCTATGAGACAAAGAGGTATTATTTCGAGTAATTTATTTTGAACTTTTTCTTCTGAGAAACTCAACATTTTTAGATAGTTTGAAACATGTGAATAATTTGAGTTTTTGGAAATTTGATATTTTAGGGCTTTCAAATGGGAATTTAATTTTTTGACTTCATTAACAATTGGATTCAGATCAAAATAATCAATGAGATTGAAATTACTTTCTTTAATTTATGCGGCTCCTAATTTTAATGGGATTAGTCCAAAAATGTTCTCCATATTGCTCATAGTTATTTTTCTTTGGGAAAGTCCTAAGGCTCCCATAGATTTGAAATAGTTTAAATTATTTTAGGTTTAGAATTCATAAGTAGTTTTTAATGGGTGTTTAAGATTATCCATATGAATTTTATTTTGAGAATCAGTGGTAATTGTTTCTTTTGTGGATTTAACCTGTTCACTGTATCGGATTACAAAATTTCTAAGGGTTTGACCCAAATAGACAGCATTACATTCTGGACATTTAAGTTTATCTATACCTTATTTCTTCAATGGTGATTTTTTTGTTTTTACATTTAACAATTTTGTACTTACGTTACTTTCTATTTTAAAAGAAATTGTTGTATTCGTTGCTAAATATTTTGAAATATTATTAGAAATATTTCCTGCATATGTTATGGTTTTATAAGTTTTTATTTCTTTAGTTTGTTTAGTAAATATTAGTTGTAATGCCACTTTCCTCTTTTTTAATTAATTAGTTTATTTATCATATGTAATGGATAACCGTTGGATGTTGCTACTTGTTTAATTGTATTAATCTCTCTATCAAAATTACATTTGTTCATAGGAACTGAAAATGCTCTATGTCTCATTGAATTATATGCCGGTAGTTTATGTGACATGGGGTGATTGGAACTATATGGAATAGTCACATCAGTGTGTGTTGATTTTCGGTAAATTGAATAATCAAGTACATTATTAATTATTTGAATTTGCAAATGAAGAAAATTGATTGAGCTATTTTCTTCAACTTCTAATGTAAATTTAATTTATGGGTGTAAATTATTAATGTGGTTGAAAAATATATCTAATTGTCATTCAATACCTATAAAACAAGCTAATATGTCATCTACATATCTATACCAAAATAACAACATTTTTGGAAATATTACTTCCAAAGATTTTTCTTTCTAAACTGTCCATAAAAATGTTTGCCAAAATTGGTGATATAGGCTTTCATTTTGAATATATATCTTATTGTCAAAAGTGAAATAATTCTGATTAATACATACATCAAATAAATTATGTATATCTGATTCCTGCATTAATATTTTTATCTTCTAGTAATTTTCTTACAAGTATTAGACATTCTTTAGGAGGAATTTTAGTGGACATATTAGTAACAATTAAACAAATAGCAACATCCAGCGGCTATCCATTACATATGATAAGTAAACTAATTAATAAAAAAGAGGAAAAAGTGGCATTACAACTAACATGTCCTAAACAAACTAAAGAAATAAAAACTTATAAAACCATCACATATGCAGGAAATATTTCTAATAATATTTCAAAGATAATATCATTAAACGCTTCTATAATGTGATTAAAGACTTATAATTTGAGCACAGTCTGCCTCTGAAACCATATTGCTTTTGGGGTATTATGCATTGTTTGTCAACAAAGAGTTGTATTCTCTTAAGAATGATTTTATCTATCACCTTTGCTATATTATTTAATAGGGAGATGGGTCTATAACTATCCACATAACAGGGTTGTTTGTTGGCTTTAATAATTGGGATAACATTGGCAATCTTGAGCATATCAGGGTTGTTGCCGCTTTTGGTTATATAGTTTACAATATAGGTAATTCCCGGCGCAGTCTTATTTTTGAGTGAAGCAATAGTGTTGTGAATTTCTGAGGTGGTGAAAATTTTTGGTGTTTAATGAGTGTGCTTTGTGTAAGTGGTTTAGAACTATTTGTGTTATGTTATGGTGAAGTTGTGTATTTGATATGTTATTTATGAAATTGTTCAGGATATGCTCTCTAAAGGCATCTGCGATATTGGATTTTTGTGTATACGTTTGACCATTTGAGACAGTTTTTGTAACCTCTCTTGTTTTTTAGTTTTTCCGTAATTTTGCATAACTTGTTGTCTTTTGGAGAGATATTTTCTAGGAAAGTATTAAGTATTAAAGTATTTATCACATTTTAGTAATGCTTTAATAATTGTCTATCATTGTCGTTTCTGTTAGCTTGTCATCTTCTTCGAAGTTCATTTTTATCGTTTATGATTTTTACTATATAGTCCGGGAGGGTATTTTGACTCTGGAAGTTGTATTGTTTCTGGACCGTGATTATTATGTTTTGTAAATTCGATATTGTGTTAGTTAAGTGATTTGGGTTTTAGATTTTGTCTGTGATTATTAAATGTTCGTTTATGTATTTTCTGTAGAGAGTCCAATTTGTGGTTGTGTAATCGTGTATTTTAGTTGGGGGTGAGTGTGCGGTGTGTGTTATTTTTAATTCTAATAGGATAGGATCGTGATCGAAATTGAGGTCTGGGCTGGTTTTCATTTTGGTAATGGTGTTGATATTTCTGCCTATAGCAAGGTCGATTGTGCTAGGTGAATAACTGGAATAGGGAAAGTGGGTGGGATCGTCAGTGCTGAAGATGTTGCAGAACCTCAGGAGAGTTTTTCCGTTATGGTTTGCGTACGGTGGGTGGTTACAATTTAAGTCACCCACTTTGAGACACTATTGTGTGTTCTTGTGATGTTAAAGAAATTTGATTCGTAAAGTTTGTTGTTAGGTGAGCTGTATGCCCCCACCACTTTGTTTTTATTATCTATAAGTAATGAGATATGCTCAATTGAAGAATTATTTGGTTGCATGAGTTGGAATTTTATGTCTTTTTTTATTAATACTGCGAGGCAGCCACCGCCGACATCTGCGGGGCGATCTTGTCTGAATATACTATATTCGAGATTTATAAAACTCACGGATTTATTAGCAGGAACGTCTCGATTAAGAATGAAATATCAGGTTTATGAATGTCGAAAAAATGTCTGAGAAGGTGGAGCTTGTTAATTACTCCATGTACATTGCAGAAGATTATTTTAAGAAAATTTCGTTTTTGAATTCCTGTTTTACCACCTACCTGCCTAGATATATTTATCAATACCAGCGACAAAGTTGTTATAAATGGTGAATTTTTCCAGTTTAATTCGTGGCTGCCTTCATTTCATGGAGGAGGACAGCTACGGTCCAGCTTGGAGTTCTTGGAACATGGAGTTAAGTTGCCAACATTTGTTTATGTCAACAGCAGGAGCAGTATTTGTTTGTGGGGTAGGTCGGGTTTTAGGGATGTTTTGTTGTGGGGCAAAGGTGGGTTGTTTTGTAGGTAAACTGGAGAAATCTTGGTGAGTGAGGGTAGTTTTGTTGTTCCAAGGGTTTAATGTTGGAATGGGAGCTGTTTCTTTGCTTGATGTTCGTGTTCTTCTCGCCTCGAGTCAGTCTCTTCTTTTTATGTACTCGGGACATAATTCTGCGTTAGTAGGCTGATCGCCTTTGCAATTGGCACACTTTGTCGGCTTAGACCTTTTCTTCGGACTTTCCGGGGTAAGGTGAGGGGCAACGCATTTTAAACACCGTGTGGCTCGGCCACAGTTTGAAGTGGCATGACCCCAGAGTTGACATATATGGCACTGGATTATTGGTTTGGTTTGTCGACGATGTTCCCATTGGATTCGGGTATGTTCCAGAACCCTCACATTTTTATTTAAATAATCCAGTGTAATTTTCGGTTCAGTTATTACTAGGTAAAGCGGCCTTCTTTTTGTCATCCGGAACACCTCCTTGACATAGATTTTGTATGCTTTGGATACTTCTTCCTTAATTTCGCCAATTTGAAGGCGTTCGGCTAGTCCCGTCAGTACGAATGCATGGTTTTTTCCATCTTTTCTAGTGTATGAAATAGTACTTTTTCATTTCTTAAATTTTTTTTAAATTATCGAAGTCTTCGGCTTCTTTTGTAAAAATGATCGTTGAATTTGCAGTATACTTAATTTCGAACGACTTAGTTATGTAATATTTGAGCACCATATTTTTGTGTGCTGAGCCGTTCCCATCGATCGCGATGGGGGGCAGGATGTTGTACTTTTTTTTGGAGTTTTTGTTACCGTTTCTCTTTTCGTTGGCACGTTTGGTGTTGTGATTTTTGTTTATATCATCTGAACTATCATCGGATGTATTGAATTTGCGGAATTTTGTTTTCTTCCGCTTTTTTTGTCTTGTCTCTAGCAGATCGTCATCTGAATCTTAGGATAATGTTCCATATCTATTACTGATTTTTGTTGCGGTTCGTTTTTTGTTTGATAAGGTTGTTAAAGGACCTGACCTTTTTAGGGATGGTAAATTCAGAGGAATGAGGTACCGATGTGTCCATTTGTTCGTTAGAGGGGATTATCGTTATGGCATTTAGATCTTTTGTTTGCTTGTTTTTATTGGTCATATCCATTACTCTTGGCACAATCGTTTTCTCCGTTATATTCTCGTACTGAGAAACGAAATTGTCAGTGGTAGCTGTTGTCGTGGCATTTTCCACTTCTTGTGCCCAGGATTGACTGGCCTGCTTATGAACGAGCGCTTGTGTGATCATCATTTTTAGGGGTTGTTTTTGTGACGTATTTTTAATAGATTCGTCGGATGAGCTTGATTTATATCCATTGGTGTCTTCCTCCTTATTCGCAGGCTTCTGCCGATGATTATTGTTTGCTGATCTGCCGGGTGTCGACGTTCTGTTTGTAGAATGTCTTCGGCAAGTAGGAATAGATCATTCTAGTGACGGGTCTGGCGTGAGGGCTGCTCTTATACACTTTTCTATTGTATTTTCTGATTGTGTGTTTCCTAGACACTTTTTAATTTGTAGGTTTCTTAGACACTTTTTGATTCTGGGTTTCCTATACTATACGTGTTTTATTTGGCGAGCTTCCTAGACACTTTTTATTATGCAGGCTTCCTAGACACTTTTCTTTGTCAACGTTTTCTATACACTTTTCTTTGATTTTCGTAAGCTCCATACAATTGTTAAGAGCGAATATGTCGATAGTTTCTAAACAAGTTTTAGGTCTTTTAATGTGTTAGAATTTAAATTTTGGTGTGAAAGTGTCTATTTCTTTATCATCGAGGAAGACAATTTAATGATAATTGTGGTTTCTGGATTTAAGTTCAAGAGTTTTAATTTTTATTAATTTAAATTTGGTGTTAAAGTGTCTATTTCTTTATCATCGAGGAAGACAATTTGATGATAATTTTGGTTTCTGGATTTAAGTTCAAGAGTTTTAATTTTTATTAATTTAAATTTGGTGTTAAAGTGTCTATTTCTTTATCATCGAGGAAGACAATTTGATGATAATTTTGGTTTCTGGATTTAAGTTCAAGAGTTTTAATTTTTATTCTTTTTAGCGGAGTATTTTGTATTTTTTTCCATGTCTAGAGGATCGGTGATGGGCCGTGGTTCGTCTTCTTCTTTTGAAGAATTAGAATTCACAGTGTCTTTCTATACACCTTTTTTGTGTTTGTTTTTAAATTTAAGTTTTTATGAGTAGTTTGTCTTTTTATAATCTTAGGTTTGAACGTACCTTTCTTTTTGGTATTTCTCGGGGAAGTTTTCACTTGTACTAAATGTTTTAATTGAGTGAATGTAAACGAGGAGTACTAAGTGTGTATATTTTTAATAAAATGCAGCTAAGCGCTTTTGGCCATTAGGCCATTCTCAAAGCTGTCCTATAAATTATAATGTTTGTAAAATTTTGAAAAAACAATTTAAAAAGTTGAACTTACGTCATAAAAAAAGATTCTATAACAGGTGTCAAAAAACATCCAGCTAATAAAATTGAAACAATATATGATGTTAAGTCATTGTTACAATAAAATCATTCAAAAAAAACATTAAAATACCCCTTTAAAAGGGTGTACAATTATATTTCAGATCATGGAAAGTCCCATTCAGAAGTGTAAACTAAATGATTTCCGATGACAAGTTTGACGTTAAAATACGGTGGCAAATAAGCCAGTGTGCCGTAAAACAACAAGTGTATAACAATACAACATATTTGTGTGATGAACATTAAATCAAATGTATGTTATCAAATATATAGCGAACTGAAAATTTAAGGAAACTTTATATATTACATTTATTTTAAATTTAAAAATGAAGTTAAAGATGTGATAAAACCAAAAAATTGAAAAATCTCCATTCAAATCCAAATTCCCAACATTCATCTAATTTAGATGAATAGAAAAATCCCCCTTCCACCCTTGATTGTATACTGAAAATTGACTTAGGGGTTGGATCCATTCCCCAGCCAGTCAGGAACAAGCATAGTAAACCTAAACGTGTGAAATGCTAGATAACATAAATTAAAACAGTTGTAAATACATCCATGGAGGAGTTTACATAATCTAGTGACGAAGATGGAAAAGTACGCTGGCAAGGTGAACCCAACAGCTGATGGCCTCCCATATGAATTAGATGTAAATGGTAAAGTGATTGTGACCTGATGACCCAAACTATGTCCCATACATAGCCAGGCGTCAAGAACACAATGTGATTGTTCAATTTAGGTTAATTGTTACACACCTAGACCCATACTAGGCATGTACAAGAAGAGAAGAGTTCATAGGAGTATGTTAAGAGTGAAAAGGGTAGGATAGAATGTGATAAGTGCTGCAAGATAAAGAACACTTGTCGATGAACCCAACTATGACCCATACATAGCTATGTTACACGGAAAAATGTGGTTAAGAAGTTTTTGATAGGCATGACAAACCTAGATCCATACTAGGCATGTACAGGAAGAAACGGGGTGGGAGTGTAAAGAGAAGAAAGAGATGGCGGATATGCCAGAAGTTGTAGTCAGGAGAGAAGAGTCAAAGGAGTTTGGTAGTTATGACAAACCTAGATCCATACTAGGCATGTATAGAAGAGAAAAATCCGAGTGAAATTATAAAGAGAAGAAAGGATGGCAGCTATGCCATGGTTGTGACAAACCTAGATCCATACTAGGCCTATCACGAAAAAGAGGAGACTGAGGAAGCGAGTAGCTAAGAGTAGAAAGATAGCAGATGTGATAGCAATAAGAATAGATATGCCATACCTAGAACCATACTAGGCATGCGCAGGAGAAGAAGAAAATAAGGAAAAGTGAAAAGGAGGGTATGATTTGCTCAAATTTATAAGATAGCTCATATGCTTAACCAAACTATGACCCATACATAGCCTGGTGTCTGACGTACACTGTGGTAATCTAGAACCAGTTCCAAGAACAAACCCAGATCCATACTAGGCATGTCTCAGATAAGTTCCACTAAGTGTCTGAAACACATTGTGTAATGCAGTGATAGATGTGGTGCAAATGTGAGAAGTGAATAAGGTTGAGCAAACTTGAAGTAGAAGAAAGAAGAAATAGAGGTAAAGAATGGATAGAAGATAGGAAAGACTCATTCATTCGCCTTTTACGAATCAGCCGAGTGCTGGGCGAAATATTCTTGGACCGGATCGCCACGGTGAGAGTGTGAGTCGAAAGCCCTAGAGGACCACAAGGTTTTGAACAGAGGCTGAAATTTACAATTAAGATGTACTTGGGTGTTGAGACAGTGTTCTGAGTTAACATTCATTTCCCTGAGTATTTCTAGATCCTCAAGCAAGTCCATCTTTCTGAAGTTGTTCCTGGGAATGTTATGCAGGATTTTACGCGATGGAGAAAAGTTGTGGTAATTGAATTGGAAGCCGAAATTCGACGAAATGGGTTTGTTAAAATGTTCCTTAATTCTAGTACCTAAAGCACGAGTAGTCCTAACCACATAAGTAGATGGATAAGAATTACAAGTTAATTTGTAGATACCACTTCTAAGTTTATTAATAGGATCTTTGTTCTTAGAGAAAATTGTGGAAATGGAGCATTTAGATTTAAAGGAGATTTTAACATCTTCAAGATTGTTAGTGATAATCTTTGAAATTTCATCTGAAACTTCACCACAATAAGTCAATGAACGATACTGTGTCGGATCGTTGTTGTGAACCTCAGGATAGGCTAAATTTCTTCTCAACCTCCTTGTTGTCTTCGAGACCATACTATCAACAATTTGAGGAGAATAACCATTGTTCAATGCCAACTGTTTCAAGATATTCAGCTCTATGTTGAAATTATGTGGAGAAAGAGGGACCCTAAGTAATCTATATACATAACAATATATAGCAGACATTTTGTGTTGAATAGGGTGCTTAGAATGTATGGAATAAGATGATCAGTCTGTGTGGGTTTTCTGTATATGGAAAATTCAATTTCAGAATCTTTCCTTGATAAAGTCAAATCCAAAAAATGTATTGAGACATTGTTTTCAATTTCCAAGGTAAACTATATGGAAGGATGGATATCGTTAAGTTTGCTGAGGATACTGTATGCATCCTGTTCATCCCCATTAATAAAAGCTAAAAAGTTATCAGCATATCTGAACCATTTAATGACTTTACTAAGATGTGGATTATTATTGAAGATAACCGTTGACTACAGGTGATCAAGGAACAAATCTGCTAACAATAATGGTGAGAGTGGGTTACCCATGGCTAATCCATCTGATTGTCTGTATACTCTGTCATTACAGGAAAATAAGTCCTGCGAAAGACAAAATTTAAGTAGAGCGATAACGTGAGATGTTGTAATTGGGTCAATGTTCTTAGATTGGAGAAGCTTGCTAACGATAGGGATTGTCTCTATTTTGGGGATGTTGGTAAAGAGATTGGAAACATCAAAAGAAACCATTAAAAAATTATTAGACTGGAAGTTACAATCTTTAATTCTATCTGCTAAGTCCAAGGTGTTCTTAACAGTGTACACTGGTTTATAATTTAGAGTTGTAGAAAGGAAGTTATTGACAAATTTAGATAGAAGCTCCAAAGGTGTGTTGGAAAAACTAACCACTGGTCTCATTGGAAGGTTCTCTTCATGTATCTTGGGAAGTCCATAAAGTCTAGGTATGTGGGAGTTAGTAGGAGTGAGATGTCTCGTATTGATGCCATGAGTGGAGAAGAATGTCTTATGCTCATTCAATATGTCTTTTAAATCAGTTGTTAATTTCTTAGTGGGATTATTGTTCATGATTAAGAAGTTATTATTTTGTAGAAAATCTTCCGTTTCATTTATGTAATCACATCTGTACATTATGATTAAACAATTACCCTTATCAGCTTTTGTAAAAATTAAACTATTAGCCTTCACCTTACCAGAAATACCCTTTACCAACCTTTGTTGTTTAAATAATTTTGACTTCAATTTAGCCTTGTTGTTATGAAATTTAGTGAAGTTTCTTTGTAAAGATAAATAGCAGCTACTCTTTACTTTATTTTTAATATTATCAACTAGATTCAAACTTTCTAGAAGCACATCTCCATCGATAGCGAGTTCTTCTGAAATTTTTGAATTTAAATTGTTTAAAGTAGACAATTTGAGACCATTATTCAAGAACTCAATCTCTCCCCTATTGAATGTAGTATTTGTAAGGTTAATAATGCGGTCATGAAATTTGAAGTCAGAAAACTTACAGGAGTTCGAAGTAGTCTGCCCATGACTAGCTGGAGACAAGACCCTATCCCTAATTGGCTGTTGGAGCTTTTTATTAACCCTATTAAATTTTTTGATACATATTAACCCCAATTCCTCCATATGTTCACTAAATCTCTGTTGAAAAACCCCGTAAGGAACCAGTTCAGCTATGTTGTCATAAAGTATCTTTGATTCAATGTTCAATCTGTCTAACTTAGCATAATGTAAACAAATTTCTTTTCTTGAAAGTCGCTTTTCCATCGATCGTAGAAATCCGAGGGGTACGTTCTTGGAAGCTTTGATTCTTGCAAAAATAGGGATAACATCATGTTTTAAACAATTCTGGATGAACCAAATATCAATATTAATCAGCTGTCCCCTTGTAGACAATCTGAAGTATCTATCCATTTCTACTGTACAGTAGTTAATTAGCACTATCTGTGGGTATGGTGTACACACTAGATATAAATTCAACTCAATTTATATCTATCAATTTACCATTTACATCTAATTCATATGGGAGGCCATCAGCTGTTGGGTTCACCTTGCCAGCATACTTTTCCACCTTCGTCACTACATTATGTAAACTCCTCCATGGATGTATTTACAACTAAGTGTTTTAATTTATGTTATCTAGCATTTTACACGTTTACTACGCTTGTTCCTGACTGGCTGGGGAATGGATCCAACCCCTAAGTCAATTTTCAGTATACAATCAAGGGTGGAAGGGGGATTTTCCTATTCATCTAAATTAGATGAATGCTGGGAATGTGGATTTGAAAAGAGTTTTTCAATTTTTTTGGTTTTATCAAATCTTTAACTTCATTTTTAAATTTAAAATAAATGTAATATATAGGGTTTCCTTCAATTTTCAGTTCTCTATATGAATTTTTTCATCCTTTCAAACACACATTTGATTCAATGTTCATCACACAAATATGTTGTATTGTTATACACTTGTTGTTTTACGGCACGCTGGCTTATTAGCCACCGTATTTTAACGTCAAACTTGTCATCGGAAATCATTTAGTTTACACTTCTGAACGGGACTTTCCATTATGTGAAATATAATTGTACACCCTCTTAAAGGGGTATTTTAATGTTTTTTTTGAATGATTTTATTGTAACAATGACTTAACATCATACATTGTTTCAATTTTATTAGCTGGATGTTTTTTGACACATGTTATAGGATCTTTTTTTATGACGTAAGTTCAACTTTTTAAATTGTTTTTTTTTAAATTTTACAAACAATATAATTTATAGGACAGCTTTGAGAATGACCTAATGACCGAAAGCGCTTAGCTGCATTTTAATAAACATATACACATTGAGTACTCGTCGTTTACATTCACTCAATTTATATCTAGTGTGTACACCATTCCCACGGACAGTTCTAATAGTCATTTGTTTTACTAGGCATAAAAGCACAAGATTTAATGCCGCGGCTGGTGTTTCATAGCCGAGCGTAGCGAGGCTATGAAACCAGCCAAGGCATTAAATCTGCTTTTCTGCCGTGTGAAACATATAATTTTTTCTTCAAATTTATTCCAATTCCACGCAAAATCGACTTTTTCATATTTAAATTGCATTTCATTATCAATATCCAAATAACTAAATTATTTTATCAAAGGTAACTGGGCCCTGCGGTACTATGTTTACCGCTGATGACGTTTATGGAATATGTTTGTTTACTGTTTACTTTGTCATTGTCAATTTTGAAAAGTTGTCATGTTAGAAATGGATTTACTGCAAAGTGAGGATGAATTGATGCAATTAACACCACCTGAGATAAGAGACCAGGCGCGAGATGTGGAATTTAACTTTTTCTTAATGTCATTGTCAATTTTTATAACCAGTATGATTTAAATTATTACTTGGAAGGTTGCCTAGCAACGAACTTTTTCTGCCTAGGCAGTAAAAGTGGACTTTTTCTGCCTAGACATTAAAAGTATAACTTCTAAGCCTGCCAAGTGTCATTAAAAGGCCGCTTTTAATGTCATTTGGAGAAAAATGTTATTTAGTTTTAACGATCACTGTTTTATCAATATTTCAATTTTCGCTTACGAAAATGTCGTGTTTTAGATTGTTTAATTTTCGTATCTTTTCCTTAAGTCTACGGATGTACTTGGGAGTGAGGATAGCGGGGAGAAATCTATGAGTATAACTTAATAGGTTTCTTTTGAACAAACTCTTTCACTTTATAGATAATTTAAAATTTTAATAATTATTATTTTCCAACTTGAAAACTTCAACAGATGCGCCTGAATGTTAGCATGGAAGTGGTCACCGTAGTGTTCATTGCTGGTGTGCGATTTACAGGAATCAAATAATAGGTCCTCTATTCTGGATAATAATTTAAATGGTGCGAGGTATCTGGAATTACTGACTAACAATATCAGACCACAGACCGTTACTAGAGGTCAATGGTAACATAAATAATATTATTTACCAAATACGTGGTGCACCTTGCCACTACACCATTCAAGTAAGAAATTATTTAAATGAAAAATATGCGGAGGTCGTTGGTCCAACACCCATGGACTATTTCCTGTGGGGAACATTAAAGGATAAGGTCTATAAAAATAAACCTCAAGATGTTTCAAGAATCGAATAAGGAAATAAATTCAAAGTAAGAGTAAGAAAACTAGAAGTCATCACTTATATTGCTCTGAATTGAGTCCATGTAGCACATTTACTTTAATTTGCCATTTTGTTTAGGTATAGTTTATTGGTTCTTTCGTTATATGTATTTGTTTTGTTCCTTTTTACATATTAATTAATTTGTGATTACTTGCGATTACGTTATAGTTCACAAAACTTATCGTATTTTTAAATGTTAAAACATTTCTTTGCTAAAATATCGAAGTCGTTGAAATAAAATATTTATTTTACCGATCTTTGGGCAGAATTATTTTCTCAGAGAATACAGACATGCTAGTTAAAATTATAAACTACAATACGAGTATATTGTGGAAAATCTTGTACTTTGCCCGTTATAAAATATTTGTGACGGTTCCTCATTAAATTTAAACGAAAGGTATTTTTTATTGCATAAAATGTTTAATAGCGAATATTTTCTAAACGGCTAGATATTGGTATAGGCTATTTTATACAAAGTTACCTTAATTTTTTGTGCACAATCTAAATCAGCAATTAAATTTAACATTATCGACTTATAGGTGATCTTATATGTCCCCCTCGGATCAATTTCTGACATCGCCCGTATAATTTGTAGCCAAAGGTAACAGCGAGAGTTATATATTGTGGTATCATCTTTAACATTAAAATGGCATATTCAAAATAATATACAGAGTGTCCCAATTAATTTGTAAGAGTTGATCCCTGCCTATGGAAAACCGAGCACCCTGTATACGTGAAAGGTGTATCATATAAAAAAGTTACATTAAAATCAATAACACTTTGTATTTCCCTTTTTTCTGAATGGAATTGCTTTCGAGATAAGGAGATAGAGGATCACGTGGTTCTTCTAAAATTGTTCCAATTTTTAATTGAAGACCTTAGAGCAATGCAATGTTAAGCCTCTGAATCAAAAAGTTAAGATATTACGGATTTTAGTTTTTAAAAAAGCTGGAAAAAATTGGGTTTAATGTAAGTATTTCAAATTTTGTTAATATATAATGTCAACAAGGGAAAACGATTGGAAACTATTATTAAAAAAACCGTGTTTTTTTACAAAAAAATAGAATTTTTTTTAGAAAAAATGTGGCTTAACATGTTTTGCTTAAACTAAACTGATTATAAAAATAACTAAAGAAATACAATATTACTCATCTAAAATTTTAACCTCTTCATCTAAAGCGTCAACATCTACATTTAGTTAAGTATAAAATGCAAGATAGGATGACGGTATATAAGGCAATAATGTTTTTCCATTTTAAATTTTTTTTCTGTAATTTTTAATGGCTCATTGTATTTAAGTTTAATATCTGACAAACTTATCATTACTAGTGTACCTTGTTGAAAACATTAATTTTCCTATTCTCGGCAGTAACTCATTTTATCGAAAAATGACCCAACATTTTCTGATTTAAAAAGAAAACTACTTTCTTGCAAATTCTAAATTCTGCTTGTCATGAAAACGTGCCTTTTTGTTAATATTAGCTAGTAAGGTTCAAAAGAATAAAAATCTTTTTTAGTCATTTTTGTAACAACAAAAGGGTGTTTTTGTTTGCTTTCTCAATAATATGTAGCCAACCTTCTGGTAAATGTATATCGTGTGCTCGTAGTCTCTGGCGTTTTTCGATCAGAGCAAAATATCTGTCTGACGACATAACGGAATGACCGCTAACAAGAAATTGATGTGTGATTTTTTTCTTTTACTAACTGTAACCAAATTGCCATCATCTGCCAGTTCTTATTCTGACCTGGGCAGTTATCAGTAAAAATAATAAGTTCGTCATAATTTAATTTGGTTTCTAAAAATTTCATCACTACAGAAATAACTTCATCCGCCCCACGCATAGCCTGATCTTCAGTTCATAAATACATGTATCCTTTATCATTTGTTCAGTCGTGAATTCCTAGGCTATAAAGCCATATCTTTCGGCAGTAAAATGCAGGACCAGTTGTTAGTTTTGCAAGGGCATACTTTGTTGCAAATCAAAAGAGATTACACATTTTTTTCATTATGTGTTTTTATTTCACTTTTAAGCAATTTTTGCATTGCGTCAGCTCAAGTCTGGTGCAGGTTCAAAAATGTAGTTAGCTCTTTTTCTAGCTCTGTATGATTACCTTCTTGTGTCGCCTTTATTTTAATGTCCGTCTCGTCGCAAGTCTTGCAGGTATCCGATTTTGGTAGTTTGAATCCTACGTTGTATTGACTACAGAATCTTTCTCTGTAAGCGCTCTTTTTGACTGGACTGATATTTTGTTCTCTACACCAGGGCACATAAAAATCTGTATAAAGTCCAGTTCAGATATAGGTTATCGATATTTTTGGCTCTGCTATAGCAGCTTTTATATTTAGGTATTGCTTCAAAATTAGTTTTTACATTCTGAATTTGTTCATCCGAATATCTGTTAGGTCTATTATTTTGTTTACCACGCCTATCAGGTTCAGGAACCATAGCCCCTCCTACCTTCATTTTAAGAATTCTTTCAATTCTTCCCCGAGATTTCTGAAAACCGTGAACACACAAAAATTCGTATTTGCATACTTTCATTTCCTCGTCTCCTATATTAACTAAATAATCGTCGGTAAACTTTCTTCTGGAAACATTATTTTTTTTCTTGTATGACCTTTTCTTATTTTTGGCTCTTATACAACCAAAAATATAACTATTTTGCAGATCGAATTACCCCAAATTCCAAAATTTTGTAAATAAGTGTTCATGGTTACCTTGCAATTTCTCTCTGCTTTTATTTTTACAGTCACAAGGCAAGCCAATTTCTCGCGGATTGATAATCTTAGTTTTCGCAACCGTATACTGATATCACGAATTGCATCTTCTTTTTCTTTTGTTTCGTTCATGGTTTTATTTTTTCCGCTGTCTCGATCTAGTCGGCTTTGTTTCCTCTGGAGATACTCCTTTACATCTGCTAAGCCTAGTACCCTGCTCTTGCGATTCATCCTAAATAAAAACAAAATAGCTGTATTTTGTTTATCGAAATTCTGCGGAAAAACATGTTAAGCCACATGGCATACCTACCCTCAGATTAACAAATAAAATAGATATGTTTGTTTTGATTTTTTCTTGTCCCAAACATCGAGTCACATTCTAAGCTCACTTGCGGACACTTCCACTTGCTTTGCCATATTTACAAAATCTCTTTAGTTACAGGAAAAATGAAATTAGAAGTTTAATTGAAAATGTGTTAAAATGTTATGCAGATAATAAAAAGTCATACTAATTTATGCATTTGAGTCACTGCTTTTAAAATTAATTAATAATACTTGAATTTTATTCAATAAAGACATATTCTTATATAAATTTTAAACAAGTATTTGTTGTATCCTTAGATACCTTTATGGTTATAACTAAAAGTGGCAACATTACTCAAAATTTCAGTACCTGTTTAATGTGTCAATAGTAATCGATTTAGTAGTTTTGTCCTTGTTTAATTACCATATAAAGAGAGATGCAAATATCGTTAGACTGTGATCGACGATCATTTCGAATACGCCGTAGTATGTAGTAAATAATGTCAAACCGGGTTTGTTTATACGAGCGCCATTACAACTAGAGAGTTAGTTCTTTCGTTTTGATGTGTTTTTCAAGACTTTTAGTGACAAAATAAACTTTTAAGTTAATTAATTAAATGTTTTTGGATTATCATGGTTCGTCGGCGCCAAGTTTGTCAGCAAAACAGCCGAAATTACCAAGGTCATGTATCTACAATACCATCCCCACTTTTGGTAATTCATTCATTATTTCACTACTGGCGTTTAGAATTGATGGCCGCAGAAATAAACGTATTTATGAATGAATAGCCCTCTCTATGTTTATTATTACTGTAAGTAAGTATTTTTGCATAAATTATTTACAAAATATTTTTACATAAAAACGTATACGCATATTATCGCTACTTGGTACAAAGTCATTGTCGGCACAACTGGCATCACTATCTTCAAAAAAAATCGGAACTAGAACTCCGATTTCCTCTAAAAACGGTACTTGAACGAGTACGTGTATCGGAGGTCCACACCATTGTTATGTGACGAAATTTGGCCGACCCCAACAACACGATATAGCGAACACTCCGCCATCTATTGCCATACAGTCGAATTACATTTTTAGTGGCTTAACATAGTTTTCGCCATTTGATTAATGCAATAAAATAGGTTTCTGGCAAAGTGTGGCTTACTATTGTACTGCTATAAGGTCTTCAATTGTTTATTATTAATTTAAAAAGATCTTTTAAAGAGTTTTTCGTATCGACTATTTATAAAATTTGTGTTCAAGTTTCAAAATACATAAAAAAATGTATGTGTCATTCGAAAACTAACAGCTTTAGAAGTAAATCTGCAAAAACTATCAATGAGTGCAGAAATAAAATTCTTAAACATCACTAAAATAAAATGATAATTCTTTAAAAAAATGAAAACAAAAAAATTCTTTCCAAAAAAACAAAACTTTTTCGAATAGAATATAAAAAACTATTTACAATAAAAGACAAACAAACGCAAATATTCTTTTTAAGAAATTATTTTATCAAATGTTGGAACAAACCACAACTTTGAACTTTAATTAGCAGAATGGATTTATAGATTAAATATAAATAAAAAAGATGTCTGTCGAAACCCGGCATTGAACCAAGGACCTTCAGATCTTCAGTCTAACGCCCTGCCGACTAAGCAATTTCCCTTCTTGTGTTGTATTGTGTTGGTAGTGAAACTTGGATTCGATTAATCCACAATTCTAATCTGCGTTTTATTATCCTTTCAAATACTTCACATCTGTCTATTAGGCCAGTGCAGAATCCTTTAAAAATGGTAAAAAGTGAAAAAAAATTAGATCAGGATTGGAAAAGTAAGAAAATATAACAAAAATAAAAGGAAAAATAATTTACAAACGATTTGAGGTCGGGAAGTGGAAGGGGGTGAGATTTTAAGGGTGGAAAATGGTTTATCACGATTATTGAAAAAAGTTGTAAGGAACACAATGATTTACAACTTATGTATTTACAGTTTTGTCACATAACCTCAAAATGTATGCGAAACATTAAAAAACCCGCCTTTTTTGTTTTTTATTTTTATGTACCAGATACCCTAGATATTTATCTTGTGATTTCCATTCTATGATTTCCCCGTTTAAGGATATGGGTTTCATGGCTGGAAGTGTTCTTTTCCGGGTAAATGGAATTAATATGGTCTTGTTTGGGTTAATGTTTAGTCCCACTGACAAGCACCATTGCTCAATGATTCTGAGGCCCTTTTGTAATAAATCTAATTTGGTGATAACTTACCTTTTTATGTCCCTAACTACTGTAATTTTTTGGATTCAAAATATTTATTTTTCCCCTTATTTGATTCATTATCGAAGAAGCACCCTAATTTTTAATCGAAAATTATCACGTCAAATTAACCGCGTTTTGAAAATAAATTGTGCTTTTTGTTCGTTGAAATCTCTGGTATAAAGAAATATACATTACTATGTTAAATTCTTTTAGTAAATGCAAAAAACAAAAAAACTGGAATTCCAAAAAGTTTGTTTTAATCATTATGTAATATTTTGAGCTATTTATTAAAATTTACACTTTAATTACTCGAAAAATGTAATTTTCCATGTTACTTTGATAAACTAAAAAATTGCAAATTTATGAAACAAAGAAATGTTACCGACTAACTCTATTTTGTAATAGCAGCTATGGGTGTAAAGAAATATACATTACTATGTTAAATTATTTTAGTAAATGCAAAAAACGATAAAACTGGAATTCCAAAAAGTTTGTTTTAATCATTATGTAACATTTTGAGCTGTTTATTAAAATTTACACTTTAATAACTCGAAAAATGTAATTTTCCATTGATAAACTAAAAAATTGCAAATTTATGAAACAAAGGAATGTTACCGACTAACTCTATTTTGTAATATTTTTATTATTAATAGAACTTTTAGTTCGTAATGCAGCTATTCGGTATTAACATCCGTTATGAATACTTTGATTTAAGTGTTTAAGATATGTAAGGAAAAGATGAAGACAACAAATGGGCGCCATTACATTTTGATGTTTAAAAAATGTACAGAAAACTACTCAAAATAATTTGCTTCAAACCCTGAGAAATAAAAGATCAGAAGTAAACAATATGTACAATTTAATGATAAAAAAAAGAAGTTGACAAAATATTTACAAAATCATCAGATATTACTTAACAGGGTATTACCATGAAAAGAAATACTTTAGTTGAATTTAAAATTAAAGTTGTTATACTTTTCCGGAGAATAAAGATATTGTTGTGATCCTTTTTATTGGTTGGACATCATCTGATGCAGTACGCTACGCTCAGCCTGAATTGTATCAGCCTTTAGTACCTCAATATCTCTGGTTTCTGTTTCTATCTCGGCTTGTTGAAGTTCGGGACCTTATGAGTCAAGACCGATGATAGTAACCCTGAAAAGAAATTCAGATCGCATCAGATTCTAATATAAAAGTGTGTAAAAGGCTATGAGGAATTGTGCACAACACTATACCTTGGATTTGCCGTCAATAAAAACTGTGGTCTGGTGATATGACTAAGTACTATACTAGTTACTAGATACTGTACACTAATATTAGATTCTAAAATTAAGTTATCAGAATAGAGGACAGCCTTCAGCTATGAAGTAACCAACAAGGAATAAAAATTAATTATGTAATGATTATAATTGAATTTTGAATTATTGACAAAGAAATTGTTATATATAAAGTATAAATAAATCTACAAGGAGTTATGTTAACGTGTTGTTTTCTCCTACAATGACTAAAATTAATCAATTCAAACATGAAGTAGAATAATGAATCGTAATTTTAAAATGCAGATATTTTTTAACATAATATGAGCTCACTCTTTCATATAAGTTAATTAAAAAGCAAAAGCTAGAGACAAAGATACAAAATAAAGAAATGTGTCTCTTCCAAGTGATATAGGTGTCAGAATGCGTTCTTTCCCTTCCTCGAGACTTCTATATAAAATAGAAATTACTTTTAATAAAACTAACTGAATAAATGAACTGGATCCTGCCATTAATCGGTGGTTTAATCCAAATGTGCGAGGAAAAATTATTGATCAGTGTGATCCACAAAGCACGGAAATTGTGACTAACTTGAGACTTATTTGCCTAAAATTTATGAAATCCTCAAGCCATCAACGCAAATGCAAGCTGTCTATCAAAATGGTCAGACAAAAAGGTAAGCAGTAGTTTATTAAAGAAAACACTCTACTTACCAAAAATATTATCCAGCGAAGTATTAGGCAGTTACTGTCCAAATTCTTTCCTTCTCACAACCTCAATATTTAACAATAGCAATGGCAAATTAAATAAGTTGAATCAACACGAAATTTTACATTCAAGGCAGATTAAAAAAAAGAATATATCCAAGCCTAAAAAAGAAAGAAAAATACCTGTCTTTACACCTGTTCACCTCGAAGATCTCCTCCGAGGAGAGTTCTAGAAAACATTTCATTCTCCTTCAGAACATTAAATTCAAATCGATTTTAAAACGTTCAACACGTGATATTATAGGTATCGAACAGAATACTAACCAATACCGTTGCTTGAATTGAATCAACGATGAAATCGCCTAAACGAATCGATGTTTCTATCCGAATCGAGCGATGTCTGACAATTCGTTACATGGAGCCATGCGTTCGACAGTGTGGCTAGTACTTCGAAAGCATACGCCGTGTCTATTATTTAGGAAATCTGAAAATAAGAAAAAAAGTGAAAAATGATAATTAAAGCAAATGTAACAAGGATACTTGTTACAGATATTGCAAAAATCAGTTAATTTTCTAAGTATAAAGATGGGATTTGAAGGGGATTGTATATTTATAAATACTTTTGCTTCTTTGATGGCCCTTCTTCATCATTAGATTCGACAAATATTCCCGATTCTACTAGGTATTCGAAATCTTCAGGACCATAATCGTCTTCGCCTCCAATATTTTTTCCGGTCTGCATTAGTTCTTCATCTACAATTTCATCTGAATTTTTAACTTCATTTTTGATTTGTATATGTGTCATATCAGCTAAACTAAAGGGGGTGTAATTTTGTCAAAAAAGTTAGTTCCCAATCCGAGCTATTCGATTTTTTGGGTAAGTAATGGTTTCCTCTTCCTTGCTTGGTTCCAAAGTTCTGTTGCAGGAGATTTGAAAATCAGTCTCTTCAGTTTTGTCTTTATTTTTCTTTAAGGAATTTTATTGTTCTGTCAGTTTCTGCCTTCCATAATCAGTAATTTTCTAAGTTACTATGATTTTTATAATTTTGTAATTAATTTTTCCTTTTGTCTGTCCCACCAGATTGGTAAATTTTTTTTGATTGTTTTACACGGTTTATTTACGGGAATAGCTAAGATTGTCACTGCGTTAATTCCTCCACAAAAAATTGTATTTCGCATCTATACCTTGCTTTATTGGGATATTATGGTCAAAGAATGTATTTGCAATATAGCGGTACTGTTCCCAATTTGCTTTGCGTAAGTTCCATTTTGATTTGGGTCGTCGAAAAAATTCTTCACAGTGATAGTTGAGGCTGTTCTTTACTTCTATACTTAAAGGAAAATGATCCGAGCCATTCTCATTAAATTTCTCAAATATCTCTCTCACAGTGAAATGGTCAGAGTCCGACCATGCTTCTTATCATGATATTGGTAGCTTATAGGTAATTGTTTGGAATAGTTTCTGTCAGCCCAGGTTTCTAGTGATTACTCTGCCATCATCTCACTGGCGAAATTATGCAGGCTGTAACCCACATGTCATTACATCTTAAGAGATCTGAATACAACCGCCTTATTGGAAGATATGGGATTACGATTCCTGAGATTAATAAATGAAATTAGTTCTAGTCCTTTTAGTGGATAGATTAATTTATAATTCTGAGTGTAGGAACTTCAAACATATGTAGCTAGCTAGTATGTTATAATGACATATTTTTTAAAATGGATTATTATGAAATAATTTTGAAGTTCCTGCACAAAAAACAAAATATGCTTTATTTTTTACTGTTTAATTTTTTTATGAAAATGTCTACATTTCTCTAAAATAGAAACCGCGAATATAATTTTACTTCATTGGTAAGTGCTGCCATCTATTCTAGATTACCACATCGGGCAACGGTGTAAATATTTCGTGCTAAACAACCCTGACCTTGGTCTGACGAGAGGGTAGAATGTGGCTTGAAACATATAGTATATCTAACGCCATATCACATCCGGAAACTAGACCGTCTGTTATTTTTTTAACTACATTTTCACTTTTAAAAGTATAATTTTATTTAGTGTTTTTAAATGAAACTCAAGGTCTCTAGTTAATTCCACAATATAGGTAATACAAGTTATTGAAAATTCTAAAAAATTGACAATTGTTTCGATAAATCAATATCATCGTCAGAATGACAGAAGTTACATTTCATTTTATGCCTACCTGATGTTTAGTAGTTATATTTGGCTAAACATCAGGTAGGCATAAAATGAAATGTAACTTCTGTCATTCTGACGATGATATTGATTTATCGAAACAATTGTCAATTTTTTAGAATTTTCAATAACTTGTATTATATTGTGGAATTAACTAGAGACCTTGAGTTTCATTTAAAAACACTAATATGAGCATATTCCACGAAGTAATGGTCGAGACAGTCAATTTCATAATTTTATTTATTTTATTGTGACTAAGAAAAGTCAACTTGTTTCTTAAGAAGTACATTAAATGGAATTGAAAATGTTTTAAATAGAGAGTTAATTGGACTTGGGTTCCTTTTTATAGTTATTAAAATATTTCGGAAGTAAACAAGTGAAGGATCGTTTTCCCCTTTTTATTTGAAATTTTTAAAATTTAGGAGCATATGGAACTTAAGTCATCGATGTCACTTCTTTTATTCATACAGTTATCATGTTTATTAATTTCGATCATTTCTAAAAAAGTTCTTTTATGTAGGTTCTTTTCCCCTCTACGGACACTAGCGTTATTATAGTCTATAACGTGATCATCTACAATCACATTGTTCTGTTAATGCGCAGGATTATTTAAAAATGTTGCAATCAGATTTATTTTTGATATATAGAGACAATAACTTCTGGCAGCTTATATTACCAAAACTCTATTTTTCATGCTTAATATCAGAATTAGTAGACCCGCAATATGTAAAGGGATAGCCAATTAGAGATATAAAATTAATTAAAATACATTATTATTTCCTTTTGATATTTTTTTCTAACCCACTAATTTTTCCTAAAATCCTATAATACACTCGAAATTTACTTATAAAACTTCAAATGACCAAATCTGTAATTAGAATTACGGAATTGTCAAACTTTTATTTAGGTCTTCATTTACTTGGTCTTACCACCTGATTTTCGGGATTTCTTTCGATCTACTTCCTATTGGCTTCCACTTCATGACTTCCTTTAACAGAGAAGGGGAACATTATCTCCGCAGTGTAAGCTTGGTTTGATCATTGTTTTTATTTTGGTATTTTTGCTTTGCTTTTAGTAATTTTTGCTACTTGCAGTATAGTTTATTGCCTAATTTAATTTTCTCGTTTATCTCTATACTTCTTTCATTTTGACTGTCCACCATTACTCCCAGGTATTTAAACATATTTGTTGTTTGAAAAGTGTATTGACCGATTTCTATTCCTATCCCGTTCTCAATATCTAGTCTCGAGCTGACCATATATTTTGTTTTATCTTGGTTAATGCTCAGTCCTCTGATTTCTGCATATATATATACATATATATATATATATATATATATATATATATATATATATATATATATATATATATATGTCAGTCACTTCGTTATCAGATTCGTAAGCGATATCTTAAGCTTCTTGAAGAGTTATTGCTCTAAAACTAACATTCTTTTATGAAAATGTAATCCAGTAGCATTCCTACCGGTCCCATACGGAGACTTTAACGTTTACGACACAATTATGAAAAATTAATATCCTATATCGAGAGAATCGCTATATAATATTGCACATATAATGCATCTATACGGAATCCGTTGATCAGAAACAATAAAATATATCAGATACTAACGACCTCTTTATAATGCCACGCGTCGGCTCCAATTCAATGCGATAGCGGCTAGCTTAAACAGTCAGAGTATCACAAGTGGCATAGCGGTAACGGTAAGCATAAAAAACAAAGGGAGTAAATATATAGAAATGTTTTTATTGCTTTTTTTGTCCGAGAAAGGCTGAAGCGTCATTTGTCGAAAGCCGCAAAAAATGAAAATTAATATAAATATGTCAGGATTTTGTATAATGGGTCATTCTAGTTTGTTCTGAAAATTAGATTAGTTGATTAGATAGTTAGTGAGGAAAATATTTCACTGTAAAAAATGGTAAGTAGTGTAACTAAAATTGAATACGGTATATTTTTCCTATTTATTCTACGCTTATTTCTAATTAAAATTTCTGAAACATGTCTTACCTCAGAACTCAGTAGTTTTCGAGATATTTGACATTTCAAATATGGCTAATAATTTTACCTTGCAACCATCTAATCTACTACTATTTTTAAAGTATTTTTAGGTAATTTTTCCAATGTTCAATAATACATACTAATACATATTCATTTTCAACAAATATTGTACAGGGTGTTCAAAAAATGTAATCCAATTTGTTGGTAAAGACGGATGTAAAACAAATTTTTTTTCAAATAGATCACCATGTAACGTATCCAATATAAAAACTCTGTTTTCGAGATTTAACGTTTAAATTTTTTAAACAAAAACGTAAATAAGATTGCTAACAATATCCTATTTTAAGGGAAAGGGCAAAAAAAGAAAACAGTTGTCAGGTCATCAGTTCCGCCAACAAAGACGGCAGAAAATGGAAAAGAAGGAAAAATTAGCTGATTCTTTGAGGAAATATTTGAAATACTCAGAAATAAGTGTTCTTCCTGAAGTTGAAAATACGAACGATCATCGCCATTTCTAAAACATGGTTGGGATCTGATGTGTCGACTTCGCCACTTTTTTATAGATCCTGCATTAGATCCATAATAGATTATGGATGTACACTGTATGGATCCGCAAGTAAACATAATTTACAAAAAAATTACGTATTTCAAAACAAAGCGTTACGTATTTGTATGGGTGCTATGAGGTCTACTCCCATTGAGCCACTTCACGTGAAAGCTTTAGAACCTCCCTTAAAATATAGAAGAAATTATCTTATAACGAATCTTTATATCACAATATATGTAAACTAAACGAATTTGGTTTAACTAACAACTACTGGATCCGCAAAAATTCACCTGTTATGCTTTCCGAAACAACAACAATCTATGTGTAATTCGATCAGAAAAAAATATGACTAGATGATTTTGACTACTTTTTTCATATGTTATTCAACCCAGATATCATGTAAATCCTATGATAAGTCTTACAATTTAAAACTCTATTTTAGAAAATTATCCTTATTCCATACAGATATATACAGACGCTTCTGAAAATTTATATAGAACTGGATGTGCGTTCTACATTCCAGGTCATAATTTCGAAAAATTGTTTAAGCTCCCCTCAGACATCTCAGTTTTCAGTGCTGAAGCTGTGGGCATCTATGAATCGTTAAAAAATTTTCTTCGACCGGTTAAAGTTCTGCTATTATATTAGCTGATCCTCTGTCTGTCAGCCATACAAAATCCTACTATACCTGCTTTATCAGATAATCTCTATATATTTTATATAAAAAAATGTTATTTCAATTAAAAAAAGATAATAAACATGTACAGCTAATATAGGTCAAAGCACATATAGGACTTAAACATAATGGACATGTAGATCGTTAGCTAAAAATGTAGTGAAAATCGCACCTTATCTATCTATCCCCTTACTGTACTAGACGCATTTGCTAATTCTAGGCAAAAACAAAGTTGTCTATGGAAAAAGTCTTGGAACGATTATTGTAAAATATCTAATACCCAATATGCGTCAATTCAACAACAAATTCCGAATTGCTGTTGGTTCAATTTTTATTCCTGCCCACGTAAATACATTACAACTATTGTTAGACTACGCTTAGGACACGCATGTTATCCAGCACATTTAAATAAAATAATAATTCTTGACACAGGCCTGTGTCAACACTGCCATAACAAAAGTGATCTGATCATATTTTCTTTAACTGCATCTATTCCCAAGAAACTTTCCCTTATTAATGATAAGAAACGGTTTTTCCCACCCTTCAAGATCTGCCATCTTTTAGCTTTAAACAAAATGGAAGTATATAACGTTCTGATGAAATTCATATATGAATCAAAGGTATGATTGTGAATGTGTGAACCAAATTTGTTTACCTCTGTTTATCCCAATTGTAGTTATTCCTGCCTTTCCGTGGTCTAGTTTTGTTTGTGATAGATTATAATGTCTTGACGGGCCCCTAGACAAGAAGCGAGTGATTTTGTTATATCCTTGTTGTATTTCTAGATAGGTGGTTCTGTCTCCTCATATAATTGGATAGGTGTGAGTGAGGTGGATATTTTTTTATATATTAATAGTTTGTTCATGTTGTGACTGGCCGAATGACTAGTGTCAAAGCCAATAAAAAAATGATTTGCGAGATAATGGAGCAAACATGCGTGAAATACCCAGTGGATTACAAACACGAATCTTAAATATAAACCCGCGAGCAGTTTCTGTCCTTGTTCGGCGCACCCATTAAATTTAGTTATTAACGTTGCAGCTAAAATTTCTTTTGAGGTGTCCGGATTCTTTGAAACTATTTTTTTCCGCGTCAACCAAAAGATGGTCAAGATGACGTACCTCAAATTGGTGAGGTTTATGATGCTCTTTTAAAAGTAATGGATGCTTGTTTAGACTGTCTAAACAAAATAAAAACATTTTTTTAGACTTAAAGTACATAGTACACTTCTTGTAGATGCCAGGGAGCTGGCCGGGGAATTAGAAATTGAACCAAATTTTTTATCTTCACAAACCGTTCGTCAAAGAAAAAACATTATGACAGTTTGACTATGAAAGTACTGACGAACCAATAACAGACCCGAAAATGAATTACAAAGTGAAAGTATTTTTCTCTAGATTAGATACGACCTTATTATTTCTTAATGAAAGATTCAAGGTGTTGTAGCAATTTAATAACATTTTTGGATTTATTTGAATTAGATCCTCAGTTAATTCTTCAACACATTTTAGAGAACAATTTAATTTCAATATTTCCAAATTCTGCAGTGGCAATAACAATTTTTTGAACGCTGCCAGTATCTGTAGCATCGGGAGAAAGGTCTTTTTCAAGATTAAAATTAATAAAAACTTTTTTACGATCAGCTATGGCACAAGAGTGATTCAGTAATTTCGTAATTATGTCCATAGAAAGTATCCTTTAGACGATTTGTTGTTGTGTGCAATAAGTTATTTTGTTATGTAATATTTTTATTGTTTTGTTATTGACTTGTTTTTTTACATTTTTCGTTAATCCTTATGTCTTAGACTTGTCAAGATCTTCTAAATGTTCTGGGGACGAGTAGTCAGGTATAATGCTGATTAAAATTAGTAAACTTTTTTATTTGTGCTTTCGGAAATACTCATTTCCTTTATTTGTAAATAACAAATGACAGTGATGATTTAAAATTATAGATTATATGGTATATAAATGAACATGTAACACTTATTTTATTTCAGAATTAGATAAGTGTAATAGCGATTATTTCAATTTTATGGGTACCTCCTTATCTGATGTATCAGTATCAATATAGCACGTATTTCAATTCTATTTATGTATACCCACCCATGTATTACTAAAAAGGGGCAAGGGGTGTAAAATAATATTTTGCACACAGGCGGCCGCATGGATTTGCGCGCCCCTGAACACGGGATGTCCATATTTTCTTTGCTGAAAAAGATCTCTTCGTGGATAGGTCACGACCTTCACCGATTTGTTAACCAGTTGAAACATATTTATTTACAATGTTTCAATAATAGATAAATACGCCTAAATTAAAATGGCTTGCCCATCGCAATCCTGACCAGACTATTTTTAACTTAATTAATTACAATTAAATTTGTTTATTTTTCACCATTCTGTTGACCAGCCGAATTTTGTTCTAACCGATAGTAAATAATATAAGAAATACGCCTTGGTAGCCTTGCCTACTTATTTCTTGACCGCACAACCTGGCAAGCGGGAATAAACAGTTAAAATAGGTAACTACATGGATCTGTCGACCGCTTGAATTATACAGGGTGTTTTCAGATGACACAACGGGTGCCTGTAGATAGCTCTCGTAAAATTGGACAAACTGATATAAGGAATGAGTAGTTCAACCTGATTAGTTTTCGAAACAAAGGGGGTTAAGTTAAAAAAAAGTTTTTATTTGATAACTTTAAAACCGATTATCATATTAATTTCAAATTTAGCGGGTCATTTTTAAATGTTAAGACATATTTTAGTAAAAAAATCTTGTTTCATTCTAGGTCCAATGGTGTACACTTAGAAGAGTATGTCCCCTTTCCCCAACCATTTTCTACGTCCATGGTATTTCAGTAGACTTTAAGTTTTTTTGTATTGCTCAACAGTTTTCACTTAAAAAACATAAAACCTTTACATACCGAAACTCTTGTAGTTTTCAATATATTTAATGTTTTTATGAAGTCTGCAATATCGCTTTTTATTAATGAAATAATCAACAATATTTTCTTGGGCTTCTTGACTAACTACATCACTATTAGTGATTATAACATGAAACAGCAAATAGTTAAGAATATTAATAATATCCAGTGTAAACATATTCTGTTAACCAATGATCCGTGTTTTGACAGTTTTGATAATGGTAGCTACATAGTAAGCTGTGGATGTCAAAGAGGAAATGCCATTCCGTTTAAAATCAAAACAGAACAAAATATTTGTAATTAAATTTGTTTCTGCAACTTGAACACACTTTTTGGTATTATGGATTATAATTTTGGAGAAATAACTGATATGCACCTAATATACGGGGAAATCAGGAAGAATGATACACGTTCCGAACACTTGTATAGACCGCCAAATCGACTTACATTTACATGTTTACTAAAATTGACAGGAGGTAGCGTGAATTTGGAAAATTCAGTTTGTTTAGAATTAGAAGGTACCGGTAGAAAACAAAACGTAAGAACTGTGCAGTTTAAGGAGTATATTTTCAAACGTATTGAAAACAGACCAGAGTTAAGCAAATATTTAAATGTAAGTAACAAAACTGTGTGGAATTTTTTTGATGAACAACGGTTATATCCTTATAAGTATACCCAAGTTCAGGCCCTAAAACCAACAGATTATCCTCAAAGAGTGGCATTTGCCAAATGGTACAGGCAAAAATGTTTAGAAGATAGGCAATTTACCGAATTTGTTTTATTTACCGATCAAGCTAAATTCACACATGAAGGAAATTTCAATTCAAGGAATAGCTATGTATGGGCTGACGAAAATCCATGTTATTCGAGAACGGGGATTTCAGGAACAACTTTCGGTTAACGTGTGGGCAGGCGTTCTCGGTTCCATATTTATTACCTAATAAATTCAACGGCAATATCTACTGTAATTTTTTTTAGAGATATCCTGTCTGACTTATTAAACGATGTTGCACCATTACATATTAGAACAAATATGGGTAAAGTATGTTAACAGCACGATGCGGCATCTGTACATTATTCTCTAGCAGCAAAACAACTTCTAACCTAACAATTCAGAAATAAATGGATAGGGCGAGGTAGACCCAATATGTGGCCTGCGAGGTCCCCGGATTTGAATCCAATCGATTTTTTTCTGTGGGGTTACATGAAGTATCTTATGTGCGATACTATAGTAGACACGGAGGAACCGATAGCAAGAATCCATGCGGCTACATACATTATTTCTAGCAATCGCGAGTCTTTCCAAGGTATGCGATTTTCAATTAGAAAACGTTGCAGATTATGTATTAATGTAAATGGACGAAACATTTTTTGTAAATTGTTTGCTGCTGAGTATAAAATTATGTTTGCATCGGATATTAGTCAATTTTGTAAATTGTATGGTCTTCAAAATTAGGGTCTGTTACATTTTCTATAAAAAATTATTAAGAAAATCCAATTATTATTATTATTTATTAATAAAAAGCGATATTGCAAACTTCATTAAAACATTAAATATCTTGAAAACTGCAATACAAAAAAAATTGAAATTCGCTTCAAATACCATGGGCGTAGAAAATGGCTGGGAAAAGGACGTATGCTCTTCTAACTGTACACCGTTGAATCCAGAATGGCAAATGATTTATTTATCCAAATGTCTTTTAACATTTAAAAACGACATGCTAAATTTGAAATTAATATATTATTCAGTTTTAAAGTTATCAAATAAAAACTTTTAGTTATTTTAAATTTAACCCTCTGTATTTAGAAAAGTTGTCATGTCGGACATTTCATTCCTCACATCATTTTGACTAATTTTACTAGAGGTATCTACAGGCAGACGTTGTCAGCATATACCAAAATAAACATAATTTAATAACAAACGCGATGGTATAGCATTGCCTACAATGTCTAAAATAAAGAGAGAAAAGGTAATAATTTATATCCTTTTTATGTAATTTCATTTTGTAAATTTTATCATAATTTTCACTTATACATGTAACAATTTTTAGATTATTACATTAAACAGTAGATGACTGCATAAGTCCAAACGTTTGTCGTTTTTTTAATTATAAGTGGTCAAGAAAACATATATCTATATATCTATATATCTATATATTATTATAGAAATTTTGTAAGTAGTAATAAAAAGCATTAAAATAATTTTTTTTGACTTTATTAAAAGAATTTAAATACATAAAATGGAACGGAAAATGACATTAAGAGACGGAAAACAGGTAGGAGTTGAAAGTAGGCCTGATGAAGAAAGAGAAGAAAGAAGCAATGGTAGAGGAGATTTTCAGGTACAATACTTGGAACAGGGCAGAGAAAATTTGGAAGAAGACATTGCAGAACAGGGACAAGAAGAAGAAGATTTACCATTGTCAGAAGAAACAGGACAAGAGGTCAAACAAAAATCAAAAGAGAAAGAGGAAATGGACCTGATGAGTATGCTTCAAATGATGATGAAAAGAATGGATCAAAACAATGAAGATATGAGGAGAGATATAAATGGAAAAATGGATAAACAAAATGAAAATATGAATAGTATGAAGGATGATATTAAGGGAGATATGAATAATTTGAATGGAAAAATGGATCAAAATAAGGAAGAAATGAATATTAAAATGGATCAAAATAAGGAAGAATTAAAACAAGAAATGAATATAAAGATGGACCAGAATAAGGAAGAAATAAAACAAACTAAGGATCTAATAATAAAATTGATGGAAGAAAAATTGGGACATTTTGAGAAGATATTGGAAAAATCAAACACATACATAGAAAATAAAACAGAATCCACTAAACAAGAAATAAGAGGAAAGGGGATTAAAGAAATAACGGAAATAGACAATTCACAGATCAACAGAATTAACAAAATGGAGGAGAAAGAAAAGGATTTCAAAGAAGAGATTCAAATGGATGTAAAGATACAAAATGAAAATATAAATGATGATACTATAGAACAGAAATTAAGTAATAAAATGGAAATTGATGAAGTAAAAATACAAAGACAAATAAATGAGGAAATGATAGATAGCAATTTGCAGAATCTAGGAAGTGCGGAAGTCATGAAAATTTATGAAAAAGAGATTTATTGGAAAATAACAGACCCAGATGTTAATATATTGAAACGAATAGTGACATATGGTAAAAGAAATAATAATAATAATAATAAGGGGATACGACTTAATTGGAAGTTGGAGGAAATGAATAAGATATTACAAGAGACCAAGGAAGAAATAGAAGAAACCATAAGACAGAATATAGAAACAATAATTTATGCAGAAAATTTCGAAATGAGATTAAAACTTGGCAGAAAAATAAAGATAATTGATCCAAGAAATTTTAATAGGATAATTAAAAATGAAATGATAGGAAATGAGAGTATTATGGGAAATGGAATAATAAAAAGAAGAAACAATAGTATGAAGAAATTGGAAACGCAAATTTTGATGAATTTATTGGTAAAAATTGATGAGATAGGGGATAACAAAATAAAAAAGAACACAGTGGAAAATTTAAAGAAACTTAGGAAGCAGATACAAGAGAATCAAACAATAAGAGAAGAGGACAAAACGAAATTTAGGAAAAGAAAATTAAATTGAATAATAAGGCTGTATTATAGGACCGGAATCTAGAAGACGAATAAGGAATTGTAAAAGGTTAAGAAGGGATATAAAACCACATGTAAATAAAAAGTTTATAATTAACAAATAATGTAAAAAAAAAAAAAAACATATGTAAATATAATTTTGTACATAGATAGAAATTAGAATATGTAAAGATATAATGATGAGATACAGAAATAATTACATTGACAGATATAATAACAATGAATATTATAACTATAATAAGAACGATAGCAACCAAAACAACTATAACAAAAACTTTAAATATAATAACAACAAAAATAACAATTACAGAGAACAGTATTCAAAGGAGAGAAGAGAGAGTGATAACATATGAACATCCAAGGAAATATATTAAATTTGGGGAAGATTTGGAATTAAAAGAAATAACGGGATTAATAAAAATTAAAGGAAAATTAAATGGGAAACAAGTTAAAATATTAATAGATACAGGTTCGGAAGCGTCCATAATAAAAACAAAATTGATAGAAGAAAATATAAAAAATTATGAAAACAAGCTAATCAAGATACCGAAAACTACATTAATAGGAGCAAATGGAAAGAAATTGTGTGAAGTTAGCAGATCTATAATACAAAGCATTGAATTAAAGGATGGGAAAGAAGTTAGATGCAATTATTGCTAGTGGATAATTTAGAAACAGACATAGTTATAGGAATAGATGAATTAACGAAATATAAAGCAAGAATTGATTTTGAAAAGATGGAGATAGAATTAAATGGTAATAAGATTGAATTTGAAAAAGAAAATATGGAAGAATTAGAAATTGAAGAGGATAATAGGCAGTTATGGAATATAGAAAAGAATGGAAATATGGAATTATTGGCAATTGAAGAGGATAATAGGAAGTTATGGAATATAAAAAGGAGTGGAAATATGGAAGAATTGGAAATTGGAGAGGATAATAGGCAGTTATGGAATATAGAAAGGAATATAATTATGGAGGAATTGGTATTAGTGTGTGGAAATAAGGAATATGAAGAGAAAGTGAAGAATTTGATTATGAAGTATGAAGGATTGATTAAAAAGGAGATGAGAATGGCAAATAATTATGTACATAAGATAGAAGTTAGAGGAATAGAAAATTTCAGAATAAGAACATATCCCATACCTTATAAATATAGAAAAGAAGTTGATTCAGAGATACAAAATATGTTAAAAGACGGTATTATAGAGAGATGTAACACAAGATATGTAAACCCTATTGTGGTCGTAAAGAAGGCAAATGGTGAATTAAGATTATGCCTAGATGCAAGAAATATTAATCAATACACTGTACCACAATACGAGGCTCCGATGAATGTGGAAGCAATTTTTGGGCGCATTACGAATACTAAAATATTTTCTAAAATTGATTTAAAACACAGTTTTTGGCTGATTCCTTTGGATGAAGATAGTAGAGATTACACAGGCTTCTCTATTTTATAAATATTTGAAGTAAAATTTGCATTCATAAAATTTTTACTTACATAAAAATTTGATAAACGCAAAATTTAGGGGATGTTAACATAGAGTAAAACAACACCCTGTATACCGAACATAAAATAAAAAAAAACTACTTATTTCAAGAAATAAAAATTTTTGAAATTTCATTTTTTTTAAAAGATTATCTAAAAAAGGAGACAATCTGTACCATGTACTATTCAATAGAGAAAGCATCTAACTGTATAATTTAAAATAAGATTTGAAAAAACATTTGTGAAATGAATTAACAAAATCTCTATAAACCTACAAGACGAAATATTAGAACGTTGTTACATATACAAATGGAAATGATAATGAATATTAGGGTTTGAAGGACATGTAAATAAGATTTTATAAATATTTAAAAACATTTCGATATAAGAAGTAAACTGAAAAACATTAATTCTATGGAATGTGACATTTATTGAACGGTTTGACATTATGAACACATATTTTGTAAATTGGAAAATGTCATTTTGTAAACTAAATGAAATATAATTTAAGAGACACAATATGAGTTAAAATCATTAAAGAACCTTAAAACAAAGCGTTTTCAAATGATAGATGGACAATTCACTATTTGAAATGAAATCTATAAAGAAAAGTTTTGATAACCAAATCTGATTGGTGGAATGTATTCAACAAACTTTTAATCTGCGACAAGTAGTTGTTAATAATAAAAAAATTGAAGGAGAAAAGTTTGTTGATTATACGAGACTATTGACTAGGTAAAATTCTTTTTGGGTGGTAGAAAATTTGAGAAGCAGCAAAATTTTGGGAATTAAGAAAACTTTTCGAAAAATAAGATATTTGGCATCAAAATTCAGGAAAGAGAGATACATTGTACTTATGATATGGTAGATTATATATTTAAACAAGCAGATGTAGAAACTAAGAAACAATTTGGTAATTATGTTTGAATACTAACCGTAAAATTGAAAAAAAATGAAATTTCAAAAATTTTTATTTCTTGAAATAAGTAGTTTTTTTTTTATTTTATGTTCGGTATACAGGGTGTTGTTTTACTCTATGTTAATATATATCTATATATATCTATATATATATATATATATATATATATATATATATATATAATATATATATATAGAAGAAGGATAGTCTTTGCTGACTAGTTAGGAATAAAACTAGTGAATATTGGGGAATTGCAGCAAGAAAATGGAAAAGGTATACTCTTAGCGGAAAATGTCCAAGCTTTCGTGGCTATATGCGCCTCCGTGTCGATCTTGGTTGTTGTCCTGAAAACTCGGGATCTTCCAACTGAAGGCACAAATGAGCGTTTAGTTTCCCTGCTGAAATCCGTTGTTTTGTGTTTTCCCATGTTTCGATTAACATCTTTGCTCCCAAATTTCACATCCTTATTTGGTTATACCGTGCTGGCGAAGACAAATGAGCTAGAAACATGCATGGCCGCGGTTACCACTCTGTTTCAGTAACCCTTCATTTAGCGTGAATTACCCATGAATCTCTTTGTTGTTATATATATATATATATATATATATATATATATATATAGGTGGGGATAACGGGGATTTCAGTCCAAAGAATCAACGCAAAATCTTTTATTCACAAAATGCCGCCAAGCGTTGATTCTTTGGACTGAAATCCCCGTTATCCCCACCTATATAACATTTTCAGTCGTTATTTAAAAAAAATTATATATATATATATATATTTTAACTAATGCTATTATCTATTATATTATGCAATTTTATTATTTGTATTACTTTATTTATATTTTATTTTATATGTTTATTATCACCCGTTACTTCTGCTTGAATTTTTTCGGTAGTTTTTACTCTATGCATCTTCCTAATTCATGAATTTCTTCTACCATTTGGTTTTCTATATCGTCTCTAATTTTGATTCCATTTTCTTGAATTTCAATCCGCAGATGTTTGTTTTGATTCTCCATGTCTTCCGTCACCTTATCTATTTGCTTTCTAAATTCTTCATTTCCTTCCCTAAGTTTCCTGAATTCTTTAATACTTTCAGTTTTCACCTCTTCTATTTTCTTTTCCAATTTATTCATGTTTCCATTCATCTTGTCCATCTTTCCATTCAAATCTCCCCTCCATATTTGCCCTATTTTCTTCAAATTTTTGGTCCATCTTTCCATTTAAGCTCCTCTCTATTATATTTATATCTCCATTCCTTGTGTCCATCTTTACAAATAATTGTTGCATCATTTCCATCATCTGATCATATCTACTTGTTCTTCCTTGCGTTTTATGTCTCCTATCCTCCTGTTCTTCTGCTTCATCTCTCGTCAAAACTTCTTCTGATTGCTGTCTTCCTTGTACTGTACTTGATAATCTCCCATTCCATGACTTCTTTCTTCCCTTTCCTCTTCCGAACCACTTTCAACTCCTACCTGCCTTCCATCTCTCAAAGTCATTCGTTTTGCCATTTTTATTCTGTTTTAAAATTTACAAATCCTTCCAAATTTTTTCAAACGTGCCCACCGTTGAGCGCCAATTATAACTAATGCTATTATCTATTATATTATTTAATTTTATTATTTGTATAACTTTTCTTAATATTTTATTTTATATGTTTATTATCACCCGTTAACTAAGCTCAGTTTCTACTATCGGTGCATGACAATCTGTTCTCCCTTTGAGTTCTGGCTGTATGTTCATTTGGATTATAATCAATTAGAAAGAAATCAAAACACATAAATTTATAATAATTTAATTTGGCGAAATTTAATTTAAAACATTATAAATGTGATACGCCTATGATCTACAAAACCACAGTCAGAATCTAACTATGCGGTCTAATGCGCATGATCAACGAATCCACGCGTATCATACACTTATCGGCAGAGGGCGATTATTGAGTGAATGTTCTATTATGAAATATCAATACACAAGTTATTCCAAAAATTATATGTGTATTAGTGATTATATATATATATAAAAGGATTTATATGATCGTATTACATAACATATATACATATATAAGCTGAAGTTCGATATAAATCAATATGCAAGATAATTTATCAGCTGATTTCTGAAAACCCAACATTTATGTGCACATGTTCAAAGTAAATGTATTCAAGTAAGTAGATACATAATTTCTTTACATTCACTTAAACAATTCAGTGTTCATATACTTAATAACTAATTATACCTATATTTACAAAATTTCGTTTTTTTTTGTTCAAAGATAGAAAAAGACTAGAATCGTTATTCTTTGGGATTATCATTTTTATTATTGGCCAATAATATTAAAAATGCACTGACCTGACACTATTTTCGGGAAATTCTCTGGCTGGAAACTGCAAACAGCGATATGGACTCGACTCTCTCCCAATTATTTGATGATTTCTGGATTTCAAGCGAAGATACTTTATATAAATATTGGTAAGTAGTGTATGTATGCTAATTCATATTATTTTAGCACTGTGACTTGGATTTTATCTAATTTTTCTTAAAATTTTTAATAAATTTCACATCACCTCTCGATGCTATCCGACGCCATGCTTTCAAGTCCCCGATCATCCATATTTTTATCAACAAACTCTATTTCCAAGCCAATTTTTTCGTTCCAAATTTTATTTCATTTCCGCTATTATTAAGATGTCTTCCATGGATAAAATGTTTTACTGTTATTTTGAGTTTTCACATTTCTCACAGCACTTTAAATGTTCTAGGATACATATAGTTAATAATATTAACTTTCTAGTAGTCTTTCCCTCATATATATACAGGCATTTTAGTGAAAATAAGTCTTTAACACAGAATTAAATTTGTGGTTATTATAGTTAAATTACAACATGGATTGGCATTTTTCTATGTACAATAGTGACTAAATGATATCTCAGACTTATGGAATAATTCCTTTTATATAACATCTGTTTTATTCCTTTTATTTACTCTATGCATTTTATATTGATTTTCTAAAGACGTTTTTAGAATCATCATTCTTTACTAAACTTCCTCATCCTGTTTCCTGTATATTTATACAGTGTGATTCAAAATTTGACACATGAAATCTTTATTGTCATATTGGATTTATATACAATGTGTCAACTTTTTCTAAATCTAAATACACTACTCCAAAAATTTAACGCACCACCAAAAAATAACCAAAAGTTTAAAGTAAATTTTTGTCTAGACTGCTTGTCCGATTTGAATGAATTTTTTTTTAATGACAGGTTGACACTTCCAGAGAGTTAGTGTACTACTGTATTTGCATACAAACTTATTTTTGTATAAATACGGGGTGTTGCAATGATAACCTGATTTTTTCATAAAATTTGTAACACCCTGTAGAGTTCAACAGTAACAATATCAACTTAAAATTAAAATCAAACTGTAGCTTTATTTTTTTGGTAACGTTTTGTTTTTTGATTTACTCTATTATCTTGGCCACAACAAGAGAAAATCAATTTTATAGCATAACATGTTTTTTATTAAAAATTTATTACCCAACTTTAACAACGAAAAACAAAGAAACAAAACGTAAAAAAAGTCAGTAGCGAGTATTTCCGCCTCTGGCAGAAATAACTGCTTGGCACCGACTGCCCATACTTAAAATAAGCGACCGTATATCATTTTGGTCAATTTCTTCACATATTTCAATCAGTCGCCTCTCCACGTCTTCCAAGGTGTTCAAGTTCCGTTCCTCTCGTAACCTCCTCCCAAGAGTGTCCCAGAGATTCTCTATGGGATTTAAATCAGGGCTTCTAGCTGGCCATGCCATGGTATCGATGCCAACTTCCTCTAGATAATTCCTCACAACTCCAACAACATGAGGCCTGGCATTATCGTGCATCAACAAAAATCCTTGCCCTATATATGGCGCATATGGCATTACATGTTGGTCTAAAACCTCCAATACGTACCTTTCAGCTGTAAGGCTTCCATTATTTATGACCACAAGTTCTGTGCGACCAGTCAAAGAAATACCTCCCCAGACCATCACAGATCCTCCTCCAAATAATGTGTTATTTGAGAAATTACACTGAGCATATCGTTCGTTAGGGCGTCGATATACACGTATGCGCCTGTCATTATTGTACAAACAAAATCTTGACTCATCTGTAAATAATACCTGTTGCCATTCCGTTTCTAACCAGTTACGATGTTCCATGGCAAAATTCAGCCTCGCTCTTCGATGATCTCTAGTTAGAGCTGGCCCCCAAGCAGCAATTCTAGGTCTCAAATTGTGTTCTCGTAGACGCTGACGAGCTGTTCCACCACAAAATTGTACACCAGTAGCATCTCGAAGCCGGGTTTGAAGGGTCCGGGCTGTTACAAAACGTTGTCTTAATGCCGATAATCTTAAAAAACGGTCCTGATTAGGGGTTGTTATTCGATTCCTTCCTTGTCCCGGTCTGCGACCATGACTTCCAGTGTCTCTATATCTTTGTATAACTCGTGAAACAGTTGTATGGTATACATTAAATCGTCTACCAATTCTTTGGTAATTCCAGCCTTCCTCGAACAATATTAATGCTTGAGCACATTCTTCGCCAGTAAGATTTCGTGTTTCACGTTGCATATTAATTAAAATAAAGGTTTTTACAAAAAAAAAAACGTAAGGGCTAACAGTAAAAATACACTTCTATGAAATGCTTTTTGACACCTGTATTTAGCTAATGACAATTTACTGTAACTTATTGTTTTTCATAGCCTGCTACTCACTTTTATTATTATAAATTTTAATAAAAAACATGTTATGCTATAAAATTGATTTTCTCTTGTTGTGGCCAAGATAATAGAGTAAATCAAAAAACAAAATGTTACAAAAAGATAAAGCTACAGTTTGATTTTAATTTTAAGTTGATATTGTTACTGTTGAACTCCACAGGGTGTTACAAATTTTATGAAAAAATCAGGTTATCATTGCAACACCACGTATTTACACAAAAATAAGTTTGTATGCAAATACAGTAGTACACTAACTCTCTAGAAGTGTCAACCTGTCATTAAAAAAAATCATTCAAATCGGACAAGCAGTTTAGACAAAAATTTACTTCAAACTTTTGGTTATTTTTTGGTGGTGCGTTAAATTCTTGGAGTAGTGTATATTATTGATCAATAAATTTGTATTAAGTTATATTAATTATGACTAATAATGATTGAAACTTTATTTATTTTAGATAACTAGCTGAATGGCAAGCTGATTCATAGGAAATGCACTTGAATAAAACCAAAGTTTTTTGAAACGAATGATATAGTGTTTTACCTCTTTCTAACACTACTAAGGTAATTTCTTCATATATATTACTGTTTTTGTTCTCGTTTTTTCCATCAAATAACCACATAGTACTTGCATTGATATCAAATTTCGTTTCTGACTATGGTTTATCTGTATCACGTTCTGTATTGATTTTTATTGATGCAAACAAAAATAATATATTCCTAATTACATAGGATGCACTTTTATAGTTTATATATGTGTTTCAATATATATATATATATATATATATATATATATATATATATATATGCATATATATTGTTATATTATTTATTTTCTTAATTTTTTTTAACCCTTAATAAATTATTTGTATTATGATGAATGCTCTTTAGTTTTAAATTTATTATGTTGCGCCACTGATATGATGATATGCTTCTAAACATAAATGTTATTTCCCCGACTATTGAGACTCTTACTTAACATTTGTTTTAGTTTTAATTTGTAATGGGTGAGTCCGGCACTGACTTCATTCAATTATAATCCACCCGTGTATTATTGGTTGTCTAATTTAAACAACATAGAATGTTTTCTGAATTTAATGCAAAGATATACAAAGAATATCGTCATCTCTTACTTACTTATAGTACCAAATAAAGAACATAGATATGTGATATGAAAAATGAAAACAAATAACGACTCAATCAAAAATATTACTTGATGATTTTAGTAGTATTAAAAGTATTTATCTATGGTAGTATGTGTATGATTCATAAGAAAACGTAATTATAACCTATAATAAAATGTTTATAGTTAATACTGTTTGAAATATTTATTATATGAAAATAGTGATTTTATTTAGTTACTCTGAAAGGAAATGAGGAATTATAATGTTACTGACTATACTATGTGACTAAATCATCAAGATTTTCAAAGATATCTTTGTAAACTGTGACTAATACTAAATACAGGTAAGTTTATATTAACTACACTTATAACTAAACGAATAAACTACCACGTTTGTAAACGTTCAAACACATAAAATATTGGTAAATTCAGTTGTCTATTGTAACGCAAAAGAAATTATAAATAAAATAACTTATCTGTGTCCAATTCAGTTCATAGATCACATAATGTATTCCAGCTATCCATTTCATGCATCGTTTTTCCAATTTGCATGTGTTGTAATGCGTTATTTTGGGTTATTTGTATCTTGTTTACTCATTTCGAAGTTTTGATATCTTCTTTTCAAGTGACTTACTAATTTTTTACTGTTAATTTCAATTTTAGTTTTCCAAAAATTTCACATGTCTGCTTTCCCTTTCAATCAAATATCTCTCGTCTCTCAATTGTTTCAATAAATTTCGTTGTTAACCTCCGTTGCTATGAAACTGTTTATGACCTCTAATAAGTTTATTTCACATATGGTGTCTTGATTTTTCTTATGAAATTCTTAAATTGCTTTAGTATTGTTGTCATGGATAGCCAATCAAAGATAAAGATTTTATATTATTGGTTCATTATACATTTTTCTGGCAAATCTTCACAATATCACTAGTTACTTAAATTTCCGCACACTTTAAAAGATAATTATTGTAAATGGTATTATATACAGTGTGTTGTATGACAATTACAGTTTGTTTTTAATTGCTCTAGTTCTTTATTTGAAATTGATTTTATTGATGTCTATGTGTTTAGATCATTGAAATAGTTTATATGATAATGATGTTTTACTACATAACAATAATATACTGGATGTTTGTTTTAAATTAATTCTAGTGCAATAATACTTGTTTCAGCGTATGCAGATTTCCTTTCTCTTGATGGATTATTTTATTAATATATATATATATATATATATATATATATATATATATATAAATCAGAAAATCAATACAGATGTTTCTGTGGTAATTATCGAATCTAAGCAAAAGGTGATGATTATCAGGTATGCGGTCAGTATAAGAATTAAAACTCTATATTCCCATTCTCAATATTTCGCCATTGTTTAATAGCTTCATCAGGAGACACTACAATAATTAAAATAGAAATAAAATAACAATGAAACGAACATAAACACTTACAGATTTTAAGAGTCAATAAAATTTGATGTACACCATGTCAAGCCACAACTAGACTAATAGACTAATTACTAATTTACAAAAACGGTTCTAGTGTGAATAGGTAAAAACAATATAATTTAAATTAAAAGGGGGAACAATAAAATGAGTAATCTGAACATATAAATACCTGATGTGACAAAACAATATTAAAATGAATTTAACAGGTGACAATAAATATCACTGAGTTTATTAGTGTCAGATTTGAGATTAATAGTATCCTTTTGCTTGTTGATGTGATACATTTCAAAAAATAAACGATTCTTGGTCAACTTTCTGCAGAATTTCTGTCTCGTCATAATTGAATGTATGTCCTGTTTTTATAAAATGATCAACTATTGCACAGTTATTCTTACCTACTCGGCAATCACTTCTGTGTTGGGTAATACGGTTTTTTAACCATTGAGACGTTTGACCAACGTAGCATCCTGAACACTGCGAGCAATTTATTTTGTAAATAACGTTGTTTTGGTACATTAAAGGTGTTTTATCTTTGACTTTAGAAAAGAGAAGAGAATTAGTAGTTGAACTGTATTTGGCAACTCTGAAAATGGTGAACTGTTTAAACAGTGGCAGAATCAACTCAATTGATTCTGCCACTAATATATAAAATAACAAAAAATAAATTAAAGATACATAATGCCCAACCTCCTGCAATCTAGGGATTATCAAAGCTTCACAAAAATGGTATACCTTTAAGACCAATTGTAAGTAACGTATAGGCTGCTACCTACAATTTATCTAAATATTTTGCTGACATACTATCAAAAGCAAAAATAACTATTACACAAAAGAGTCATGGAAATTGGTTAAATTTATACGAACTCAAAATGTCCCTAAAAATCACGTATTAATTTCCCTTGATGTCACATCATTATATACGAATGTAGACACAAAACTAGCCTTAAAAATAATAGAAAAAGAAAAATGGGATCAACTCAAAACATACTGTAACTTAGATTTAAATGAGTTTCTCAGTGGTGCTGAATTTTGTTTATCCTCAACATATTTTCAATTTGAGAACAATTTTTATTCTCAAATATATGGAATAGCACTTGGCTCTCCCATAGCCGCAACGGTTGCCAACCTCGTTATGGAGTGCGTTGAGGAACAGGTTATTCGATCACTTAGTTTTCAACCAGTATTTTTTAAAAGATATGTAGATGACATAATAGCTTATGTACCGAAGGACAAAGTAAATGAAATATTAGATAAATTTAATACCTATAATTCGAGATTAAAATTCACCGTTGAAATGGAAACAGAAAATACAATAAATTTTTTAGATGTGTCTGTCTTATATAACAATACAATTTTTACAAATTGGTATTCAAAACCACTTGCTTCACAGAGGTACACAACTTATAAAATGTTATTAAACATTTAACTGACAGCAGTTAAGTTGTCGCACCCTAAATTTAGAAAAGAAAATTTAAACAAAATTCGAAAAATATTGTTAGAAAATAATTATCCGTTAACTTTTATTAATAAACATATTAAGAACAGAGTTCATACTATTTTTAATTCTAGTCAACAAATAAATCAACAAGATATATATATATATATATATATATATGTCATTACCATATGTTCATGGACTATCAGAAAAAATTAATAAATGTGTAAAAAAAACAAAAATTTTCAGTGTCATAAACTAAAAAACACAAACCAACAATTCTTTTCAAAAATAAAACCAAAAATTCCTATAAACAAGCGAACGCAATGACTGCAATTGGTCAAAGTAAACAATATCTTCAAAAAATAATTCAAGCAAACAAATATTCAAAAACCGATGTTACAGCATTATCAAATCATTGCAAAAATACTGGACATAGTTTTAACTTTAACGATGTGAAAATATTGGCCAATGAAAAAATGTAAAAGTTAAAACGTTTTTAAAAATGATCAACATCAAGAAAGATAGCATAAATAATAGAAGTGATATTAGTAATTTAAACATCATCTATGATGGTATTTTGAGAGAATGATATTGGCTCTGATCTCTTGCACTTTGCTATAAAATTTAACAACATTAAAATAATAATTTGTCCGTACCGATAAAGTATAAAAAGGAAAAATATTCATTATGATAAAAACATAACAACTAATCTATAGAGAAACCGATTCGTATTAAGTTCCATGTCCAAGCAATAAGTGATAAATATGTACCTGTCCAGAAAATGTTTTATGTCTTTCATGTGATATCTAAAATAATGAAAGAAAGGTAATGATTTATATTGTTTTCGTGTAATTTGATTTTGTAAATATTGACATAATCTTAACTTATACATGTAATAATTTTAGATTATTTTATGAACCAGAAGATGACTTCATAAGTCGAAACGTACGTCGTTATCAAATGTTTTTTAAGTATATTTGACCTTTAATCCAAGAAAGTAACCATATATATATATATATATACATATATATATATATATATATATATATATATATATATATATATATATATATATATATTATAATTATTGTTTTATTTATAATCAATCAATGTTGTTCGGCTAGCTCAGAGTAAATATATCAAGTAGAGCATGAGTACTCCTTAATCTCTTGAGTTCAGGTCTAAAGATTTTTATGTAATTTATTATTTTGTTTTATATATTTTCATAAAGAATTATGTGTTTTTGTCTTTTATTTAAAATAATTTATACCTTTTCTACATTTATGTTGAGACACCTATGCTAGGCTATCAATTATATTCCTGTTTTTAGTTGTCACTTGAAATTAATGGAATGCATATTTCCTGTTTTTAATAGAGGGTATAGAAACGAAAATGACTAACACTGTAATTATATATTGTCAAAACTACGTTGGAAATTGGAAAAGAAATACATGTATTAATATAAACAAATTTAAAATCAAAATAGTGGAACAAACAACTAGAATCTAATAACTCAACAAATAGGTACCTTTGCGCAAATTTATATTGTTTGAAATGGCCAAATTATGAAATTTCAAATTGGTTAACACTAACCTTTCACTAACGATGGTTTCTTGTGGCACCGACAATCACCAATATCCAATAACACCAACTCTCATATTAATGTGTCAACTGCATTCACTCAATCTGGACTCCAGCTTGACAAAACTTCTCCAGGCAAGTCTTGAAATTCTTCACCGTGTCCCGTTCAACGTTCCATTTATTTGCAACACTCTTGTTACACTTTATAATGTTTCATTTATCTTCTTCTATTTAGAAAACTTGTTCATTAGTTTGCTTGCTCTATGCTTTATTAGTGTTTTATTAAATGAAACTCACGGTTTCTAGTTAATTCCACAATATAATAAAAGTTATTGAAAATTCTAAAAAATTGACAATTGTTTCGATAAATCAATATCATCGAAACAATTGTCAATTTTTTAGAATTTTCAATAACTTTTATTATATTGTGGAATTAACTAGAAACCGTGAGTTTCATTTAAAACACTAATATGAGCAGATTCTACGACGTAAGGGTCGAGACAGTTAATTTCTCTATGCTTTATTTAATTATTCCAATGCCTTTTCAATACATACAAATAATTCTTTATTAATCTACATAAAACAACAATAAATCAATATATGATAATTTGGCGCCCGAAACGTGGGGCTCTTATCGAAATAAATATATTATAATTTGACACCGCAACGTGGGGCGTGATATAAAAAAATTTGCATCTAATTATAAATAATATTGAAATATTTTTTTTGGTTGTTTTAAATAAAAATAAGTAGATACGATGGAGAGAAAAATGACATTAAGGGATGGAAAACAGGTACAGAAGGAAGTTCAGATGAAGAAAGAGGAAATGGTATGGGTGATTTCCAAGTGCAGTATATGGAACAGGGAAGAGAACATTTAGAGGGAGATTTGTCAGGAGATGATCGAGAACAAACTCTTAGAGATAATCAGGGAGATATTGCAGAAGAAGAACAGGAGGATAGGGGACAGGAAGCGCAAGAAAGAACAAGTAGAGATGATCAGATGATGAAAATGATGCAACAATTATTTGTAAAGATGGATCAGAAGTTTGAAGAAAATAGGGCAGATATGAATAGTATGAGGGGAGAAATGAATGAGAATATGAATGATATAAAGGGGAACATGAATAACTTAGAAAAGAAAATTGATGAGGTGAAAATGGAAACTTTGAATGAGATTAGGAAAGTTAGGGAGGAGAACGAGCAATTTAGAAAGCAGATTGATAAGGTAAAAGAAGATATGAAGGACCAGAATGAAAATTTGCGGATGGAAATTCAAGAAAATAGCATTCAAATCAGAGAAGATATAAACAAGCATGTAATAGAAGAAGTACAAGAATTGGGAAAACGTCTTGAGGAAAATATACCAAATGTGATTCAAATAGAAGTCACAAAACAAAATGAAAAATTAACCAAAGAAGTGGGTTCTATTAAATTACAGGGACAAGTAAGTGACGAAGTGATGCAGAATTTTAAAGAAAATGTTGGCAGGGAAATTAAGGACTTAGAAGTTAGAGTAGAAAAACAAACAGGGATGTGTGCTAAAAAGAATGAGATATGGGACAACAATTTTAAAAAGGATATGGACGAAATGAATAGGAAGCTGAGAGACACAAATGAAGAAAAAAGGAGAATAGGGGAAAGTAAGAACAGAATTCAAGGGCAGTTGTAGTACCTTCAGCAGATTTTGTGGATGGAGCAATTAGGTATGATGGAAATATTAATCATATTCATCCCAAAGTATTTATTACAATTGTGAGAAGTAGGGTTAAAAATATTAGGGATCTGGCGGAAATGAAATTAGTAATCAGGGGTATGTTAAGTGGGATGCCATTACTATGGTTCTGTAACGAGGAAAATAAAATAGAAAATTTAAGGGATTTTGAAAACAGATTTTTAAACTACTTTTGGGGAGAAATTCAACAGGCAAGTTTCCGGGAAAGATTATATTTCGGAAAGTTTGACTATGGTCGTAACAGAAACATGAATATGTACGCTATGACATTGTACAACATAGCACAATATTTAGAACCGGAAATGAGAGAGGAAGAAATAGTCTTATATATATAATATAATTGATAGCATAGGTATCTCAACATAAATGTCGACAAGGTATAATTTATTTTAAATAAAAGACAAAAACACATAATTCTTTATGAAAATATATAAAACAAAATAATAAATTACATAAAAATCTTTAGACCTGAACTCAACAGATTAAGGAGTACTCATGCTCTAGTTGATATATCTACCCTGAGCTAGCCGAACAACATTGATTGATTATAAATAAAACAATAATTATAAAACGGGGAATATTATATATATATATATATATATATATATATATATATATATATATATATATATATATATATATATATTATAGTATATCTCGACAATGTTTTTAATTATAATATATTATATTCTATATTGTTTTATCGTTGAATTTATTTGTAGCTGTAACTACATTAATATGAAAACACCTTTAGCTAAATATAACCTATAAAAATTTTAATGACAGCAGTTGTCAAATTAATATGCCCGGCTAAATAAATATTAAATTTTATATCCTGAAAGATAAATTAATACACAATATCAATCAACTTACTCTTTTCTCAGGGAGGGATCAAAGATTTCAAAGAATAATTCAAAATTTATAAATTTCCAAATGATTTTTCAATTCACGTATTATACTATTCAAATCGAAAGTAACTGTTTGTCCAGTACACTATAAGATAATTGAATTATCTTATGACACATATGAAATTACTGTCAGAAATTAAACCAAATGTCACTTCTTGTACTAAATTTTCTATAGGATGAAATTATCAAATGTAATGAGAATGATTATGAAAAGAGAGCCAAAAGGTGATTAGAATTCAAATTTATATATTATATTATCAAACACTTACAAAAAATTAAAACTTTTCAAAAAATATCACAAACGAATACGCAAAAATAGAATTTTCCATCAAAACCTTAATATTATAAACAATCTAAAATTAGAAATTCTTATCTAAATACTTTAACTAAAAGTCCAAAATGACTTATATGTCAATGTAACATTCCCAATTTCCTTGTAAATTGTCTTTTTCAAAATTTGTCTTGAGTTTACGTAGAATGATATCTCAATAATGTTACTATAATTTGATCAAATATTTAATTCATCAGATGCATCTACTTTCGAAATATTTTTTACTAAAGGCCTATTAATTCTCGAGAAATAATATATAATATGGACTGGACTCACCAAACTGGATACAGATAGACTTGTTTGTATTCTAAAAACGTTTTAGAATATCTGGAACAATTTTCTAAATGACTTATTTAGAAACTGGAACAACACTCGCACTTTACCGCTGTAATTCTCTGCGAATAATACACGCACTGGCTTTCAAAGGCAAATTGTGTTAATTTGATAATAATGCTACAAATTATTCTGATATTCTCAAATAAATTTGAGACAACTCTTATTCCGATGTCTCTCGAGATATTAAAATTCAACTCTCTTTAAAAAATTCTGAGACAACTCTTATTTCGATGTTGTCTCTCGCGATGTTATAAATCAACTTCTAAACTGTTTCCATAAATAACTCTCTTCTCCTTTGGTTACCAAGAATTCTTTTTTTTTTTAAAATACAAATTTACGTTTTTATATACCAAGAGAGATTTTCATTATTTTTTATAAGTGCCATTTTGATAATAGAGACATCTGTATTCTGGTTTTTTCAAATCGTTTTAAAATCTATCTGTCATTAAGTCTATTCTGCAGTAATGTCATATGAAATAGAAACGTCAAATTTTATTGGTATATTGAACCTTTCAAATTATTGATTATACAGTGTGTATCACTAGTATTACATCTAAATATGCATATTTTCTTTATTTCAATGTTTTCTTTAGAATTTAGATAGAGGATATGTATTAGTATATATACATATATATACATATATATATATATATATATATATATATATATATATATATAAAAATCAAAAATCTCTCAATATCTTAGGGAATCCCTAAGACATTGAGAGATTTTTGATTTATCTACCGTCAAGAATACCATTTTGCTTCATATATATATATATATATATATATATTTAATAATTTCAATTAATTTAATTTAATGCACCAGCGTTGGGATGCCATTTATTATATATTTATTATTAATTATTGTTTAATGTTTATTGATTTAATTGTTTATGGGCGCCAGAATTGGTTCGCTTACCACGAACTCCAATTCAAAAATATTATATAAGTTAAAAAATATTGTAGATTTGTTTTATCTTGTCGTTACTATATCTCAGGAATGGGATTCGGCACTTGACGCTTGTCAGTAACAGGAAACTATAGGTAAGATATCAAAGAAACGCAAGACGAACATAGACAAACGATTTTAATTAAATATAGATAGTGAAATAACGGAAATTTTTTTCAATTAATGAATTAGTAATACATATTTATAGATTCAATGGAATATTATTAGCGAAAATCTTCGCATAAACGATTTTCATTAGTTGTAAACATTATCTACCTCAAACGCAACAAGTAAATTTCGCTCAATAATCATTATTCTATGTGTTTTGAATGTACATTCATAACGCTTCTATCCCAGCTCTCGCTATTGCTAATACGATCGTCGTGTGGTGTGTTATTCTGTGGTAGATATAATTCAGTTTACAAGATGAAGAAAATATGTGACGTGTTTGGGATATATTATTATGATTTATTATATGAATTTTGGTAAGTACTTGTTTAATATGAGTTTAGTGTTTCGTGTCCGATATATTAGTGGAGATTGAATGTTTAAGACTAATATTTAACTAATAAATTGATACCAAAAATAATATAACCTAACATATAAATATATCTGTGAATGTATTATAGGAGAAGTTCAATGTATATACGAGGAATAGTGTTCATAGTTGGTTCTTTTTCCCCTGAATGTGATGAATTTGGAGAAAACGATCGCTTATGATCGAATAAGCGAAACTCAGGATGTGGAAATGATGAGATGTGAATTATTTCATCAGTAGAAATATCTTATCAAAAGCAAGATATATGGATAGTCATCGAAATTATATTAATAAGGTAATTGTTCAGTCTTACCAAATCTAGACGATATCACAAATTTCTCACTTATTATTAATGTACGAATGATATTTTTAGTTAGTTAACTTTTCAAGATTCTGCTAAACACTTTAACGTTTCTTTATGATTTTGTTTAAATTATATTAGTTTCTTAAAAATTTGGAGAAGAAAAATTTAACACGTCCTCCATCTATTTAATTCACACGGCGTCTTCAAGCTCAGAATCAACAACATTCAAATGTTTTTCTTTTTTGTTTTTCATTGTTCATTTGTTGATAAATAAACATTGTTTTTATTAAATCAAAATATCTATTTCTGCGTTATTGTAGATAAATTCACTGTATTTCTATGCACTTCTATAGTCACTCCGAATCACTCTACCCGAACTATTAACAGAACGTTGGTTTCCGCGTTGATATTTTGATTTTGACGTTTCATACAAATAATTAAAAAGTTTATGCAATATACAGGGTTTCTGAAAGTGTTTACAAAATATAAAATTATAATAGTTGAATTTTGTTTCAAAATTCATGTGATTCTATATACAGTGATCATTATACTTATGTACAAAACTATGTTTGACGTAATTTACATGTCGTTGTTATATTTTCTGTACTTTGAAATATACTTTAAAGAAAAATAGTTACTAAATTAATTAGTAATCTCTTAAATAATTTTATCAATTGTATATTTATTCGTAAATATTTCTTAACATGTCCAAAATTATATCTTCATGGATTATTTCCTTTTATTGAATTTACTACTACCACTACTAAGATTCACATTATCTGAATGATGCTAATGATTTAATTTTACCTGGTAGATATGTTTCACTTTAATATATTTATATATATATATATATATATATATATATATATATATATAACATAAATTTCGATTTTCTACTACACCTGCTTTTAGTCGAAATTTCTATAATTTCGACGTATTGGCCTGACCGTTCTTCGGAGGGAAAAACAACTACATTCCTGGCTAATACCACGCAGAATATTGAATTACATCCCCTTCGAAAACCGTAGATAAATAGTATATAGTACATAGATGTTTATATACAGGGTGTCCCAAGACTAATGGGAATAAAGTCAGGAGCGTATAATCTGAGCCAAAATAATGTTAGTACTTCATATAAACTTTTTCTATGCAGGCCCTCATTTTCGAGTTATAGGCCTCCAAAGTCTTAACTTTAAATTTGGTTTTTATTTTAATTTTTTGTACTAGTTATTTGATCTTTATAAAATTTACGGCAAAGCTATAATGTACTTGTATGTTTATTTTGGAAAGGTAAACAGATTTACAGTAGTGCCTTGAAGCCAGGGACGGACTACTCGCAATGGTTAGTGATCTAAAATTTTTGCAGGGATGGCACATCCTGTATGAATTTATCGAAATTGACTTCCCCACATATTAAGCTAACGAAAAGGTACTCTTGTTGGAATTCGATAAAATAAGCCGTTTGGCTAATATTTACAGTTTTATTAATGCACTACGTACCAATTTACATAACTAACTTGGTTAATTGTATTAATTGATAGTGTGAATGAGTAAAAATACTTTCTATTGAATATGCTTTTAATTTGACATATATTATAAAAATTCTGACACATGTATTTTTCACTGACAGCAGCATGCAACGATCGCGGCTCTGATTATCTGTCGATCACATCGTTACCATGGTTTTAACAAAAAATTAGAAAATAAATTGAACATAAACTCCCGCCTTTTGAAGGGAACCTTCTAATGAATACATAAGTAAACGTGCGAAAATCGATATGAACATAAAATGGCATTGACATTGCACATAATAAAATATCACTAAGTGTTTGTATCTCCTTCCATTGGAAGTGGGCATAAATGTCGTACAGAACGGTTCACAATTCCTGCAGTGGTTTGGATTCTTGCAAGTCTGAAAACACCATCTTTTCCTTGGGAGAGATGTAGGATTCTACCAAGAGGCCATTTGCATGGCGGCTGGTTACAATGCTTGATGAGTACAAGGGTTCCAGTCGTTAGCAATGATTTTGCTGGATCTTTCCATTTATATTTCATACGCAGTTGAGAAATATATTCTCGTTTGAAACGTGTCCAAAATTGTTGATACATCGTTGGATGTCTTGAAGTCGTGATAATCTATTTGATGGGGTTGTTACAAGATCAGTATCAGGGAGTAAGCTTATAGGGCGACCAATTAAAAAATGTGAAGGTGTAAGGGGTTCTAGATCGTTCGGATTGGTGGATTGGGAATAAAGAGGGCGCGAATTTAAAATTCCCTCAATTTGTACCAAAAATGAATAAAAATCTTCATATATAAAATATTTATTATAATATTATAAAGTATGCGTTGTAGATGGTGCTTAGTGCTTTTGACGGCTGCTTCCCATAGGCCACCAAAATTTGGTGTGTACGGGGGTATAAAATGCCACCGTATGTTATCTTTGGTTAATTGATTATTGATATGATCTTGGTTATTATGTAAAAATGTACCCAATTCTTTTAGTTGGTTGTTTGCACAAATGAAGGTATTTCCATTGTCTGAAAAAATGTCAGATGGTATTCCTAGTCTGGAAGTGAATCTTCTTAAGCAAGATAAAAAACATACAGTTGTTAAATTTGATACCAATTCTAAATGAATAGATTTTGTACAGAAACAGACAAAAACGCAAACATAACATTTTAATATTTTGCATCCTCGTCCTTGTTTATCTTTTAATGGAAGTGGGCCTGCATAGTCAAGTCCAGTAAATTGAAAAGGTAATGATGGTTTTATTCTATGATCAGGTAAATTGGACATTGGATATGTAGCAAATTTTGGGTTGAATTTAAACCAATTTATACATTGTTTGGTTACTTTCCTTGCTAAGTTGCGCCCACCGATAGGCCAATAGAACTGTCTGATGGATGCCAATAATAGTTGAGGACCTGGGTGTAATAAAATGTGATGTTTATGTATAAATAGTAGTTTTGAAAAAATGTGTTTTGAAGAAAGTAATATCGGATGTTTTGTATGAATGGAGAGTGGTGTAAATCTTAATCTACCTCCTAACGTAATATATTATTTTCGTCAAGAAATGGTGCAAAACTGTTAAATTTGTGTTTTGATGGTAACTGTTTGTTTGATTTGAGAATGGCTATTTCTTCAGAAAAACATTCTGATTGTGCTAGTTTAATGAATGTAAAATTGGCATGATTTAATTCTGAGACTGTAAGAGGACAAGTTAATCTGTCTTCTTTCCGTTTTTGTATGTTGAAAATAAATCTGAGACAATAGCAAGTTACACGTTTTAATTTGTTTAAATTTGAATATCTAGAGAAAAGTGAACATTGTTCAATAGTTGTGGCCTTGAGTATGGTACTGGTTTTCTTTAAATCGGGTAAATTGATGTTTAAAATAGTATCATTACATAATGAGTTATCAATAGATTCATAGAGAAAATCAGGTCCGTACCACCATAATTTTGAATTTCCTAGCTTTTCTGGTAAAACTCCTCGTGACGCTAAGTCCGCGGGGTTTTCTTTTGTATTGACATAATGCCAACTGGTAATATCGGTCAAAGTTTGAATTTTGATACGCGATTTGCGACAAATGTTTGCAACAGATTGGGTTCCTTTTGAAGCCAACATAGAACAATTTGTGAGTCACTCCAATAGTATACAGGTACTGTTGGGAAATTGGTATTACAAATTTCTTTTACTAACTGTGCATAATAATGAGGCACATAAATCGAGCCTGGGTATCGTAATTGTTTTTAAAGGAGAAACCTTTGTCTTTGAACATAGTAAGTGAATAGAATAATTTCCTTGAGCATCTTGACTTCTTAAATAAATGCAACTGGCATAAGCTTGCATCGAAGCGTCACAAAATCAATGCATATCTAGTAATTGGTGATTTGATCCTATTGCTATCCGAGCAATTTCTTATTGATTCAGTTGAGCTGTTTGATTATAAAATTGTGTCCATGACACAAATAAATATTGCGAAATAGGCTCATCCCATGGTAATTTGATTGACCATAGTTTTGAATGATGATCTTTGCTACTATAATTACTGGACTAAGAAGACCAAGTGGGTCATATATTTGCGATATAATAGTAAGAATTTGTCTTTTAGTAATCGAGGTATGAGAAGCAGAAATGTTTAAATCATATTTTAAAATATCTTGTTTACTGTCCCATTGAACACCTAGGGTTTTGAAGCTTTCAGACTCGCCTAAATTCAAAATCTTGTTAGGAATGTCTTCGGGATCAATGGATTGTAGAATGTGAGGATTATTTGAAACCCATTTTCTTAAAATGAAATTTGCTGATGATAGAATGGATGTTAGTACATCTAGTTTGCAATTCATTGATATCATTTGAACCTGTTAGTAAGTCGTCGACATAAAAATCTGACAAAATTGTATTTGATGCAGTAGGATTTGAATTATGATTTTCGAAAGCTAATTGATTGATACATCTCATTGCTAGATAAGGCGCTGACGTGTTGCCATATGTGACTGTATTGAGCTGGTACGTTGAAAAGTCCTCATTTGGGTTTTCTCTCCAAATTATTAGTTGAAGTTGTTTATGGCCATTGTGTATTAAAATTTGCCTATACATTTTTGACACGTCTGCTGACACGACATATTTGTAAACCTGAACCTGATTAGTATGTCAAAAATATTATTCTGAATTTTAGGGCCCACTAACTGTAAGTCATTAAGGGACCATCCCGAACTAGTTATACATGAGCCATCGAAAACTACTCTGAGTTTTGTTGTAATACTTGTTTCTTTGAAAACGCCATGATGTGGAAAATAATAATTTGGATTTCTTATTGATTCTGTTAATTTTGACATGTGGCCTAATCGTATATATTCATGAATGCAATTCTTGTAAAGATTATGAAATTCTGGATTTGATTCAAATTTTTTTTCTAATGCCTTGAATCTATTAATGGCTGTTTCTTTAGAATTGCCCAATATTTCAGGTGGCCTTTTTAATGGAAATTTGACAATAAACTGACCATTAGAATGACGTGAAGTAGTTTCTTTGAATAGGGCTTCACAAAGAAGATCGTCTTCAGACATTGAAGTGGGTTCAATGATTTCATTGAGTTCCCAAAATTTTTTTAGTTGATATTCCTGGGGTATGTTTTTAGAAAAATTGCAAATAGATATTTTTTTTGGACTTGAAATCAACCCGGAAATGATCCAGCCTAGCTTCGTGTTTTGTAAAATTGGACGATTTTTACCTAAAATGATTTTGCCATCTAATAAAATGTCCCAAAATAGAGTGACCCCGATAATCATGTCGATTTGCTTAGGCAAATAGAATTCCGGATCAGCTAAATTAAGATTATCTGGAATATTGATTGAAGAAATATCAACTTCTTCTGTGGGTGTGGTTGATGATATTATTGGAACAACATAACAACATATATTGCATTGAAAATTGTTACAAGTCGAGTAAATGGAAATAGAAGTCCTTTTTGTTAGAGTTGATATCGTTTGATTGATTCCCATGATTGACAAATTGGTAGGTATCAATGTTAAGTTTAAACTCTTGCATCAAGATTCAGTTATTAGATTGGATTGAGCTCCAGAGTCTAATAACGCTCTACAGACTTAAAAATTGCCTTGATCGTCTTTTACTTTGAAAGTTACAGTTGAGAGAAGAATGGATGAATTGTAAGTATGTTGTTGATTATAAATTGAATTTGTTTGTAGTAAAACATTTGAATGGTCTCCTTGGGAACTAGATGAATTGCTGGAATAACTGCATGACTGTTTGATTAATAGAGAATTGCATTGATTGTCTTGTTTGATACTTTTAATTGTATTAGAATTGTGTATTGTGTTTTAGTCTGCATTCCTTACAGCAGCCTAAATTACATGTTTTTTTTGAATGTCCTATTTTCAGACAGTTTGAACATAATTGTTATACCTTGTTCCATCTTTCATTTATGCTTAATTTTAAGAAGTCAGTACATGTATAAATATAATGTTCACCTTTGCAGAAGTTACATGTTAATTTATTGATTGATAAATGTACTTGATTACGGCCTTGTGGTTTTGTCGATTTTTGGAATTGAATATTGGGTTGATTATGATTGGTATGAACTTTAGTTTGAAAATGAGACTCTTCCATTGATTCCAATACATCTTGTCTTTCTTTTAAGAATTCTAGAAAATTGTGTAATGTAGGTACTTCAGATGAAGTATAAGATTCTTTCCATTTGTTCTGAGTAATTTTATCTAGTTTATTATAAATGATATGAATAATAGTCATATCCCAAAGGACTTCTTTGGAAAGCTTCATTCCTTCAAGTGCTGTGATATGTTTTGAAATGTCATCTACTAGAGTTCTGAATTGCATAAATGTGGATTAATTTATAGGATTAATATTAAACAATGCTTTAATATGAGTATCAATTAAAAATTGTTTTTTATCAAATTTTTCACCAAGTTTTTGACAAGATCTTTGATAGTCTTGAGATTCATCACATCCCGAAATTACTCGTTTTGCATACCCTTCTAGAGCAGCATTTAAAAAGTTATATTTTTGAATATCATTTAGATAAGTATTGGAATCAATTGTTGACATAAAATTCTTTTTAAATTCTAACCATTGATCATATTCACCGTTAAAGACAGGTAATTTGATTTTAGGAAGTAAAAAGTTTGATAATGAATCTTTGACTGATGAAGAATTTACTATTGTTGTAGGACTTGTTCTTTTAGAAATGTAATCTTTTAAAAATGATAATTTACTATAATATTTATTTTCAAAAGGCTCTCGTTCATCAAACTGTATCTCTAGTTCTTCTTCTGTACAATGTTCTTCTATTAACCTCTGTATATTTTCAAATTCATGAATTGAATTGATACTATTGTCGTATCGTAATTGAATATCTATTAAATCAGGTGAGATGATATCCTCTTTGATTGAATTGATATATTTTTCAACGGTAGTTAAACGTTTTTTTATAGATCCCCTGTTTCTAATAAGTTGTTTGATATCTACACTAGCCATTATAATAGAAAGTAATTATTAATTGAGATATAATTTGATGTATGTGTTTTTAGATTTGTGTGAAAAATGCAATTCGTAATAATATTTGATACAAATCGAAGAGAATTCAAATAATACGCTCTTGCATAATGATCTTAATGACAATAGTAAATAGGGATGCAGGTTATAATAGGATCGGACTGACCTTGTATTTATTCTAGCATAGCTACTAGTTGCACATACACAACTTGTGGATGGATTGATTCCTTGTGTATAATTTGTAGTTTCATTTTAATTGATTGAAAATTGGTATAATACTAGACTTATTCACACATCCGATTCGCGAAGGACCAATTATCCTTGTTAATTCTATTAATTGATAGTGTGAATAAGTAAAAATACTTTCGATTGAATATGCTTTTAATTTGACATATATTATAAAAATTCTGACACATGTATTTTTCACTGACAGCAGCATGCAACGATCGCGACTCTGATTATCTGTCGATCACATCGTTACCATGGTTTTAACAAAAAATAAGAAAATAAATTGAACAAACTTATTAATACGATGTCCAAGATTTACCTACCGTACTACAAAAAAATGATTTGATGATTGCAGATGATAAAAACATTAAGAACTTATTTAATGGGAATTAAATAGGTACGCAAACAACGTAATTCGTTGCTTTTAATCAACATTACGAACACAACATTATTAAACCATTAAGAAAACATCAAAAAACACAAGTTATAAAACATTAGACTGAAACTAATCCCTGAACAACAACAAAAACTAACGTTATTCTAATAAATGTTCAATATGAGCTCCTCCCACTTCCACGCACATTCTAAGTCTGCACTTGAAAGAGCAATCACAAGGGATACCATATACTACGCCAGACTTTTGCAATGTTGGTGTTTTATCTTTTAAGTTAGAGTAGAATAGATTAAGTTTCCTACAATTGTAGTTCGCCACCACTATGTTATAATTGGAAAACAACCTAATCAAAGAAGGAGACAAATTGTGTATGTATTGTAATTTAGCATACCATAAGGGTTCTGCTTCATTAGTAGTAATTGAATTACGGCCAGTAATACCGTCATTGTTACAAAACAACAACCTATTCACAAGTTTTACAGGATATTGATTTTTTATGAGTAAGTCTTCCAGAATTACAAGGTTTTTTTGTACAAATTGTTCGTGACAAATTCTATTTATTCTATTTTTCATAGCTAAAACTGAGTCAATTTTTTGCTTTTCTGGATGGTATGAAGAAAAAGGTATGTATCTACCTGAATTAGTTGCTTTTCTATACCAATCCAGAAAAACAACGTTATCTGTATTCCTAACTACTAATGTGTCTAAAAAGGGGACAGATGAGTGTGACTCCTCTTCCACCGTAAACGTAAAGTTAGAATTAAATGAATTGAAAATATTAAGTACAGACTGTACTTTTTCTGCAGACACAGCTGTAAGTCATCGACGTATTGAAAGATAAGCGGAAATTCAAAATCAATTGTTTCTATTACATAGTATAAAAGTTTGTTCATGACTATCTCAGCTATTACTGGTGAGGTTGCCCCACCCATATATATATATATATATATATATATATATATATATATATATATATATATATATATATTTGTTATCTTCACCACTTACGTTATAGATTGGTTAAAAGGTCAATTATAATTAAAAAAAACCGACGTACGTTTCGACTTATGCAGTCATCTACTGGTTAATGTACTAATCTAAAAATTGTTACATGTATAAGTGAAAATTATAATAAAATTTACAAAATGAAATTACATAAAAAACAATATAAATTATTACCTTTTATCTCTTTAATTTAGACATTGTAGGCAATGCTATACCATCGCGTTTGTTATTAACGACGTCTGTCTGTAGATACCTCTCGTAAAATTAGTCAAAATTATATAAGGAATGAGATGTCCAACCTGATTACTTTTAGAAATACAGGGGGTTAAAGTTAAAACAAATAAAAAAATTTATTTGATAACTTTAAAACTGAATAATATATTAATTTCAAATTTAGCATGTCGTTTTTAAATGTTCAAAGACATTTGCATAAATAAATCATGTCTCATTCTGGATCCACCGGTGTCCAGTTAGAAGAGCATACGTCCTTTTCCGAGCCATTTTCTACGCCCATGGTATTTGAAGCGAATTTCAATTTTTTTTTGTACTGCTTAACAGTTTCGTTCAGTTCGAACAGTTCGAAAATTCCTTCATGTGTGAATTTAGCTTCATCAGTAAATAAAACAAATTCTGTGAATTGCCTATCTTCTAAACGTTTTTGTCTGTACCGATTGGCAAATGCCACTCTTTGAGGATAATCTGTTGGTTTCAGGGCCTGAACTTGGGTATACTTATAAAAATACAATTGTTGTTCATTAAAAAAATTCCATACGTTTTTTTTGCTTACATTTAAATATTTGCTTAACACTGGTCTGCTTTCAATACGATTGAAAATATTCTCCTTAAACTGCACAGTTCTTATGTTTTCTTTTCTACCGGTACCTTCTATTTCTAAACTGAATGTTCCAAAATTAACTGTCTCGACCCTTACTTCGTGGAATATGCTCATATTAGTGTTTTTAAATGAAACTCACGGTCTCTAGTTAATTCCACAATATAATAAAAGTTATTGAAAATTCTAAAAAATTGACAATTGTTTCGATAAATCAATATCATCGTCATAATGACAGAAGTTACATTTCATTTTACGCCTACCTGATGTTTAGTAGTTATTTTTGGCTAGACCAAGAAGTAACCTAACTTGTGATTGGCTTAATATATGTTTATAGAAAAAAGAAGATGATGTGATATTACAAATATTGAAGCTAAGGTATTATTAGCCCTATGGTGATATCCTGGATATCATTTTTCCAATTAAGATCAGTATAACTGTGCAATGATATAGAAAACCAGGAAAAGTATATCTGCTGATCTTTACAATTATCACTTAAGAAGACAGTTTATTAGTGGAGAACTCCCTAGATTTAACTGTTCATTGACAACTTCATATTGTGGGTTTCTTAAATGTCTTCTAATTTCCAGTTCTTCGAGGAAATCCAGTTCTTGTTTCTTTTCACAAATATGCAACACTTCTAGTTCTGTGTTAGGTGTCCATGAATGATTGGTGTCAAGTAGATATTTTGCGTAGTGGGATTTATCTGGCTGTTTTAATCTGTATGCTCGTAAGTGCTCACTGTATCGTATTTCAAAATTCCTAAGGGTCTGACCCAAATAGACAGCATTACATTCTGGACATTTGAGTTTATATATACCTGACTTCTTTAATAGTGGTATTTTTGTAGAATGTAATGCTGTCTATTTGGGTCAGACACTTAGGAATTTTGAAATACGATACAGTGAGCACTTACGAGTATACAGATTAAAACAACCATATAAATCCCACTACGCAAAACATCTACTTGACACCAATCATTCATTGACACCTAACACAGAACTAGAAGTGCTGCATATTTGTGAAAAGAAACAAGAACTGGATTTCCTTGAAGAACTGGAAATTAGAAGACATTTAAGAAACCCACAATATGAACTTGTCAATGAACAGTTAAATCTAGGGAGTTCTCCACTAATAAACTGTCTTCTTAAGTGATAATTGTAAAGATCAGCAGATATAGTTTTCCTGGTTTTCTATATCATTGCACAGTTATACTGATCTTAATTGGAAAAATTATATCCAGGATATCACCATAGGGCTAATAATATCTAAGCTTCGATATTTGTAATATCACATCGTCTTCTTTTTTCTATAAACATATATTAAGCCAATCACAAGTTAGGTTACTTCTTGGTCTAGCCAAAAATAACTACTAAACATCAGGTAGGCATAAAATGAAATGTAACTTTTGTCATTCTGACGATGATATTGATTTATCGAAACAATTGTCAATTTTTAAGAATTTTCAATAACTTTTATTATATTGTGGAATTAACTAGAGACCGTGAGTTTCATTTAAAAACACTGAATGTTCCAAATTTACGCTACCTCCTGTCAATTTGCGCAAACGTTGTGTGATATGTAAATGTAAGTCGATTTGGGGGTCTATAAAAGTGTTCGGAACGTCTACCATTCTTCCTGTTTTCCCCGTATATTAGATGCATATCAGTTATTTCTACAAAATTATAATCCATAATACCAAAAAGTGTGTTCAAGTTGTAGAAACAAATTTAATTACAAATATTTCGTTTTGATTTTATTTTAAACGGAATGGCATTTAATCTTTGACATCCACAGCTTACTATGCATACATTCCGTATATCAACTTGGTTATTTAGGTTACTAGTTTTCCGTCCCGTAAATATGAAATGTTCGGTTGGTTCCTGAAACAAAGGTTATTTACGGAACTTGGTTGCTGAAAAAGCGGTAGATTTTCTGTCACCAGAACAACCGTCGATTTTCTACGGTAACTTCGGTTTATTATTGTTTGACGTGACGTTTTAGGCCGTATTCACAAAGTAATTTTAATTTTAAACATTTTTCATTATAAATTAGGACTACGATGTATTCGTTGACTGAGGTAATTTAATATTATATATATTATAATTCAGAACTTCATTGATTAAAAACAAATATCCATCACCATCTATCATATAATTAGTGAGTATGTAATGTATGTTGAAAAAAACACGAAAATGAGAAGCAAATAGAACAGTACACAACAATCCAATAATAATGAAAAACCATAATCAATATAACATACACATACAGGAAAAACATATGGTACATCATAGAAAAAGTATGTATAATACAAAAGGAAATGTATATGAAATATATTTTTTCTATGTGGTACACTGCCAATCGATATTTGAGAAATGACTGGCGTTCCGTAAATAAGTCCCAACCGTAGTCACCGCAGATATCCACTGTCAAAATTGTTTTTAACGATCCTGAAAGCTTTGGTAACTTCGGTTGATTAACGGAATATATACTATGTAGCTACTATTGTCAAAACACTGATCTTTGGTTAACAGAAAATTATGTTTATACTGGATATTATTCGTTTTCTTAACTATTTGCTGTTTCATGTTATAATCACTAATAGTGATTTAGTTAGTCGAGAAACCCAAGAAAATATTGTTGATTATTTCATTAATAAAATATTGCAGATTTCATAAAAACATTAAATATGTATGTAAAGGTTTTATGTTTTTTTAAGTGAAAACTGTTGAGCAATACAACAAAACTTAAATTCTCATCAAATACCATGGACGTAGAAAATGGTTGGGGAAAGGGGACATACTCTTCTAACTGTACACCGTTTGACCTAGAATGAAACATGATTTTTTTACTGAAATATGTCTTAACATTTAAAAATGACCTGCTAAATTTGAAATTAATATGATAATCGGTTTTAAAGTTATCAAATAAAAACTTTTTTTTTAACTTAACCCCCTTTGTTTCGAAAAGTAATCAGGTTGAACTACTCATTCCTTATATCATTTTGCCATTTGAAAAACCCTGTATAATTCAAGCGGTCGACAGATCCATGTAGTTACCTATTTTAACTTAACTGCTTTTATACCCGCTTACCAGGTTGTGCGGTCAAAAAATAAGTAGGCAAGGCTACCTAGGCGTATCATTTATATTATTTACTATCGGTTAGATCAAAATTCGGCTGGTTAACGAAACGATGAAAAATAAACAGTATATTGTGCAACAAGTGGGAAAAGTTCAACCTTTCTGACGAATGTGGGCACGAGCCAAAGGCGAGGGCCGTAAACACACGAGTGAGAAAAGTAATTTTCCCACATGTTGAACACTATAATTTTTCTACAACTGCACAAATTTAAAGAATACAAGTAAATAGTTTTGTAGAAAAAGTCTAAGCATCCAGGACCACCTATCGAAAACGGCTGGGCATCGAGTATAACTTTTTGAAATTGGCTGGGAATCGAGTATCCCCTACTGGATTCTCCGTATAAATTTATGTAGTGTGGGCAAAGTGTCGTGAGAAATGATATTTCTCACAGTGTGAACAATATATGGTTTTGAAATTAAGTAAGCTATGAGAAATACGCAACTTTTCATAGCAGTTGTAGAAAAAATTAATTGAAATAAATAAGTTAAAAATAGTCTGGTCAGGATTGCGATGGGCAAGCCATTTTAATATAGGCGTATTTAACTATTATTGAATCATTATGAAAAATATGTTCCAACTGGTAAACAGATCGGTGAAGGTCATGGCCTATCCGGCTCTTGTTTACTGAAGAGATCTTTTTCACTAAAGAAAATATGGGCATCCCGTATTCAGGGGCGCGCCAATCCATGCGGCCGCCTGTGTGCAAAATATTAGTTTACACCCTTTACACCTTTTTAGTAATACATGGGTGGGTATATCAGATTAGGAGGTACACACAAAATTGAAATAATCGCTATTATACATATCTAATTTTGAGATGAAATGTGGGTTACATGTTAATTTATATACCGCATAATCTGTAATTTTAACTCATCATTGTCATTTGTAAAACATAAAATAGGAATCCACCCACTCCTCGTCTTTTAAAAGGACGGTGGCAATATTTGGGTTAAGCATGTGCAGTTTCACGATTTTCGTCAGGAAAATGAAAAATGGCGGTACGTAAGTACCAATAGCACGAATAGTGACACATTGTGGCTATACTTCTAAGCTGCATTTTGTAAATGCCCTTGTCTACTATCTATGGGATTTGTTAATTTTCCCAACCCTTATTTTTATCCGTTTTCTGCAATCAAAAAGAAACATCTTTAATCTAGGCTCTTATATGTAGGATCAAAGTGATCTCAACTTAAACATATTACACATTCGTAAATAATAGGTTATGAATTTATGTTGTCAACAGAAACGTAAATATGAGCAATATTCAACTTAGCTTACCTTGTAAACACATTAGGCGATTTGTAGAAAAATTTTCACATATATCTTTTGGTGAATAACGCCGATATTCGACACGAAAACTTTCCTTCTTAAAAATTAGACGTTCGCCAGTTTCAGACAAACTAAACAATTTGCTGATTTTTTTAACTTATAATAGAGGTACACGTAAATGTCACCCTAATTAATTCGGATATTTTCTAAACCTATTATGCGGGAAATTTGAATTGTCCCAGTGTACAGCAGTCTTCTCTACTTGAATCAATTCGTATTTAGAAAGTAATTATTAGGAGCATTTAATTGGGTCCCAATATTTACTTTTGTTTAAATTAATTTTTAGATAATTGAATATGTTATAATTTCAGTATTCAGTTCAAAAGGAAAGAAGAAAGCAAGGTATAAGACCCCTAATGCCACCTGTATCAGAGCGTGAAAGTATAAAACAGGAATTTTTTGCCAAGTTTCGACAGCAGCAGTAACAAATGAGAATGATGTAATGAATGTAATGTTATCATCCTTATCAATCCAATCAATTATTTTGTATTCCTCTAATCACAAAATATAATGTTTATTGTAAAATTGAGTATGCTTTATTTTTTTTTCGCTCACTGCATTGAAAATAACAGGTAACTACAAAAACTAAGACAGAAAGTGTTAAGAAACTGAAAGAAAAAGAGGAAGCTCAAAAAGTCGAAACAGAAATAGGAAAAAGGCTAACTGGAAAAACGATACAAACAGAAGAAAAAGAAGAGGAATGGGCATATATTCAAGAAGCGATAGTAGAAGCAGTAAACCTTTGCTTAGAAAGGCCAAAGCAGGAAATAAAAGAAGGATGGTTGATGAGGAGTGCAAGGCAGCCTTAAATGACAGAAATAAACCAAAAATGATGACAGACAAATATAGAACCCAACAAGCAAAAAGAGAGTAAGAAGAGTCGAGGAAAATTGCAAAACGTATATGCAACTATATACATTTTTGCAACTTGATGCTGTAAGCGATCGGTAATTACCCGAAAGATGTAACATTTACAACGGTAAAGTGATTTATGCCTAACCACGTGTGGGGCAAAATTATACAGAAGAAAGCCAATGCTTCCTTCTGGAATTCTAAAGAGTGACTGACTTTTTGGCGCGATTTTGAATAGAAAAGAGATGGTGAGGGTCCGCTCCTGTCGGTACTACTAGTGTAAGGTAGGAGGAAGATAACACATTGTGAAATTTAGTTCATTAGGTAGAGAGGACAAATAAACAGTGATATGTATTTTGACATTTGTTTTTAGTGAAAGCTGCGTTCGTTATTAGAATGATTACGTCGTTGTCAAGAAAGTATACAACAAGAAGATCAGGGGGATAATGAGGACCAAAATGATGAAGAAGAATCTCCGACAGAAGAGGAAGTATATACAACTATAAACGAACTAAAAAACGATAAAGTGCAGGAGAAAATGGAATCCCAACAGAAACCATAAATTATAGTGGAGATAAACTACAAAAGAAAATAAACAACCTGTTGTGGCAGGAGGAAAGAATGCCAGATATATGGAGAAATGCACTAATATGTCCAATTCTTAAAAAGGGGAATAATATCTTTTCCGAAAATTATTGGGGTGTCACATTACTAGATACTGTGTACAAAGCAATCTCCAAAGTAATATGAAATAGGTTAAGGAAGTATGAAGACAGCATAGTTGGAGAATGCCAAGGAGGTTTTAGATCAGAGCGATCAACACTTGATTAGATATTCACACTGATACAGAACAACAGCCCTTCCTCCCAAATGAAAACATTTTTAAATGATTGCAATTATTACATTACTATACAATTACTTTAGAGAAATATATTTTTTTCGTTAATAGCATATTTATTTTTGCATTGAAGGTATCTTCATATGTGTTCCCTTTGTGTGTATTGTTTAAGTGGGTGGCACCGACCAGTACCGACTTCGCATTCGTACCAACTCGATACGCATAACTAAAGCGAACACTGGAAAAGGACTGCGGTCAATGCAGGCCAAGCTATAGCGTACAGTAAGTGTATATAATATTTGGAGTGCATTGAGTTGGTGGTGGGAAAGGCATGCTATTTATGTTGTCGGGTCCTGCAAACATTGCAGTCCGTACTCTGTAATACGCATTTTATTTACAAAATTGCGACTTATTTTATTTATAAAATTGAGTCGTATTGTGTCTTATACGTCTAATTGAAGATTATATTTAATTACATCTTTACAGAAATGAACGAATCAAAAAATTCAGTGACGTATTAGCAAAGTATAAATTTGCATCATTGGAGGTCTGCGGGGAAATACCTGGGGGTTCGTTGCGTCTAAAAACTCAACTGGCAGCCCTCGAATACCCTGCCGCGGACCAACTTCACCTGTCCCAGCTGTAGTATCGTGACTAAGGGACTGTACACAGGGGTACGATGCCGGGTGAAATTTCGAGCTTACCTCGAAATCACCTGTTATACCAATGTCTCCTGGCTGTCTGTGGTCAAGCCTCGCGGGCCAGTGGGATGGAGGGGACGGGTCTTGGCTTTACTGCCCGGACCAAGAGGAGACAACCTCATTAAAAACCTAAAGTCAAGGTGGGAAACCAGGCCGAAGAATGAGTGGCTATATAGGAGAATAGTCCTTACTGGTTTCGACCTTACCCCTTACCTCTGCATGCGGGCTCTGAAGCGGTGGACCGTAAATACCCTAGATTCTCGTGGGATCATTTATGGACAGAGAAAGCAAAACCGGAAAAGTAGTGGAGAGAACCTCCATCTCTTCATCCGGGCACCTCGCAGAGGGAAAAAAGGTCAAACGGCACAAAGGTCGTATGCCGTTCGACCTACCAAAACTGGGAGAACCGGGCGGCATAGACGACCCACTGAGAAAAGGCCTTAGTGGAGCAGGGGTGCGGAAATACCTGCGACTCCTCAATCAAGGATTATCCCCAGAAGAGGGTAGGAAGCAGGTTATTCAGCGCCCAACACCCCGAAGGAACCACCAACGGGGAAGGTAAAGCTGAAAAGAGGCCCGGTGCATATCACTCCTCCGCAGCGACCTCTCAGTAAAAAAACAAAAAACAGCTACAACGGTAACCGGGCAAGCCCCTGGTTACGCAGCAGCTGTTAAAACAGAGAAGGCTTACAGGGTGGGAATGATGCCCAAGGATTATCCAGGGATCATCCTGAAAGCAGAGCAGCTCTCCACTCTGGTAGAAGAGCTGTGCCAGAGCAAGGAGAAGGGGATCCACTTCTCAGGTAGTCATATTTGTTGTGGAATGATACTGGTGGACTGAGGGTCCCAAGAGTCGGCAGATTGGCTCATGAGGACAGCGCCGAAATTAAACTCTTGGGAAGGACCCGAATTGGTGGCTAGAAGTGGAGACGACATCCCAAAGTCGGTTAACATAACGGTGTTCTTCCCAAGAAGCCACAACATGAAATTGGAGAAGATCCTCCAGCTTGTCGAGGTTCAGAACTCCAACCTCACTACTGAGGCTTGGAAGACCCTGAACTCTAAAAAAGAGGAACAGGGAACTATCCTCACGATTGGGATCGATCACCAATCTGGGGAGGCTCTGAAGGCAGGAGGTTACGTGCTAAACTTCCGTTTTGGGAGTATCCCTGTCTCAGGGCTGGGAAAAAAAGAACTCCGCGGAGGATCCAAAGGACATGGAGATACCCTCTACATCTGGAACCTCTGGAAAAATAGAAATGATATAAATTTAGTTTTTATAAATTTACCTTACAGTTTGTAATTATGCACTGGATTTTTCTTCGATGTTTCTTAATTTAATTAGGTGTAGTAATGAACTGAACCAAAATTCAGTTCTATGTCCTTGCTGGATATTATATTTACTTGTGTTGCAATCAAATACTTTTTCTCCTCTTTATTTAATCTACAATATTCTCCACTAGTGTTATTGTACTCTGAAGTAATACTTGATTGATTTTACTTATATTTGAGAATAATTTCTTCTACAGCTTTTCTTATATTTCAACATGTATCTTCTTTCTTTAATTTTCTTATTATAATCTTATTCGATTCTTCTGAATGTCTCTATTTTAATAATCTCTTTAGAAATGTCTCTCAATTTTCTTCCCTTCTTTTCAATCAAAAATCAATCAACAAAAAACTCCGTCGATTTCCCCTTAGCAACCATCAACATTTTTTTTATCTTCATCCTAGATGAAACTTTTAATTGTTTTCTTTTTACTAAATGACCTAGCACACTTCACTTGCACACTTCGAAGTTTCTTATCTAATAGCTTTACAATAGATTAAAATTAAAATCGTTATAACAAATTATTGGATTAATAATAAGTATAGAATTAGATTAATTTGAGAATTAAAATTTTAGTTCAACATTCCCTAAAATTTTCGAGAATTATTCTTTTAAATGTATTTAACAAGAATATTTTCGAACATTTTACCTAACTCTTGACTAACTAATAACTTGTATAAGTACATACTATTACTAATAAATATTCAACTATAAACTAATCATTTATTTCAATTTATTTTAGGAGAAAGAATTGAAAAATTTATATAACTGATATATATATATATATGTTCCTCTAATGTAGTTTAGTGGAACCAAATAACGCACGTATTGGATTATAGTAGCACCATCTGGATGATAGTGATGCCATGGCTGGATGATAGTGGTGCCGAACTATATTTGACTAAATATTCGGTAGGCGTGGCAGCGTGAGTTAACAATATATTAACAATTTAATGGGTGGAGCTAAAGGTAATATTCAGATTAGTTTCAGATTAGTAACGCTACTGGCCGCTAGGTTTGGACTAATCAGACTAGTTCAGCCTTTGACCGCTAGAATCACTTTGTAACTTCAGTTATCGTATATATTCTCATATTAATTTATTATAGAATCATCTGAGACGAGACAAAAATGTGCTGATTTTTCAAAATATACATTTTTACCTACCTATATAAATGCTTTTTTATAACGTGTCGTGAGTTAAGGTTAGGTGATATTATTGTTTTGATTAAAATTTTAAAATCAGCTGTTCTAGTCCATTCAATTCCGAAATTAGGTCATGCTTTGGAAAATGTGTAATGTTTGATACGCAAAAATTAACAAAAATTAATTATTTAAATGTGAATTGATAGAATCAAATAAAACTGATATCAACAACTGATTTATCTAGTGGTTTTTATTTCTCCGCCTCCGAAAAATATTAACGAGGTATCATTCGATAGGGAAGAAAATATGGGGTTCGGTTTTTTGCAAATTTCTCAAAAACAATATGACATTTTTAAAATTTTAAAAGGGATTCAAAGAGAGGAGGAAAGGACCCGTTTAGGCAAAATAAAATGGATTTACTGGGTGGTCGATTGTTTAAAACGATTTAACTCGCTCGTATATCGCTTAGCAGAAAATGTACATCTTAAAGAACAATACGTAGAATTTCTACGCAAATATTAAAGATTAGGTTATATTATGTTTGAGTGTAATCTTAACAATGAACAAAGAATAGGAATCGGAAAGAACAATTCAATAGCTTGATTTTTGAACCTTATTTTGTTGATAACAAAGTGAAAAATACCAATTTTTCCATTTTTCCAACGTGAATATCTTCAGAGACCTTTCAAAAATAGCTCTAAAAAAGGAAAAAATCTCAGATTTATTATATAACAATTATCGCGCTTGCAATATTCATGGTAAATAGGGGAAAATTGTTAATTGACTAATGCTTAATTGATAGAAAACTGATGGTGATAAAAATTTTTTCACCACGGACTATTGTTCATTCATCTATTCAGTAGGTGCCTGAATTTTTTCAGTTCTTAATTTTCATATTTAATAAGTTTGTGGATGGGGCTCACGCAATTCAAAGACCTCGTTTTCGACCTCGTTTTCGACCTTATTTTCAACTCTCTGAGAAAATTATGAAAATTGGTTCTGCAATTACGGGAGGCAGGACTATTTTGAGAAAAGGACCTCGTACACCTTATATGGAAAAATGGCTCTGCGTTAAATTTCTTGAATTTTTGATATGTTGTATAATTGATCATTCTGGTGAAATGTTTCAATGGGTGCAACACGATCCTATGACTAGTTTTCGGTATACAGGGTGTTGAATATTAGGAATATTCACTTTTCATCACTCCGTATCTCCCAAGTTATGATTTAGTTCTGATTTATCTTTGGTGGTATTGTCATCACATCCTTGTATGACAAATTCATGAGAAATTCATTTCCAAATCTTTTCGTATTACGGGGCGATTTCACTTGATAATAATGCTATTTTGAGACGTTCATAATTTTAGTATTTTATAAAGAGAAAATGCGAAAAAAAGTTGAATTATTACATAATATTATAAATTAATTTCATCTTTCATCACAGTTGATACAAATCATACAAGGTGATTCACGAATATAGGAAAATAACGAATTTTCGTTTTTCGGACACCTTTAGTAATAAACCCACCGAAAATGACAAAATTCTCGTGAAGGATGTTAAATGATGTGTTTCATCGTATATAGAGTAGAGTGATGTCAATTTGAAAAATTACGTCTACTTTATTAAATAAAAACCTTAATTTTTTTCATCATCCTATATTTCATAAGAGAGTCCGAAAAAGTAGCGATATTTTTTCATAGGAGAACTCGAAATACTTCCATTCATATCGTACAACAACGGAATTCCATGACGTGATTTTCATATACAAGGTGAACACTCTGTGAAAAAAGCTAAGATCTGTACATTTCCCCATTGCTATATTTTTACTCCAGTTTTCGGCGGGCTTGTATAGATCAGCATTAATACCGTACCATAGCGTACCGTATCCCTGTTCTTAAAGTCCTAGTACCGAACTTACAAGTACAGTAATACCCCGAAATGGGGAGAGCAGGATCTTCTGGATTTTCGTCACCTCTGTCAGTGAAAACAGCCCAAAGCATGTGTTTAGTAGCATTCCTGAACCGAGAAAATATTCTGAATCGTAGAAAATTGGGCTCCTCATGTAACTCATCGACTTCTGTTTGTTCACATAACCATCTCTACGGATTGTATGTTGCATACGAGTATATGACGCAACCAAATGTAAATGATATTTTCCAGTAAGTAGTTTTAAATCTTCAATATCAAGGCGGGGGAACGATTGTATATGAAGTTTATTCAAACGAATCAACCGACCATTCCTAGTACGGAGGTTTTCAGCTTCAACTTGTGCCTGAACCATGTTGACATCATCGGAATAAACTAACATTTGTGTGGCGGTATCCAACGTTCCAGGAATATTTATCAAAATATTGAATTTATTTATAAGAGCACCAGCAATCAGGTAATAATCACGTAACATCGTAGCATGATTTGCTGATATGGGTTAACGAAAAAAATTGAAAATTGACTGAAAATATCCATTTCTAGCTTCTACAATCCATCTAGTAGTGGTCATTAAACGTGCCTGATTTGAAATTAGAAATGGTGGCATATAGTAATGCAAGCCAAGTTCTTGTAGACTATTGATTGAATCTCTATAGCCTCTGTCCACTATCACAATATCGCCTTCTTGAAACGATGTTCTCATTCCATTCAAATCATTTTTTAATTCGTGATTTTAGAACACACATCATTATTACTAGCATCTGCGAAGTACGGCCCGTTGATTGTTAAGATATATCCATCGGGGGCAACTATGATCTCTGGTTTGACCAAATGTTCATTCTTGTGGAAACAATATGATTGCCTCAATACTCGAAAGTTACTGTTCTATTCTATTTGATTGTAGATACAATCTATATAAACTATTGCTTTGGGAATGTCTGGTGTGGGATTGTACAGTTCATTCGTATAAGGGTGTACATGTCTGTTTATATAATTTTCTCTTGTTATCGAATTAAATCCAATATTATTCGGTACGAACCTTTGTAAAAGAGATAATCTCACATTAGAAATAATGAGGCTTGCTGCTTGTCGGGAAGCATAACTAAACAATATTTTCAAAAACTCATCTGAAACTCCATGCTTCATTTTGATAAAAAATGTGAGCAAATGTTTTTTTCGACATGTCTTCTCTTGCCACCTTGTTCAATAATATCGCAAATTTCTAGTAATTGTCGAAAATAATTTTTTGAAATTGATGTGAGCTCCTTAAATTCATCTTCAGTGAAACAATTGTTATCCTGCCAAATACGGAGTGGACTGTTTCTATTATAAATTGTCCTCATTCTTTGAAGAAAATGTTGAAGATTGGAAATTATGTATGGTTTATTCACAAAATTCAAACCTCCATGCAAGTAATTTGGAAGGAAACCTTTATGATCAAGATGATGACCAAAGTTTCTCAAGAAATCTAGGATATAGATATCAGAAGCAACAAAAATATCGACTCTACATTCTAAAGAAAGTCTTTGAATATTTTGACGAGCATTACAAATAATGTACGCACGACGTGATACGCGGTACAACACATTGAGACGAAGGCAATTCGGGTTATTTTCCATTGCATTAATGTCATTCATCACTGTGTTATCACAATTGAACCATATTTTTGTATCATCCTGAATATCAGTAGGTGGATTTCCCGCAGCTTGACTTCGATATGTCACAATTTGCAATACATCAATACAAACATATATACGATTGGAAGATAAAAAAAGATAATTGAGAAATAAAACGTTCCTCTGGTGAAGAAATATGCCGTGAATTTGAACTAATATAGTATATTAGTGTTTTAAATGAAACTCTAGTTTCTAGTTATAACTCTTATTATATTGTAGAATTAACTAGAAACCGTGAGTTTCATTTAAAACACTAATATGAGCAGATTCCACGAAGTAGGGGTGGTGACAGTTAATTTCATTAATATAATATAATTATACTCTATATAAACCGACAGAAATACGTACAAATTATGATTTTATACTGATTTATCCTATGTGGTATTTTTCTTGTCTGACAAATTTATGAAAAATTCATTTTCAAAGCTTTTTGTATTACAGGGCGATTTCCTCTGATAATAATGCTATTTTGAGACTCACAATTTTATTATTTTATAGAGTGAAAATTCGAAATAAGGAACTTCTGCGAATGTAACAAGTATAATATGACTTCTGAGAAACACTAAGCATGAAAAAATAACTTCTCCATTGAATCGCCTTTTAGACGATGCTGCAAATGTTAATTCGAGTCGTGGCTTTTTTTCGAGGGATACGGTACGCTATGTTACGGTAATATTACTGATGTATACAAGCCCGCCGAAAACTGGAGTGAAAATATAGCAATGGGGAAATGTACAGATCTTAGCTTTTTTCACAGAGTGTTCGCCTTGTATATGAAAATCACGTCATAGTTTTCCGTTGTTGTACGATATGAATGAAAGTATTTCGAGGTTTACATGTAATAATGTATATGTAATTTTTCAAATTGACATCAATCGTCTCTTTATACGATGAAACACATCATTTAACATCCTTTACGAGAATTTTGTCATTTTCGGTGGGTTTATTACTACAAGGTGTCCGAAAAAACAAAATTCGTTATTTTCATATATTCGTGAATCACCTTGTATGAATTGTATCAACTGTGATGAAAGATGAAATTAATTTATAATATTATGTAATAATTCAATTTTTTTTCGCATTTTCTCTTTATAAAACAATAAAATTATGAAAGTCTCAAAATTGTATTATTATCAAGTGAAATCGCCCTGTAATACGAAAAGATTTGGAAATTAATTTCTCATGAATTTGTCATACAAGGATGTGATGGTAATACCACCAAAGATAAATCAGAACTGAATCATAATTTGGGAGATACGGAGTGATGAAAAGTGAATATTCCTCATATTCAACACCCTGTATCTCGAAAACTAGTCATAGGATCGTTTTGCGCCCATTGAAACATTTCACCAGAATGATCAATTCTACAACATATCAAAAATTCAAGAAATTCAACGGAGAGCCATTTTTCCATATAAGGTGTACGGGGTCCTTTCTCAAAATAGTCCTGTCTCCCGGAATTGCAGAACCAATTTTCATAATTTTCTCAGAGAGTTGAAAATACGGTCGAAAACGAGGTCTCTGAATTGCGTAAGCTCCATCCACAAACTTATTATATATGAAAATTGAGAACTGAAAAAATTCAGGCACCTACTGAATAGATGAACAATGGTACGTGGTCAAACAATTTTATCACGATTTTTCTATTAATTATGAATTCGTAAATTAACAATTCTCTCCTACTTAACATGAATATTGCAAGCGCGATAATTGTTATATAACAAATCTGAGATTTTTCCCTTTTCAAAGATGTCAGAAGATATTCACGTTGGAAAAATGAAAAAATTGCTATTTTTCACTTTGTTATCAACAAAATAAAGTTCAAAAATAAAGCTCTTAAATGTTTCTCTCTTATTCCTATTCTTTGTTCATTGTTAAGATTACACTCAAATATCATATAACCTAATCTTTAATATTTGCTTGTTGTTTAAGATGTACATTTTCTGCTAAGCGATATTCGAGCGCGTTAAATCGTTTTGAACAAAGATGTTGAGAATCACCCAGTAAATCTAATTTATTATGCCTAAACGGTAATCTGACAATAAAAGTATTATTCCTGCCACGTGTGGTAGTTTCCAAAAAATAAGGTTCACAATATTTGTCTTCCGGTGATAGGAATTTATTTTTCGGCAATTCATCGATTTTCCAAAATTTCATGAGCGTTTGATTTAAATTATCATTAGAATTTTCATGACTTATATTACAACAAATTTGATTTTTGTGCTTATTAGTTTTTTCCTAACTTATATTTAATGAACCTCTCCATCTAAGTTTTGTTTCAACCAATAGTGGCATATTTTTTCCTAATCTTATTTTCTGTTCCACAATTATTCATAAAATACCTATTCCTGTGCCGATGAGTACTAATTGAATATTTATCGGAACGTAAAATCTCTCATCAGCTAATTCCTAATTTTGGGGGTATTTCAAAATTCTAGTCATGGTAAGTTGTCACTTATAAATGAAATAACTAAAAACGGTATCTTGATTTATACCATTAATTCTGACATTCAAATTAAATTTATCAAAGAAAAATTGGTTATCATATTTTATTATCATATTCGCGTACCTTACCCGAATCGTCTTCAATAAATACTATCGCTGTAAGTAATAAAAACACGTTTGTAGAAGCCGCTGTTTGAATACCATTAGAGTGAAAAGGACTCCGCACACACTTATGTGGGAAAATAGGACTCTGTCAAATTTCTTGAATTTTAGATATGTTGGTTAGATATGTTGTGGAATTGATCATTTTGTAGAAATGTTTTAATGGTCGCAACACGACCTAATGACTAGTTTTTGAGATACAGGGTATTGAATATGAGGGATATACACTTTTCAGTACTCCGTATCTCAAAAACTATGATTTTATACTGATTTATCCTATGTGGTATTATCATCACATCCTTTTGTGACAAATTCACGAGAAATTCATTTCCAAATCTTTTCGTTTAAAATGAATGCTATTTTGAGACTTGAACAATTTTGATGTTTTATAGAGTGAAAATGCGAAAAAAGAATAAATTAGCACACATATTATTTCACATTCATTTCATCTATCATCACAGTTGATACAATTCATAAATGATGTAGGTATATTTACTGTTTCAACCCTTACTTTGTGGAGTCTATGCATGTTATGTAGGACGAGGATATTTTATAGGTTCAAAGCGATTGTCAATTTTTTTCACCAGGTTTCAGAATACTAGCCTAACTATTTCTCATGAATTGATCAATAATTCTGACATTAAAAGAGCCCTCATTTCAAATGTTATAGAATCAGATTAAAAGTATAGTTCTCATCCGAAGTAACAACATCATAAATCTCACACACTAATCCGAGTAAAATAGTCAAGACAAATCAAATCGAAAATATGTGAGAATCACACGAGGAAACCCCACGATTTGAAGATAGTCAGCAAATCTACTAGAGTTTTCATTATTTGATTCCATTCCCGCAAATAAATACTCACGTCAATTGGGAAATTGAAATCATCAAATCGCTCCACTTAATTGCATATTTTCTATCGGATAGCAGAATTTAACCTCATGTTTCATATCAGTCATTAATCGAATAATTATTATACAAACAGTGGAAATACAAAATCTTATTTTCTTTCCTGTTCACAAATCTACCACAGTAAATTACGTAACATGTTTTATTTCTTTATCCGTGGTAATATGGCTAGTTTTTCTCATTATTATCTGGACATTGTTCAATTTGGTACCAACATTCTAATTTGGAAATTGTTGTCTACCAGGAGAATTATTGCTCAGATATAAGGAATGGTAGTGGGAACCAGCTCATATTAGGAATTCAAAGAATCTTATATATTTGGTAAGTTCTAGAGATATTGTGAGATGAGCTAGGAATATAGTTAGTAATGAGACTTCTGCGAATGTAACAAGTATAATATGACTTCTGAGAAATACTACAGTTGGTGACTTTCTTATATCTCTTTCTAATTTCAAATTTGATAGGCCATTTTTTGTTGAAACACCGTATATAAGCATTCTAAATTCTAAGAGCAGAATGGGATTCTTTAATATCTTTAGGCAAATTAAACCATTTACATAATGACTTTCATATCTCTTTTTTTAGTATAAATCAAGTTCAACCAAACAATTTACACTTGTTACTTCTAACGAGCTGATCAAGCGCAATGTATCATATTTACAACAGGTTTTTAAATATATAAATTTTTGAACTTCAGAAGTATCATTACATTACAATTAAAAACATCAAAAAATCCTATCCACGTTCCGCAAAATGATGGTAAACCCATATCTGGCAACCTTGGTAACTGTGAGTTCGAGCTTTGGTTATAAACAAGCATAGGCAATAGCATAGCTCTAATCTCTAATATTTCTAGTTTTATTTTGTTCATGAATAATTTCTTTTGCCTCTATAATAAGGGTGAAAATATCGATTCTACATTACCTCTTTCCTTGTGTTCATCGCTATCTAAAAATTTTAGTTGTGACTGGCAATTATCAATATGTATAAACCAGATATTTTTTAATCGTATTTCAATCTGTGAAATTTTAGTTCTGTTTACTGAGGTTTAAATAATTTTTCAAATCTGGTCAATTTTGCTTTTATTATATCGCGTGTGTGACGTAATTCTGATATTTGAGTTTCAGTCTTTTACAATCAATAAAGAATGGTAAATAGTTTTACTATATATTTGGAACCACAAAATATTAGTATTTTGCTAAATAACACTGGGTCAAATATTATGTAATACTGATGTACAGGTATTGGTTATAATTTGACCATCCCATTATTTCTCTTATGCATACAGATACAAAAAAAAGTTTTTTATAAAAGTTGTAGAAGTATGAATTATATATACATTATTATTATTATATAAATATACCTTGCTCACCAGTAGCCTTTTTCCATTACGCGGTATAAATATAAGAATATTTATTTTTTTAAATAGTACGCCCTGTATTATATGACATTCGGATAGGGCCTTTTTTTCTCGTAACAATAATATATGCTAAATGTCTAAAAAAATAGGTGACTGTGGGTGCGACAATAGAAAACAACATAAAAAGAGATAGAGTGTTTATTAGGAATTCCAAACCGATTTGATGTTTTCACAAATTCTAAGCAAACTAAAGCAAGTGCCGCCATTATTTTCAATACAAAGTTCATATCTTCTTCTTAAACTTTCTATACACTATTTCTATTTCCATGATGGAGATGTTCAATGTCTGCTTCAATTTTCTCTTTAAGTATTGCAATACTGTTATTGATATCGAAATCATATTTTTCTTTTATAGCTCCATAAAAAGCCATTTAAAGGCATTAAATCGAGACTATTTGGCCCAACTACTTCACCCTCTGCAGAATTCCACACCAGACATGAATAGATTTCCGGACCAATGTTTTAATTTGTTTAATTTTGTATTTCCTAAAAAGTTTTCGTTCCAAAGAACATCGATTTTTCCTGTTAAACAGACCTGATGTAGAGAAACTTGATTCATCTGCCCAAATAATTTGTTTAAAGTAATTTTCATTGTCATCTCAATTTCTTATCATTTGTTAACAGAATTCCAATCGTTCTCGCTTATGTTCTTCACTTAACTCCTGCACTGGTAAAATTTTTTAAGGACGATAGTTATTATTTTTTAGTGCTTTTGAACTTTATAGTAACTATAGTAAATTTTTAGGTAATTTAATATTAATTGAATGAAAGTATTATTTTTTATCAGTGTCACAATATACTCAACTGTTCTTCATTTACTATGGCCGTACGTTTTTTTCTCAAATAGTTATGGTAGGCATAAATATTATGGTAAATATTTACAAATGTGTTTAGACTTGGACATGGTCGATTTGGATACAACTGTAGATATTCTCGTCTTGCAGCACGCTTATTATTGTTATTTTTGACATATACAAAAAATATTTCTACTTTTTCGGAAGCCCTATAATCCATTTTTGAAAAAATTTCCCTTTTTTAATTTTGAGAGATAAGATCAACAATTGCAGTAAGACATGCATAGTCAACTACTTTTTTAGCTAATACTAACTTAAGTCTTTAGAAATTTACTGTCCATTAGTTTGGACAGTATAAAAGATAGAACTATAAAAGTATAACTTTTTGTTATGAGAAAAAATGCCCTATCCGAATATATCATAATATACAGGGCGTTCTATTTAAAAATATATCCTTATATTACACCGCTTAATGAAAAAAGTGTGAAAGTATATTTTATTTAAATTAATTTATACTCCTACAACTTTTATATAAAACTTTTTTTTTGCATCTGTATGCTATATTGAAATAAAGGGGTGGTCAATTCTCACTTACCAACCTATCGTATTAAGTTGAAATTTCGTATGATTATAATTTTGGTCTAGTAAATCAAAAACGTGTTATCAATTTTGAGACATCATTATACATTCGTATATAATTTTTTCACGGATTGCAATGCCTACTATGAAGAAACTGTGTGCAAATTTCTCGAAATGGGATGAATTCACGCTATTATCATAGTAGTATACGTTTTTTGTATTATAAGGACTTGGAAAAAATTTAGAAATGCCAAGAATAAAAAAATGGATAGTTTCATTTATCTAGTAGAGTATATGTGACGCCCTCTTTATCTAATCCTAAAATTGATAAGACGCTTGTGATTTACTAGCCCAAAAATATATTCATACTAAATTTCAATTCAATACGTTGAATATTAACGCCAATATTGCAAAAAAACTAATATTAAATTTTATTTTTAACTCCCTGTATATCAATAAGTAGTAGAGCATTTGCCACAGTGTCATTCAGCAAAATATTAATATTTTCAGGCTTCCAACTTATGGTTAAAATATTTACCATTCCTTACGGAATACCCTGTAAATCTATCAACAAAGTAAGTACCGCTGACACACAAAAATCGAGTACAACACACACGTGGAGAAATTTGTGATCACTAGTCAATGAAATTTTGAGGTTTGTCTATAAAATTTAGTAATTGTTATTATTGAATATAGCCAGTTGTTCTATTAGATTTTAAATATAGGTATTTTATTTATCACTCGTTTTTTAATGTCGCATCGACTGTTTCTTCAGTTGTTATGATTAGTTAATGGTGTATTATAACAAATTTTCCTGTGTATTTATGGCGAATTAACTCAGTTTATTTTTGTATATTTTAGCTAAAGGTCGTTAATTCCTTTAGTGAAAATAAACATGAGAATACGTATAAATGGCGGGAATTCTACACGCCACTGCACAAATTGTCCGAAAATAATATTTTGATAAAATCCATTACCAAATTTAAAAATAATTAATATCACGTATTCCATTCATTCACATTTCAATTATATTTGTGGAAAAAAGGTTTTTCAAATTTACTATTCTATATCTCTTAAGCTAAGCTGTTGCAGTCCCTACCTTATTTTTAATTATTTCACGAAGGCTACTACCTCTTGAGCATTCTCGATCGAAATTTACTATATCTTGTATAGTAATACTACTTCAAAAATATTTTCTACGTAGTGTGGTGCTTTAATTTTATTAAAAATAATAAAGAAAATAAAAAGAATCATAATGATATAAATTCTGTTTGCCTGTTTTATTAATATTTAATTTCAACGTATTGTGTTAGAAATATCATCCTCAATATTTTCTGTTCATATACAGACCCGCTGCTTCGATACCTCATTACTACCTCAATGTAACTTTAATTATTAATTTTTATTCAAAATCTCTTTTCAATGTTAACGCTCTATATCGGATTCAGTATTCGACACCTTAAAATTTAGCAAAATAATAATATTTATGAGTACTGAAAAGTATATAAACTGTTGGATACAAAATTGAAATACCTTTTAAATAAGGCGTCACAAAACTACCCACCTTCCTTCCTATTTATTGTTTCCCCAATTTGAGGTTACGCTTGTGCACGAATGTGCCAAATTTCATTGAAATAGTTATTTTACTACAACCACTTTGCAAACCAGTCTTTGCTTCACAAATTTTTACACGGAAAGCAGGCCTTTAATTCTAATTTAATTGCTTTGATAGGTATTCGTTGGAAAAGTATTAATTTAGACTGGTAAAAGTACATGCTATGGCATTTTTCCGCACGAAAAAGTCACTTTTTCCCACGGAAAAGTTCATATCAAAATTATTTGGACAACCTAACATAACCTTTATAATGAATTTTGTTGACAACACTTATATTACAATTAATGAAAACTTATTTTCAGTAAAGATACTCAAGGCATAACAATTCAAGATTGTTCAAATCACAGTACCAACATACCTAAGTCCAACTGAATTGAATATTCAGTTTTTAAATTATTTCTGTTCAAAGTTTAAATGAAATATAAGTTACTTCATTAATGAACGTGTTTGTAGGAAAATATTGTGTACAGGTCGTGCGCACAGCACTTTTCCGCTCGTTGGATTGGAGGTATAAACTTCTGCGCTCGTGGGAAAAGTGACGATATGCGCACTTGTTGTACAAACTACTATTTCTCGTAATTCTTTGTTTTAGGTACCTACGTAACCAATGGGAAACATGCATTTCATTTTAGACCTAGATTTTTATTAAAATTCTTTCAATATACCCTTCAAGTGTCCCCGTTAGATATAATATTTCATTAAATTCCTTCAGGAAAATAAAATTCCGTCTCTCCTCTCCATTTATTGAGATATAAAGCTCGTTTCATTGAAGTTTATCAAACCGTATCTATGTAATATTAGACTTATATACAGATTTCACCCAAAATATAACAGTTTAAATAGCTACATTTTTCATATGTGTAGCTTACAGAAGAGGATATCGTCACGTTACAATGTAACTAAACCATAGGTTTATAGTTTTTTACGTAATAGCTATTGAATTATAATAAAAAACATTGTCTGTACATAGGTACATATAATAAAATCGAAAGTTTGTTTTAATTAAGCTTCTGACAATGTTGTAAATCTCCGGATTAACCATCAGGTCTGGGTCTGGGCACTTGTCGTTGGAGAATCCTACGATTGACTATCGTTATTTTCACAAATGACATTTTATGGCAGATGGGTAGCAGCATTTAATGCGGTTTGAATTATTTGAAATAACCAAGTTATAAGGGTGCGACAGGCTACCTGGGACACCCTGTATACACATTTATTTAAACAATGTACTATTATGATCAGACTATTCCTTTGTTCCTACACTATATTTATTCATACTAACTTTCAACTATTCTCTGTATTATTTATACATTAAACAGTATCTACCTAAAAAGTGAACAACTATAACTAAACATGCTTGTGTTTTAAATATTATCACGGAAATTTGTAGATAAAACAAACTATAAAAAAATGTTGTGTAGACCCTTTTTTCATACAGATTTTTGTGCTTTTATCTCGAGAAGGCGGCGCCAGCACCTGCAAAAAGAACATATTCTTTTTGTTATTCTCCGTCACTGTTTGTTTTGTTTTTTTTTAACCAGCAGGGGAATGAAGTAAAGATAAGAATATAAAAATCCTATAGGAATGCATCTAAAATGATAAATACCAGTCGATACGTATCTATAACAACGCAGAAGGCACATTATATATTTTCTATTGCAAATTTCACTAAATAAAATATATTTTCCTAGACATTTTTTGAATCGAAGATAAAGCTAAGTATGTTACTCCTAGATAATCAGACTTAATTAACTATTATTGGCCTCGCCCGCAAGCGTCCTCTGCCAATAAGCTCGACTCGTCCAATAACGTCTTAGATTATGTACGTGTTACATAAATAGCTATTATTATTTAGAACAAAATGTTTATAAAAAAAGTTGTTTATAATTAAAAATAAAGAACTTCGAAATAGGAAAATAGTTTATGGTATGAGGTGTTCGAGATTGTTGCCATTTTCGTTAATACAAATGTTAAATCTTCTGATCGGTTCATCTCTACACACTTGTAATAGTGTAGGTTGGTTAACAGCTGCAACACTGGCATACTTTTTATATAAAGGTCGGCCATGTCCTCTAATGGTTCTTGGTAAACCATCATTTTAAAATGGTTCCACAAATAAAAGTCTAACGGTGTAATATCGGAAGATCGAGCTGACTACCTGAGTACTTCTATGTAGCCATTCCATCTTTCTGAATATGTTTAGTTTAGATAATGAGTGACGATGTTATGAATATGTGGGCCTGCACTATCTTGGTGAAATCATATCGTATCCAACTTGAATGGTAAATTCTGTAACGATCCTGGCACCAGCTAAATTTTCGCGATACAGTTGTGAACCACCGAAAGTAATTAATTAACATCAGGTAGGCATCAACTGAAATGTAATTTCTGTCATATTCAGAAACAGTTAGTTTCATTTAAAAAAGTAACAATAAAGCCGTTTATAATTCCGTAAGAAACATTTACGCCAAACCTAGTCTGGAATCTGGTTTTTCTCAGCCCGACCAGTACCGACAGTTATGCCTGTTTACTACTCCGTTATTATGGTATGTGGATTCATCACCCCACATAATTTGTCCAAAAAAAATCGGATTTTCCTGTAAAGGAATGGAAAAAGTGATACAGTAAATTAATTTTGTATGGAAAGAATGCGTTCTTCTTTAGAATTCTCTGACAAGTAGAAAGATTAGTTTCCTCATTCAATTGTAAAACTGCAGTAATGTTTTCACCCATTGTGGCTCTTTTTCGTCGTGTTAAATGTGGTTTTTTAAAAGCTCTGTAATTACCCGAATTGGCATATAAATAAAATGTTTGCGATCAGGTAATGGTCTGTGTGGAAAACGTACTCCATATAAACGCACCGCGTCTGAACCATTTTTTTGGCACTGTCCATAAACTAAAATTATATTTAATTTATTTTGATTTGTGTGGAAAACTATTATCGATAATAAAGTCTTTTATAACTTTCGAGATACTGACAGGACTTTATTGATTGAGAAATGTCAACAATTTTTGTTACACAGGTGCGATTTTATTTTTATTTAATATATTGCTAATACTACTTTCCTACTTCCAAGTTTAGTCATTGAAAGTGTTTTTTTTTTCTTTGAAATTTACAAAAAAAAACAGTTTGTAATAAGACTCGAGGCAGATATTGTAATGGCAGCAATAAAGTAAAAACATTTGTGTTAGTAGAATAAGCATAGTGATTTTTGTTTCCCACAACAAAATAGAATAAGTGTAATCATTGATATTTTGATTAGAAAATTTGTATTCGGGCTTTATTTTGAATTACAAACAATGTTTTTTACAAACATTTTGCTTCAAATGATAAATAATGGTGCTTCTCTCTTGAAACATTTTCATGTTTTATTAATTTATTACCTTGTATGATCTGATCTAAGATAACGATTTTTCTCCTGTGGTGAACTCCATTCATGAACACACTACCTATATCGAAAATGAAGGAGCTGATTGGGACAACCTTGAAACATTAACCGAAAAGGACTCCTCAAATATAAAAAGATTGTTAGATTCTAAGCTACTAGCAATGAACTTTGAGAAAACTTGTTATCTTCCTTTTAGTTGTAATGTGATTGGACTACCGCAATATAATTCAATTATTCTGCCCGAATCAAACCACGTTATACACTCTATTAAACAAATTAAATACCTTGGTATTTATATTGATTGCCATTTGAGATGGGACTGCCACATACACTATGTCGTTAAAAAACTTCAGGTATACATTTAGGTATTTAAAAATAAATTTGCCGTTCCAAACTTTTAAACAATTATATCGTTCGTTAGTTGAAAGTCATTTAAGATATGGAATAGTGGCATGGGGTAGTGGCTACTGATATGAGAATTAACCAGGTATAAGTTATTCAAAGGCGATTCCTAAAACTAATACATTCAAGAAACAGATTATACAGCTCAAATCTATTATACCGGGAATGTAATGTTCTGGATGTGAGACAACTTTACTTCTTATGCTCGAGTGTAAAGTATTTCAATTAAACTCATAAATTAACATACCACACGCGAAATAGATCATTGCACATTTTCCCGACAATAACAAAAACGTTAAGCCAATGATCATTCTATTACCTATCCCCAAATATATTTAATATACTTCCTGAGACAATTCAACCCACTAAAGTACTTCCAAGATTCAAAAGACTTGTAAAAAAGTTCCTGTCAGAAGTACCAAGAAGCATCATATCCAATATTTTTTAATATCAATAATTTCTTAGGTTCCTGAGTATCATTATTGCATTATTGTTGTGTCTTTGTATATTTTCATCCATTTTATTTATTTGTTTATCTGTTTTATCCATTTTATATTTTATATATCGCAGGTTATTGATTAATTCTCAAAAAAAGTGCTTGGCACTTATTGAGTATAAATGTATTCTTATTTTATTGTATCCTAATGTGATCTACTTTTTTTGAGAATTAACTTATTATTGTTATATCGAATTAGTTCGTAGAACAAAATATGCATAAAAATATATTTTTTACGAAGTGTGCTATATTTGGAAGATCCTGTCATCGAAAAAAAAATGTTTGGGGCACAGCGCCATCTATATATTGACATATTTACAGTCAATTTATTTCAAACCTGGAGCTATCTTAGCGCTCTAAAAATTGACTTTAACAGAATTAAAATATCTTTATTACTTTCCAAAATATGCCGCCTGGGAGTTTTTATTCAAACACCCTGTAGTTGGTTAGTCAAATTTAATGAATACATAGGGAGTGTCACTTTTCTGCTAAAATTACTCATTTCATTTGACGAAATTATACAGTGTGCACACGGTAAAACTTTTTTATTTGCAGTTTTAGCGGAAAATATTATTCTGGATAAAAATTCCTGCTTATTTAATAACCCTATAAAATAAAATGAAATTAAAGTTTTTCTACTTCATCTTATATTCAATTTTCTGTAAAACCCTATGAATTATTTTCGGAAGTATAATAATAATATAATAGTTACTTTTGCGGTGTCCAAGGGCAACTGTCAGCTTCGGTGAATAATTTTCAAATTTTCATTCTTTTTCAACAATGTTAACAAGCACGCAATTCATTTATTTAATGAAAAATACAATGATGAACCAGGGACTCGAAATGGATTAAAAAATTAATAAATAAATTCGATGAGACAGAATCTGTTGAAGACAGAACAAGAATAATAATACAGAAAAATGTGGAAAAACTAACAGTAAAAAAACAACTATTCCACATAGCCTCCATCAACTTCAAAACACCTCTACAATCTATTTTCAATTATTTATAAGGGTTTCTTAGCATGCCTGGGGTGATTCCATTTACGGCATTGATATTCATTACTTCTTTCAGATCTTCAATAGTAGGGTTTAATTCTTTTTCCTAAATTTTCTCCTTTAGGTAGTCCCATAAAAAAATCCAGAATGGTTAAATCGGGTGATCTAGGCGGAAAAAATATTGGTCCATACCGTCCTATCCATCGTTCAGGAAAATATTCATCCCGCCATCCAACAATGTCGAATGTAACGAACATCTATCATACTGAAAATACATTTTACGCCTTTGTTCCTAGGGACGTCATCTTATTTAGGTATTAAAAAATAGTCTAGCAAATCCAAATATACTTCTTGATTTATTGTCTCCTCCAGAAAACAAGGTCCCATAAAAAATCCAGAATGGTTAAATCGGGTGATCTAGGCGGAAAAAATATTGGTCCATACCGTCCTATCCATCGTTCAGGAAAATATTCATCCCGCCATCCAACAATGTCGAATGTAACGAACATCTATCATACTGAAAATACATTTTACGCCTTTGTTCCTAGGGACGTCATCTTATTTAGGTATTAAAAAATAGTCTAGCAAATCCAAATATACTTCTTGATTTATTGTCTCCTCCAGAAAACAAGGGCCGATTATTCTATCTGGTAAAACAGCACACCAAACAATTACCTTTTTAGAAAATTGACTATTACGATGAATTCTGTAATGAAGATTTTCACTAGCCAATACCGTCAGTTTTGGGATGAAACAGTTCCATTTTTCGTGAACGTTGATTTATCAGAAAATAAAATATTCTAGTAAACTTTTCACCAAATAATGCACAAAAATCAAGCTTCGTGCCAAAATCACAATCTTGTGAAGTGTGAATAAAGTTCGGTTTGAATGTATTAATTTTGTTTAACTTGAATATTTTCTGTAAACTGCTGTTTTTTTTTCGTAAACCCAACTTGGGACTTTCCCATACTGAATGCATAGGTAGGGCAGTAGCTGCATCATCATCCTCATTGTACGTATTTTTCGATTTCTTTCTGTTTTCAACAGATCCTGTCTCATCCAATTTTTTCATTAATTATTTCAACCCATTTAACGTAACTGGTACATCCCAATACTTTTCACTAGATAAATTAATTGCGTACTTTACGATACAGCTCCAATTTCGTAGCACTATACTATACAAGATATATTATTTGTTGCATAGTTACCGTTGATGAAAAAGAATGTTGACAATTACCTAGGAACAGCGCATAAGTTACTCTCCAGATTATTATTATACCTTTTTGCATAAATTCATACGGTTTCACAATATAATTGATGATAAAGTAAAGCAGTTTTTGAGAAATTGAAGTGTTTTTCTTTTTATGGGGTTTTTGAACAAGCAGGACTTTTTATCAAGAATAACATTTTTCGCTAAAACTGAAAATGAAAATGTTTTTCCTCTTGAGCACCCCATCCGTGGACACGCTGTATATAATTAGTCGGCATTGGCCCGTGCGTTCAGCGATACAGTCAAATGAAATTTTAAATCGTTTTCCCATACATCTAATCCGACTTTTAACTCTCGTCCTTATTTTTTGCGTGTATGCACATCCTTCCATTGCTACATACCTAATATTAACCAGTAACCAGTGTTCGGCAAGTGAGTGAGATAGCCAACAACGTATTTACAACTGATTAGCATGTAGAAATATATTCCATCTCATTCTATCGACAAAACTCGATTTCTGGGAATAAAAATATTAAAACTAAAAACCATTAATTGGGAAAATGAACCACTGTTTTAATACAAATCGTTTTTTAGTTTTGACGTTCGGTGTCTAACCTGATGTCGTTTACAATTACAATTTTCACTCTATAAAATATGATATTTCTAAACCTTAGTTAAACACCGAAACGTCAAAAGTAGTAAACAATTTGTATTAAAATATTGGTTCTGTTTTCCAATAAATTCTTTTTAATTTTAGTAATGCCACTGGAAGGAACATATAAATCATATAATAGTACTTTAAGAACGAATATTACAATGAATTTCAGTGAAATTGAGCCGTCTTAAAGCAGCAAAAGTAAAAATAATATCGATATTTATACTCACTCAAACTTATTAAAATCTTTTAGTATAACTACTATAATTATAAAAACAAGTTGAAAACGAATAAAATTTAAAACAATACTAAAAATTGGAATTTGAATAATTTTGAATACTTTTATAGTGTATAACTTTCAGAATTGTATTTGCTTAAGTCAGATTCCTTACACTTCTTAAAATAACTGTCGTTATAATATGTAGGTATTATCGATAAATTTGAGTAGAAAGTCATATTACTTTATTTTTAGAAAAGTGTTAGTCTATTTTTCATTTTGTAGAATACATGTTACCTAGGTGTTACTTATTAAAATTACGTTATAATGGCGATAGTTTTCTATTTGGATAAAAAATATTTTCAGTGCTTGGTTTAGGTCGCCATCTAGGAACGACTAGTCGATGCATAAATCATTACCATAAAGGAAAGGCCATAGCTCCGCCTACTTCTCCGCCACTACTCATCCTGCCGGCACCACTATCATCCGGTTTCACTAAACTACACTAGAGGAATATATATATATATATTATATATATATATATATATATATATATATATATATAACAAGATGTACGAATGGTGCGTGACATATGAACAATAAGCAACGAATAGATTAGTGGGTATTGCACGCAAATAGAAGAAGGGACTACTGAAAAGAGTGGTAACCGCGGACATGCATGTTTCTGGCTCATTAGCCGTAAAGGGTACGGTACAACCAAGAAAAGATGTGAAACATGAGAGCAAAGGTGTTGAATGGAACAGGAGAAAATATAACAGAATTCAGCAGGATAGTCAAACACAACATTTGTGTCAGTAATATTAGAAGATCTCGAATATTCGAGACAACAACCAACATAGACACGGAGGTGCATATAACACTCCCGTCTGAAACTTCCGACCCAGATTAATGAACTAAAAACAAGATGTACGAATAGTGCGTGACATATGAACAATAAGCAACGAATAGATTAGTGGGTATTGCACGCAAATAGAAGAAGGGGGTACTGAAAAGAGAGGTAACCGCTGACATGCATGTTTCTAGCTCATTAGCCGTCATCGGTACGGTACAACTAAGAAAAGATGTGAAACATGAGAGCAAAGGTGTTGAATGAAACATGAGAAAATATAACAGAATTCAGCAGGATAGTCAAACACAACATTTCTGTCAGTAATATTAGAAGATCTCCAATATTCGAGACAACAACCAACATAGACACGGATGTGCATATAACACTCCCGTTTGAAACTTCCGACCCAGAATAATGAAATAATAACAAGATATACGAATAGTGCGTGACATATAAACAATAAGCAACGAATAGATTAGTGGGTATTGCACGCAAATAGAAGAAGGGGCTACTGAAAAGAGTGGTAACTGCAGACATGCATGTTTCTGGCTCATTAGCCGTCATCGGTACGGTACAACCCAGAAAAGATGTGAAACATGGAAGCAAAGGTGTTGAATGAAACATGAGAAAATATAACAGACTTCAGGAGGATAGTCAAACACAACATTTGTGTCAGTAATATTAGAAGATCTCGAATATTCGAGACAACAACCAACATAGACACGGAGGTGCATATAACACTCCCGTCTGAAACTTCCGACCCAGAATAATGAAATAGTAACAAGATGTATGAATAGTGCGTGACATATGAACAATAAGCAACGAATAGATTAGTGGGTATTGCACGCAAATAGAAGAAGGGGCTACTGAAAAGAGTGGTAACCGCACACATGCATGTTTCTGGCTCATTAACCGTCCTCGGTACGGTACAACCAAGAAAAGATGTGAAACATGGAAGCAAAGGTGTTGAATGAAACATGAGAAAATATAACAGAATTCAGCAGGATAGTCAAACACAACATTTCTAATTAAGAACTAGTATCACTCTTCACTCAGGGTGGGATCAATGCGCTAATAAATTAAAAAAATTCTAATGATCTTTACGGTTTATCCAAATGAAATATTAACTCCCATTCATTTATTCTATGATGACACAACAGTCTCGTGTGACTTTTTGTGCTATGAGACTTTAAAATTTCCTTATGACATTGATGATATTTCAATGATTTATCGGTCACTAATAATTATTGAAATGTCATTGCCAAAAATAAAATCTCTATTGAATTATATGAATTTAATTTCTATTAAACTGTTTTCAAATATAATATAACAAATACCACAGTAAGTTAAGGTTCAAATGTAGATATTATAATTAAATCTCAGAATTCAAATTCTAGTTTTTATATGTAATAACGAAATCGTATTTTTTTAACAGAAAGATTAACACTAAAAAAACAACCTACAAACTAAAAACACGCCTAATTGCAACGTCTATAAATTTTTCAATTAAAAGGTTCATCATTTAAATTGTCACATGACTCATATGAATGTCAAATACCACGATCACCGTCCTGAAGTTTTGTAATAATTATTCGAATAGTTCAGCTTTTTTTTATACGCATCAGTATTTCATATGAATTTAAATTATTCTTTCTTATAATTTAAGATTTTGATTAAAAATTTTGTTCTAAGGCCTGATCATTTGCTAAATGATAATAACTGGAATAGACTCACCAACTAGGAACAGGAACAACTCGTACAATGGGCTAGTTTCATAGGTATGAATTAACATGTGAAATCATATCGGAAGGATTAAAAATAACATATATTTTTCTATGATAACAATATTTATCTCAAAATGTTATTAATATTTTCGAAAATTAGATGTAAAAATTTTTTTAGAATTAAATAAACCGCTGTAAGTCGACCAATGGCAGAAGCCCTTGTTGTCAGATTGAATGTACGTTCTGTTAACAAATCCTTCTTGACTATCTAAGTTGATTAAGACAAAGTGAAAGTCGACTAGAAAAATTTGACAATTGATATCAATATCATCCTCGCCGACTTTTTAGTTGTTTGAGTCATATTATTTTACGAGTATAGTAGAAAGTGTGCTTCTGTTTGATTGCCTTTCAAAAGACATCAATAAAATGGATCCAGATTTCACCGAAGCTAATTCGACAAATCTTCCTCAAGTGGATGTGGACATGGTGTCTCAGTACACTCGAACACCCCTAAACAGAAGAAGAATAAGCGATCGGGTACTAAATCGAGTTTGGGGTAACGCAATTTGTGTATGTGTATTACATCACATGTTTTCCAAACAACTCAACATACATGGAGAACATTTAATTTGCATTATACATACATTTAACATTAAATTTTATATTTTGAACGCATCATCACTGTAGTTTAAAATATATATTTCCAAATTCCTTTGACTCCGCAAGAGTTACCTTTTTTAATAAGAGTCACCAGCTTAGGAAAACATTATTTGAAAGAGTACGTTTTGAAATTACTTTGCGTTTCTCTTTAACGGGTTAACTAGTCTACTAATGAAGTTTTCCCTCGTGACAACAGCGTAAAATTTCTTTGTTTACCATTGGCTCTAGCCTACCACAGTCTACCGCAAGAATTCAAATTCCAATATTTTTTTAATTTTTATTTGAAATCGTAGAGTGGCGTTATTAGTTGCAAATATTTAGTTCAGACCTAATATATCTTGTGACATTTTCATTGAAATTCATGAAACGAGCCCATTCTAAATGCAATTTAGAATTCTCGAACTTTCACTTCCTTTCTAATATGATGTAGAAATTTTCCAAAAAAAACACACATGCACTGAATTTAGATGGGTAACGAATGAAGCGTTACAATTATTGATTATACTATTAAATTTGTTATTCTATTTTTTTTCTACAAAATATTTAGACAACACTAAAATACGATGTTGTCCTTTCAAGGTATCAAATTCAACTAACTAAATTTTTATCAAATAAATAATTATCTCCTCCTGTGGTTACGAACTTTCCATTTAAAAAAAAATTGTTTCTTAATAACAAAGAGAGATTTTAAATTCTTTTATTATTACTGTAAATATGCTAGTAGTAACCTCTGTTTTCTGAAATTTTGAATATTTTTTTCAAATTGTAACATGATCTATTCATCATTCAATCATTAAATACATTCTATATAAATGTCATCGGAAATCAAAAATGTCAAATTTCATATATACTGAATCTTTCAAAAATATTGATTTAATATATAATACTGTGTATATCAAAAGTATTGCACACAAAAGTATAAATAATTTTCCTTTTTTTATCGTTTCTTTAAATTTCAAATAAAGGAACTGTGTTAATATATATATATATATATATATATATATATATATATATATATATATATATATATATTAAACTATAATTTTAGATACTTACTTATATTTTTATTTGTAGATGGTTATTATATTATATTTAGAAATTTTGTTTAGTTTGGCTAGCTCAGTTATTGTTTTTTTATATAATTGTTATATTTATTATATATTTATTAATTCGGGAGCATGAAACCCTTTTTTCTGTTTGAGTCCTGGCTTTTTATAATGTTGTATTTGTTTAAATAAAAAGAAAACACTTTATTTTTAAATAGATGTAATTTTAAATTCAATATTTTATATTTGATAATAATAATTTGAGACGCCTATGGTTATATTATACATACTTATTTATTTTGATAATTTCTTCAGTGCGCGTGCGTGAAAAAACTAGTCATGCGCTTTAGCATAAAACGAACAATTCTTACACGTAAGAAGCATCTATACATATTATACAAACATAGTTTGTTGACGATGCAGACAAGTGAATGGTTCGAAAACAAAAAAGAATTTATATAGAAATCATAGTTATATATGATATAAATTGCTGTGGAAAGAAAATAGTTATCTACATAGATAGAAATATAGGAATTATATACAGATGGACATTGTTATTACATTAATAAAATTTCAAGCACCATATTTATGCGATTACAACATGGCGTAAGTACATATTTTAATTTATTTAAATTCGGCCTTTTTATTAATATTAACGATTTATGCAATTAATTAACTATATAAAGACTGTTCTCTTTCTTTTTCAGATCGATCATATTCGCAAATGTTTATCAATTTATGGAATCAAGTACTTCTTTGAGTATTTTGAGTTTTTACTCTGATTATTGGCCAATAATATTTTAAACACACTGACCTGTTGTTCTTGAATTGGGATGAATGTCTCTGGACCTCAGGAATACTCCTCTGAAGCTCCAAAAACCAAAAATGATGAGAAATTTCGAAGATTCTTGCCGAAAAACTTGATATAATTAACTGTGAGTATTAATAAGATTGTTTTTTATAGTACTTTATAGTTTTAATTGTGTTAAACTGGGAATTTCTGGAACATTCTCACACACACTCCTCGCTTCTTGTCACCAGCTTCCCCATTCTCTTTAGCGTCCCCTCGATTCTCCACTTTTTTCAACAAAACAGTCTTTTGTTTTTCTTTAGGTCACTATTTCAAAGTTTATTTGTTGATTCACAATTTGTTCTGTCATATTTTATAACCAATCATATATTGTCCTTTGCAATCAAATTAATTGAAACTTCTTTCACTTATTAGAAAAGTTTCATACATATACTCTTTAACATTATTAGTTCATCTATAGAGTTCCTATGAGTTTTTTTTATCATACAAATAAATTAAAGTTGGTTATACATAGATACATTTAAATGGTACAACATCCAATATTGTTATTGACAGTCTATCACTGTTACACTCATATTATTTATAAATATAAATTCTTTTATGTTATTTGTCTATACTCTTTGCATTATATTATTTAATAATAAACTTTAACAAATTATTATTTATTGATTCAACGTTTATTTTATTTACCATATATCATTTGTATATATGTCATTACTTGTTTATCTATGAAAATCTATTGAATTATATTCTTTTCAATATTTGTATTTGTTTTTATTCTTAAATTGATGATTATAATGAATTAACTATAATAATATTTGTTTTCATTTTAGATGAACAGCTGATTCTGTTATGGAAAATAATCTTCGTCTTAGGCAACTTTATTCACATCATTACATTGGTTAGGCAATCTCTATATTTTATGTTATTATTGAGGTAATTTCTTTATCTATTATATTTTTATAGACAATTATTTAATATATCTTTACTTGATATGTTGTTTAAATTAAGAAAAGTGTTTCCTTTTTACTTGTTTTCTTAAATTATATTATTTTCATACTAGCAACATATTTTTATAGAACTAATTCTCTTACTATCTATGATATTTGGTTCAATATATATATATATATATATATATATATATATATATATATATTGAACTTATCATAATGAATATTCAAGAGAATGATACACAAATATGAGAAATTTGTAACTTTGTTGAATAACAAATAGAAATCACTTTCTTCAGACAGATAAAATTACTATTTATATTGACAATTATAACTAAACAATATGTATCATATCAAATCGAACATCTATGAGATTAATTATCCTTTATAATATAGAAATATATTAGCAAGATTAAAATTTGTTACCTTTATTTTCAGATTGTAAATAGTTATGAATCACAAAACCTTAACCCATTTTCTTAGTAAATTATAAATCCAAATTGTTATCAGCAACATAGACAATGAATTGTATATTCTATCTAGAATAACAAAAGAATCTGAAAAAGAACATAAAATTATTATTTAAACGATGATAAACAATATATATAACTGATACTAATATGAATACATGTTATATCATTTGTTGATTCTTATGTAGAAGTGTCAGTAAAAACTTCATGTCATGTAACACAGAATTAACAGAGCAGAAATATTTTCAACCATAGAGATATGTTATGTTCGAAGTATTGATTATTTTCAAAACAGCAGGAGTGTTTAAAGATTGATAACAATAGTAAAGGTTAAGCCAAAGTTTATATAAAATAATTGTTGAATTACATATAAAAGAGTAATTGAAAGACATTATAAAAGATTTTAAGAAGATTATGATTATAAATTCATAGATATTGTAATTTAAAGTGGGATAAACATTATTATTGATATAAAAATAAGGCATATTTTGGAATGATATTGTATGTAAATAGATATAATGAATTATTTTAAAATTTTTCACAAATAATTAATAACAATAAAAATACGAGGAAAATAATTATAATTAATGTTAGACAGTAAATAAATTAAACCATGATATCTAGTTACTTGTTAGTTTTTTGTTGGAAATAACAAGGCTAGCAACGAGAGTTTTGTTGATTTGGGGAACAATGAATTAGGTGTGGTGGTTCAAAAGCAGATGGACATGTAAGAAAATTTTTCTAATAATTTGTTAAATTTTGCGGAAATCTTTAGAAATCAAAAGCAAAATTGAATTTAAATGATAAATAATAATAATAGAGACATTTCTAGAAGAAAATATTTGTAAACATTCATTATTTGTGGAAAATGCAGCTAATCCATATTTTGAGAAGGGATGCTATGTCTGAATTTTATCAAAAGTCCACAATGGAATATTGATTATTAGTTTCAAAGACATTTAGTAAGATAATAAACATTATAAGTTGTATTTACTGAACAATTAAACCAAAATCTCGACTTACCTACAACAAACTATCAAGTTTGTTTTCCTACGATATTCAACAAGAATCCAGCTTCATTCCAGAGAGATGAATCCGAAGCAGAATGCACAACAGAAACTTTAAAGTGATAGAAACAGGTCAGTGTATAAACAATTTATATGGTATACCATTAAAAATTTCACAAACATTATTAATTGGCCAAAAGTTCACTATTCGTTGTTTTATATGTATTAAAAATTCTAACCATTTCATGTATATTAGTTTATAGTAATAATTTGTTTTAACTGATTTTTCTTCATACCGATAGTGTTTTTCAATTCAATGATGGTTCGTATATATATAAACTAAATTTCATTTCATATGTTTGTTTTTAATTTAACAATTGACATAAATAGTTCCAGAAAATCATCATAGAGGTTCGAATAGGTATGTTCCGCATAGATATTCAAAGCGTTTTCAAAGGAGTTAAAATAATATAATATTTAGTAAATACAAATTTCGCATATTATAATATCTGCCAGAATCTAAAGGGAGTTAAGAGTTCTCATGTTCTCCAATAACACAATAAAGTAAAACAATATAATCAAAATATCCTGAGCTAGCCAATTTACTATATAAATCCATCGACAAAAATAAAAAAAACATAAAGTAATTAAAAATAATGCAATAGACAAAAATTAAATATTGTTTAAATATATTTATTTATAAACTGATAAATACATAAATTTCATATAATAAATGTCACCGCAACGTGGGGCAAATTAAGATTTTTTTTCATGATAAGAAGGTTTTAAAAACATTAGAATTAGATATAATAAATGGCACCCAAGAACGTGGGGCGATTTTAAAATATTTGGTAGGTTGTTTTTTGTTAAGGGAATAATTAAAAGTATACAAATATTAGAAATTTTATTGACTATATTATAAATATAAGATGGAAAAGAAAATGATGTTAAGAGACGGAAAACAGGTAGGTACGGATAGTGGATCGGAAGAGGAACGAGAGGAAAGAAGACATGGTAGAGGGGATTTCCAAGTACATTACTTAGAACAGGGACAATCTGGAGAAAATGTACCAGAGGAAGACTCAACAGGAGATGAGGAAGCACAAGAACAAGAAGAGAGGATACAAGAGAGCAGGGAAAAACAAGGAAGAACAAGTACAAATAGAGATGATCAGATGATGGACAGGATGCAACAATTATTTATCAGAATGGAGGAGAGAATAAATGGAAACATAGATACAATGAGAGGAGATATCAACAGGATAGATGGAAAAATGGACCAGATGAGTGGGAACATAGACAAATTGGAAAAGAAAATTGATGATGTGAAATCTGAAAGTATTAAAGAAATCCAGAAAATCAGGGAAGAAAACGAAGTATTTCAAAGAAGAATGGATAAGGTGCAACAAAATATTGAGGAGCAAAATAAAAATTTAAGAACAGAGATTCAAGACAATGGAATCAAAATCCGGGAAGAGATAGAAAAACATGTTGATCAAGAAATTCAAGAATGGGGTAGATGTTTAGAAGAAAATCTAACAGGAACTATTGTAATGGAAATCAACAAACAAAATGAAAATATAATTAGAGAAGTGGAACATATAAAAGTACAAGGACAAACTAATGAAGAAGTAATACAGAAGGTGGATAAAAAATTTCAAGATTTAAATGTGAGACTGGAAGAACAAACAGGAACATATGAAAAAAGGTCGGAAGTCATGGGTAGATCATTTAATAGGGAATTAGAAGAGATGAATAGGAAACTACAAGAAACGGTAGAAGAAATGGAGGATACTGTGAGAAGAAATGGAGGAGGAATCATATACAATGGGAATATGGATGTAGGTGTGAAATTCGATGGGAACATTAATTTAATACACCCAAAAGTTTTTATTAAAATTATAAAAAGTAAATTGAGGGGAATAAAGGATTTGATGGAGAAGAAAATAGCGATAAGAGGTATGTTGTCAGGTCACGCATTACTCTGGTTCTGCAATAAAGAAGAGCAGATCAGAAATATGGAAGAATTTGAAAATCAGTTCTTAAACTATTTTTGGGGGGAATTACGGCAAGCAAATTTTAGGGAAAAATTATACTTTGGTAAATTCGACTATAATAAAGGTAAAAATTTGAATTCATATGCGATGCAGTTGTATAATATGGCACAGTATCTAGAACCGGTGATGAAAGAGGAGGAACTGGTATTATATGTAGGCAGACAATTTAATGCAGAAGTATCGGAGACTATTGCACTTCATAATATCAAGACGATGGATAGTTTGTCATGTTACCTACAGAGAGTGGAGAGGAGTATTGTGAACACAAATGGAATAAATCGATACCAGAATAGGAATGAGGAGATAAGAAATGATCGAACAAGAGAGAATGGAAATGGATTTATCAGAAGGGACAATAATAACAGAAATGAATATAGAAATTATGGAAACAGGAATTTTGAAAACAGAAGAAATACAGGAAATGGAGATAGATATTATGGAAATGGAGACAGAAACAATGGTAGGCAGTATGAAAATAGAGGAAATCAGGCAAATTTCGAAAGAAGAAATTATAATGGAAACAGGAATGGAAATTGGCAACAGAATAGAGGGGAAGGAATAAACAATTATAGTGAAAGAAGAAACTATAATCAAAGGAACCCAGAAAGGAATTATGAACAAGAAAATAATAGAGAGGAAGAGAGAAGACAGGTGAATCATATAACACAAGAACAGGAAGGATCAAGTAATGATCCAAACCAAGAGCAAAGCTTGGTAAGAAATTTTGCGTAAATCGTCCTTACATTCGTAATATTATCTATTCTTCTCATTATCAACATCCAAGAGAATTTATAGATGAAAGTTCACAATGTACTGAAAACATAAAATTAATTTTCATAGAAGGGTATTTATTTGATGTGAAATGTAAAATTTTATTAGATACAGGATCGGAAGTTTCTATAATAAATCAGAATGTAATAGAAAATGTGAAACAAGATGATATTACGGTGATTAATACTAACAAAATATCATTAGTAGGGGCGAATGATAGAAAACTTTATGAAACAAATCAAACTATTATAGTTAATTTAAAAATAAATTCAGAACATAATCCAGTACAATTATTGATAGTTAAAAATTTAAGATATGATATAATATTAGGAAATGATGAATTAAATAGACATAGGATAATTATAGATTATAATCAGGGATGTATTAGATATCAAAATTCAATTATACATTTTATAAAACAATTTTCTAATAATGATATACAAAATTCGAACATAAAGGAAATAAACCAAATTGGTGAAGAGATAAAAGTTTTAGAAGAGTTATGTAACAGAGAATATCAAGATAGGGTGTATGAGCTTTTACAACATCATAAACGATTATTTAACGAGGAAGTACGTGTAGCATCTAGATATGTACATAAATTAGAAGTCACAGAAGAGATAAAAAATTTCAAAATAAAAACATATCCAATACCATACAGGCTGAAGACAGAAGTATATGATGAGATTACAAAGATGCTGAATGATGGAATTATTGAAAGATCAAATTCGCAATACATCAGTGCCATCACATGTGTCAAGAAGAAAACAGGAGAAATTAGGTTATGTTTGGATGCTAGAAATATTAACAGCTATACAAAGAAACAATATGAAAGTCCATTAAATATAGAATGTATTTTTGGTAGAATTACAAAAGCTAATATTTTCTCAAAACTGGATCTCAAACACAGTTTCTGGTTAATTCCTTTAGATCCAAGAAGTAGACCGTACACTGCTTTTATGGTGGATGGAATTGTTTATCAATTTTGTGTAGTACCATTTGGGCTACAAAGTTCTTGTGCTGCGCTGGTACGAACTTTACATACTATCTTGAACCAGTATGAAGATTTCACGTTGCACTATATCGACGATATCCTCATATTTTCTGAAACAGAAGAAAAACATCAGGAACACTTAAAAATTATACTTAAAGAATTGGAAGAAGCAGGTTTGAAATTAAATTTAGATAAATGCCAATTTTATAAAAAGGAGGTAGAATATCTGGGATATATTTTAAGTGATACAGGAGTATCAATGAATCCAGAAAGAGTTAAAGCGATACTGGAATATCAAACACCTAAGAACCTAAAAAATTTGAGGGGGTTTCTGGGGATTTTAAATTATTTTAAGAGGCTAATTCCAGACTTAAGTAGAAGAGAGATTCCACTAATTGAGTTGTTAAAGAAGGATACAAAATGGAAATGGGATGAAAGACGAGACAAAGCTTTCCAGGAATTAAAAGAAATATTTCTGAAGAAACTCAAAGTTTATCACCCACAATATGATAAACCTTTCATCTTGAAAACAGATGCATCTATGGAAAGATTGGCAGGAGTTTTGGTACAAATTCAAGATGAAGAGGAAGTTCCCATAAGTTTTATATCTAGGGTAACAAAAGCAGCGGAAAGAAAATATTCCATAACTGAGTTAGAAATGGCAAGTGTAGTATTTTGTGTAAGCAAACTAAGATTTTTCTTACTAGGAGCTAAATTTACATTAGAAACAGATCATCTAGCACTAACATCTATATTAAAGAACAGATATGCAAACAATCGAATACATAGATGGATTCTACTTCTACAAGAATATGAGTTTGACATAAAATATGTACCAGGAAAATTAAACATTGTAGCGGATGCCTTAAGTAGAGTTAACGATAATGGAAGCGAACCAAGAAGATTTCAAATAGGAGTAAATACATTACACCAAACTGAAGGAATATTTACTCTAGAAAGAGTAAAAGAAGATCAAAGACAAATAGATAAAATAAATACCAGAGGAGCAGTAAATATAGAAGATGTATGGTATAAACAAATTGAGGATAGAGAAGTATATATCATAACAAGAGATTATGCTAAAGAAATTATTAAACATTTACATATAGAAAATGGACATATAGGAATAAGAAAATTGTGGATGTTATTTAGAGAAAATTATATAGCTAAGAAAGATTTAAGTATTGTAAAAGAAGTATGTAAATATTGTGAGTTTTGTCAAATAGGCAAAGAAAAGAATTATCATAATTATATGACAGCGAAATCTATTATAACGAGTAAACCATTGCAAATAGTGGCAGTAGATTTTATTGGTAATTTAATTAAAAGTACAATGGGGAATAAACATTTATTAGTAATGGTTGATGTATATAGTAAATATGTTAAAATATTTCCATGTAGAAAGACAAATGCGAAAGTAGTAATTGATTGTTTTAAAGAATATATAGAAGAGTTTGGAACACCAGAAACAGTGATACTTGATCATGCGACATATTTTGAGAGTAGGAAGTTAAAACAATATACTGACAGTAAACAAATAAAATTACAATTTATAAGTATCAGAAAACCAAGTTCTAATCCAGCAGAACGATATATTAAAGAAATCATTAAATATTTAAGAATGTTATGTCAAGAGAACCATAAAAGATGGGATGAATACTTGGATAGAGTAGAAAAATTCATAAATGAATTACCACATGGTGTAACAGAGGAGAATCCGATTTATATTATGAAAGGAATACAGCCAGAACGCCACTGGATTTTGAACAGAAATTCAACTATGACAAGTGTACTTGAAAAGGTTAATCGGAGAATAATACAAAATGCGGAGAAGTATATTAAAAAACAAGATAAAAAGAAACCTAGGACAACACAGTTTAATAAAGGAGATATGGTGATTGTCAAATCTTTAAGAATGCCAAAGAAAGATGAAGAACAATGTGCGAAATTATTATATCCATTCGAAGGTCCATATATCATAGATACAGAAAACGGTAAAAACAGTTATCGATTAATATATCCAGGTACTAAAATATTAAGGGGTATCTTTAACATAGAACACATTTACAAATATTATTCTTAAGGAATATGTATTGAAAAACGAGGAATAGATAATATTACAAGTAATTTAAAATCATAGGAAATAAGTTGTTTGTAAATAGTAGATTAAGATAGGATAAGGATACAACCAAGAATTAGTCTAAGAAGTTTCTAATATTTTTATAGTAAATAGTGAAGGAATGATAAGTTTGTTTGGGAAATTGAAATTTAAACAAAATTAACCATGTTAATATTTATTAAATTTAAATTTGAGGGGATTTGAACTTATCATAATGAATATTCAAGAGAATGATACACAAATATGAGAAATTTGTAACTTTGTTGAATAACAAATAGAAATCACTTTCTTCAGACAGATAAAATTACTATTTATATTGACAATTATAACTAAACAATATGTATCATATCAAATCGAACATCTATGAGATTAATTATCCTTTATAATATAGAAATATATTAGCAAGATTAAAATTTGTTACCTTTATTTTCAGATTGTAAATAGTTATGAATCACAAAACCTTAACCCATTTTCTTAGTAAATTATAAATCCAAATTGTTATCAGCAACATAGACAATGAATTGTATATTCTATCTAGAATAACAAAAGAATCTGAAAAAGAACATAAAATTATTATTTAAACGATGATAAACAATATATATAACTGATACTAATATGAATACATGTTATATCATTTGTTGATTCTTATGTAGAAGTGTCAGTAAAAACTTCATGTCATGTAACACAGAATTAACAGAGCAGAAATATTTTCAACCATAGAGATATGTTATGTTCGAAGTATTGATTATTTTCAAAACAGCAGGAGTGTTTAAAGATTGATAACAATAGTAAAGGTTAAGCCAAAGTTTATATAAAATAATTGTTGAATTACATATAAAAGAGTAATTGAAAGACATTATAAAAGATTTTAAGAAGATTATGATTATAAATTCATAGATATTGTAATTTAAAGTGGGATAAACATTATTATTGATATAAAAATAAGGCATATTTTGGAATTATATTGTATGTAAATAGATATAATGAATTATTTTAAAATTTTTCACAAATAATTAATAACAATAAAAATACGAGGAAAATAATTATAATTAATGTTAGACAGTAAATAAATTAAACCATGATATCTAGTTACTTGTTAGTTTTTTGTTGGAAATAACAAGGCTAGCAACGAGAGTTTTGTTGATTTGGGGAACAATGAATTAGGTGTGGTGGTTCAAAAGCAGATGGACATGTAAGAAAATTTTTCTAATAATTTGTTAAATTTTGCGGAAATCTTTAGAAATCAAAAGCAAAATTGAATTTAAATGATAAATAATAATAATAGAGACATTTCTAGAAGAAAATATTTGTAAACATTCATTATTTGTGGAAAATGCAGCTAATCCATATTTTGAGAAGGGATGCTATGTCTGAATTTTATCAAAAGTCCACAATGGAATATTGATTATTAGTTTCAAAGACATTTAGTAAGATAATAAACATTATAAGTTGTATTTACTGAACAATTAAACCAAAATCTCGACTTACCTACAACAAACTATCAAGTTTGTTTTCCTACGATATTCAACAAGAATCCAGCTTCATTCCAGAGAGATGAATCCGAAGCAGAATGCACAACAGAAACTTTAAAGTGATAGAAACAGGTCAGTGTATAAACAATTTATATGGTATACCATTAAAAATTTCACAAACATTATTAATTGGCCAAAAGTTCACTATTCGTTGTTTTATATGTATTAAAAATTCTAACCATTTCATGTATATTAGTTTATAGTAATAATTTGTTTTAACTGATTTTTCTTCATACCGATAGTGTTTTTCAATTCAATGATGGTTCGTATATATATAAACTAAATTTCATTTCATATGTTTGTTTTTATTTTAACAATTGACATAAATAGTTCCAGAAAATCATCATAGAGGTTCGAATAGGTATGTTCCGCATAGATATTCAAAGCGTTTTCAAAGGAGTTAAAATAATATAATATTTAGTAAATACAAATTTCGCATATTATAATATCTGCCAGAATCTAAAGGGAGTTAAGAGTTCTCATGTTCTCCAATAACACAATAAAGTAAAACAATATAATCAAAATATCCTGAGCTAGCCAATTTACTATATAAATCCATCGACAAAAATAAAAAAAACATAAAGTAATTAAAAATAATGCAATAGACAAAAATTAAAAAAATAAATATTGTTTAAATATATTTATTTATAAACTGATAAATACATAAATTTCATATAATAAATGTCACCGCAACGTGGGGCAAATTAAGATTTTTTTTCATGATAAGAAGGTTTTAAAAACATTAGAATTAGATATAATAAAATATATATATATATTATATATATATATATATTATATATATATATATATATATATATATATATATATATATATATATATATATATATATATATATATATATATATATATATATATATATATATATATATATATTATATATATATATATTATATATATATATATATATATATATATATATATATATATATACAAATTGAAGAATATCTTATTGGGGATAGCAGCGAATGAGGAAAAGTATAGTCTATTCAATTCTCCAAGCTATCAAAAATCTTTATTTACATCATCAGGGAAATTAATCGAGATTGCATCCTAGATCTTGAAGATCTTGTGAAGACAAGTGAAGACAGTTTCACGTGGGTGTGAGGATTCACGTTATTTTAATGTTTTTAACTTTTATTTTTAATAATGTTTTAAAATTTAATCAGTAGTGGGCAAATGTATTGCCGCCTGGACTTATTTCTTCAACTATTTGCTGTTTTACACTTTTCCTGTTTTCAAGATCTAGGATGCAATCTCGATTAATTTCCCTGATGATGTGAATAAATATTAACGAAAGCTTGGAGAATTGGATAGAGTATATTTTTCCTCATTTGCTGCTATCCCCAATAAGATATTTCTCAATTTGTGTTCTAATTGATCAGCAAATATCACGGCGTTTTTCGCTTTTCAGCTATATATATATATATATATATATATATATATATATATATATATATATATATATATATATATATTGTATTGGTTTCTATATTTATTTATTATTTTAAACTGAAAAATCATTAAACATGTATACCAACTCTATCAAATGGTAGGGTTCAATTGCGCCATTCAAATTTACTCTTATTATTGGATTGTGAAATTAAAATGAACAAACTTATGATTTCAGGAATTTTTTTAAACATAGAAATTTATAAACAGAAAATGTGTACAGATATACTACAAAAAAAAAATAAACTACTATTACTATGGAACAATTAAAATGTTTTTTTTAAATAAAGGCCTATTTTGATTTAGAGATCTCTAATATAATATTTAAAAACGGTACCTTTTATTTACTAAGTTTGTATCCACTTCAAACTAATCTTCACTATCAATTTCTTTCTGTTGTACTGTCCAAAATATTATTGAAAAGCTCTTCTTAAATTTCACACGCAATGCCTTGATTTCTTCCCCCAGATATCTATCCTTTAACTGGATATACAAGTATCTTCTCTCTTCTTCTGATGATTATAAAATTGGTTTAAATTTCCATGTCTATCAAATATAAACGTGTTTTATAGTCCTTGTCGAAATAAATTACAATATCTCTTGCCTCTTTTTTGACGTTTTTAAATCAGAATGACTTTTCTCTCCTGTATATTGCAATTATCTTCAAATTCTTATTATTATTATAAAATTGGTTTAAATTTCTTTCTACTGTACTTTGAATATCAACTTTTTGTATCGTTCTTATTGACGAGATCAATTATAATACGACTTCCAACTTTGAAATTTTAAATCCAACTGACTATTTTGATTTCCATCATAATCTATCTCGTTGCGGGTTGCTATCGAAACTTTTCTATGTCGTATGAATTGTATAAATATTGTGTGATTAACGACGATTCGCTGTTTATATTACAATAAACCATGAATTTTTAAGCCGTATATGAAACATGAAAATGACATTTTAGTATTAGAAATTATCATATATAGAGATGAAGATTTTTATACATATAAATATTAACATAACTTATTTACTATTTCTTAAAATTCCTGAAATCCCTTGCATAAAATAACCTAATTACTAACTATATGAAAATTTTTAAACTATTTTGAATTTCATTCTAATTTCAACGGATGCTTTTGAAATTACATCATGTACTGAATTATTAATTTTAATTTCCGTTGTATCTGAATCAGATTTCAATATTTTCTATTCTGATGGTTCTAAGAGTATATCGTCTGTTTCAATGTCTTTGGTCAGATTTTCTTCAGTATTATAGTGAGGATTTTGTTCACTGTTTTTACTATCAGCATCTATAATTAATTTAGACATGTTTTTTTACAATTTATAAATATTCGTTGAAATGATGGCTAATAAAGTACAAGATGGAAAAATCTATATGACTTATTCCAGTAATACTATTAATCCTCATTAAATTGAATACAACCAAATGAAACTGCTTCAACTCCCCCCATTTATATTTCAATATATTCAAACTTGTTTGATTATATTAAAATTTAAATCCTTTATTTTTTTATAATCTCAATTCAATAAATATGTTTCTTTCTCATTTCAATGAAATATCTTAATCTAAATATTTACATGAATTTTGGTTCATAATATCATCAATTTCTCCCCCCCCCCCCTCCAATTTAAACTCCAAAACGTATATACATCTAATCTATTCAATTTGACTGCTGATGATACTGGAATACACTCTCAATATTAAATATCCCCCTTATTAACCCAGTATCTGGATGTGCCAGCTTATAGCTATTTTGAGCATCTTCATCTACCATAATCCATATCAACATGTCTTATCATTTCTTCTATTATCAAACCTTGTTTATATAATTTCTATTTATATATGTTTTTAAATATTACTTGTTAATCATAAAACTTTTATTTACATATCGTTTTTATATCCATCCCTTACCATGTACAATTACCTTTCGTTTTCTAGATTTAGTTCCTATAATCCTGTCATATAATTCAATTTTATTTTCTTTTCCTAAACTTCGTCTCATTCTCTTCTCTTATTGTTTGATTCTCTTTCGGTTTCCTAAATTCGATTAAATTTTCCACTATATTCTTTTTAAATTCATTGCCCCATATCTCATTATCTTCATTATATATTATTGTTTTTGAACTTTCTTCCCAGAAATGCATTACAATTTGTATCTCAAATTCTTCCGTATCATTGAGATTGCTTTTTATTATTTTCGTATCCACCATAATATCAATTCGATTCATTTCATTTCCAATTATCTTAATAAATATTCTTGGATCATTTTTTTTAATATTTCTATCAAGTTTCACTCTTATTTTGACATTTCCTGTATAAATTATGCCTCCACTATTTCTTCTTATATTCTCTTCCATTTCTTCCATAGTGTCCCTCAGTTTCCTATTCATCTCCTCCAGTTCCTTATTAAACTGTTTACCTATTGTTTTATTTCGTTTAACGCATGTACCTGTTTTTTCCTCTACTAGATCTTCTAAGTCATTGAATTTTTTTTTAATTTTTCTTGATAGCTTTGCATTACTTCCTCTATTGTTTGTCCTTGAAATTTAATGTATTCCAATTCTTTTGTTATATTTTCATTTTGTTTTGCAACTTCAGCCTGAATAGCTCCCGGTAAATTTTCATTTATACATTTCCCTAATTCATGAATTTCTTCCACCATATGTTTTTTTATCCCTTCTCTAATTCGGATCTCATTTTCTTGTATTTCTATACGCAAATGTTTATTTTGTTCAACCGTATCTTCCTTCACCTTATCTATCTGCTTCCTAAATTCTTCATTTTCCTCCCTAAGTTTCTTAATTTCCTTCAAACCTTCCATCTTCATCTCTTCTATTGTCTTTTCCATCCTGTTCATGTTTCCATTTAAATCATTCATGTTCCCATTCATCTTGTCCATCTTTCCATTCAAATCTCCCCTCATATTATCTATCTTCCCATTCAAATCTCCCCTCATATTATCTATCTTCCCATTCAAATCTCCCCTCATATTATCTATCTTCCTATTCAAATTAATTAAAAATTCCATTATTTGATCTCCTCTGCTTACACTATCCTGCCTGTCTTGTCTACTATCCTGCTGTTCCCTCGATTCTTCACTTTCTTTATCTATTAAGGCTAGTTCCTCTTCATCTAAATCTCCCATTCCACGTCTCCTTTCTTCTTGTTCCTCATCTGATCTGCCTTCCAAACCTATTTGTTTTCCGTCCCTGGGCATCATTCTCTTTGCCATTTTAATTGTATCTAATTCTAATGTTTTTAAACGAAAAAATTCTTAATTCACCACACGTTGGGCCGCCAAATTTGTATTGGTTTCTATATTTATTTATTATTTGAAACTGAAAAATCATTAAACATGTATACCAACTCTACCAAAGGGTAGGGTTCAATTGCGCCATTCAAATTTACTCTAATTATTGGATTGTGAAATTAAAATGAACAAACTTATGATTTCAGGAATTTTTTTAAACATAGAAATTTATAAACAGAAAATGTGTACAGATATACTACAAAAAAATAAACTACTATTACTATGGAACAATTAAAATGTTTTTTTAAATAAAGGCCTATTTTGATTTAGAGATCTCTAATATAATATTTAAAAACGGTACCTTTTATTTACTAAGTTTGTATCCACTTCAAACTAATCTTCACTATCAATTTCTTTCTGTTGTACTGTCCAAAATATTATTCAAAAGCTCTTCTTAAATTTCACACGCAATGCCTTGATTCCTTCCCCCAGATATCTATCCTTTAACTGGATATACAATAATCTTCTCTCTTCTTCTGATGATTATAAAATTGGTTTAAATTTCCATGTTTATCAAATATAAACGTGTTTTATCGTCCTTGTCGAAATAAATTACAATATCCCTTGCCTCTTTTTTGACGTTTTTAAATCAGAATGACTTTTCTCTCCTGTGTATTGCAATTATCTTCAAATTCTTATTATCATTATAAAATTGGGGTATAAATGCAGTTTACGGGCTTTTCTTGTATTACTCAAAATTTTAGTTTATTGAGTAGATTACGTTTGTAGAAGTATAAAAATAAAAAAAATCTTGGCGGTCTCTTATTTTAATGAAAATATTCACTTTTAAAAGGTTCACTTTTAGAAGTTATACAACAATGGCAATAACAAAAAAATTATTTCTCACTGTCATAAAAGTGTCAAAATATTGTCATTGGTATTGTGTGTCTGTTTATTTTTGTTGCGCTTCTATATTTAAGATTTTCTTGGCTTTCGACAAAAATAAATTTCATTAATCTAGACGATATTTATACCTCACGAAATAATAATGAGATTATAAAGCAATCGCAGCGTTTTGGTTTAATACCCGCAAATAATGAAATTAAGTGTCCGGTGAATTTTTAGGACGGGTATTTCATAATGACACCACGGCCAGATTCCATAGATAGTTTTTGTTGGAAATGTAATGGACATATAAAAAAAAATAAACAGAAACGTATATTTTGTAATAAAAGGTAACTATAAAATTCTAGTTTATTATTCAAATCTCTTTTTGATGTCTCCGTTCTTTTTGACGTTTCCGATATTTATTGATTTTGCCAAATCGCATTTTTTTGGGAAATATACGGAAACAATATAAAGAAATTAAGTAGCAAAAATAGCCGGCCGGCCATATGGCTAAACTTTGGAATGCCACCAATCGAGTTCAGGATTCAAATTTTTTGCACAGATAGGTCTTATTATAAAAACGTTTTATACCAAGTCACAAACAACTATTTTTCGAGATATGAATTTTCAAAATTATTCAAATTTACTTGTATTGTCATGCAGGCACATTTTCAATTCTAAAATATCTCCAATCTGGTTCGGATCTCATATCTTTTTTACATACAGTTATTATTATAGAAACTTTTTATACCAAGTCACGAGCTGAGAAAACAAATACTTTTCGAAATATGAATATTAAAAATTATTAAAAACATTTATTTTCCATGCAAATACACTTATGAAAGTCCATGTCAAACTCGACAACCGACAATAATATATTGCAGTTTCGCCAACCGTTTGGAAACTTTTCCCCTAAAAAGAATTCATGTATTTTTCATTTTCAATATAATAAAATAATTTTACATATTTTTCTAATAATATTGAATAATTTAATTGTATTTATCATTAAATACATGTTTAAGACTATTATAATTTAATACATTTCGGTTTCAAATATATGTAAATTTCGCACACAGTTTTCATCATAATGAAAGTAATATGCATTCATCCTCCTCCTTGAAAAATATCCAATACTTTGTAACGCGCACATCAGGTTATTCTAGAAAGGGAAGGAAATATAATCATTGAATTCGCCCTTTCCCTTCTTGAATAACCTGATGTGCGCAATAGTTTCTAACGCATATCAAGTTATTCGAGAGGGGAAAGAGTGAATCCAATGATTATATTCCCTTCCCCTTCTTGAATAACTTAATATCCAATACTTTGTAACGCACATTAAGTTACTCAAGAAGGGAAAGGGTGAATCCAATGGTTATATTCTCTTCCCCTTCTTAAATAACTTAATATCCAATACTTTGTAACGCACATTAAGTTACTCAAGAAGGGAAAGGGTGAATCCAATGATTATTTTCCCTTCCCTTTCTTGAATAACTTAATATCCTATACTTTGTAACGCACATTAAGTTACTCAAGAAGGGAAAGGGTGAATCCAATGGTTATATTCCCTTCCCCTTCTTAAATAACTTAATATCCAATACTTTGTAACGCAGATTAGTTACCATGGCAACCAAAATATACCTTATATAGAAATAACATACCCCCTTAAATTTTTTAGGGCATTTTTACGTTACAAGAGTTTTTTTTATGAATCCCACTTGCCCATTTGGGAAATTTTGGGATTTATTCATCTGTGGGTCAAGCTATTGCGAATGCAAAACGAGCTAAGACTCGCGCAGCATACGTTTGTGGATTGGGCCAATTTTTTCAGAGACGTAGTCTTTGACGCATTTATAACCAAGGCAACGAAAATTGGAGGACCTGGTCAAATGTGAAAGAGATGTATACTCCTTATTTTTGTTATGTTTATTGTTTTATTATATTTTCAGTGTGGAGAATGACGTCTATTTACTTAAAAAATAAAAGAAAACGCCGATTAGTCGTAAAATTATTTTTTTGTTTGGGGGAGGGGCGTACTTTTCTCTTTTTTATGTTTATAGGCTATTTAATTACGAAATCAAAAAAATATAAAAAAATCAGATTTTCAGGAAAAACAATTATTGGATGGGGGAAACTTTTATGAGACCGCCGAGTTTTTTTCCATTTCTATGTTCAGGAGGCTTATTTAGTTACGAAAAACAAAAAAAAATTCGAAAAAAGGCAAATGCCCGTAAACTGCATTTATTCCAAAATTGGTTTAAATTTCTTTCTACTGTACTTTGAATATCAACTTTTTGTATAGTTCTTATTGACAAGATCAATTATAATACGAATTCCAACTTTGACATTTTAAATCCAACCGACTTTTTTGATTTCCAACATAATCTATCTCGTTGCGGGTTGCTATCGAAACTTTTCTATATCGTATGAATTGTATGAATATTGTGTGATTAACGACGATTCGCTGTTTATATTACAATAAACCATGAATTTTTAAGCCGTATATGAAACATGGAAATGACATTTTAGTATTAGAAATGATCATATATAGAGATGAAGATTTTTATACATATAAATATTAACATAACTTATTTACTATTTATTAAAATTCCTGAAATCCCTTGCATAAAATAACCTAATTACTAACTATATGAAAATTTTCAAATTATTTTGAATTTCATTCTAATTTCAACGGATGCTTTTGAAATTACATCATGTACTGAATTATTAATTTTAATTTCCGTTCTATCTGAATCAGATTTCAATATTTTCGATTCTGATGGTTCAAAGAGTATATCGTCTGTTTCAATATATTTGGTCAGATTTTCTTCAGTATTATAGTGAGGATTTTGTTCACTGTTTTTACTACCAGCACCTATAATTAATTTAGACATGTGACTTATTTCAGTAATACTATTAATCCTTATTAAATTGAATACAACCAAATGAAACTGCTTCGTAGTTCGTTGCCGAAACTAGTTAGGGTAGCTTTTTTTATTGGGGAATGCCGCATTCCCCAATTATATATATATATATATATATATATATATATATATATATATATAATAATTCAATAATTCTCTCGGTCTATATTGTCGAGGACCACCAAAAGCTTCTTTTTTAATTCTGGCGTAAGTACTTTTACTCACACCAGTTGCTTATAGAGTTCGCTCTCTGCAATTTAAAAACATAATTATCAAACAAATCAAAACCAAATCAAGGTATGTATTCTACATATCAAATAAATGTAACATCATATAAACTTGTCTTGCTATATATATGCAGAGCATAGAGTTTGTCTGTGTATGAGATAATTAATAAACATTAATATTTTCTTTACATCTATATCTAGAAACTTTTCTTATTAATCTGCCTGACTGCCATACACTATTTTTTTTATTGATGCCTCATATTACCTATTTAAAACACGCCTCAGCGTGTTTAAATCGAACTTTCAAACACGCGCGTTTTTTAAAGTCCCTATGGTAACAACAACAACTCGAGAAACGTAAGTATCAATGACAACTTTTTTATTAGTTTTTAAATTGTATATTTTCATTGTGAACCAATGTCTTATTTGGTTTTTTCTGCGAAATTGATTTATATATTCATATATACATTGTATCCTTTTAAATATAAATAGAGAAACTTTTTGATTATTGATCTGACAGCAGTACCTCGTAACGTCAAATAAAAATAAATACTATTTAGGATGGACTGTCATGAAAGTTGGCTGGACATCGAGGACGGACTTCCATTTTTTTGTGGTAATAATATAATAATAATATTTTATGATTTCAAAGTGCACCATTAAAAAAAATACCGTAAAGTATTCGTGGATAACTGGTCTTTCAAACACTTGCTCTATTTCGAGCACTCGTCGTGCTCGAAAAATCGAGCGTGTTTGAAAGACCTCTTTATCCACTTATACTTTAATATACTATTTCATTTTACTTGCCGATGTTTTTGTATATGTCAATGTCAAATTATAAAGTGGCTATCGGCATAAATCATCGTCCTACGCCAGTGATCGTTACCAAGCGACGTAGATAAACAAGACATAATTTGGTTTCTGCGATTGTCAATGTTCCAACTTCAGGTGTATACAACTTTCGTGAAACGAAGTCTATCAACTGACTGAGCAGGGGTGACGTCACCAGCATACATGACAAGGTGGATGAAATGCGCATACGACACAAGATGGCTGACGGCTGCCTCATGATATATGATAATTCGCCAAAAATGACCAAAATCGACCTTCGCATTTTTCCCATGGTATTTTCCATTAGGAATGCTCTACAATCAGTGCCGCTCCTTTACTAAAAAGGAACATTAGAATTTCTTGAGAAATTATCATAATACTTTTTCATTCATGCGAGAAAAATTTTTTGTAGCAATGAGTATGATAGCCATTTCTGAGGTTAGTATTCGCTGGCAAAACAATGTTATTGTATTTTAATTTCTGCTTTATTTCCAATCTACAACACTTCATGGCTTTTACTTTTTCGCCAACCCTATCTACGGCGCAAGGAAAGTATTGATTAACCCCCCAAAAAGCTTTTTTATTAGTTATTTTCACGTGAGAAAAACAGGAAAAACGGGTTTTTCTTGTTAGCACGATACAGCATCCGAGTGTATACAAGTGACCAATTTTATGTCTGGATATTGTTTAGGATATCTTACAGATGAACTTTATTGATTTTTAGTTCACGAAAGCCAGTACAACGGGTGCTATGGTACCTGAAGTGCCACAATTTGGTCATATTTGGAGAAATTTAGGTTTGTTAGCACGATACAGCCAGAGTGTATACAAGTGATTAATTTAATGATTGGATATTGTTCGGGGCGTCTCAGAGACGAACCCTAATGATTTTCAACTCACCAGAGCCAGTACAACGGGTCCTATAAATCTAGATATACTTCATTTTTGGTCATTTATGGAGAAATTTCGCTTTGTTAGCACGATACAGCCTTCGGGGTGTAAACAAGTGACAAATTTTATGATTGGATATATTGCTCAGGGCGTCTCCCAAATGAAACCAATCGATTTTAAGCCCTCCAGTCCAGTATAACGGGTCATATAAATCCAGATATACCACATTTTTGGTAGATTTTGGAGAAATCTCGGTATGTTAGAACGATACAGCCTATGGAGTGCGGAAAAGTTAGTTTTAATCTTGAAAACTGTTTATTTTTTTAGTTTTTTCATAAAAAATGATAACTTCCCATCGTCTTTTTCACTAATTACATAAACTACCGTCTCACTACTCATCATATAAAAAATTTCTATTGGAACCAGTTACAGAAATAAATAGTTTTTACATATGCGAATATATATTAATATACTCCAAAATCTCGACTCGAAATTGCATGGATATTGTGATTCACGTGGTATAGCTTGAGCCAATAACACCGCGGCTTCATAGGACTCTGCCGATAAACGCTTTCTCTCGCACAGCAACTTACATATATCATCTCTCACTCACACGCATAGATCATATTCTCGATCACCTGGCATGTTTATTGTCCCACCAAAATGATCTGTTTTTTTGTAGAATATTCTTTTTTAATTATAAATAATATACTGTTAAATTTTCAGCATGCCTCAAATACATTCTTTTCGCCAAATAATTTTGCGAGCACCTAGCAAAGTTTAAAACCCAACTAAATGATCTGGCTTATTGATTATTTTACTATTCAAATGTCAAATTTGAAGGAATGAAAATTTGGAAATGCTTCAAGGATATTTTTTTGCGAAAAAGTAGAGTGAAAAATATAAGGGCAGATTTAGATCCGCTACCCCCCAGCCAGGTCTATGGTTCTGTGTTTGGGTATTATAGGAGAAGTATTGAACAAGTTTTCAGGGTGCCTCAAAGACCTACCCAAAATTGTATACTAGCTCTCGGACTAATAGGTACACTATCGTAAGCTTTTTTGAGGTACAAAAATGCCAAATGCAGTTGGGTTCCATAAGCATGTGTTTTTTCTATTAATTACTTTAAACAAAACAAATTGTCTATGCAGGACCTTCCTGGACGAAATCCGCTGCGTTCTTCCATCTCCCTCATTTTTTTTTCAATCCTACCTCTTAATATTCTGCCATACAGTCTAATCGTAGAAGCATACTAAATGAAATTGTTCCCAATACAAAACCTTGCGGTACTCCACAGAATACATTTTTCACAGTCAATATTTCTACATTAGTCGCAAGAAAGTGGAAACGGTCAGTCAAATAATTTTATATCAACTGAATAATTGCAAGATTGGAAAATTCTGCATAATGAAGAATAACATACAAAAGTTTATGATTAATTTTATCAAAAGAACTTGAATAACGTAACATAACCTCCAGTAAGGCACTTGTACATCTAAATCCTGGCCGAAAACTTGATTGGCTAATAGGCAAAATGTGGGGCAAAACGATTTAAATGTTCTTCAATTTGCTGTTTAATATTCTTTTCTCCAAAATCTTCGACATAACTGGTAGGATAGAAATGTTGAATAATTTTGGAGGTACAACTGAAAACGCAATTTTTGTTGATTGTGGCCCCGGCCTCTCCTACCGAATCCAAAGATTCCAGGCGTCAGAAGAAACTTGAACATTTTGACAGAGATGACAAGTATGAATTGAAAAATAGTATCCTGATTGAGCACATACGAAGTGCATTAATGTTTGTGAAAAATACTTCTCAATATTTATCCATCGCAAGAATTTCATTTTAATGTATGATACAGAAAACAGTAGTCATTTATTAAATTTTGAAACACTAATCTAATTACTAAGGATTTCTTTATCACATATCTTATCATAGATTATATGTACATTCTCATTATTGCTAATAACAATTTCTACCGGGAATATTTAAAGTACGTTGAAGTATTGTAATGATTGTATGAAACGTCTCAAATGATAATATTTAATTCTGATGGTGATAACATGATCTCTTATCTTATCTAATGAAACAAATAAAATTGTACAGATATAGTTGTCCCAAGAAAAGTATTATTTGAACAATTTCGTAATAAAATGGTGTTTTGTTTGTGCGGTCGTCGTTGCTTTAATAAAACTTTAGTGATAAACTCAGTTTCAAAAGGCAAATTTAGTACGCGAAACGATCAAGATGAGGTAATCCATATAAATATTAAGCATCTCGTAGATGGGAGTAAAGAAAACGAACAAAAAGATATAAGCAAGACGAAAATATTGGCTAACGGTAGTCTTCCAGATGTTACTGCTTCATCGAACGATCGCAATTTAGTTGTAAACCGGAAATCCCAATTCCCAAAATTGGGAGATTCTTTCAAATCAGACAAAAACAGTGATCCCCGGTTACCTTCTGAAAGAGATAACCAAAACCAATTACCAAAATTGGGAGATTCTTTCAATTCAGACAAAAACAGTAATCCCCGGTTACCTTCTGAAAGAGATTATCAAAACCAATTACCAAAATTGGGAGATTCTTTCACTTCAGACAAAAACAATGATCCCCGGTTACCTTCTGAAAGAGATTCTTACAAATCAGGCGAGACGAAGTTTCAGCGTTCACTAACTCTAGACGGTTCATCTAGTTCAGTAGAAGAAAGTGTTCCACAACCACCAACTTTAGCCGTACAAACTAAATCAGGAAGTGGGAAACCAAATAATTCAAAGAAACATAAAGCTCCCTCTCCTCCTCCTCCTCCTCCTCCACTAGAAGTAGCCGTTATAGAGGCTAATATAAGGAAGTCGAACGTATCCGAAATCGATATTTCACCTTCAGAACCAGTGAGTATTTTTAAATGAGTTTTCATAGTACTTAATGCTTTTCTTGAAAAAAAAGTGATATGAACATGAAAAATTTGCATTTACCGAATTTGATTTCTTCTGGATTTTTGTTGTTGAAATTAACATGTCTTGACAGGGTAGGTAATTGATACAAATACAGATACATATACTATAGGGGAAACCGGGACAAAATAATCCCTCTAAGCTTAAAATGTTCATAATTAAGGATGTATGTAATTTGGAGATTTGGTACAGTAGGTTTAAGTAAAGTCATCATTTATGAATAAAACCACGGCACGTCTATTCTTGTAATCGAAGTATAATTTAAGACATTTACGGATTATGACGGGCTGTCCCAAGGATCAATTTGCACCTCCTAGTGGCGCATAATGATCCTCCAAAAAGAAAATCGAAAAACAATGCGATACAGTTTATTTTTGACAAATCACAAATATAGCAACCATTGTAGAGAACAATACCTATTTGTGTACCTAGAAGCGAATGTGCTAGTTTTCCGGGCCGACAGAAGAAATGTCCAGGCGAGGTGCAGCCGAGTCTGGCCACTTCTGGAGGCCTGGAAAACCACTTTCGCGATGTGGAACATACAATAGTTTTTATCCTACACATAAAATGAGTAGATTCTAAAATGACAAAAAGAGAGGTGGGAAATATTTTGAATGTACCGTTTAATGTTATGAGATGAACGAGTCATAAAAATGGCAAATGATTTGTTGAAAATAAAACTTTCGCTGTACCTTGCAATGCAATAAACACCAATCTATTAAATATTTATATTTTTGGTTATATTTTTCTTTTGACTTTTCAAGTAGCCCATCTTGCTTTTTACTTGTTCCTTTCACGTGTAGAATAACTGCCGTCGGATTCGTCCATATTATGTAACATACTATTTTCAATCTTAGTTTTAATGTCAACAAGATCCTAAAGGTACATTCACAATGAACAAATTAACATTTACAATTAGTAATTACAATTAGCCGTAGAATCTTGTAAACTGTCATTGAGGTTCGCCATTCATAATTGAACATATTAGTAATTATACCTAACACTATAGGATGCGCAAAAGTTATCTCATTTTGTGAGGTTAGAAATTATATATATTACGCTGAAATGAATAACCTAAACTGTAACAACTACGACACATTCTAAAAATGAAGCCATGTAGTTAGTCTAGAACAACTGCTGACGGAGGGAAGGCTATCGTTGTTACACTCGTGCAGTTAAATAGTAGAAATGAAATAATTTTTAAATTTAAAAAAAAATGATGCTAAATACATCAAAATCCCTTTTTATTGGGTAGGTACAAAAATGAAAGAGAAGGTAACTAACAACTTTTTAAAACGTTCGATATGCTTTGATATTTGAAACAAATTAAAAACGAGTGATATGGTGAGCGCTATTAGTTTTATTATAAATGTTTTTTCTTATTATTTATTTGTTTTCATTCAGCCTAATTATTTTAAACGATTTAGTTCTGTTAAATAAAATTTTGTACCAAAAGTGTGCAATGAATAAATTTAAATGAGCTTATTAATTGAAATTATTTAAAATACCTAGACTTTCAGGAAGGAATTATTGTCATCATGAATGTTTGTAATCAACAATAACCCAAATTAACATAACTTACGAAGAAGAATTTCTCAAAACTCAATTAATCTAAGCACATTAGAAAGAAAAAATATTCCCTCCCACGGCATCTTTCCTTGTCTAAAAGTGGCTTCAAATTTGAAAGACATATTCGACCTTTACGTGCTCGTTACAGTATTATTTATTCAGTTCAGTGACTTATTATTAATTTTCTCTACCACATTGTCCGATTTGATGGCTTTGACACTTCTACATTGACAAATTATTGTCGAGCGTCAACACTGTCAATTGCTCTAGCCCATATTACAAACAGGGCGTAACCAAAATCAGCTAATTATTATAATCATTTTCTCTTTGTGGATGCAAGATGTCAATGACGTTCCGAATTCTGAGATTAATTTTTCTAAGCACTAATTGTTATTGCATTGTGAATGAAGCTTTAAGACACAATTTGAAATTTAAAAGTGACAGCCGCGTCGTCATTTATTATAGGGTGCCATCTAGTGTTATTTTTGTGAAGCTGTTTTCCCTGCCTAGCCATTATTCGCCATTTTTCTTGCCTATCCGTGCAAATACCTATTTTCCCGTCCCGAAAGAGTCACGAAAATTGGGTTTTCGAGTAGTATAGAAAAAAAAAAGATATAATTGCAATGATTCCTAAACATAAATAATGTTTTTCTTATTTATTTAAATAGTTTTTATCGCGACGGGTGGGAAACATGTATACGCAACTATTCACTTATACTTGATTTATGTATACGCTTAACATCTAATTTGTATTATATTCACAGTTCACTTTTATGTTTCCTTGTTCTGCTCACGACTTGATTAAAATTTAGACTGCACTGACGGTTCGTAGGTAGTCCTCCTCCTCTTTCCGTTATCCTTCAAAGGATGTGATATACTTACTTACTTTATTTACCTTCTTAGTAATGCCGTCTTCTCGGAACATCATCGTTTTCAAGGATTCTTTTCTTCAAAAGGCCTTCTTCCAGAACAAGAGAGTCCCACTTCTCGTCAGGTGAGTGCCGATTTTTTTCCTTCCATTGACGGATCATCTTTGGGTGAGGATCACTCTTCTTCTCTGATCCTGTTGGGTCACCATTCTTTGTCGACTACTGTAACTCTTGAAACTGCAACTTCCTTAGATTCCGCCTTGTTACAGTGAGCATAGTCTGCTGGGCATGACCGTCTAGGCAGGAAGTCGGCATTTCGGTGATTCTCACCAGATCGATGTTCGCCCTTGTCTAGTTTTCTCCGTGACTAGGGCTCTTGGGTTGCAGGTGTCCTGGGTGCTTACACGAACTGCGTACATGCCCTACCTCGCCACAATTCCGGCATATGATCTCCTTCGGCTGCTTGTTTGCTATACTCTTTATCAAGTTGACGATCTGGTTCAGTACTTTATTGCACTCCGAAGCAGGGGCGGTTCTAGCGGATGGGCCAGGTAGTCCCTGGCCTACCCAAATATTCTGAAATTAATTCAAAATTTAATTATTCTCTCTCAAATTCATAAATACAATGATGCAACGAACTATATAGTTTAATTCGTGGTTTTTGACCTAAAAGTAAACAAACTATTGCTTGAGTGTAGCGTTCCATAAAGGCAGACAAGCAAGACTACAAATGAATGTTTTATAGCGAATTTAAAATAAATTACGGTATTCCAATAACCTATAACCAGAATAACTACAAGTTAGTAATGTATCTCTTCTCAGGTTACTCCCCGCAAGTCCAGGTTCAATTCATTGATCTCAACAACCAACCACATTGTGGCCATGCAGTTGACTCAGACTCTGTGAGTAGTTACCAGCAATCGTCATATAATGCGGCAAATGATGAATTAGTAATAACCTAAAATATTTTCATCCGTCTCATGTTCATGTGTGAGGTAATCAGCATCTGGCGTCAGAACAATGCGGTCATCTTCAATATCATTCAAAACTCTGGATAATGTATTTTGTCTTCGAGTTCCTTAAGAATAAAGGCTATTTGGCACATTACGTGTTAATTTATGATAAATAATACGCGGCAACTAGACTAGACTTAGTTGATGATCCATTTGTCGTTTGATTACGGCAGTTGACAGCGTAACACGACGGACATGTTTAGGTGTTTAGAAATATTTTATTCAATGATTTGATTGAGTAAAGCAATCTTTTTCTGTCAATATAATGTATTTTGATTTCCACCAATGCAGTTATTTGGTTAATAAAACGCAATTGAAAAAACTATTCAACACATTGTGGTGCGATGTTTAAAGTCCAAGTAGAAACTTACTATAACTTTTTTCACTTGCCGAAACGACAGTTTATAAATTTGAAAAAGATCTACATAAACCAATAAACAAAACCAAAGTCAGGTAATATTCATTTGCTTTCTGTTCTATTAATAAAACGCGGGTACTTATTAGGTTAATAGAAAATATCAATAACTAGACATAACATTGCCAGTAAATTTGACATTGCTTAGAGTAATACACAGGGCTGACTTTAAATGTTTTCTATTGATTAAGTGAAAAATACCAAACTTGACTATACGGAATCCCAATCCCGTTTAATAGAGAATCGTTTACTGTATCGGATAGGATCAAAAGTATCGTGTACTCTCTTTAAGATAAGCATAAGTAGTGTAAATATGAGAGTTCTGGACCACTACTTCGAAAATCGTCCGCTAGATGGCGCTGTCGGCTGGTGTATTGTGTGTTGTCTATCTTGGCGCTGTGTATTGTCTATCTTCCTGTGTGCGTCGTCCATTTTTATACTATTGAGTGCTAGATGGCGCGCTGTGAGTTGTGTGTCGACTACAGTGGCTTTATACAAGACAATGGCGACAATACGTGGTCAGTGCTTTGATTGGTCATGCTGAAATCCGCCATAAATCATCAAATTTTATTTGTTTACATTTGTATTTTAGTTGTAATCAATCACGTCGTATTTTATATCAGATCTTTGTGTATAGCTAAAGGAAAGTGTTTTTGTAATTTGTTTACTTAATTTTATTAGTTCGTTTGCGAATGTTTCTCCCTGATCAGGATTTTGAACAACCATCATACCTATTATAGTTTGCAACTGTTGAAAAGAGTAATACCCACAAGTTGCGGTTTTGGGGACGGTTTTGGTGTGTCTGCATAAATTATACAGCTGCAATTTGTGTGTCGCTGTTAACAACTCATCATATTTGTCGATAACAAGGTTGGTACAAAAATTACAATTTCAAGTGAATGCATAATATAACTACTGTTACTTGTTTTAGAAGCAGTGACTGGAAGTATAACGGTTTATTCAGCATTGAGCTGCAAGTATTGTTCTACAAAGGGATTTGCAATGAAGTATTTTCCCAAAGATCCTACTCCTAGAAAGGAATGCACTATTAAAAAGAGAAGGGACAATTGGAAACCAATGAATGCTCCAGCACTGTGTAAGGTAAAAAGCGTATTGATTTATTTTTATTAAGAAGAAACATCAATTAAAGAGTTATTGTAATTATTATTATTAACATGTAACTTACATATACATAATATTTATGATATGACTTTAGATCAGTTACTCGATGAACTACTCAATAGTTATTGAAATGTTTATCATTTTCTTAGATGTTCTCTAAAATAATTATTGTCTGTGATTATTACATTCTGTAATGAATTACATCTGTATTTATGTTTAAGGTACACTTTGCCCCAGAAATGGGAAAAAAACTAGGCACGACGGTAAGAGGAAATTAAAATTAACAGCAGTCTCTACAATGTTTAGTTTTATCAAGGAAAAACAGAAAGAAAGCTTCCTACCAAACGACAAAGGTGGTGCTTCAAGAAACAATTCCAGAAATTATCTCACTTCTAATCTGTCGGCCTGGAGAAGATCTAGCAGGAGAAGACTACGTGATCCAATTGAGAAGAAGGCTGGACGATATTCATGAATTAGTTTGACAAATCTTCAAGATGACAGCGACAGAATGAAAAGTCGGTACGACACGCAGGCCATATTGACTTTGTAAATTTCATAATAATTATGATCACTATTTTTTAACAAATTTAATATTCACCGCCTTAAATTCTGTCTTCCCTAAAATTGTAATTATAAGAAGTATTGTAGTACATCTAAACGTATGCTTTATCTTATGTTTTTTTATTATTTTCCCTTTCTTCCCAGGAATAAAACATACTGAGTAGATTCCATAAAGTAAGGGTCGAGACAGTAAATTTCATAATAATATGCAATAGTATAGACGAATTTTGTATTAAAACCCAACCAATAGCAAACATCATAATATATGTGTGTTACCTATTTCCTCTTTAAAAATTAAAATTTCAATTACAGATTTAAAGACTACAACATTTTTTTTGGTTAATTCAAATTATTTACTCTAGCTATTTCTATCATGGGTCATTTGGAAATATACCTAGGTATTGAAACCGTCTATCTACTTATAATTGTAACACGAATTTACAAATAATTCCAAAATGAGTGATTTAAATTACCAAAAAAAAAGATTTTTTCACAGTTCTATTAATAGTCATGCCATAGTATGCATTATAATTACATTTTATAACTGATTTACAGCCATCAAATAAAATTCAATATCGATATCATATCATATCCCGCGTTTAAATTTTGATGATTACTGGCGGAAGGGCGGAGCTTAGGCTCTATTGTCGCCACTGTCTTGTATAAAGGCACTGAAGGTCGACGATTGCTCATCCTGCGATTGTATCGTACATTTTATTAAATTGAAAAAAAATTGGACCTCGCGGCGGTTTGAACTCTCGCTATGCACGTCCGTAATTTCTCTATTGTGCGAGTCAGCCGATATCACTATAAAACTCCCATAGTAACTAAATATAATTGGGGACGTATTTTTGAAATTTTAAATATTTGATATAGCACTATATGTATCTTAGTAATTAATTATTGGCGTTTCCCCACAATATAATGAAAAAATGATTGGAGTTTTAAAAAAATTGACAATTAATTCGATATTACTATTTCTCATCTTCGAAAATAAAGTGACAAATAAATACTCACACAAGCGCGATCTTAACTTTACGTATACAAAAACACTCTTTTAACATATACAGGATGTAGTCATAAAACGTCATAAAGATATATATTTATATATTCAAGGTGTTTCCGAAATAATTTAAAATATTGTTGTGGGCGCTCCGTCACTCCATTTTAAGATGAAATTTTTTTATAAACATGTGTGATTCAGTATAGTTGAAATAGACCTCTCATTGTGGTCATTTTTACGATGTCTACATGTATCATACTGCTTCTAAGCAGTATGATACATTATCCGTTTGATAATTTTACCAGATATAGTTGTGAAGTAGATTGTAGAAAAAATATGATGCAATTCTGCTGAGTGCATTTTTGTTTGTATTACCTACTATACTTTTGTTTCACACTCTTGAAGAATTGGCAAAAATATCAAGAATAGTAATCATTAGCCCACCAAATACTCTTAATTTATCTGACGATCAAAAACAAGTGAGCCAACTCTGTCATTAAGAAACCGAAAACTCGTTCAGCATCACAGACTAAATAATGAATAGTAATTATTGTTACGAAACAGCACACTGGTATAGTCCCTAAAACCGACTCTGTCTAAGCCAGGTAAAAAAGTTAAAATTATGGCGGATACGCAGTTATAAAAAAACTGTTTACGAGTTTACGACTATCTTATGTAAACATTGTTTTTGTGACTAGACTTATCAAGAAAAGACCAGAAAAATTATTTGTGACTGTGTAAGCCGCAGCCCAGAATTTACTAGTGAAAATGGCTTTAATATATAAGGGACTGATCAGGAAGAGTTGAGAGAGTTGATAATTTGACATCGTGAGATAAACAAATAAATAAGTGAGTTAGTAAATTAGTTTAAGTGAATATACTGTATATATAAATTAAGTATTAGTGATTAGTTTAGTGTTTAAATAAATTAGCAAGTAGCCATACCGAGTGTTTGAAATTTATCCCACCCGTTTATTGTTTAAATAAATTAGAAAAACATTATATTGGTGTCAGGTGTGGGGTAATTTAAATAAATTGCTACGTAAAATGGCCAAGAGACTATGTGATCTGAAAGTCACGGAATTAAGAGCAGAATTAGAAGATCGTGAGTTGGAAACGTCCGGTAAGAAAAGTGAATTAGTAGAAAGACTTAAAGTGGCACTGGAAAATGACGGCTTTGATCCAGAATTATTTTTATTCAATGACGAGGCTTCCACCATAATCTCGTCAATTTCTGCCATGGACGAGAAGATTTCAACCATGAAGAACGATATCTCTGCTAACATGGACGAGAAGATTATCATTGAAAAATGACATTGCTGCTGAAGTCGAGAATAAAATCACGTTTCTAAAATCGGATATTGAGGATAAGATGACAACGATGAACGAAAATAAAATCAGACATGGAGAATAAGATGACAACGATGGAAAATCAGATAGATGAGAAAATCAAGGAGTTAGAGATGAAGATTGCCGATTTAAGAACACAAGACACTTCAGCAGAAGAAAAGAAGATCGAGATCTGCAAGCCAGAAACGCAACCCAAGACAGATGATATTGGCAGTTTTACCCGAGTCAAGGCCCCAACGTTCGACGGAAAGATGTCGTGGACCAATTATGTGAAACAATTTGAAGCAGCCGCTACAGTGAATAATTGGTCCGATAGAGAGAAGGCAGTGAATTTAACCATCGCGCTTCGCGGAGATGCCTTAGATGTACTTCAGACGAAACCTCTGGAAGAAACGGATGACTTCGAGCTGCTGAAGAAGAGGTTGGACATGCGATATGGTCACGAACATTTGGAACAGTTGTACAGATTCCAGCTGAAGAACCGAAGGCGGAAACGTGACGAACCCCTTCAAGAGTATGAAATGGATATTGCCCGACTAGTTCGATTTGCTTATCCATCAGCACCAGAGAACATGATGGAATGTTTAGGCATCCAGGCCTTTATTGACGGCTTATGTGACCACGATATGGAGAAGACGCTGCGATTAGCCCATCCTAAAACATTGGTCGATGCATTGACTGCTGCTCTTGAATATGAAGCAGCCACGATGGCTTCGGGATACAGCAAAGGTAGGACCATACAGGAAAAGGGTGACGATGACAGACTTGACCAGATCGTCAACCTGTTGAAAGGTATGGTAGACGTGAAGCCGAAGAAGATCAGGTGCTGTAATTGTGGCGAGCTAGAGCATGCACGTAGTTCGTGTAAGCATCCTTTTTTTTATTATGGGGTGTTAACGGTAGAAAAACTCATGTTTGCCCAACAATGCAGATGCATTTCTGGGTTATGTGGGACTCAGTCACCCCGACAATACCACAAGGGTTGTTTCCTCCCCTCGTAATACCCCTGGCACGACCGCCCACCCACCAAAACCATTTCACCCCAGCCCACTGAAGAGCCGTACCATCCTGTCGAGGATATCTCATAGATCTTCAGCAGCTTTTTTCATATCCTTCAACTTGCCGCTAGGTTACATCCTCAATTCCTGTTTCCTCCTTTAGCTTCTTAGCCGGTCCACCCGCTCCTTTTCCCTCATAACTTTCTCCAGGTAGCTGAATATGATCTCGAAGGTGGATTTGTGAGATGTCATTTTTTATATGATATTTCCCGGTGACATAGTTCCTACAGCCAAAATCGTCTCTATCCTCGGTTGGTCCCATCTACTGCAATAAAAGAGGGTGTGCTCAGGATCATCTCTAATGTCGTTACAGTACATACAATAGTCCGTTATGGTTTTTCCGTTTTTGTTAGTGAATGATCCAAAGGTACCATGTCCTGTCAGCGCCTGCGTTACAAAGTAGTTAGTTCGTCTGTAATTGCATCCCTCCCATTTTTCTATGTTGTTAATCAGTTTTTTAGTCCATGTCGCTCCAGTATATGATGCCCACCTTGTCTGCCATTCCTGGATCGTTCTTACACGTTCCTCTCTTCTTACGTGATTTGGTATTCCTCCCTCTCTATTGTGTAGCCTATCTCTTTCCAATACCAATAAATCCATGGGCGGTATACCGGTGACCACTTGTATCGCTGCTGCAGATACCGTTCTGTATGCAGATCCCAACCTCAATAGCATCGTGCGCTGTGTTCCGTTCAATACCTGTTTATACTTATCAATCTGCACCATTTCCTTCCAGATACTGGCTGCGTAAAGTACTGTGGATTGGACCACTTCATACAGTACAGCCCTCTTCCGGCTAGACGGCCCTACTACATTTCTCAGCAATCCCCCTATCGCCCGTATTTTGTTCTTAGCTTTTTCGCACACCATAATAATATGAGGACCCATGTTTGAGCCCATTAGTACCCCAAGGTTTTTTGCGGAGCTATAGTATTTCCCTCTATTTCGAAATAAACTTCACTTCTGTTTCGGGGACCCTTAAGGATTACGCTTACCGTTTTTTCTTTTGCCATGGTCAAGTGGTTGCTTGATATCCAGTGGCTTACCGTTGCGAACGCCTCATTTGTTTTGTATGTTAAATCCGCTCTGTCTTCTGCCTCTGTTATGATACCGATGTCGTCAGCAAAACCAATGATCGTGACCCCTTCTATCTGTAAGTTAAGTACACCGTTATACATTACATTCCAGAGAGTCGGCCCCAGTACCGATCCCTGTGGAACCCCTGCGTTCACATGTAGCTCCTCCTTTCACACCATGACCGTGCGTGCATCCAGATAATTGTCTATGAGGTTTGTCAAATATCTCGGAAATCCCATGTCTTCCAATGCCCTGATAATTACTTCCCACGAAGCTGTGTTAAAAGCGTTTCTTATATCTATCGCAGTCAACGCAATCCATTTTTTCCGGCTTTTCTGTACTATATTTTTGACTTGCTCTATTGCCATGATTGTTGAATGACCTGTTCTGAACCCATGCTGATTTTCGGACATCAGATTTCTTTCTTCGATTATTTTAACCATACGATTTCTTATGATTGCCTCATACAATTTCCATATACAGCTAATTAGGCTGATCGGTCTATAAGACTTTGCTTCCACTGCTACCTTACCTTTCCAGATTAGTACTACCTTCGCCCTTTTCCATACCCGCGGGAACTCCTGCTTCTTGACCAATTGAATAAAGATACGTAGTATCACACTTGGTCTAGTTTCTGCCAATAACTTAACTGCTTCTGGTGGTATGCCATCTGGCCCTGGGGCTCGCTTGAGTTTAATGTTGTCCTTGCCCGTTATCAGTTGTCAGGTCCATTCACTTTTTTGAGCAGTTGTAGGCTCGTATGGAGGTTTTGGCCTTCCTAATTCTCTGGTGATCAGGCGATACCCCTGTCCCCAAATATCTGATTCCAGATCATCGCAAAGTTTCCTCCAACTTTCTTTTTTGCTCCTCCTTATTAGTCGATTTAGCTCTTTTCTGGATCTGTTTTTTTCTTCCCTTGCCTGTAGCGTTATTGGATTATTCGTGCCTCGAGTTCCACACAGTCTCGTGTATACTCTTCTACTCCGTATTGCGGTGTTTCTTGCCTCCTCAATAGCGTTATTCCACCAATACGGTTGTACTTTATTCGTAACTTTTACTCTCGTGGCGCTTTTAACCAAATCGCTGACATGTTCGTTTAGCTCCTTAGCTGAAGGGAATACCTCTTTTATTTCTTCTAACAGGGTTTTGAATTTGCCTTCTTGTAGGGTCAAGTTGGTGTACTTATTGTCTTTTATTCTATTGGTCCCTATCTCGTATGTGATGAATCTGTGGTCCGTAAAAACATGGGTATCGTCAACCTTCCAGTCTTTTACCCATCTGTACATTTCCGAAGTCATGCAAGTAATATCTATGTGTGATCTCTGTTGCCTTCTTACAAATGTTGGGTTTCCATTGTTAGCTGTAAGCATATCATATTCTGCCATCCATGCTTCTATATATTCTCCCCTTCTGTCTGTGCGAGGAGATCCCCATGATGCGGACTTCGCGTTAAAATCACCCGCAATCACCACTCTAGGGAGGTATTTTCTAAGCTTCTCCATCATTTCATCTAGTTTGTTTTGGAAGTCTGTGATGTTAATATTTGGCGATATGTACTCACATCCGATTGCCCAATTTGCGAAGTTTAGGATCACGTGGCCGCGTCCTATTTCGTGGTTCTTTATCCCCACATTTCTGTTCCTCATATATATCGCCATGTCTCCATCGATATCCTTGATGTACCCTTGTCCTTTCGCCATCTTCCTATTAGGCTCAGAAATTATTACTATATCCAAATTTTCTTGAGCGGCTCTTGCTAGAGCCATGTTTTGGGCTGCTCTGGCTCTACCAACATTAATTTGTAAAAACTTCATCTTGATAGGTTGAAAAGACCCTGCTTCTGAGCCTGCTTGGTTTACCTCATCTGGCAGCTATGTATCTCTCCTTATATTTAGGGCATCCAAAGTTATCTGCCCTATGTCCGTCTACCGCACATGTTATGCAGAAAGGTTCGTTTGTACACTCCTTTGCCATGTGTCCCTTCTGCTTGCACTTATAGCAACACCTTGCAATGTCCTCTCCCTGACAATTATCCTTTTTATGTCCGTATTGCAGGCATTTCGTGCATCTTACTATGTGTACCTGGGGTTGTATTCTACACATTACCCAGCCGACTTTAACCTTCCCTATTGCGATTAATTTGTCCGCCCAGTCCGTCTTTAGCGCTACCGTTGCGACCTGACATCCTATTTTTGTCAACTTCAGTGTCTTAACCACGCACTGATCTCTATTATAACCTGGGATTGCTTTCCCCAGTTCTTCTTCTAACTGTTCTTTTGTCGTTTCTGGTTCGATATCCATTATATTTATTATTTCCGTTTTGTTAACGTGGTAGACCGTGGTTTCCTTATAGTTTTTTTGGATCTCGGCTCTTACTTTGCATTTTCTATACCCTTGATCTCCAGACATACATCACCTTTATTAGTTTTTCTTACCCTTGCAATATCCACTCCTAGCTTCCTGATATCAACTTTAGTTTTAATACTTTTTAAGGCCTGTGCAAAGCCACCGCCTCCAGCCTTTATAATCACTGCTTCTGTGGGCGTTCTTGGCTGGGTAGTACCTCTAGTATAAGTTTTTTGTTTTCCCATAACGATTGTGACGTCTTCCTTTCTCATTATGTATTCCATCGTTTTTCTTACGTAGTGCCTCTTTTCTTCTTCAACCCCCGCTAGCACTACGTAGTTTTTCGGGTTTTTGGTCCATAGTTTCCTAAAGTTTCCTATAACCTCGCAGAGTGTGACTACGTCAGCTGTTTGTTTGGTCCCAAATATGATCTTTTCCCGATTTTTTTCCTCACCTCTGATTTTTATTCTGGTACTGCACTCCAGCTTCTCGACAACTCCTGTTTCTAAACCTTCCTCGTAGAACATACTGACTGCACTCATTTTTTCTTTTACCTCCTCCGTGTTATCCTCGTACCTATCCTTAAGTAACACCAAAACACATTCAGCATTACTGACTTCTTCCGCCGTATCTTTTGGTGCTATGACCTTTGTCTTTGTGTACGCTGCTTCCGGCCATGCCTGGTCTATTATTTGCACAAAGTTTTCCGGTTTCGTTTCCTCCTCCCTTAGTACTGTCATGATCAGGTCCTGCACCCTTTCTTTTTCTCTCCTGGTCTCGCTTAGTATTTCGCCCTCATCTACTTGAGTTCCAATATTGGCCACCCTAACCTTGTTTTTAATTCCCGTTCTTTCTATTTCTAATTTTTTATTATTAACTTGGTTTGTTAATCTTATGAGGGTACCCATTTCTCTATGCGCTTCTGTGGCCGATGCTTTTGTATTTGTACTCTTTTTTACCAGATTGTTTAGAGTGCTGATGGTTTCTTCCAGTTTTCTGATCTGCAACCTTATTTCCTTAAATTCATCATCACTGATTTTCGCCTGACCCTCTTCCGTCTTCTGTACTAAATTCCTTTTGAGTTCTTCGTTTTCTGTCCCCGATACAGATTTATGCATTTCCACGGGTGCTCCCTCCTCATGTTGGCCCTCTTTGCTATCTTTTTTCCATTCCCTCTTCTCTTTCTTTCTTTCCTGCCTTTCCTCCCACTTTCCTCTGGTTTCCTTCTTTTATTCTTGTCTTTCACCACATTATCTATCAAGTAGGACATTACCGCATCTACCATCTCATTTGAGCTCTCCTGCTTGGTTTGGCTATTCATTTCTTCCTTATCCTCCTCAATCATAGTCGACTGACAGACCTCACCAGTCCTATCCAGCTTGATGCTTTTTTTATGTGCACTCTGAAAAAATTCCTCAGCATTCTGAACATCATCGTAAGGCCATGCATCTCCCTCGACTCTCACTTCTTCCACTTCCACCACATCTTCCTTCTTCTCCTTCCCACTTTTCAATTTTTTTTGGTTCTCCATAAAGTTCCCACGAGTTGGGACGAATGAAGGTCCGGCGGGGCAGTGCGCCCTTACCCCGCTAAGGCTAGATACTCTGGGAGGTCGCCAGGTATCCCAGAGGCACCGTTTCTGACTGCGTTTCGTGCAGCCATTCATCCACGGCCACGGTAGCTAACAGCGAGGATTACGGGTTCTATTATCGAAGTTTACTCCTCTAGGCTTTTTTCACGGTTGCCTCCGGACGCAGGTTTGCCAGCGGGTAGACCCACACAGCTGCCTCCCCTGTGTGTGTTCGTTGAGTTGAATTGATCATCTGGGGGATAGACCGAGATGTTCCATGAAGAAATTGAAGAATATGGTAGGTGGAAAAGAATGCAGAAAAGAAGGAAAGAAAGAAAGAAATTTAGTGACCTGGTTGGCAAGAGGAAAGAAGAGAGACAGACATGCGATCCAGAGTGAAGAAGGTCTATTGTGTTAATATGGAAGAGTAGACAAGAAAAGAAAGATAGAGAAAGTACAAGAAATTGAAGGGTTACTTAGAGTAGATGAGACCTGATAGTCATGAAGAAGAAGTTTTTCTTCCCCTTAACTGGTTGTAAGATGCTCAGCAGAGGCGAGGAGGTCAGCGACGATGATTTTTTGTCAGGTTTACTCCTCTATCCCTTTTGATCCGCGGGCGATTATTCAGAACGGATCGTCCCTATTCATCACCTATCCCCGAGATTGGTCGGTCGTGCCTCCCTCACAGCTCTTAGGAGCACAGGAACCATGACCGACCACTCCCCGTGGAGACACCCTATGAGCCATTGGGAAGCGCCGTGTCGGGTAGGGCAACCCCCCCACAGGAAACTCGCATGGAAGATTAGGGGTGGATCACTTCCAGCCTCCTCCATCCGACTCCCCCCGGGCACGGTCGTGTAAGCATCCTACGACTCCTGTAAACCAAGAACCTCTTAAATGCAAAGCTGCCAAGAAAAGCTCGCGGTACAACAAAGGTAGGACCATGCAGGAAGAAGATGACGATGACAAACTTGATTAGATCGTCAACTTGTTGAAAGGTATGGCAGACAAAAGGCCGAAGAAGATCAAATGCCGGAAGTGTGGCGAGCTAGAGAACGTACACAGTCCGTCTAAGCGCCCCAAGACTCCTGTAACCCAAGAACTCCAGACACAGGGGAAATCAGACAGGGGTGAACATCCAGCTGATGTGAATCACCGAAAAGCCAACTCCTTGCCTAGACGGCCATGCCCTGTAGACTATTCACAATGCAACAAGTCGAAATCTAAGGAAGTTACCGTTTCAAGAATTACAGTAATCAATGAAAAATGATCCCTACCTAAAGATGATCTGGAAATGGAAGGAAGAAAATCGGCGAACTACATGGCAAGAAGTGTCAAGATTTTTACCGAAACTCAAGGCGTATTGGGGTCAGTGGGCCTCTCTTGTCCTGGAAGAAGGGCTGTTGAAAAGAGTCCTTGAAATTGATGATGGTTCCGACAAGAGAAGACAGATAGTTATCCCGAGAGCGAGCGTAGCTGAGGTACTGAAGAAGTTACACGACAGTCCATCGGGAGGTCATCTGGGAGTGAAGAAAACCCTTCAGCGAGTCCGTGAAAGGTTTTATTGGATGAACAGCTCCGACGATGTGAAAGTCTGGTGTAAGAAATGTACGACTTGTGCACCGAGTAATGGACCCCATCGCAAGAGAAAGGCACCCATGAAACAGTACAATATTGGAAGCCCTTTCGAAAGGATTGCTTTAGACATCGCTGGGCCATTTCCGACAACAGAAAATGGTAGCAAATACATACTGGTTATTATGGATTATTTCACAAAATGGGTGGAAATTTACGCTATTCCCAACCAAGAGGCCACAACTGTAGCAGATGTATTGGTGAAAGAATTTATCAGCCGATATGGAGTGCCCTTGGAAGTCCACAGTGACCAGGGAAGAAATTTTGAAAGCCATCTATTCCAGGAGATTTGCGAGAAGCTGGGAATGAAGAAGACCAGGACAACAGCATTACATCCACAGTCAGATGAAATGGTCGAGAGAATGAACAGGACTATTGGAAAATACCTGTCCAAAGTAGTATCCAGCCATCAGAGAGATTGAGACCAGTATCTTTCCCTATTCGCATTGGATTATCGATCTGCCGTCAATGAGTCCACGGGTGAAACACCGGCAAAAATCCTGTTTGGACGTGAAATGAGGCTTCCTTGTGACCTGGAATTTGGCTGTCGGCCTGGAGAAGATCTAGCAGGCGAAGACTACGTAATCCAATTGAGAAGAAGGCTGGACGATATTCATGAATTAGTTCGAACCAATCTTCAAGTTGCCAGCGACAGAATGAAAAGTCGGTACGACACGCAGGCCACAGAAGGTGGTTTTAAAGAAGGGGACAAAGTATGGTTACACAACCCGACGAGGAGAAAAGGATTTTCCCCAAAATTACAAAAATCCTGGGAAGGTCCATACTTAATCAAGAAAAGGATCAATGATGTTATATATCGCATAAGCAAGATCCCCAACGGAAAATCAAAAGTAGTTCACCAAAAACGACTAGCCCTATTCGAAGGAGACCATGACCTAGAGGAAGGAGTAAACCTTATTCAAGATGTGTTTGACCCTACCTTCAATGAATTTATGGGCGCGTATCGAGGTACCGGGAAAGCTAGATATGAAGTCACTTCGGAACAACAACAAGATTTGTTCACTCTCCTGGAAGATTATTCACTGGCATACAACATCCCCGCCCGTATCAAGAACGTACGAGGGTTGGCAACCGTCTTTCGAAAGAAGTTCGGGCAATTAGAAAAGCTTGAAGACCAGATTCCAGCCCCTGGCAAGACACTGAAGCTGAAACATAATTCGCGGTACGTCTTCTACGTGGTAACTAAAAAAGAATTCCAAGATCGATCTACCTACCACGATGTGTGGGAAACAACGATGTGTGGGAAGCACTTCGAAACCTCCGAGACCATGTGTTGGAATCCAACGTGAAGAAACTGGCTATGCCTAAGATAGCGAGTAACCAGTTGGATTGGCGAGTCATCAGGAACATGGTAGAGATTATCTTTCAAGATACCGGTGTCCAGATATTAATTTGCAGCTACAACCCCCGTTATCAGTATCCGATGAAGACGGTGCCCTGCTATTTCCATAAGATCAGAAAGTGTAGAAATGGGGCCAGTTGCCAATTCAAACATCCAGTCTCGGCTATACAAAAGTTCCAGGAGAAACTTCCATTTAAGGAGGGGGTCATGTTACGAAACAGCACATTGGTATAGTCCCTAAAACCGACTCTGGGTAAGCCAGGTATAAAAGTTAAAATTATGGCGGATACGCAGTTATAAAAAACTGTTTACGAGTTTACGACTATCTTATGTAAACATTGTTTTTGTGACTAGACTTATCTAGAAAAGGCCAGAAAAATTATTTGTGACTGTGTAAGCCGCAGCCCAGAATTTACTAGTAAAAACGGCTTTAATATATAAGGGACTGATCAGGAAGAGTTGAGAGAGTTGATAATTTGACATCGTGAGATGAACAAATAAATAAGTGAATTAGTGAACTGTTTATATAAATTAGTTTAAGTGAATATACTGTATATATAAATTAAGTATTAGTGATTAGTTTAGTGTTTAAATAAATTAGTAAGTAGCAATACCGAGTGTTTGAAATTTATCCCACCCGTTTATTGTTTAAATAAATTAGAAAAACATAACATTATATTACCTAGATCTTCATAATAAATTTTAGTTTGAATTATTAACTTTAAATACTTTAGATTTTATTCTTTATTATTTCGTCTGTCAGCTATGTCAATTGCGAATTTTAACTCTTTATTAATATTTGTAGTTCATGATTGTCTTTATTTGTAATTCTTGTTTAATTAGTGAGATTTTGAGGTACCAAATAAGAGACATATAAATTAGAAACTATTGAACAGTGTACAGAGGTTTTGTCCATCAACCAATTGAATTCAAATTTCAAAATAGTACTTAATAATATTCGCAGTATCAACAAAAATGTAAATGAATTCAAAATATTCATTCCAACATTAAATTCTGATATAGACTGCATTGTATTCACTGAAACGCGGAATATATTGGATACAAGTCTCCACCATATTGAAGGTTATGATATCATACAACCAAAATGATGGTGTTTTTATGTATATTTAGAGTAATTCTAACTATACTTATAAAATAATAGTGGATTACCCAAATATTAATGTTCTACAGTTTAAAATCCAACTTAATTAAAGTAATTGCGAAGTTTTATCTGAAGCATACAGGTCACCCCATACAAACGCGCTACATTTGTAATATGTTTGCAAAATCCCGACTGGATCATATATTCATAAAATCAAAACATATTATAGATCAAATTGTGCCTATAGTGATCTAGACTAATATAACTGACCATGCAACTATCTTGCAAGTAATACTTAACTCAAAGAATGCATCATGTATAAAGAAAAAACATTATGCTGAAAGCATTAACATAAATAAATTAAACAATGTCTCAAATAATATATCGTGGGATCCAATTTATAGATATTACAACCAATGTAGATACTGCAACTAATAAGTTTGTGACAATATTTAGCAACACTATTTGTTATAAAATATGCCACTTGTGTGTGTAGAATATGAATTTTGATATTTTACAAGTAAATATATGCATTGGCAAAATGTTTAGAGTCTCAGTTCTCGGTCCATATTGTTTTTCGTTTTGTTTTGGTTTAATGCCAGAATTTACCTTGAGTTGTTGCTTTTCTGAAATGATTTTTTTGTACTATTATTTATCTTTTACATTTCCTTCTCCATTTCCATCGCCTGGTCTACTTTTTTTCTTTTGTCCCTGAGCTTAGGCTTGTCGCTACTGGTTTTTTGTCAATATGTTTTGTTTTATTTTTTTCAACTCCTCTCCATCCCCATTTCTCTGTTTCTATGTACATTTTTCTGAGCCCAATTTTTACTCGTTTTCCTTTATCCCTTTCTTCTCTTGCTCCCATTCTGATTTTTTTTGAATTTCTCCATACTTCTTCGATAAGTCATCCTGGATGAACAATCTCTCTTCAGTTTCAAATTTCAGTTTTTGTTTATTGATCATCACCTCTCTTTTCTCTTCTTGGTCGACCAGTCTTACTAAGCATGTTGTTTCTCCTAACTTTACCGAGCTTTCTATCGCTGTCTTTATTTGTAATTCTTTTTCTAGAACATTTTCCATTGCATTTCGTAGTTCCTCTGGATTATTTGTCTCTATTCCTACTCCCTGAACCACTAATTGTTTTTCTTTTTTCGCTTTCCAGTCGTTCCAATCTGTGGTCCATATTGATTATTGTTTCCCTCATTTCTTCATTTTCTTTCATCAGTTTTTCATTTGCTTTCCTCAGTTGCTTCATTTCTTCTCTGTACTCCTTTTATTCTTCTCGTGTTTTCCTAATCTCCTTGCTCATTTCCTTCATTTTGACTCCTATTTTTTCCATCATATTCCTCATTTTTTCTATATCATTTCCTATTGCTGTCGTCGATCTCCATATTTTCTTACTTCTTTTGGAAATGTCTTCATCCGTATCATAGTCTTCCTCTCTGTCGCTTTTCCTTTTTTTACCATATTCATTATCACTCATTCCTTTCTCTTTTAATTTCCTCACCACAATATTAGAAATTTTTAAGTCCATTACTGTCTTAAGTATATCGTTTGACACAAGGAGATTCTAGTTGTTCGATTTTATCAATAAACTTGCTATCACACCGCGCAAAAAGTTCTAAGGACAGTCAACCCGTCGGACCTTGAACTTTTATCAGTGATATTTAGCTAGGTTAACTTACTTGGATACTGTCGAATTTTCACTGGACACTTTTATTGTTATATTAAAACTTCATACACTGTTTTGCTGATTATGTTACTCGTAATTCCCGTATAAAACGAAGTTTATTACGGAGCAGAAATCAACACAACTTTCCAGTTTCGTAAAACCAAAAATTACAATATTGTTTAAAAAGAAGTGCAGATAGCATTTATGATCAGAGTTTAATGAACACAATATATTTGATGGAAAAAAATGTTTATTCTTACTGTGTGTGATATGTTCCCGACATCCCATTATTTTTGAACTTCGAATTTATATCAAAGACCCTACTAAAACGTTGGATTGAAGTAGAATATTTGGACGTCACTTACGAAAGTTCACTATCTTTTGCTAAACATATTAAAAAAATAGTGCAATGCATGCAAACCGGGTATTGGGATACATAATTAGACAAACGTTCAATATCCCTTATTTTACTCTCGTAAGAACTAAAATTGGAAATCAAAGGATACATCTGCAATAAATAAATAATATTCCCCCATTTAGCGAAAGTCGGATACTTTGAATGTCGGCGTTGTCAAATAAAGTGGAGTCGTTGTGGTTGTCAACAAACTCATACTTTCACTACTCACTTTCTTTACTATAACTAAAGCATTTACCAATTCAATTGGTTCTGTAACTTTTTCAATAATCCCTAATTTTTGTAATCCATTTAATTCTGTTTTTAAAGGTTCCATTAACATAAATAGTATTTTTCTATATGGTTTACACATACATTGAGCTCCTTCTACTAATATCGTGTTATATAAAACACCTTTTATATCCGTAATTATCTGCTCGAATTCCTCTTTATATGAAATTTACTGTTTCGAAATCTTCTATTGTCTCTATTGCTTTTATAAACAAAACCAACTGCTTCTAATTATTAAATTATTTAGAAAAGGTGAGTTTCATAAAATAAAGTGGATAATAGCGGTAGCTAAAGTAGGATTTCCAGTAACCAAGGAACAACTACTTTAAAGTGTATATGTGCTTTAAAAATAAAAGAAAAAAACAGATCATTTTAAAAACAAGGAAAAAACTTGCCTACCTGGCAGACACTGGTATGAAGCCTTTTTGCGACGTCATAAGGAAATCTCTACACGAATGACTCAAAATTTAGTTCACGCTAGGGCTAAAATCACTTCAATCAATTGAATCATATTTTCTTGCCGAAAATTTGATGAAGACTACACAAGATCCTAGACGAACATTTAAGGCAGATGATACTGCTTTTTTCTTATGTGCAAAATAATCAAAAGCTCTTGCACTCAAAGGAAGTAGAAACGTTTACAACAGTACAGCTAACAATGAGAAGGAATGTTTAACAACTCTTGTTATGGGTAATTGTCTTATTCCAGAACCCTTATTCTCTAATGTTTTTCACATACTTATGTTACTTACCTACTGTTTTTATTTTACAGCAAATGCGGCAGGAGAGTTAGCGCCTCCTATGGTGATGTTCCCCTATGAAAGAATTCCACAAATTGTTGTTGCACTAATGCCAAACGGTTGGGGTCTGGGAAAGCCGGAGTCGGGTTGGATGACGGGCGAAAGTTTTTTTGAATATACGTCAGATATTTTGTACCCGTGTAAACAATATTAGCGAATTAGCTATAAAATTGTTTGATACAAATGCAACTGCTCAAGGTGCTGGATTGTTTAATTTGATTTAAAATTAGGTCTTCTTAAATGAAGCGATCATGGACAATCAACATTCTTTATTATCGCTGTAATTGGGCACTAATAAATTTTTAATAAACATATAATACGAAATCAAGTATTTAAGGAATTTCTATTGTTAAAATAAAATATTTAAAACTTGCTGAAAATCGTGTATTAAACTTTGACAGGTGTGGTTGCAATTATGATTGATTATGACATTCGTCTCTCGTCGTGAATCTAGTCAGTTACTACGTGAATTGGACTAAAGAAGGGATAAAATGCGACATAGTTCATCCGACAAATTATCTTGCGTAATTTTTTGGCCAATCAGCGCCTTTATGCTAATATGCAATAACCATAACGAATTTTTTTTGAAGCTTGAAATTAAATGGTAATATTTTAATTTTTCTGTTCAAATGGCCGTGGAATTGAACATAATGGGCCGCGAGAGAGCGAACGAGAATATAAGTAAATAAATCAAAGAAAAACAAAACATGAACTCCGTTTTTTTTAAGAATGAAAAGAGACAGTACTCCATTTTAGTCCAGACGGATAAAAGTTTGCGTGGGTGCCGCAAAGAACAGCAAGTGCTTCACGGATAAAATACAGGGGAATAAGTGAACACTACAATACAATTTAAATAAATGCAAACGGAAATTAGACATTTTTCTGAATCGCTAATACAACAATAAAAAAAATTACAACTAGTCTTAGTTAAGGTCAAATTGAGAATATAACACGGTGGGTATGTAATTTTTTTTAATCAAATGCATATGATTTATAAATTACCAACTTTTAAAAATTTTATGTAGTGAAATGTTAAATTAATTTCTATTGAAACACGCTTTCAATCACAAATTCTATGAATTAGTTTGTGCTTGTTAAAAACATTTTTTTTAATTTGTTATTGCTCTGTAAAGGGTGAACGTGATAATTTTTGTTGTGGGACGCGTATAAATACCATCTTGAGTTTTTAAACTAACTGACATGATTCTACCATCTTTTCCTCTGAAAAGTTCAATTATACGTGCTAAGGGCCAGTTCAATGGTGGGATATCATCATCTTTGAGTAAAATTAAATCATTGACTTGAACATTTTTTACGGGTTCCATCCATTTTGGACGGTTTTGTAATCGGTTGAGATAATCAACTTTCCAGCGTTTCCAAAACTGTTGTTGAATTTGAGAACATTGTTGCCAAAATGAATCTCTGTTAGTTGGGGTATTAGAAACGTCTTGTTCTGGAAATTAAGTTAGTGGAACTCCTATCAAAAAATGACCTGGTGTCAAGGGATTTAGATCAGAAGGAGCATTTGAATTTAAAATGGCTTCTATTTGTGAGAAAACGGTTGCTATCTGTTCAAATCTTAAAGTTGAATTTCCAACTATTCTTATGAGATGATATTTCGCGCTTTTGATGGCTGATTCCCAGAGTCCACCCCGATGTGGAGCTTTGGGAGGGATAAAGTTTCATGTAGTTTCAGTGGATTGCAAAAAAGACTGAATTGTTTTATTATTAGATTCATTACATGAAAAATTATGAAGTTCTTTTAGATAATTATTGGCTCCTTGAAAATTGGTAGCATTGTCACTGTAAACGATTGTAGGAGAACCTCCCATCGCTATCAAACGTTTTAACGCTGCAATTAATGCTTCAGTTGTTAAATCAGACACTAGTTTCAAATGAACTGCTTTTGTGACCATAGAAACGAACAATGATAAATAACATTTGGCAATAGGAGCTTTTCTTAGTCTAGAAGATTTGATTAAAAATAGCCCACCGAAGTCTACACCTACTTTTTGAAAAGGTCTTGCTATTGAAATACGATCTGACGGGAGATCTGACATGAGTTGAAATTTTTGTTTTGAACTAAATCGATGACAAATTATACATTTTGAAATTCGTTAGTTTTCTCTAAGACCGTCTAACGGCCAATACTTTAACCTAACGTTTGATAAAACATTTTGAGGACCGCTGTGTCCTAATCTGATGTGTTCAGCTTTTAATAATAACGATGTAACTTCACATTTTTTTGGTAAAAGCATAGGGTGTTTATGATTATAATTTATGCTTGAAAGTTTAAGCCTTCCACCTACTCTTAAAATTTTGTTTGAATCAATAAAAGGATTTAATGATAAAATTTGTTTTGATAACCGAGCTTTTTGTTTCTCTAAAATTTTCAATTCTTTCGAAAAATACACACTTTGGATTTTTAATATTATAAATTGTAATGCGTTGTTCAATTCATTATTTGATAACAGACCAGTTAGTTTATCAGTTTTATTTTTTACATTGTTGATGATTCTTAACATATACGCTACAGACCGTACTAACCTTGAAAATGAATTAATTGTTTCGAAAAGAGTTACCCAGAAATCTGGGGGTTCTGTAACTGTGTGCAAGATAGTTTTCTTTTCCTCGGGTGGTGTTTGTACTAACCGAAATGTATCAAGATCATCAAATTTTTCCTGAGGTTCATTTAAAAATGCTTGACCATTATACCAACATTTATGTTTTTCTAAAGGAAACTGTCCTCTAGAGAGCAAGTCTGCTGGGTTTGTCCCGATCGGATGTGCCGCCAGTGGAAATCTTTTGTGATTTCTTGAATTGGAGAAACTCTGTTGCTGACGTAAACTGACCAACGCGATGGATGTCCTTTTACCCACGACAGAGAATCTGACCATAAGTTTACCGATTTGAATTCTAAACAATTTTCAAAAATGATTGAAACTTTCTTTATTACAAGTGATAAAAGAGTCATTGCTGCTAATTCCAATTTTGGAATAGTAAAAATTTTACTTATAGGCGCAACTCTAGATTTTGATATTAATAAAGTACAGTGAATTGATTTGTCAGAATAGACCGACCGTAAATAAACGTTACATCCGTACGCCACTGAACTGGCGTCGCAAAAAGCATGGAGTTCAACATGTGATAATTTTTTGATTAGCATTAACTGTCTAGGTATTGTTAAATTTTTCAAAATAGATAAGTTGTTACAGGGTTGTTATGTGCTATCTCGTTTAAAACTCTACATGCTACGTATGGAGCGCTTTTTTGACCAAAGCTGACTGAAGTTAATTCGATGCATGTTAGTGGTTCTTCTGGAGAATTTCTCCAAAGAATGTTTTGCAGAAAATTATGTTTAGGATTCATTTCTATTTGGCGATACATTTTTTAAATGTCAGCTGTGAGAACATAATTGTAAGATCTGAATCTACATAGAATTTCTAACAATTTAAGTTGAACTCTGGTCCAATTAACAAAATATCATTTAACGATAATTGTGAAGTGGTTTTGCACGAAAAGTCAAAAACAACTCTAAGTTTGGTGGTGATACTTTGGTCTCTCAGAACACACAAATGGGGAACGAAATATTTTTGTTCATTAAGTTCGTTTGTTAGTTGCAAAGGAATTATTCGGGCGTGATTTAATTGTAAATATTCATCTATGAATTTCTTATATTCAGCAAATAGTTCAGGGTTGCGTGAAAACTTTTTCTCTAACGATAAAAGTTTGTGTTTCGCGATTTGAAATGAATCTCCTAATTTTTTGTGAATGTTTTGAGCTTTAAAAGGAAGATCTACTTGAAATTTACCATTTGCTAAGTTGATAGTTGTTGATGGAAAAATGTTTTTCCTAACTCGTCTTCCTCTGACAATTTAAGTGGAGATTGGATTTCTTCCTGTACCCAAAATTTTTCTAAAATGTGTTCAATTGAATTTTCTTTGCAACAATTGATATCAGTTTTTAAGTTATGTTGATTGTGCGAAGGGGTGCTTATAAGATCAGTTTTTGCTAAGGTTGATGTTTGATACTTTGCTGGTTGATAATTTGATCTGAATTAATCAGTCATTTGTGATGAAGATTGCGTTGGTAAAAGTTGATTTGTCTCCAACGAGACAAGTACATTTGGTGAAGATAAATTTGATAAACATTCATGTTTTGATACGTTTGATACTGAACAATCATACTTTGGTGATAAAAATATGTTTGATAAGGATTCATTTGTTAAAATGCTTGGTTTGGGTGATACTAGATGATTATTCTCTTTTGATACAATATCATGTGATACAGATTTGTTTGATAAAGAGCTTGATAAAAATGCATTTGTTGATGATCTAGTTGATAAAGAGCTTTTGTTTAATGCCGGATCATCTACTTGTGATAAAAATACATTTGATAGAATTCTGTTTGATAAAGGGCTTGATAAAACTTCATTTGTTGATAATCCAGTTGATAAAGAGCTTTTGTTTGATGCTGGATCATCTACTTGTGATAAAAACACATTTGATAATGAAAGATTGTTATGATTTGATAACGATGCAGTGTGATAAGGACCTAAGTTGTTGTTACAGCAGTTTGCTGGTATAATACCTGATATTATCCATTCTAAATGAGTGTTGATTAGTGTCGGTCATCCTTTACCTAACTTATGTATACCTGGCTTTAGCAATTCGTAATGAAGATCTGCTCCCACTAACATATCTATGTCAGAAGGAATGTTGAAAGATCTATCAGCTAAATGAATTTCAAATTGAAACGGGATATTCAATTGATCTATTTGCAAAATAAATTAAGGTAATTTATATGTAATGTTATTAATTACTGCGCATGTTACCCTAAAATTTTGTTGTGGGAAAATTAGAGATTAAAAAGTTACATTGGCCCTTATTGTGATTGCCTTCTCGTTTTGAAAAATACCTGAAATGTTTAACGAATCATTCTGAGTTTTAATTCCCAAATTTTGAACAATGTATTTTGAAATGAAAGAAGTCTGACTTCCATTGTCTAGCAACACTTTTGCAATGATTGAACTCCCATTAGTTGTTTGAATTTTGATTTGGGCTGTTGCCAAAAGTACGTAGTTATTCTGAACTGAGAAGGCGGAAAGGGCGTTTAATTTCGAATGATTAGTGGCCACATAATTTGGGGGAGGAACTGATACATCTGGCAACTCAGAGCTTGATGTGATATTCAGAGCTTGATGTGATATTATTTTGGTTATTCTTCCTAACATCATTTTCATGAAGTAATGAATGATGTCGCTGATTACAAATTGAACAATTTGATCTAGATTGTTGTACACTATGTTTTCTTCCTAGACAGTTAAAACATAACCTATTTTTGTAATGATATTTTTTCTATCACTTATTGATAATGATATAAATTTGGGACATGAGTAACTTTTGTGTGATAACTCATTACAAATTGCACAGGTAAAAATTTGTGATCGATACCTTTTTTGCGATTGATTTGGTTCATCATTAGTTGATAAAAAGGATACCCGTGAAATTTTGTTTAGAGGTAGAGGGGAATGTTGATATTTGTGATCATTAGTTTTAGGAGTTTCTGCGCTAATCGTTTCTAAAACCATGCATCGTCTGTTTAAAAATTCAAAAAGATCATTCGGGGTGCTTAAATTGGTAGGATCGATCTGATTTTTCTTCAAATGCCTTCCTACTTTGATAATAAAGTTTCTGCGAAATAATTTGTGAGATGAGAGTAACAAGTAATTCTTTCGGTGAATAATTTAATGTAAACAATGATTCAAGATTTGATTGTGTTTGCGAAATGAAATTCCTTAAAACTTGTACATTACAATTTTTGTTGTCAGGTAAATTCAATAATTGTTGAAAACGATTAGCCACAATTTGCCTCTTGTTGTTATATCTAACATCTAAAAGATCTAGCGCAACTCTGAAATTATTGTCAGAGATTTGTAAAGATTCTAATAATTTCAGGGCATGTCCTGATAAATGTGATCTCAAATAAAACAATTTTTCTGAGTCCGATCCCAATTGCACATTGTTAGTTAATAAAGATTTTAATAAATTAATAAATGATGTGTATTCCAAAGGTTTGCCAGAAAAAATTGGTATTTTAATTTCAGGTAGTTTTAGACGTGATATGTTGTTATTGGTTTTACTTGAAAAGCTACGCTTGGTGAGTTTACTTTTTCAAAAACATGATGAAGTTCTGAATACGTTTCAAAATATGAACTTTCTGTGATATCTCTGTCTTGTGATGAACTTTCTTTTTCCTCAATTTTGTCTTGAATTGTTGAATATTTATCGAAATATGATTTCAGAACTTCTAATCTACTGATTATTTGATTTTTATCGGTCTAAATGAGAATCTGCCCAATTTTTTACTCTCGTTATTTGTGTTTTCCACGTTGCTCTAGATTTCTTTAAATCGTCTATTTGTGACATTGTAAGTTATTGTTACTAATATCAACAAGAAGGCCAACATGTTGATTTAAGATTATTATATGTATACACAATCTTTGTTTGCTTGAACAGATATTATCGGTACCTGGAGATTTGACGTTACTTGAATTTCTCTGATGATGCTGAATGCCAAGGATCCGACAGTTCGTTTTCTCTGAATAAAACGCCGGCTACGAAGTGAAGTTGTTGACTTTCTTAGGTCTATTTACCTAAGACTTGGAAGTTGATATTTTCTATGAGGAAGATGTCTACTGGTACGTGGAAACTCTTTAAAGTTGGCTTCCTTTGACGACTATTGCTGAATTTCTTGTACGTTCACTGCGACTACGATGTCCACAAACGATGAAACTAGTTTTTAATCATCCAAATCTCGAAGGACCATAAACATTTTTAGCGAATTAGCTATAAAATTGTTTGATACAAATGCAACTGCTCAAGGTGCTGTATTGTTTAACTTGATTTAAAATTAGGACTTCTTATATGAAGCGATCATGCACAATCAACATTCTTTATTATCGCTGTAATTGGTCACTGATAAATTTTTAATAAACATACAATACGAAATCAAGTATTTAAGGAATTTCTATTGTTAAAATTGTTTAAATAGAATATTTAAAACTTGCTGAAAATCGTGTATTAAACTTTGACAGATGTGGTTGCAATTATGATTTATTATGACATTCGTCTCTCGTCGTGAATCTTGTCAGTTACTACGAGAATTGGACTAAAGAAGGGATAAAATGCGACATAGTTCATCCGACAAATTATCTTGCGTAATTTTTTGGCCAATCGCCTTTATGCCGATATGCAATAAGCATAACGAATTTTTTTAAAGCTTGAAATTAAATGGTAATATTTTAATTTTTCTGTTCAAATGGCCGTGAAATTTGAACACCATGGATTCTCAAAAGTTACATACCATTGCATGTAATATGTTATGTAGATGGGCACAAGTCCCACTTGACATTGCATCTTAGCAACTTTTGTTCAGAAAAAGGTATCATTTCAATTAATCTGTTCCCTAATTCTACTCATATACTGCAACCTATGGATGTAGGGCTTTTTAATCCTCTCAAAACTGGCTGGAAGAAAGTGGTTGCTAAATTTAGAATAGACACTAACTAACAAAAAATTCGAAATGACAATTTTGCTCCGTTATTGGATACTGTAATTGAAGACGTCATTACACCTACAATGGTGCAAAATGCCTTTAAAACTTCGATTATTTCCTTTTTATTCATATGCAATAGATTATAGTAAGCTGGTAACTGCAGATGTTACAACAAATACTATAATTACAGACAATGCAGTGAAGCTCCAAACTCTGGAAAATGTGGAATTCAATACAAAACATTTGAATTTCATTGAGAAATTTTTTGAGAAAGGTACACTTGAGAAATTTAAACTTTCTCTTTCCACTGTGAGTGAATGGTCAGGTCCAATACAATTTATGGAAAAAATTTAAACAGCATGTCGAAGAAAAACCTTCAGCAGATGATATACAAAATAGAAAGAACACTAATGAGAACTTGCAAGTTGCAGACAATGTACCAAAATATTCTTTTGTTTTAGAAGCCGAGTGGCTCGATGAGTATTTGTTCTAACGAGAACATTGAAATTATTGGATCATTAGCAAATGACACCGGAGGGGAAAGTATTGAAACTAATTAAGAAATGTTGATGGAATTGGTAGTAGATAAAGAACAAGGAATAGAAAAGTTAATCAATACAGGTACGAACGAAAAAGAAATACAGCCGGAATCAATAATGGAGGAAGATATCCTACAAGGGAAAGGAATGGAATCAAGTGATAAAGAACTAAAAGAAATGATATTGGAATCCGTAATAGAGGATGATACGCTACAAGGAACAGAAATATGAAAGTCAAGCAATAATTAACTAATAGAAACAAAACGGGAACCGGTAATAGAGGGAGATACGCCACAACCGACAGAAATAATAAAGTCAAGCAATAAAGAACCAAAAGAGATAGAAATAAATACAAACGGAAAGGTTGCAAACTACATAAACAATGATCCATGTAGAAAAGGGAAGTTACCAAGATACGAATAAAGTAGAAGTTAATTCAGTAGAAGAAAGTAACAAGAAAGAAGTCGGAGTAAAATTTAATTCAATAGAAGGAAGTGATAATCAAAGCCCAAAAGAAGTTAGTTCTAGTAAATTTATAGTACCGTCACCGTTTAAAGGTATATTATATTGGCCTGAAAAATCAAAAGAGGGAGCGAAGAAAAAAACCTTAGTTAAAATATCTGCTGTTGCTAGTTCAGAACAGTGGAAGGCATTTTATAATGGTAAGAAACGGGCAAAAGAGCAGATAGAACAGGAAAAGAAGATAGGAAGAAATTGCGCCTGGAAAAGCTAAAAGAAAAGTCAGCAAAACCAAAAAACCCAAGAAAACAGAAAATGAATAACGGATCCGAACTAAAAGAGGTGAATTTCAATGAAAAAGATCCACAACAAAAGAGTGCCAACGAAAAAATGAATGCTCATTAAGCCAACATTATTGTAGACCTAGAGAAAAATTTTAAGAAAGGAGATTATGTAATTGTTAATTACAATGACCACAAATTTCCAGGCATAATACTTGAAATAAATGACCAAGAGGAGGCTTACATAAGTGCTATGACCCCAAGTGGAAGCAGCTGGAAGTGACCTTCCAAAATAGATGTTATTTGGTAATATTTTAACGATACTGAAGAAAAAATTAGCAAGCCTCTAATAATAAACAATAATAAAAGAAATTGACTGTCTCGACCCTTACTTCGTGGAATATGCTCATATTAGTGTTTTTAAATGAAACTCAAGGTCTCTAGTTAATTCCACAATATAATATTATTATATTGTGGAATTAACTAGAGACCTTGAGTTTCATTTAAAAACACTAATAATAAAAGAGGTCTATTCAGGGTACCTGCAATTGAAAAGCTCATAAATATATAATAATTTCAACTTCTCATAACAATTTTTATTCCCATGTCACAATTAGGTTAAGTTTGTGTCCGAAATACCGACACTGCCCGTTTTTTGTACCTGGGGGTGTTATTTTTTAGCACTTTAGTTGGATATCTGTGTCCGAATTAGGATCATATTTTATACTTTTATATTTCATTCTTTAAGAAAAAATTTATTTTCCTGTATTGTTTTCAGTTCTTAACAAAAATAAATTAAATGTTCAAGAAATCAGATAAATTTTTTTAATTCGGGTGTCACAAATACGAACAAAGTGAGTGAGAAAGTGAGTAAAGATGTCCGAATTTGCTACATTTGCCTTATGGCTTTCACCAAATTTTCATTGAGTCACTCGAACACGATGAATTTTTTGAGGAATATTTTGCGGTACATCTTTCAACCTTATTATTGGCTTGTTGTAGAGACTTCATTTAATTTTTGTAAAAAACTCATCTCTGAAATAAACAAGAAAAAGTTGTCGTAAAAATTGTTCTACTACTACTAAGACTTCTTCAATTAAATCTATTATATTATTACTACTAACAAAACTTACTTTTGGAGCTGGCAGCAGAAGCACTTTACGAATACACACAATGTTGTTGTATTGACTGTAACAACAGAATTACGAAGTCCGGCTAGAATTCATTTTCTTAAATAGGCAGCTAAAACCTGTGTTTGATATCAACTTTTTCACATGGCTGTGTTATTACTTATCTTGCCTCTATCTGTGTTTTTCAGTTTCAAAAAATAATTTTTTGAAGGTGTTATCCGGAGGAAATTGATAAACATGATTAAAATATGTTAAGTAACATTTTGGGAAGAAAGATATAACAACACCTACCTACATATTGTTTCAAACATTTAATTTGGAATTTAAACATTTTGCCAATGCATATATTTACTTGTAATATCACATATTAAAATTGATATTCTACACACACAAGTGGCATGCATTTTATTACAAATAGTGTTGCTAAGTATTGTCACAAACTTATTAGTTGCAGTATCTACATTGGTTGTACTATCTATAAATTGGATCCCACGATGTATTCTTTAAGACATTGTTTAATTTATTGATGTTAATGCTTTCAACATAAAGTTTTTTATTTATACATGATGCATTCTTTGAGTTTAGTATTACTTGCAAGATAGTTGCATGGTCAGTTATATTAGTCTAGGTTACTATAGGCACAATTTGATCTATAATATGTTTTGATTTTATGAATATATGATCCAGACGGGATTTTTCTCGCGTGGCTATATTCATTGCTTCAAAATAATTTTGAAAACATGTTACAAATGTAGCGCGTTAGAATCGGGTGACCTGTATGCTTCAAATATAACTACGCAATTACTTTTATTAACTTTCATAGGACTGGACGGGGTCCGTTTATACCCCATGACGTATGTTTTTGCTGTATCTTTGCAAACGCAAATTTTTAAACATTGATCTTTCATCTAGCTGCAGTTTATGAATTATTTTGATAAAATATGATGTATTTAGTAGTTTTTATTGGCTGGTATAAACAAAGAATAGTTTTATATTCCAGGGATCTCTTCAGACCCCGGTCAGCCTTTTACGTCCGATAAAATAATCCCGGTAACTGTTAGTAAAATCGGGGAATCCCATTCATTTAACCTTTGTTTACTCACAGGGAACTTACCCATATAACTGTAAAATGTAAATCACCAGTTCAAATGGGGGATTCCCCGCACTTCGATATAATATTTAGACTTGAATATTCGGGTTAGTTAGTTAGTGATATTGCGAGTAGGGTACATCGTTTTGTTTCAGTTTGTGTCAGTTTTTATTTACAAACAATCGCAAGGGGCTTACTGACGATGTGATGTTACATATACTTGAAAGTGATGATCCAGAGTTTGATAGTGTTATCAATGAGGAAACATCGAGTGACTTAGAAGATGAAGACATTGTCACAGAAGTAGAGGAATAAAATGATGTAATAGTTGTTGATCAAAGTATAGAGAAAACAAACCCAGAGGAACCAACAATTAGTAACAGCCAGGGCATTCCAGTATATAAATCTAAAGATGGAACTGAGTGATCAAAAATTCCAGGAAACACAAAAGTAAGACGTTCAAAAGCTAATATTCGGAGACATGCTCTAGGCCTTACAAATTACAGTTCTGATATCTCAAGTATGAAAGACGCTTTTCTTCTTTTCCTATCTCCGGATATTCTGAACATAATAGTAACCGAAACAAACAGAAAGGCACAAACATATTATGATAAATGGAATATAGAAAATCCGAATAAAATTAAAGTTTTTGTACCTGTTGATTCTACAGAGATTGAAGCTTATATTGGACTGTTGCTTATCCTTGGCGCACTTCACGGATCGAAAGAGACTATCGATATGCTCTGGTGTCAAGATATTTCTTACTGTCGTCCTATAATTTCTGCTGCAATATCAAGAGACAGATTCAAACAAATTACTTCATTTTTACGCTTTGATAATTTTCAAACAAGACAAGAACGAAAATTAGTAGATAAGCTAGCTCCGATAAGAGATATATTCGATATTTTCACTTCTAATTGTAAAAAATCACTTAATCCTGGCGACCATCTATGTGTAGATGAGCAGCTTGTCCTATTTAGGGGTAAGGCACCATTCCGAGTCTATATGAAGAGTAAACCTGATAAGTATGGAATCAAAATATGGGCTCTTGTGGACTGCACCACTTCTTATATTGCAAACATGCAAGTTTATTTGGGTAAGTTATTTGAAAAGCAATATAGGCAAACATTATATTCCTATGTATCCATTAATTTTTAGGAAAACAAGGTAATAAAGCGGAAAAGGGTCAAAGTCAAAGGGTTGTCCTAGATTTGACAGACCATTTGGAAGGCGGATTTGGAATACCGACCGATAAAATATTACTTTATGTGGAACCCTCCGGAAAAATAAAACATTTATTCCCAGAGAACTTCTACCGGCATCGTACAAGAAAGGGTTTTCAAGTATGTTTGCTTTTAGAAATCAAAGAACGCTAGTATCCTATGTTCCAAAACAAAAACATGCTGTCATATTACTTTCAAGTGAGCATACTGATAGTAAAGTAGCTGGAGAAGAACAGCACTATAAACCAGAAATTATTCTTCATTACAACAAAACAAAAGGTGCTGTCGACACTTCAGATAAGTTCGCCAAATAATATACAGTGCAGAGAAAGTCAAACCGCTGGCCAATGGCAATATTTTCGCAACTTATAGATATCGCAGGAATAAATGCTTATAAATTGTGGTTACTGCAAACCCCGGATTGGCGAAAAAACAGTTTGGGTAAACGTAAAATGTTTATTTTGTGACTAGGGAAAGAACTCATAAAGAAAAACGTTTTCCGGCGATATAATAATAAATACATTCAGACGAATAGAAAACGGCATATGACAGACGTTTTTCCCGAACTACTGGATGCAACACAACATAGAGTTGAACAACAAAACATTACCAGGGGGCGCTGCCATATGTGTCAAAGAGGAAAAGACAGAAAATCAAGAAAAATATGTATTAGGTGTAATAACTTTGTGTGCCTAGAACATTCAAAATCGGAGATAGTTTGTAAAAAATGTTAAAATGATATGTAGCTAGTAGTATTGGTGATTAGGGTATTTTGTATTTTTTCGTGATGATTTTTGACTGATAAATGGTTAATAGTAAAACTTTAATAAAACTTCTTTTCTATATATTTAATTTAAAGAAAAATACAGCATTTCTGCAATTTTACGCATTGGGTCTTCTCGGACCCCAGTTAGCCCTTTTCGTAAAATTGTGAGCATACTGATAGTAAAGTAGCTGGAAAAGAACAGCACTATAAACCAGAAATTATTCTTCATTACAACAAAACAAAAGGTGCTGTCGACACTTCAGATAAGTTGGCCAAAGAATATACAGTGCAGAGAAAGTCAAACCGCTGGCCAATGGCAATATTTTCGCATCTTATAGATATCGCAGGAATAAATGTTTATAAAAATTGTGGTTACTGCAAAACCCGGATTGGCGAAAAAACAGTTTGAATAAACGTAAAATGTATATTTTGGGACTAGGAAAAGAACTCATAAAGAAAAACGTTTTCCGGCGATATAATAATAAATACATTCAGACGAATAGAAAACGGCATATGGCAGACGTTTTTCCCGAACTACTGGATGCAACAGAACATAGAGTTGAACAACAAAACATTACCAGGGGGCGCTGCCATATGTGTCAAAGAGGAAAAGACAGAAAATCTAGAAAAATATGTATTAGGTGTAATAACTTTGTGTGCCTAGAACATTCAAAATCGGAGATAGTTTGTAAAAAATGTTAAATTGATATGTAGCTAGTAGTATTAGTGATTAGGGTATTTTGTATTTTTTCGTGATGATTTTTGACTAATAAATGGTTAATAGTAAAACTTTAATAAAACTTCTTTTCTATTTATTTAATTTAAAGAAAAATACAGCATTTCTGCAATTTTTCGCATGGAGTCTTCTCGGACCCCAGTTAGTCCTTTTCGTAAAATTTTTATGTCCGTCCCATGAAGGTTGAGTTGGATTTTAACCTGTAGAACGTTAATATTTGGGTAATCCTCTATTATTTTATAAGTATTGTTAGAATTACTCTTTCAATATACCTAAAAACACCATCATTTTGGTTGTATGATATCATAACCTTCAATATGGTGGATACTTATATCCAATATATTCCGTGTCAGTGAATACAATGCAGTCTATATCTGAATTTAATGTTGATAGGAATATTTTGAATTAAATCACATTCTTGTTGATACTGCGAATATTATTATGTACTATTTTAAAATTTGAATTAAATTGGTTGAAGGACAAAACCTTTGTACACTGTTCAATAGTTTCTAATTTATATGTCTCTATATTTAGTACTTCAAAATCTCATATTTATTGTTCCATGTCAATGATACACACTAATTAAACAAGAATTACAAATAAAGACAATCACGAACTACATATATTAATAAATAGTTTAAAATTTGCAATTCAAACAGCAGAAAGACGTAATAATAAAGAATTAAATCTAAGCTATATTTAAAGTTAATAATTAAAACTAAAATTTATTATAAAGATCTAGGTAATATAATTACTATTCATTATTTAGTCTGTGATGCTGAGCGAGTTTTCGATTTATTAATGACAGCGCACTTGTTTTTTATCCTCTGATAAATTAAGAGTATTTGGTGGGCTGATTGCTTCTGTTTTTGATATTTTAGTCAATACATCAAGAGTGTGAAACAAAAGTATAGTAGGTATTACAAACAAAAATGCACTCAGCAGAATTGAATCATATTTTTTCGACAATCTACTTCACAACTATATCTGGTAAAATTAGAACTTTTCGTCTTAAAATGGAGTGACGAAGCGCCCACTACAATATTTTAAATTACTTATTACCTTGAATACATAAATATATATATTCTTATGACATTTTATGACTACATCCTGTATATGTTAAAAGAATGTTTTTATATACGTAAAGCTAAGACCGCGCGCGTGTGCGTATTTATTTGTCAATTTATTTTCGAAGATGAGAAATAGTAATATCGAATTAATTGTCAATTTTTTTAAAAGTCCAATCATTTTTTCATTATATTGTGGGGAAACGCCAATAATTAATTAATTAAATATTGCTCTACAAATATTTAAAATTTTAAAATGACGTCCCCAATTATATTCAATTACTATGGGAGCTTTATAGCGATATCGGCTGACTCGTACAATAGAGAAATTACGGACGTGCATAGCTAGACTTCAAGCCGCCGCGAGGACAATTTTTTTGCAATTCAATAAAATGTACAATACAATCACAGGATAAACAATGGACTACACACACGTCACAGTGCGCCCTCTAGCAGTCGATAGGATAAAAATGGACGACGCACACAGGAAGATAGACAACACACAGTGCCAATATAGACAACACACAATACACCAACTGACAGCGCCACCAACAGCACCACACACTTCTAGCATATTTTTGAAGTTATCAGAAATCCACAATATTCCGCACTTTTTGGAATATTCTGCACATTTATACATAATACTAAATATTGCAATCAGTTGCCCAAGAATTGATCCAAAGCAACTTTTTTGCACCTACCCTTTTAATTGTTATTATTTCTTTTTGTGACATACTGAATTTCGAGAAGAACCTAAAAATTTCGAAAACGATAAAATACCGGTATAGGGCTTTTTTCCGAGTTATTTTTACGTTTTGTACCAAGAACAACACGAAAAAATGGTTTTTAGAAAAATTCTGTATGTATGTCGTCGTCAGACTCCGGAGTACAATAAATCACCAATTTTATGATTAAATATTGTTCTGGACATCTCAGAGATGGACCCTATCGATTTTCAGCTCAACAGAGCCAGTACAACGGGTACTATGGTACTTGAAGTACTAAATTTTAGTAATTTTTTGAGAATTTTCAGTTTGTTAGCACGATACAGCTTCTGGAGTGTCTACAATAGTCCAATTTTATAATTGGATATTGTTCACAATTTTATAATTGGATATTGTTCAATGCATTATATAGATGAACCTTATTGATTTTCAGCTCACTGGAGCTAGTACAATGGGGGCTATGGCACTGGAAGTTCCACTTTTTTGGTAAATTTTGGAGTAGCACGATAAAGCCTCGGGAGTGTATACAAGCGACCGATATTATAATTGGATATTTTACAATGTGTGTCACAGATGAACCGTATTGTTTTTCAACTCACAATGAGTCCTATCAATCCAGATATTTTTGGTTATTTTTGAAGAAATTTCGGTTTGTTAACACGATACAGCCTCCAAAGTGTATACAAGTGACAATTTTAGGATAGGATATTGTTCAGAGCGTCCCACAAATGCGGAAAAGTTAGTTTTGATCTGTAAAACTGTTTTACGTTAAATTCGAAAATGTGGTGATGTACATGTAGATTTAAAATAAACATTTTTAAAGGTAAAAACAAACTTTTCCGCATCTGTGAGATGCTCTGAACAGTATTGTATCATAAAATTGGTGACATGAATACACTTCGGAGGCTGTATCGTGCTAACAAACCGAAATTTCTCCAAAAATAACCATAGGACCCGTTGTACTCACTATAGTGAACTGAAAATCAATAGAGTTTATCTGTGAGATCCTGAAAAATATGCAAGTATAAAATTGGTCACTTGTATACACTCCGGAGGCTGTATCATGATAACAACACAAAATTTCTCCGAAAATAGCCAAAAATGTTCTTCAGGAACCCTAGCACCCATTGTACTAGTTCGAATGAGCTGAAAATCAATACGGTTAATCCATATGATGCCCTGAACAATATCCAATCATAAAATTTGTAATTTGTATAGACTGCGGAGGCTGTATCGTGCTAACAAACTGAAATTTCTCCAATTAATGACAAAAATGTCGTACGTCAAGTACCATAGCATCCGTTGAATTGTCTCTGGTGAGCTGAAAATCAATAGGGTTCTTTTGTGAGATGTCTTGAACAATATTCAATAATAAAATTGTTGACCTGTTATACTCCGGAGGCTGTATCGTGCTATTGTGTTAACAAGTCATGTTACGAAAAGTGGCCGACGACGACGACGACATACACTCAAGATGTTTTTTGCTAAAAACCATTTTTTTGCGTTGTTCTTGCTTAAAAGCGTTAAAATAAACCAAAAAAATGCTTTTTCTGGGGTAAACCAATACTGCTCTCGCATATTAGATAAGTTGGGCGGAAAAGTAAAAATACAACTTTGACATGCTAATTTTTTTTAACCACAATTTATGAATATTTTTGAAATGTAGGTCTTATTGGCCTACATATATATGCATATCAAAATATTTAACTTTTCCACCCAACCCTATCTAATATGCGAAAAAAGTATTGGCTTGGATTTTGTTTGCCTTATTTTTTCGATTTTCAGCAAGAGCAACACGAAAAAACGCTTTTTAGAAACAAATCCTGTGTGTATGTCGTCGTCGTTGTCGTCTACCACGTTTAGTAATATGTCTTGTTAGCACGATACAGCATCCGGAGTGCAACAAATCACCAATTTTATAATTGGATATTGTTCAGAGCATCTCACAGATAAACCCTACCAAATTTTTGTTATTTTTGGAGAAATTTCAGTTTGTTAGCACGATATAGCCTCCAGAGTGTATACAATTGGATATTTTTCAGGGTGTCTCACAGATGAACCTTGATTTTCAGCTCACCAGAGCGTGTACAACGGGTCCTATAAATCTAGATTTTTGGAGAAATTTCATTTTGTTATCACGATACAGCCTTCGATGTGCATAAAAGTGACAGTTTCATGATAGGATATTGTTCAGGGCGTCTCACAGATGCGGAAAAGTTGGTCTTTAAAACTGTTTATTCTTAAATTGTTATGGTTTGAGCTCCAGATTCCGTGCCGCATGTGATGCGTGTTTACACATATAGGCCCTATACTTCTGAAAAAGAGTATCGACAGCTGTTGGTGAGCTCTTCTGATTCTTTTTTCGCGGTGGATAAATCCGCATTCTCTTCCATTTCTTCACAGAGAGAAATTGGTTAATAGATATTTTCGCTGGAATTTTCTATTGAATACAACAAAAAATCAATTAAAAAAATTAAGAAATATTATACTTTAATTAGATGTCCTGTTAGAAGTAAATGATTTTTGCTGCGTCAATCATTTTGAAATTAATAACAAATTTGCTTTATTTTAAATAGAAATCAACATTTGATAAAAAACTAAATTGAGCCTATCAACAGTTAAATGTCTTAAAGTAACCGTTACCATTATGTCTATTAATAGTTAACCATGTTAAAGAAAACCTATTTAGTAAAAATCAGATTATTTTTAGTCTTAAATGGAAATAATATTTTTTGGGGTATAAAACGGCACAGATCGGACAAGCTTGGACAGAACGTCTTATTATGTATGCCATTTTAATTGTAACTGATGGAAACTGAGTAGCACCCAAGCCAATTGTCGTTTTTATTGAACCGGTGCCTGTTTGGACAATAATGCAATGTTTTATACTTTTTTGCGGTATACTCTAAAAAAACACTGTTAGTGAAGAGTGATCGTGAGCCACATAGATAGGGTACAGTGTATTTTGAGAAAATGTCTTGGAAAACCACTTTAAAAGAGTGGAATTTGGAAAATTACATTAAAGCGTTTGAAGCCACCTTAATTTGAAAAAAATGTAACTTTCCAGTAGCCGTTAATAGAAATTGCTCAACTCCAAAAAAACTACAGCTAGACGTTTTTGCTGTTTTAAATTGAACTCCTTTTCGTGATTTTTCTATTTATAATAAATAAGAAAATGAATTATTAATGGTTAATACTATTTTTCTTGTAGTCTACTCAAGTTACATTTTTTTGTTGATAATATAGAAGACCATTAACTAATAATGGTTTAATATTTGTGTTAAATAGATCACATATTAAAGGTAAATATGACTAGCATTACATAATAATCATTTTGTATTTATTAAATAGGTTACACATTTACGGTTAATGTGTTAAATAGGTCTGATATCTACGGTAAATACATCGGGAATTCAAATCTCAAGCAGTGAGGTCAACACACTTAACTCCGATTTTAGCGTCCTCTTGAGTGAGTGAGTGAGTAATTCAAATTTTCCATAAAATTACCTTTTAAAAAAATGTGCCACTCTTGGTAAATTCCCCATCTAAATTTTAGGGGTTCACCCAACTCACCGAAGGATGAACTGGCAATGGTGCAATTAGGAAAATGTTTACCCTCCAATTTAAAGTCGACGGGTTTAAACAAACAAAAAACCAGAACATTCAAAACATATTATATTGCGAAATATAAAAAAATTACCGGTTTTAAAGATTGAAACATACTTTTATGCATCTGTGAGATGCCCTGAAGAATATTCTATCTTAAAATTGCAACTTGTATACACTTCGGGGGATATATCGTGCTAACAACCCGAAATTTCTCCAAAAAGGACCAAAAATGTGGTAGTTCAGGTACCATAGCACTCGTTGTACTAGCTCTGGTCAACTAAAAATCAGTAAGGTTCATCTATAAGACGCCCTAAACAATATTTAATCATATACACGCTGTATCGTGCTAACAAACTGAAAATTCTCCAAAAATTACAAAAATTTGGTACTTCACGTACCATAGCACTCGTTATACTGGCTTTAATCAGCTAAATATCAATATAATTCATCTTTGAGACGCCCTGAATAATATGCAATCATATAGTTGGTCACTTGTATATACTCCTGAGGCTGTATAGTGCTAACAAACTCAAATTTCTCCAAAAATGTCGAACTTAAAGTACCATAGTACCTGTTGTACTCGCTCTGGTAAACAAAAAATCAATAGGTTTTATCTGTGAGATGTCTTGAATCATATTCAATCATAAAATTTGGTGACAAAAATGTCGTACTTGAAATACTATAGCACTCGTTGTACTGGCTCTGGTGAGCTGAAAATTGATAGGGTTCATCTGTGATATGTTCTGAACAATATTAAATGATAAAACTGGTGACTTGTTGCACTCAGGAGTCTGTATCGTGCTAACAAGACATGTACGAAAAGTGGCCGACGACGACGACGAAATACACACATGATTGTTTTTCTAAAAACCGTTTTACTTGTTGTTCTAGATGAAAAACGTAAAAATAAATAAATTTGTTTTTTCTGGGATAAAGTTTTTTTGGAGTTAAGCAATTTCTATTAACGGTTAAAAAAATTCTCTCTGTGTAGTAAAGGATCTACAGCTACTGGAAAGTTACATTTTTTTCAAATTGAGGTGGCTTCAAACGCTTTAATGTAATCTTCCAAATTCCACTCTTTTAAGTGGTTTTCCAAGACATTTTCTCAAAATACACTGTACCCTATCTATGTGGCTCACGATCACTCTTCAGTCACAGTGTTTCTTATTCAGAGTATATCGCAAAAAAGTATGAAATATTGCATTATTGTTCAAACAGGCACCGGTTCAATAAAAACGACAGTTGGCTTAGGTGCTACTCAGTTTCCATCAGTTGCAGTTAAAATGACATACATAATAAGACGTTCTGTCCAAGCTTGTCCGATCTGTGCCGCTTTATACCCCAAAAAATATTATTTCCATTAAAGACTAAAAATTATCTGATTTTAACTAAATAGGTTTTCTTTAACATGATTAACTATTAATAGACATAAAGGTAACGGTTACTTTAAGACATTTAACTGTTGATAGGCTCAATTTAGTTTTTTATCTAATGTTGATTTCTATTTAAAATAAAGCAAACTTGTTATTAATTTCAAAACGACTGACGCAGCAAAAATCATCTACTTCTAACATGACATCTAATTAAAGTATAATATTTTAATATTTATTTTTAATCAATTTTTTGTTATATTTAATAGAAAGTTCCAGCGAAAATATCTATTAACCAATTTCTCTCTGTGAATAAATGGAAGAGAATGCGAATTTATCCACCGCGAAAAAAGAATCAGAAGAGCCCATCAACAGCTGCCGATACTCTTTTTAAGGAGTATATGTATAAATAGGGTGGGGCATCACATGCGGCACGGATTCTGGAACTAAAACCATAACAATTTGAGAATAAACAGTTTTAAGACCAACTTTTCCGCATCTGTGAGACGCTCTGAACAATATACTATTATGAAACTGTCACTTTTATGTACTTTGAAGGCTGTATCGTGATAACAAAATGAAATTTCTCGAAAAATGACAAGAAATGTAGTATATCTAGATTTATAGGACCCGTTGTGCACGCTCTGGTGAGCTGAAAATCAAGGTTCATCTGTGAGACACCCTGAGAAATATCCAATTGTATACACTCCGGAGGCTGTATCGTGCTAACAAACTGAAATTTCTCCAAAAATAACAAAACTTTGGTACTTCAAGTACCATAACACCCGTTGTACTGGATATAGTGAGCTGAAAATCGATAGGGTTTATCTGCTTTGAACAATATACACACAGAATTTGTTTCTAAAAAGCGTTTTTTCGTGTTGCCCTTGCTGAAAATCGAAAAATGAGTCAAAAAAAACCAAGCCAATACTTTTCTCGCATATAAGATAGGGTTGGGTGGAAAAGTTAAATATTTTGATATATATATATATATATATATATATATATATATATATATATATATATATATATATATATATATATAAGAAGATGTAGGAATATCGCGTGATATGTTAACAACAACAACAAAGAGAATCATGGGTAATTCACGCAAAGTAAAGGGCTACTGAAATAGAGTGGTAACCGTGGACATGCATGTTTCTGGCTCATTTTGCCTCATCAGCACGGCATAACCAAATAAAGATGTGAAATTTGGGAGCAAAGATGTTAATCGAAACATGGGAAAACACAAAATAACGGATTTCAGCAGGGAAACCAAACGCTCATTTGTGTCTTCAATTGGAAGATCCCGAGTTTTCAGGACATCAACCAACATCGACACGGAGGCGCATATATCCCCCCCGCCATGAACCTTCCGACCCATAGTAAATAACAAAGAAGATGTAGGAATATCGCGTGATATGTTAACAACAACAACAAAGAGAATCATGGGTAATTCACGCAAAGTAAAGGGCTACTGAAATAGAGTGGTAACCGTGGACATGCATGTTTCTGGCTCATTTTGCCTCATCAGCACGGCATAACCAAATAAAGATGTGAAATTTGGGAGCAAAGATGTTAATCGAAACATGGGAAAACACAAAATAACGGATTTCAGCAGGGAAACCAAACAGAAACATGCATGTCCACGGTTACCACTCTATTTCAGTAGCCCTTTACTTTGCGTGAATTACCCATGATTCTCTTTGTTGTTGTTGTTAACATATCACGCGATATTCCTACATCTTCTTTGTTATTTACTATGGGTCGGAAGGTTCATGGCGGGGGGCTATATGCGCCTCCGTGTCGATGTTGGTTGATGTCCTGAAAACTCGGGATCTTCCAATTGAAGACACAAATGAGCGTTTGGTTTCCCTGCTGAAATCCGTTATTTTGTGTTTTCCCATGTTTCGATTAACATCTTTGCTCCCAAATTTCACATCTTTATTTGGTTATGCCGTGCTGATGAGGCAAAATGAGCCAGAAACATGCATGTCCACGGTTACCACTCTATTTCAGTAGCCCTTTACTTTGCGTGAATTACCCATGATTCTCTTTGTTGTTATATATATATATATATATATATATATATATATATATATATATATATTCATGTAGGCCAATAAGAGCAACATTTTAAAAATATTTATAAATGGTGGTTAAAAAAATTAGCATGCTGTCAAAGTTGTATTTTTACTTTTCCGCCCAACTTATCTAATATGCGAGAAAAGTATTGGTTTACTTCAAAAAAAGAGTTTTTTGGGTTATTTTTACGCTTTTAAGCAAGAACAACACAAAAAAATGAATTTTACAAAAAACATTTTGAGTGTATGTCGTCGTCGCCGCCCACTTTTCGTAACATGTCTTGTTAGCACAATAGCACGATACAGCCTCCGGAGTGTAACAGGTCACCAATTTTAAGATTGAATATTCTTCAGGGCATATCACAAAAGAACCCTATGGATTATCAGCTCACTAGAGTCAGTACATGATACAAAGAAAACAAGATATGCTAAATCACCGTCCCAAATTCGTCCAGTCGGCGCATGACGTCATGCGGTTAGTAAAATTTGATTTTAACGTATTGGAATATATGACATTTTTAACGATTTCTAGTTATACCGTTAGATAGAAACTTTTAGTATAAAATTATATTGACGAATCGAATGCGGTTAGACATGAGTTACATCGTCTTTTTATATGAGACCATTTTTGACAGCTTTCTCTGAGGACAAACACAAAACTAGTCAGATTATTAACACTTAAACGCATTTTTTAAACTCTAGACTTGATATCCGTTTCGCTATCAAAGTTTTTGGTATTGTGGTGATATATACTGATGTATGTAGACAAATAGTTTTGCATACGTAATGCAATAATATCTAATTTTGTATTTTTTTGTTAGGGATAAATAAAACACATAGCACATATATAAAGATAATAGATATTTTCAAGTTAAATAAAAAAATTAACAAAAAGTAAAATCACAAACTAAAACAAAATAGGGGTCGTATTATTTAACAATTGACATTTTCCTTTTTATTGACAAATTCTTATCTTGTAAACTTTTGTTCCAATTGCGTATGCGGAAAAACATTCGGGATTTAAAAAATAATTGTTTAACTTTCAGGCTACAATCAATGTTTGAACTTCAATTAATTTAATGATTGATATATCCTTTAGAAATAAGCAAATTATCAGAATTTACATTGTTGAAAATTGTTTCCAGTTTTTCTGTGCCGCATCATCATGTCAGATGGTTTATCCAAGCCACACTCTAAAACTATCCTGAACCACCAAACACCAATTTCTTTGGATTAGTCTGGCATCACACTTCATAAATATTAATATCTCCAGAATACTGAACACAAATTTGGTCAGTTTTCTTTTATTAAAACGATCTTCTCTATTTTCAATCAAACTTTTGTCACACTTTTTGTTAGACAAATTTAAAGTGGGTAATGCATCCGGTTTAAGAAGCCGAATATTTCTAGCTGAATATCCCAAAAGCTGAAATTTTAAGTTTCTCTCAAAAGAGTCTGTATCAAAATGTTTTGAACAGATACGCGCGTTTTTAACGTTAATTTTGTCTTCCCGTTTGCAAACATTAATCCATCCCTTGCTAAGATTTTCGTAGTTGGGAAATCGAAAAAACATTATATCCCTGGTAATGTTTTTAGACTGATAATCTGTGTGGCACCCAGCTACTGCACAACGCATTTTAAAAGTAAAATTAATTGAAAAATCGACTGACAAACTCACAACACAATACAAAATAATAAGGTTTTAAGTTATGGGCTTCCGAAATAACTAACCACATGACGTATGACGCTCCGCCCTAACATGCGCAATATCATATCTTGTTTTCTTTGTATCATGGAGTCAGTACAACGGGTGCTACGGTAGGTACTTGAAGTACGACATTTTTGGAGAAAAATCAGTTTGTTAGCACGATACAGCCTCCGGGGTGTAACGAGTCACCAATTTTATGATTGAATATTGTTCAGGACATCTCAGAGATAAACCCTATTGATTTTCAGCTCACCAGAGACAATACAACGGATGCTATGGTACTTGACGTACGACATTTTTGTCATTTTTGGAGACATTTCAGTTTGTTGGCACGATACAGCCTCCACAGTCTATACAAATGATCAATTTTATGATGGGATATTGCTCAGGGCATCTTATAGATTGACCGTATTGATTTTCAGTTCCCTCGAACGAGTACAATGCTAGGTGCTAGGATACCTGAAGTGCCACATTTTTGGCGATTTTTGGAGAAATTTCGAGTTGTTATCATGATACAGCCTCCGGAGTGTGTACAAGTGACCAATTTTATACTTGGATATTTTTCAGGTTCTCACAGATGAACCCTATTGATTTTCAGCTCACCATAGTGAGTGCAATGGGTCCTATAAAACCAGATATAATACATTTTTGGTTATTTTTGGAGAAATTTCGGTTTGTTAGCACGATACAGCCTCCGAAGTGTACCCAAGTCACCAATTTTATGAAACAATATCGTTCAGGGCATCTCACAGATGCGGAAAAGTTTGTTTTTACCTTTAAAAATGTTTATTTTAAATGGAATACCCTATACATAACCATATTTTCGAATTTAACGTTAAACGGCTTTACAGATCAAAACTAACTTTTCCGCATCTGTGGGACGCTCTGAACAATATCCTATCATAAAATTGTCACTTGTATACACTTCGGAGGCTGTATCGTGCTAACAAACCGAAATTTCTCCAAACATAACCAAAAATATCTGGATTGATAGGACTCATTGTGAGCTGAAAATCAATACGTTTCATCTGTGACACACATTGAAAAATATCCAATTATAATATCGGTCACTTGTATATACTACGGAGGCTGTATCGTGGTAACAACCCGAAATTTCTCCAAAATTTACCAAAAAAGTGGCACTTCCAGTGCCATAGCACCCATTTTACTAGCTCCAGTGAGCTGAAAAATCAATAAGGTTCATCCATATGATGCATTGAACAATATCCAATCATAAAATTGGTCAATTGTAGACACTGCAGAAGCTGTATCGTGCTAACAAACTGAAAATTCTCAAAAAATGACTAAAATTTAGTACTTCAAGTACCATAGCACCCGTTTTACTGGCTCGAGTGAGCTGAATATAAATTCAGCTCATCTGCGAGATGCCCTGAACAATATCTAATTATAAAATTGGTCTTTTGTATACACTCCGGAGGGTGTATCGTGCTAGCAAACCGAAATTTCTTCAAAAATGAGAAAAATGTTGTACTTCAAGTACCATAGCACCCGTTGTACTAGCTCTGGTGGGCTGAAAATCAATAGGGTCCATCTGTGAGATGTCCAGAACAATACTTAATTATAAAATTGGTGATTTATTGTATTCCGGAGTCTGTATCGTGCTAACAAGACCATGTTACGAAATGTTGCAGACGACAACGAAGACGACATACATACAGGATTTTTTTAAAAACCATTTTTTCGTGTTGTTCTTTGTGCAAAACGTGAAAATAACTCTAAAAAAATCTAAAATGTCAAAAATTTTGGGGTAGACCTATACTTTTCTCTATCTTAAATATTCCCTATAACTGTCTTTTATCGTTTTCGAAATATTTAGGTTCTTCTCGAAGTATGTCATAAAAAAAATAATAACAATTAAACGGGTAGGTGCAAAAAAATTGCTTTGAATCAGTTAATTTGAAGCATTTGGTCAACTGTTTGCAATATTTAGTATTATGTAAAAATGTGCAGAATATTCTGAAAAGTGCAAAATATTATGGATTCCTGATAACTTAAAAATATGCTAGAAGGGTGTGGCGCTGTCGGTTGGTGTATTGTGTGTTGTCTATCTTTCTGTGTGCGTCGTCCATTTTTATCCTATGGAATGCTAGATGGCGCGCTGCGACGTGTGTGTCGTCCATTGGTTATCCTGTGATTGTATTGTACATTTTATTGAATTGAGAAAAAAATTTGTCCTCGCGGCTGTTTGAACTCTCGCTATGCACGTCCGTAATTTCCCTATTGTGCCAGTCAGCCGATATCGCTATAAAGCTCCCATATTAATTGAATATAATTGGGGACGTCATTTTTAAATTTCAAATATTTGTATCTATATGTATCTCAGTAATTTATTATTGGCGTTTCCCCACAATATAATGAAAAAATGATTGGAGTTTCAAAAAAAATTGACAATTAATTCGATATTACTATTTCTCATCTTCGAAAATAAAGTGACAAATAAATACGCACACTCGCGCGGTCTTAACTTCACGTATACAAAAACATTCTTTTAACATATACAGGATGTAGTCATAAAATGTCATAAGGATATATATTTATATATTCAAGGTGTTTCCTAACTAATTTAAAATATTGTAGTGGGCGCTTCGTCATTCCATTTTAGAGAAATCTTTGTCTTCGGTGGGAGTCAGCGGTGGTTTTACTTCGGTGAGTCCATTGGGAAAGCACGGTACGGGCCGTTTCCCTTGTAACGGTGCGGTGATTCACCATGATTTGTCCTCTTCCGTCGTTTCTGTAATATATCCATTCCTAATACCATGTCGGATGAGAGTCCACAAATATGTCCAAAGGTTTCTTGAAATTGTTCTCATTCAATCTGTATTTCCACGAGAAATGCGTCGGATACTATGACGGTTTCTCCATTAGCTATACGGGCGGAACTCGTCGGCATGGGAGCTTTTGGTACTCCTAGCGCATCCTGTCTTCCACATACGAAATTATGGCTCCGGTTTCGATCAAGGCTTCTGCGGTGCCCCTAGGCACTGTAACCGAAATATGAGGGCGACGATCCAACTAAGATGTGATTCCATGGCAGGGGTCGCCCAGCGGAGTGACGGTGGGTATGATTTCTTGGGGAATGCTTCTCGACGGTGGTATAGTAGCTCGAAATATGCGGGGGATGCTATCCTGAGTCCTATCTGGGCGGTTCCCTAGCTCAGTTGACGTAGCGGCATGTGAGGCGTCTTGAGGGCTTCGCTACGTGGACCTTGGGTTGCTGCAGCGCCCTGGCCGTTGACACAGACAGTCTCAGGACATAACTCCGTCCTTCTTACATCTTAAGTAGAAGATCCCGGGGGGTCCTCGACATTGACTGCGGAAATGTCCGGTCTTGCCACATCGCCAACATTCTTGGTTCCTGCCGATCGGTTGCCTGTTGAACGAGGTCGCTATTACAGTATCATATGTGCTAGAACGGCGTCCTGCGGTACGAGTTGGAGGCGCGACTCCTTAATCGGTTGCCCTAACGGTCACTGATGCGATCGCTGCAGCCAGACGCGGCTGAGAGCGAGAGGGTGTTACGGAACAAGTGGCTGGGTATTCCCGTTTACGTACATACTGCGTTGGCTGCCTGGCTGGGTATAGTTAACGTAAAAGATATAGTGCGAACTTTAAAGTTTCGGCTTATCCTTTGATTTGAATACTGTTATAGTCCAGTCAATATTATAATTTAAAATGCTTATTTGACGATATATTCATTTAATATTATAACTTCAACTAACAATCGTTAAAATGTACTTAATAATTTTATAAGTATTAAATACATCGTAAACATAACACCAGACAATTAACACTACCTTATATCTCGTTTTATTAACAAGAATTAGTAATATAATTTTTAAATAACATATTATTTTCCCCATATTTTACTGAAATATAAGTATATTTTGAGATAGCAATTTTTTGGAACACACACGTGTCGACCAGCGATAAGCAACGCTCACTATTTAGTTGGTAGGCTAGCATCAAGATAGAGTGTAGTGTGTAAATGGTATTGGTAAAAATAAACAAAATATTAATAACTTTCAGACTCTAGCTGCGCAACATAACTTAAAGGAGATATACCATTACATTTCAGCACTATATGTTTTGCGCGTACTATACAAATTGGTGTGAGAGGTTGGTACTTGAACCTGCGCAATCTCGGAGCGCAAATGTTCGTAACCCCGAGCGGTATTTGCAAATTCCTGCACATTCGAGAAGTCCGTTCAGCGGATCTGACGGCGAAACTCCAGGTGCAGATTCCGGTAGAGCCAGTTCGGTTCCTGCTCTGGGCCTCGATTCTCGAATGTGTAGGAATAAGATCCTATGAGAGGGTGATCCCATTCTTTTAGTTTCAATTGGAAACCCTAATTTAGCATGTCACCCATTCTTGAATCCGATGGATAAGTTTTTCCCACATGATTGAAAGAGTTAGGTTTGCCTTGTGCTTTAACGAATACACCAATGAAAGAGCTACAAATTATGTTGACAACAGACATTTTCCTATGGATAGGTTATACTTTATACAAAATAATTTGAATATTTGTTATTTCCTATCACTCATTTGTACAAATAAAAGATGAACAGAAATAGTAATAAAAAAATCCAAAGAGGAGGCTGTATAAGTAGAGCACAGACAAAACTTCTGGTAGAGATAATGGAGGCCTCTGAGGACTTGAGAAAAGGAAAATTTCACCCTCTCCTCTCATATAAAGATTTCCAACAACAATGGAAGAACACTGAAGGGAGATTAAATGAAATTCCGGGAGCAAAAAAGGATTGGATCCACTGGCGAAGCGTATGTAAAAAATACCTCATAAAATTTGTGCTCATCAATGTACCTTAATTTCATGTAGACTTGGCAAGATCTCAAGAAGAGTGTGAAGAAGAAAAATACTAATATAAAAAACCATGTTAAGTGTACTGGAGGAGGGCGTCGATATAAAACTCACTGAAGAAGATGAAAACCTCCTTCAGATACTAGATGTTACTGCTCTAGAAGGTGGGACAATGTTGCAGAATCTGAAGTGCTTTTTGCAAAAAAAAACTGGAAATTAAAAGAATGTACCTACTATGAAAAAAATGGAATGTTTCAATTGGCAAAATAATTGCGTCAGCATTAGAGCGCATAACTCAATCATTCAGTAGCACTCCAGATTATGAATAATTTGACTATTGGTAAGGTGAAAATTAACTTTTTGTAGTTCCAACAGAGTTTATTCAACGTGTAACATACAAATTTAGTTAAAATAATTTCTGATAATGTTACTTCGTATATTCCTACCCCTAACAAGTTCAGGATTTTGTATGGTTTAACCAACACTATTATTATCGATATGTTGCATTGGTCCATGAATACCTAAATCTTCAATTTCATTATCCAAACCATCTGGGTTTGGAATGTTATTTTCCAAACAAATGTTGTTTGAAACTACACAGGCATTGATTATTTTGGCACATACATTTGGTGCATAATGTAAAACCCTATGCTTTAGCAAGCATCTGGAACGCATTTTAAGTAGAGAATGGTCTACTTAAAATGCGCACTATGCAATGGCACCGTTCAATAGTACATCTGCTTTTTTTGAATGCCTTGTTATACCTAAATTCTGGTGCATCTGGCAAAGGATCTTGAAGTGGAGTTAATAACTATGGCCTTAGGGGATATCCCGGTCTCCTTCATAGAACAAATATTAATAATTAATATTCACAACTAAATCAAAATTATATTGAATGTATACCTATCAGGAAGAAGTCTGGATGAGCATTACTTAAATGCATGACAGCATCATGCACGATTGAATTATTCCAAATATTACAGTCATGGCAACTTCCTGGTTATTTGGCATTAACATTGGTGATTTTCATTTTAGCATCACATATCTTAAAATAAGTAAAGCACATATAATATAGGATATAATATTATCACCAATATCATACATTGAACATTAATGGAATGGTAATTTTTCATATTAATATATATATATATATATATATATATATATATATATATATATATATATATATATATATATATATATATATATATATATATATATATATATATATATATATGTGTTCGGGATATAATGCATCATGTCTTGGTGGGGGGTAAATTGCCACATAGGTACAATCAATGCATCCTATTATACCTGGGAATCCAAATGAATTATAGAATCTGTAATTAATAAGTGAATCACAATATAGGAGTGAAATTGATAATCAGCAAGTAAAAGAATACTAACTCATATCGAATATTTTGCAATTCGGGAAGAGTTCGTGGAAATGTAACCCATTGAATGAAAATGGGACGTTCATTAAGAACGTTTGTCACTTCTCTTCTACACCGACTTGCAGAAGACTGACTTATGCCAAAATACAAGTTCTGACCAACTGAAGTCTGGTAACTTTCGCTTGCAAAAAAATTTAGAGCAACCGGGACCTAAAAAATTAAAACATTCAATATTGCTAACTTGATTTTTTTAACCCACTGAAACTTTAGTCTGCTTATTCAGTGCTGAATTTCTTGAAGGTGCTTCCAGGTATGGATCCAACATATCTATCACCTCTTGGGTAACATCTTTGGTTAAACGAAAAATTTTAATGAAGATATCTTCCGAAAGACACTCAAATGGGTTAAGCCTTCTTCTAGGCCTTCTAGCTAATCTTTCAGCCATCTTCAAATTTCATTTCTTCTACTTTTGCCATTTCCTCTTTATTGTGATATAATTATTATAGATTCTTTCTCTTATATCTTATAAGTATAGATATAATATGTATCTTAACCTCCGAAATATACTGATTACTAATTCACGAAACGACTAAACTGCCCAAATGATTGGTTATGTTGTAAGTATTGCTTGTAATATAAATTTAATTTATTTGTTACCTTGGATCCTGATTGATCATTCCCCTACCCTAGTCATTCCTATACTTTTTTTGTGTACGTGAAGCTGGTCAAAAGACCTGGTCCTGGCGATTTTTTTTTGTTTAAGCCCAGGCGATTCCCACGGAAGCCCTTAATGCTCGAGCCTGAACACTCTCTGGTTTTGTTTTGGGAGAATTCTCGTTCTCCTTTGTGCCTGACGGCACTGGTGACAGCGGCTGCCTATATTGAGAGAGAAAACGGAGCACAATAAATAAACTGGTCACAGGGTATTACAGCGTAAACTAGCGGGTATTACAGCGGCAACAGCGGTGGTTCCCAATGACCCAATGTTTATTACAATATGAAACTATTATTAGTTAATGGCTGTCTTTGTTATCAACAAATGTAACTTGTGTGAACTAAAATAGTAGTAGTATTAACCATTAATCATTCATTTTTTTATTTATTATAAATGGAAATATCCTGAAAAAAGTTCTATTTAAAACAACAAAAACGTCTAGCTGTCCCCTATATTAATAAGTTTTTTGGAGTTAAGCAATTTCTATTAACAGATAAAAAAATTCTCTCTGTATACTAAGGGATCTACAGCTACTGGAAAATCACATTTTTTAAAATTCAGGTGGTTGTAGTAGCCAAACAGTTATACATTTACTCTTCACTCACAGTGTTTTTTATTTGTAGTATACCGTAAAGAAGTATGAAATATTGCATTATTGTCCGAACCGGCACCGGTTCAACCACAACTAGAGTTGGCTTATGTGCTACTCAGTTTCCACAGTGACAGTTAAAATGGCAAAAATAATAAGACGCTCTGCCTATCTTGTCCCATCTGTGGTCTCGTGATAATGCTTTGTGATATCTGTATGGTCAGAAAAATATGAATTCATTGCGTGCTGCTTAAAACCCCAAAAAATATTATTTCCATTAACGACTAAAAATAATCTGATTTTTAGTGAATATGTCTTCATATTAACTTCAACATAATTGACTATTGATATAAGTAAGTGAAAACGTTTACTTTAAGACATTTAACTGTTAATAGGCTCAATTGAATTTTTTATCAAATTACGCAAGTTTTTTATCAATTTCAAAACAACAGGACAGGACATCTAATTGAAGGATAATATTTACTTTTAATTGAATATTTGTTATATTTAATATATATTTCCAGCAAAAATATCTATTAACGGATTTCTTTCTGTGAAGGAATTGATAAAAATGAGGATTGATCCACCGCGACAAAAATGACCAGAAGAGCTCACAAACAGCAGCCGATACTCTTTTTAAATGGTTTTATTTAGCTCACCCCGTTTGTTTTATTCTTGGGTCAAATTTAGTATTTCAAATTTCACCCTCTTCCTGTTAACCGATTAATCTGAAATTTTGTATACACTTTGGATTTTGGTGACAATACAATTGTGTTTATTCATTATCATTATAAATTCAAGATGGCCGCCGCTACAAAATGGCGGATAATTTATGTTTTATTAATCCCATCAATATGGGTATCAAATGAAAGGGCTCAACAAGCAGAATACAATATACTATAAAAAATTGAAATCCAAGATGGCGGCTGCTACAAAATGGCGGATAACGTAGGTTTTATCAATCCCATCAACATGGGTATCAAATGAAAGGGCTCAACAAGCAGAATACAATATACTATAAAAAATTTAAATCCAAGATGGCGGCCGCTACAAAATGGCGGATAACGTAGGTTTTATCAATCCCATCAATATGGGTATCAAATGAAAGTGCTCAACCAGTAGAATACAATATACTATATAAAATTAAAATCCAAGATAACGGCCTCTACAAAATGGCGGATAACGTAGGTTTTATGAATCCCATCAACATGGGTATCAAATGAAAGGTCTCAACAAGTAGAATACAATTTACTATGCAAAATTGAAATCTAAGATGGCCGCCGCTACCAAAGAGTTGGACTGCAATAAACTAACGGGCAAGAAACCTTGCAATAATGAAGCACTAAATGAATTAAACAGAATGCGAAATAAAAACTAAAAACCAAAAAATAAAAATAGGTAAAAAAACTTTTTAAGTTAAACGGTTTTATGTTAAACATACATTGCAATGTTTAAGATAAATGTACTAAAAACCAAAAAATAATAAAATAGATACAGTCGTGGGAATTATAAACATATGCATAGACTAGACTAAAATAAAACCCTGGGGCACGTCAATTGTCGGTTGAACAACTGCCTAATTATAGTGTAACATTACAAAACAAAAATTTTAATCAACGATTGTAGACAATTGACGTGCCCCACGGTTTTATTTTAGTCTAGTTTATGCATATGTTTATAATTCCCACGACTGTATCTATTTTATTATTTTTTGGTTTTAAGTACATTTATCTTAAACATTGCAATGTATGTTTAACATAAAAACGTTTAACTTAAAAAGTTTTTTTACATATTTTTATTATGTATATATATGTATATACTAGGTGGGACACCACATACGGCACGGAATCTGGAGTCCAAACCATAACTAAATAAGAGTTACATTTTAAAAATATGTATAAATAGTGGTTTAAAAAATAGCATATCATAAATCATTAGTTATTTTTTCTCAACTAAAATTTCATGTCTAGTAGATCACTTGAAATAAATTAAAATATATTCCCATTACGAATTATTGAGAGCTAAAATTTGCTATTTATAGGTATCAAGTGTTGGAAATGACGAAACAGAAAGAAGAGAAGGTTTTGCTGTTCGTATCCAAGCGAATTTGGAAGAGAAACTTCCTGAATACGTGAAAGATTCACAGTAAGTATTGATATTTCAGCCACTAAACTCGTTAAAAAATTTATAAATAAGTTTGTCTACTAGAAGAATTACGCTCTCTTGGGCTGCATTTGGTAAAATGAGGGAAGTGTTTAATGGCAATCTCCCAATGTGTCTGAAGCGAAAGGCCTACAATCAGTGCGTTCTACCAGTTATGACCTACGGAGCCGAAACTTTGACTCTGACAGCCACATCCGCTAAGAAGCTTAGAGTAGCCCAACGTAGGATGGAAAGATCGATGCTTGGTGTGTCACTCCGTGACCGCATAAGAAATGAAGACCTAAGGGCGAGAACAGGAGTCACGGTTGTTATCTATCAGGTGGCAAAACTCAAATGGAACTGGGCTGGACATGTGGCCCGCATGACAGATGGACGATGGACAAAAAGGCTGCTCGAGTGGAGACCAAGGACTGACAAAAGAAACAAGGGAAGACCTCCCACGCGATGGACGGACGATATCAGAAGAATGACTACAAACTGGATGCAGAGCGCTCAAGACAGAAGACAGTGGGCAGAAATGAGGGAGGCCTATATCCTGCAGTGGATGCGACAGGCTGATTGATGATGATGATGACTAGAAGATCTGTCAGAGAAATAAAAAACATGTTTCGTCTGCTCTTTGACATCGATCAATGATATACTATTTTTAATTGAAAAGTGACTTATTTTAGATGTTTTAAGATATTGTTGAACTAATATTTGCTTTGAAAACTGTAGCTTTTGGAAGTATTTTTGCTTCATTCACCATCTTTGTCCTTCTTGATAATTGGATTTACTTCGAGTACTTATTTGAGGTATATAATGGACGGTAGCATGATACAATAATTATAATAGAATAGGTTATTGCCCCAGAAAAACTATGTTATTGCATTCATAATAATGGAACTTTGAAGGGAGAGACATGTTTTCTTTGGGAAAAGTGAATGAAACTATTTGGGAGAGGGCGTGAAAGGTTAAAAGGTTACTGAAATGTTTTGGATTTTGAGGGGGTATTTAGTTGGATTCAATAATTAGCCACAGCTGTGAATCGAACAATTTATGTAGTCAAAGAAGCTGATTGTACAGATTTGATGGATTGGTAGCAAGAGAGAAGTGGTTCATTTGAAGGTTAACACCGATTTTTTCGGATTCTGTTTGGAGCTCGTGGAGTCATTCTCTTCCTGAATTGGCGTTTTTTAGTTCAGCAGTAAAGAATTGGTTGACTGGGAGCTTCTTCATTTCTATGCAACTAAGTTGTTTTTTTCCGTCTTATTGATTTTATGTATATTGTAAATTTTATAAGGCAATATATTGGGTAATAATATGTATTCAAAAATAAGAAACACTTATTGTATCATGAAGGCCTCTACCATTATGACCCAATATCTTAATGCTTAAAATAGGTCTGGGTTGTGGATCGACTAATGTATCTACACTTAGAAATTCTACTGAAGCAGTATCTGAAATATTGTATTTAGGACATTTAGACCGAACAAACCCAGGATTACCAACACCATAACAAGAGATAGGTGGGTTTGTCGAAGAAACGAGATTAGAATTATTTTGTTAATTATTTTCAGCTTTCTTTGAATTTGCGCTTGGTCGTTTGCGGCACTCCCCTTTTATATGACCGGGGTTTCTGCAATAACTACAGAAATGATTTCGTGATTTATTGTCTTTGAAAACACTACTATCTACATTAATATTCTTATCGAACGTGTCCTCTATATGTCGCGCTTGCGAAAGCATCCTTGAAAAGTTTCAATTTTTTCAGGCGGTATCTTTTCCCGTATATTTTATTTAAGAGACCGTAAACCATATCTAGTTGAATGTCCTCGGATAATGTGTTAGCCGGTAATTGAGCGATAATAGCACGCATTTTACACACAAAAATGTCCACAGGCGTTTTAAAATCTTGTTCATTTGCAAATAATTCCCGGTAAACCCGGTACGGTGTTTTTTGAGGACCGAACGTGTTTTATAATAGATTTATTGCATCTTGCCACATATTTGTCGTATTTTTAATGCCTTGAAACCATGTCGCTACGAAACCATCAAGTAACACAGGAACTCATTTTAGTGCGTTGTCATCGGTTATTTGTAAACAATCTTTATAAATAACTATCGTTGCATTACCAGGGGCGGCCGTAGTGTATATTCGTTACAATATCTATTTTCTTCATATACTGTAATAGAATCATAAAAATGGATCAAAACTTTGTCCTCTAAAATGTCATTTGATTTGACTTGTGCTGAATCTTTTATACGCAATAATTCTAAATCTCATAACTCTGGTATTGAAATACCACCCTAAATACGTTTTGATAGCTACAAGGTCACCATCAAAACTATGTTTTCTACCAGTTAATAAACGACCAAATATATCTGCTCCTAGTAATAGTTCGATTTCATATGGAGCATTATTTGATATATTACTATCGTGGATTAAAATATTTCTTTGCCTAAAATATTTTATACATGATGAATCATTAATTCGAGGAAGTTTGAATTCATGTGTGTTATCAATATATTTAATTGTTACTTGGAATAACTTATCAATTTCCGGTTGAGATTGCTTTCATCCAAAAATACAATGTATTGTAGTTTCATTATCAATTTTTCTCAACTTCATTTCTAAATAAAATGTAGGATCTTCGAAAACCAGAATCTAATAATGTTCTCACTACTTTTCCCTCAAAATGAATTCTCACAGTAACTGTTTCTTTCCCATTTTTTCTAAATTTTTACACCTTATTGGATAGTGTTTCCTCCAACACTTAATACATTTTACCAATGCTCTGCATTATTTACAACTATGGTATTGTCTAAGGCAAACGAAACAACCTTTTTTCTCTTTGACAATGTTTTTACGTTTAGAAATTTTGACCTTTGAGACAATCTTTTTTTGAATGGCATGGACGTCGGTCATTCAGCCAGTCCCAACAAAGGATAACGATTATACACTCTTCTCGCCTAGGGGTCTGTAAAGGTATTTTCAATGTAAGATAAAGAGCATTAATTCTCGGACAAGCATACAAATAGGTTAAAACAAAAGAAACTACTTTGCACCATAAACATCGCTCTCTTGCCGCTGTCTCAGCACTGTATGTTGAAGGGACTGGTGATAGATTTTTTCAATCTTTCAAATAGTTTCAATCACAATTTCTCGGGATGTGATTGTATCAACAGTAAAAACACAAGAGCTTTTTTTTTATCGGATAAATTTCTCTTTGCAACGAAACAGTTTTGCCAATCACTAATTTTACGAGAAAAACTGACATGATAAAATCGCAACACCGAAGGTGGAGCGATTTTATCTAATGTCAGTTTTTCGAGCAAATTTAGTGATTGGCACAACTTTGAGTCAAAGAGGAATTTATCTAATAAAAGAAAAGCTCGAGTGTTTTTTGGCAAGATACATTAACGACAGAATATATGGATGAACAACAACAATAATTGCGACTCATTGTCATTGTGTAAAAGTGACGTCCGCTTACTAGATATTGAGGAAGAGAAGTTTTTATCGCGATAAAAAAGGATGCACCTTTTTTATCGATGGCAAAGTGACAATAACATTTCCAGGTATATGACATTTTAACATTGGAGTTAATTTATCTGTAGAAATTTCTTTCACTGTTATGAAATTCACTCTGTATATATTATCTACTCTATCCTCTTCTTTCTGATCAATTTTCAAGGGATTTCTGGAAAAATAATCTGCTTTAACATGTCTGATTGTCTTCGATACTCTATTTTATAATCAAATTCAGAGAGAAATCGTGCATAACGTATCATCCTTGTAGCTGTTAATGTTGGCAATTGTTTTGGTTGATTGAAAATTGTTGTCAATGACTTATTGTCACGATGAGGGTAAATTTTCTGCCATAAATATATTGAAATCGTTTTTTGAAAAGCGAATTCATAGCTTGTCTAGTTGGCTATCATTTCGTTCAGCTTTTGTAAGAGATCTAGAAATGAAAACTACATGGTGTTCCATTCCATCTGGTAAACGGTGAGATAATATTCCAGAAAGACCGACAAGACTGGCGCCAGTAGCAAGAACAACAGATAATTCTGGTGTGAAGGGCATGAGATCTTTATCACTAGCTATCTTAGCTTTGGCTCTCATGAAGGCTGCTTCGCATTCGGCTAACCATGTAAATTTAATATTTTTCCGGAGAAGTCTATTCAGTGAATGGAGAATGTCGCACGCAAGATTCCATCAAAATAGACAATGGTGCCTTCTAGTTCTTGAACAATCTGGTCAATAACTTATTGAAGTTCATTTGATGCCGTCTTGATACCAAAAAAAAACTTTTCGCGAGGTTGGTCTCTCGATGAGTAGAAATGGTTTGTACACTGGCGCTTTCTCCATGTACTGGAAGATGAAGGTATGCCTTATATATCAAAGATGCAGAAATTTTTTTTTCATATTTTTTAAAATGTCTTCGATTTTTGGAATGGGATATCGGTTGTTTTGATGTTGAAAATTGACAGTTACTTTGTAATATGCGCATAATCTTATTTTTCCATCACTTATTGGAACGATAACTATAGGGTTGCCCCATTCTGAACAATCCAACTTTTCAATAATTTCTTGTTCTTCCAAACTATCTTTATCAACTTTATCTTCTGGGACTGGATTTGATTTAGATCTTCAAGTTGGCATTGATTCAAATCTTGATATATCCTCTGACATTGGCGTTTACGTTGATATTGACGTTGACATTGACGTTGACTGGAGTCCAAGTCTTGTGGATTGACATTCAATGCTCGAATCCATCTTCTGCCAACTATAGCACTACTATAGTCAGGAACAACATATAAATCTTCCGTAAAATGTTCCGCTCTCTATGAGACTTCAACTTGAACAACACCAAGTGGTTTAAATACATATTTAGTGTATAATCTGAATGAAACATTTGTTTTCTGCAGTTGTTTTCCAAAATCTTTTTGTGATATAATAGTTGTTATGGGACTACCTGTAATATACTCGAAATCCCCTAGTTTTCCATTGATATTGAGCTGGAGTAACATCTTCGGTTCATAAGGTTAACAGAAGTGGCCGTGAATTTGTCAATGATTTGGTTAATAGAAAATTGTTCTGAGGAATCTGATTCACATTCTAAGTTATCAGTAAACCGGTGGTACTGTTGCTACATGACCTTTCTTCTTACACAGATTGCAGATTAGTTTATTTTCTATATCTTGTGTTTTATGATTTTTCCCACACACCGTAAACATTTTCCGGATATTCCTAGTTCTTGCAAGTTGAAATTTTGATTTGACTGATTAAGGTTCGTTCTACTTCTCTTGATTCGATTTTCCTTCTGATGCGCTGAGATTGCGTCCATTTCCATTACTAAATATGTTGACGAACTTTTGTACAATTCCCTGTTCTGGACTTTTGAAGCTTCAATTGCTAGAGCAGTTTGTTCGAAAATGATGTTGAATTGCTGTAAAATCTTTTCACGTATATCAGTATCATTCAATCCACGAATGAACTGTGCTCGAAGCAAAAGATTCGCAATGAAATTTGATCACTTACTATTGTTGCATTCTGATTTGAACTCTCAGGTTTTTACTTGCTCCTTCAGAGCTGCGACATATGTTGATACTGATTCCCCAGGACATTGGGTTCATGAAAAGAGTTTTTGTTCTTCAGCCAACATATTACGCTTAGGTGCGAGATGATCTTTAAGCAGGGTTATGGGCACAGTATCATCGCTGGTAAATTCGGGGAAATTAAATTTGAAAGGAGTTTATGTTTACATACTAGACAGTTTATCAAAACCATAACTTTTGCACCATTAGTCTCCACATCATCGTTGTACAGACCTTTCAGTCTGAAAACATTCTCGGGTGTTTGACAATAACTATCAAAGTTTTCGGTGGTTCCATCAAAAGATTCAAAAGTTAGTACCTGCGTTTGAAGAATTTCTTTAACTGTATTCGAACGTTGTTGTTGTAGGTTGTTAACTAGTCCGCTTAGAGCAGCTATGAGAGATTCAAATCTTTAGCCATTTTTCTGAATGGTGGAATTAGAAAAAATTACAGAAATCAACCACTGGAACGTTTTATTTCCATAGAAATGATCTTCCTCTATCGTCGTCGCCAAAAATTTGTGTTTTCAATACAATTTAAGGATAGACTTTAAGGTGACTCCAATATTTATTTGACCCTTTCAGAATTTTCCGATAAACAGGGTGTACATATAATACTGGTATATACCAATGGTTTAAACGTTTTCCTGTGAGATAACCTTCGAATTGGATATCGTTTCGAATAAATTCTTCTATATAGGGTTAGAATTTCCGTCAGCCACTCCAAACATCATTTGCATATTATTCGCCGACTCATTAAAGGTAAATTCTTCCATTTCGAATTTAAAATAAATAATGCGTCAATTTTATAGCCTGACAAGTGTATTTAGAATAGTATATTCTTCAACTAGGGTATAATGATGGCTATTATTTACGAGGATGAAAATTACAACACGAGTCGCAGGCGCGTGTTGTAATCATCCGAGTGAATAATAGCCATTATACGCAAGTAGAAGACTATACTTTCCCACGACTATAAAGAAAAAATTGCTCTTTGAATAAATAATTGAACAGATTCTAATGTTTTTATTTTTACTCATCCTTTTCTAATCATTAATTAAATATTTTTATTATAACAAAAAGAGCTAAACAAAACGGATATTATATACAGATATATAATAAATACATGTCTATAGTTCAAATTTAGGTACCTTCTGACAAAATGAATCGTGACATTAGTGCTGTGAAATATTTATCACTGATGGTGTTGACTCTTGATCAAAATTGATTGCATTTAAAGTAATGAGTATTTGGTGATGTTTGTTGAATATTATTAAGAGTTCTTGTATTCATTTTGTTTTTCATAGAATCATCCACGTAGCCTACCGACGTGCTCTTGTAGCCAACGTGTCGTTTAACAGCAGAAATATCTTCACATGCATTTATAGTGCGAGATATCAGCAATTAATATTTTACGTTTAAAATTGTGACTTGTGTGACTTTCTGTTTGCAAGGTAATCTAATTCTGACGATCTGCCCGTAGAAGGCCCGTGGATTCCGAAAATACGACGGATGTGATTGGCCGGCAGGCCGTGGATTCCACACTGGAATCCACAGGGTGTAGAATTTATATCATTCTTCAATTTAATATCTAACAGGAATGTATATATTATTACATAGTCATGGAGAAATGATTTTAAAGTGGGATGACAGCCGCCTACTTAGAATAATGCATTTTTTTATTATATTGTTACAAAAAAGATTCACATTAAAAGCGTGTTATTTTATGCTAATTTGCTGTAAATTACTGATAACTACTAATTTGGAAATGTAACATTTCATTATATGGAATATCTTTTTTTGGTTGTTGTTGTTATTCTCGTATATTTACTTTTGTTAAATTAATTGTGTTCGTTTTCAGTAAAATAAATAATGAAAGTAGAATTAACAATGTAAAAGTTTATTTTTATCAATGTATACTGCACCAATTATCAAAAAATTGCCGCATCCACCATTGAACTTAGTTGAATTTATATTTATTCTAGTGATGCAGAACTTATACGAAAAGCAATAGAGAAGAACGAGTTTCTCTATAAAATAATTTCCAAAGAACAGTTAGATGAAGTAATATCAGCCATGTACACCAAAGAAGTTTCAGCTAAAGAGACAATTATTAAACAAGGAGACAAGGGCAAACATATGTATATTTCAGCTAGGGGTACCTTCCAGATTATCGTCAAGGGCAGACTGGTGGATGAATTCAAAGATGTTAGAGTATTCGGTGAGATAGCGATTTTACACAATGTCAGAAGATTAGCAACTATAAAAGCACTGACTGCTGGACGAGTTTGGGTTCTAGATAGTAAAGTATATCAGCAAATAAAGATTAGGCAGGCTAGAAAGCATGAAGATGAAATTCAAGAGTTCTTAATGAATAATGAAATACTGAATGTGGTAGGAAAAGATGCATTGCATGTCGTTTCTACGTTACTTAAATCTGAATTTTATAACTCTGGTGATAAGATTGTGAAGCAAGGCGACAGAGGTAAGTATAAACACGATTATATTAGCTGATGTGACTAACTACTGTTTTGTTTGAGACACCAGAATATTAGAATATACTTTATTTAACTTTATAAAAGTACAAACCAACTAACTCATCATTTCAATCCTACTGACAAGTCTCTGGCTGACGTCCCCTGGCCGTAGCTACTCATCTACCCTAGATGAACTTAAGCAACATCTACCTTTCTTTATCAAAGAATGGGTTGGATAACCACAACATTGATAAGTAACATAGTCAGTCATCCAGAATGGTTTCCTAGAAACTATTTTGGGCTTGACACTTTTACAGCATTCAGTACTAGAACTGGAGGAAGGAATTAATGCATTTTCACCCTTTTCAATTGACGGATCCGTCACACTGGTTTTTATTTACTGATTACCAGTACTACTAATTGTATATTTCCTAGCTCTTGGCTATCATAACCGTCCTCTTCACTACTAACTACTGATTCTGGTAGAGTCTCTGACCTAGGAGGATCTTTAATTAAGGACCACCGATTTCGGCGATATGTGCCATTTCCGGCACGCAGTTCTTGGCCCTTCTCAATAATAGTACCATACCTTCTGAGATCAGTAACCCAGAGAGAATATTATTTTTGTAAAATTTTTAAATCTTTAGATCTATGTCTATTATTATAGTTTCCCTCTTTTTTGACCTTTCCTTCTGCTTCTGTTAATTTACTAGGTGATATAGGAACAAGGGATTCAATTTTTCGGAACTAAATCCACACTTCAAAGGTGTAGAACGATAGGCGAGCAAAGTCAATTGAATATCCTCGTTCTTATTTAACAACGATTTTGCCGTTTTCAACGTGGCTTCAACTGCCCCAATGGATTGGGGAAAGTAAGGGCTACTCGTTATATGTACAAAATTGAAATTACTCGCAAATTTCATGAATTCTGTCTGGAACTGAGATCCATTGTCAGATCTAACCACATCCGGAATACCATGCCTCGCGATTAGCTTTTAAAATTATATCTAATTCTGTGAATTTATAGAAAGGTAAAATTTCAAATAATGATCAGTAATGATTAGATAAAAAGTTTATACGAATTTAAACGACTCTACCTCAATAATTGGCCATGGACGTGATGGCACAGGCTGTGAAATATCTCCTCACTTTGATTTTCAAATTGTGTCGCCCAATCCACTATGCGGATTGCTTAGTTCTTTCGCGACAGTTCAAAATTTCCTGATGACCGGAGTGAATAAAGTTAAAACTTGAAACTGTGAAGGTGGAGGAATTACAATACATGAACTTTTCAACAACAAATCATCGAAAATCTAAACATAAAATCGAAATTAAAAGTAGGGAACTATTTCACTAGAAATATTTTTTTTCTGGCCACCCAGACAATGTATACTCTTTTAATTTAAAACAGATTCGGTCTACCAACTGTTCCTTTATATTTTAATATTTTTTTTATTGGAAGATTTTTTATTATTAAACTGATATGAGCCTCCGCTTCAGGTGAAAGTTCTTCAGTAAAATTTTAATGTTCTAGTGGACTCCTTGACAGTGCGTCAGCCATCACTAGTTCTTTTCCAGGAGTATAAATAACCCTATACCTCATTAATCTCCATTTTAATCTCTTCAGTCTGGGCGTCAGTTCATCAATATTTTTTGATTGGAGTATTTGAAGTAGTGACTTATGGTCAGTTTCCAGAGTTACCGGAATGCCAATAATATATTCAGGATGAAATTGCTGAATTCACTTGTAGATTACGAAAATGAAAAACTACGTTATATTTAGTGTATAATTAATAAAATTGTGAAGCACTTTCGACTTCCGACAGGTACATCGCTAGACTTCTTGTACCTGACTTGAAGCACTGATGATGATACACTCAATACAATGTAGTTTCTTCATTTTTGATAATATATTCCTTAAGCCTGTCACATGCTCATGTAAGCACAAGTGCCTCCTCCTCTATCTGGGTATTTTGGTTTCCATTAAGCTAAAGATTCTCGATGCATAAGCCACTATTTTCTTTTCATCATTGTCGCCTAGCTACATGAGAATAGCCCCCAACCCGAAAGAAGATGCGTCTGCACTCATTATAATTTGCTTTGAGGCATCAAAGTAAGCCAAAGAAAGAGCTTGAGCAAGTAAATCTTTAAGTCGGACAAAATAATTTTTTTTGGGCTGGGTCTGAATGACTAGGTAAATCATTTTTCAATAACAGAGTAATTGGTTCTAATATTTTTGACTTATTTTCTATGAATCGAACTGCATAATTTATCATACCAAGAAATTGTTAAATCTCTTTTTTACAATAAGGGTCTGGAAAGTTAATTATAGATGAAACTCTTGCAGAATCGATTTCAATACTTTTATCGGTAATTGTGTGCCCCAAAAAGTTTATTTTATTCACTCCAATGAAACATTTAGATTTATCTCGGGTAATTACTTCATTTTGTAGTACCAATAAGACTGCCTAATATTTTATCATGTTTTGCTATGGAAGAAGCGTGAATCAATATGTCATCTATATGGAGAAAAATATTCAGGAGCATACGATATTCCAAAAGGTAATATTTTGAATAAAAATCTTCCGAAAGGTGTAATAAAAGGAGTATGAACTAGAGATTTTTTTGATAATCTAATTTGATAGAATCCTGAATTCCCGTCAAGTTTAGAAAATATTTTTGAGCCTGCCAGCTTAGCTAAAGATACCTCTATCTTTGGAATGGGAAAGTAAGACCTGAGTACATTTTTGTGGAGTATAATCGCCACAAATTCTAATCTAATCAGCTTTAGGCACAACTATAGTGGGTGTAACCAATCCCATGTAACGAACAACTGGTTCAATTATCTCTAACTTTTGAAACCTATCGAGTTCCTTTCTAATTTAGGTAATAAAGCAAGGGGAACTACGTGACGAGCTGATTGAGCAAACGGGTGAATATTGTATTTTAAAGAAATTTCTATTTTATCGCGGAATTTACCTAACTCTCTAAAAAGTTGGGAAAAACCTCTACCTATATCGATTTTAGAAACCTTAGAAGATAAATAGTTAACATATAAATTGGAAGAAAACTGTTGCTTAAATTAAATTTCACTTTATCATGGTTAAAAATACCTTGTCTTCCTAAAATTGCTAGTTTTAAACCTTTTAAACCTACAATAAATGTGAGATAATTTACCTAGAATAGTCAGCATTGACTAGATATTATATCTGAACAAGGAATTAATACATTAACAAATCTTTCTAGCAATAATGATAACGGAATACCAATATCTGTTTCACTATCGTTAAGAGAGGAAATTGGTTAAGTGCCATACTTATTGATTTTTATCTCTGCAAACCGCTGGTTTTTATAGTCCCAATTTATATTACCTACACTAATTCATTATTGTTGGGATCTTTCTGCTGTTCATAATCAAGAGCATTGACAGACTTTTTGTGGATTTTTACACACCCTATCCTAGTGACCTCGCTTTCGACACTTCCTGCATTCCGAATTTCGAGGTGCACATTTATCTCTACTGTGAGACTTGAAACCACAGAATTCACTCTGTTTGACCATACTTTTGGATACTTCTCTATTTTTATCTATGAAATTTCTTTCATGAAATGCAGCGCACATTTGAGAAGATGTATTTCTTAGAATAGAGCTTTGTGTCCTCTGCAACAGTTGACATTACCCTTGTAAAAGCTAAATCCGGTATTAACTGGAGCTGTTCGACGGTCCAGCATCCCTACTACAATTCGATCTCTAATCAAGCTCTCTCATAGGTTGTCATATTCATAGTACTCAGAGAGATTATGGTAAGACGTAATGAAAATATGTATTTGTTCACCAATTTGTTGATGCCTTTCGAAAATTACATTTCCTCGTGGAATAAAGTTGTTCATGAGATGTGTGTCGGAATAAAAGTCGTCAAGTGAAATTAATGAATTGAAACTATATTACAAAAATTAAATAAAACTAAGATTGTACACAGATGAAACGAGTTCTCTTCTCAGCGTCTTATAACATAATGTCGAAAAAATGTGCCCTCAAAACAGGTATAACAGATACAATAAGGGTGGTTTAACCATTTTACTACAGATGCTGTCCAGATGGCACAAATATTTATGACTCTGCTTTTTGTAGAATGATTTAGTATAATGGCAAATATATAATGAGTGTTAAGTAACTAACAAGTGTGAACATGCCCCCAGCCTTGGCAAAAATTGCCGAAAAGAAGAGTACAAAAAAAACATACACTTATGACAATGAAATAAATAAAATTGTTGTATGAATAGTAAATATAGATAAAAGTAGTACCTAATAATAAAAAGTAACACAGATTTTTTCTTGCAAACACAAGCAATATCATTAATCTCGACAATAGCATCATGAAGTGACTTCTAATATTTAAATGTAACATGGTATAAAAATCACACTCAAACTACCTAATGCTAACTTATATGCCTAAGAGTCTGGAATTTTAAAACTGTTTTCTGCTTTAATTATTGTCTATATCATCGTTCACGGGTAACGGACGTATTTTTGAAAATGAACGTGTTATAATTCCACCAGAAGTTTTAATTTTAAAAACACGCGCTACACCGTCGTTACCACATATCACTTCACTAACGCGACCAAGTTTCCACTTCATGGGTGGCAAATTGTCCTCTTTAATAAGGACTAGACGATCTTCGGCGACCTTATCACCTTTGGTAGTAACCCACTTGGTTCTCTTCTGCAACTCAGAGATATACTCCTTGTTCCACCTTTCCCACATATGTTGTGATAATTTTGCGTCAGTTGATAGCGTGATAGTCGATTTATAGGGATGCTTGTAAATTGTGGGTCGCCTGATGTGGTTATAGGGCGACCAATAAGAAAGTGGGCGGGCGTTAGAGCGGTGTAATCGTTGGGGTCGGTGGATAACGGCGTCAATGGCCTCGAATTTATTATGGCCTCAATCTGCGTTAATAACGAGTAGAATTCTTCATAAGTAAGGTGCGCATTTGATAGAACTCTTTTAAGGTGATGTTTGATTAATTTAACACCCGCTTCCCAAAGACCCCCAAAATGAGGCGAATATGGCGGTGAGAATTTCCAATCTATCTCGTGTTTGGACAATGAGTCAATAATTGATGATTTGTTTGATTTTAGAAATGTACTGAGCTCTTTAAAATCCGTACTTGCAGACACAAAATTTCTACCATTATCCGAAAAAATTTGCCTGGGCTTTCCCCTACGTGAGGTAAATCGCTTTAGTGCCAACAAAAATGTTTCCTTGGATAGATCCGTAACAAGTTCAATATGGACCGCCTTAGTGCTAAATCACACAAATATGCAAATGTAACCCTTTGTTAATTTGGAACAGCGCCCCTTTCGGTCTCGAATTAAGTACGGCCCTGCGTAATCAACTCCGCTTACTGCAAATGGTGGCCCAGGTAGGAGGCGCTGAGCTGGTAAATTACCCATGATGGGCTGTATGCCCTTCGGTTTATCGCGAAAGCAAATTGTGCACCTATGAACTATGCGCCTAGCTAAATCCCTGCCTCTTACGGGCCAATAGTTTTCTCTAATGTTGGCTAAAAGTAATTGCGGCCCGGCATGATATAAATTTTGGTGATAGTAATTAAAAATTAGTCTCGTCAGTTTATGATTAGATGAAATGATGATTGGATGCCTTTTATCGTAGGTAAAATCCGAATTTTGCAGACGACCCCCCACGCGAAGAATACCTTCTTTGTCAATAAACGGAGATAAATTTGTAATGTTGCTTGAATTTTTAAGAGAAGTTTTGTTCGTTAAAATTTGTATCTCATTGTAAAAGCTTTCACCTTGTGCAGCCTTTAAAACGTAACGAAATGCTTGATTAATTTCATCGACTACAAGTGGCCCGAAATTGCGTTGATCCCTTTTGACCTTACAATTGTTAATAAACCGAAAAACATATGCCGCACTTCTTTTCAACCTAAGTAAATTTGAAAAGTTTTTTGTTAAAAGTAAATCGCCTTCTGTGTGTAGAACGAATGATGATATATAATTTTTTATATCAGGAATTTCCTTTGGCAGCGTCAGTTCCAAAAAAGGCCACCTATCGCGGGACTCGGTTAGCCATTTAGGACCATGCCACCAAAGGCTAAATCGCAATAGATTTTCAAGCGAGACGCCCCTGGATAATAAATCGGCGGGGTTATCCGAAGTAGGTACATGCCGCCACTGTGCAAAAGAAATAGATTCTTGAATTTCGTTAACCCGATTACTAACAAATGTTTTAAATTGATTTGCCGGTTTTGTTAACCAACACAGAACTATGGTAGAGTCCGTCCATAAAAAGCAATTATTAAATTTGGTTTTTAAGGAATTAAGTACCTTTTTTGCTAATCTAGAAGTAACTAATGCCCCACAGAGTTTCAAGCGAGGTAATGTTACCGGTTTTAAAGGGGCGACTTTACTTTTAGCGCATAACAAATGAGAGTGTGTTTTATTATTTTCATCAGTGGAGACAATATAAATGCATCCTCCATACGCCTTTTCGCTGGCGTCTGCAAATCCATGCAATTCAATGTTCGTATAATTATGCAATTTCACCAGGCGTTTGATTTTAAGATTATTTAAAATGGGAAGCTGTCGTCTTAAATTAATAAATGTTGTTTTAATATGAGCCGGGACCGGTTCGTCCCATGAAATATGTTCTAGCCATAACTTTTGAAGCATTATTTTAAATGTAGTTATACACGGCATGAGGAGCCCTAATGGGTCAAACACTTGTGAAATATCGGATAGTATGCAATGCTTTGTTATTTTTTCGTTTTCTTCGAATACAGTGAAGGGACTGATGCTGTAAAGTAATAAATCTTGATGAGGAGACCATAACAGCCCCAACGTTTTGGAGTTTTCGTTCTCACGAAAACTTAATACTGCAGATGTGCATGGACCGTCACTAATGTTTTTTATTATCTCAGGACTATTAGAATAAAACTTTCTCAACGGAAAACCTCCTTTTTGAAGAGCCTCAGTTATTTTGTGACATGCCTCCTGAGCCTCTTTGACCGAATCAAAACCTGTTAATAAATCGTCCACGTAAAAATCATTACGTATGATATTTGAAATATTAAGATTAATGTTAGAATAGTCCAAACCTAAGGTGCGTAGACATTTAATCGCGAGGTATGATGAACATTTCATACCGTATGTGACGGTTGTGCATTGATAAGTTTTTAATGGCTCGGCGGGAGAATCGCGCTAAAGAATACATTGTAATGTTTGTTGGTTTTCTTGGACCAAAATCAATGTCCGCACTTATGACGTATGTGTGCAATCGAAATCTTAATAAAAGGGATAATAAATCATCTTGCAGGGTGGGACCGGCCATTTGTAGGTCATTAAGAGAGAGTCCTGAGGATGTGGCTGCGGAGCAATCAAAAACAACTCGAAGATGCGTAGTTGATGAGCTTTCTTTTAAAATACTGTGATGGGGCATAAAGTAGAATTGTTTGGGTGGCGCATTAAGAGGATCCAGACACCCTATTTCTTTCATGTGTCCGAGCTTAATGTATTCATGTATAAAGTCAGTGTAAAGTTGCCTTGATTTAGGGTTGGATTCTAGTTTTCTTTCTAAGTTAAAAAATCGTTTTCTTGCAATGTGATAGGAATCGCCTAATTTGTCGGTGGGTTCCTTAAATGGAAGAGCTACTATGAATTTGCCATTGGAGTGTCGTCGCGTAGTTTCATGAAAATGTTGTTCGCAGGAAATTTCTTCCTTTGATAAGATTCGTTTTTCAACGATTTCCTCTAATTCCCAAAATCGCGCTAATTGATTTTGAATCTGAGCCTCGGTCGACGCTGTTAAGAAATTGCAGCTTACTTCGTTGCGCGCTGAAAATGGTGCTGAATACGGTCCTGCTATAATCCAACCGAGTACCGTTTGTTGCATTATCGGCTTATTTTTACCTAAACTAAAAGTATTTTGACCCAAGAGGCTCCAAAATAGGTCACTACCGATGAGGATATCGATTTTTCGGGGCTTAGAAAACATATGGTCGGCTAATGGCAAATGTTTTGGAATATTTAGATATTGTGAATTTAAGGGCACAGCAGGTATATAACCCGAAATTTGCGGAACAATAAAGCATCGTAATTGTGCGTTGAATGTGTTTATTTTTGAGGATATTTTTATATTGCACCCTTTCTCTAATTGGCAAGAAATATTTGTTATGCCTGACACTGTCCAGTTGACCTGTTCCGATGAAATACCTAATTTATTATGCAATTCAACAGATATAAATGAACTTTGCGATCCACTATCTAAAAGTGCTCTAGCTGTATGCATTTTATTGTATTTGTCATACACGTTTATTAGAGCGGTTGATAAGACTACCTGGCCTTGCACTGCGATATTAGAAATGGAACAATTTGCTAATGAAGTAGATGGTTTAGTTGAGGTTAAAGCGACAGGGTTAGAGGTAGTTTCACGCGAGCGATCACTGTTTTCAATGCGATGGAAATGTAATAGCGTGTGATGCCGCCCGTTACAAGTCTTACAGGAATTCATGTGACGACAAATTCTGTTGTCGTGGCCAGGTTTTAAACAATTAATGCATAAGTGGGCATTTTTAGCCCTTTCATATTTTTCAGTGGGAGATAAACTCATAAACTCTGTGCAGTTATATATGACATGAGAATTTTTACATATAGTACAAAACGGGTTTTGATTCGATTTACTATGAGGTTTGTTGGTGTTAGAAGTGTGCTTATTTGAATAATTTGATGCTTGATGAGAAGAATAATAACCGCGTGTATTATTGAACGTGCCTCTGGAATTATTATTAAATGAATTATTATTATTATGAGCCTTTTTGTCAGCTTGGTTAGTTTCTAATGTTTCCAATAAATCGGCGCGCGATTTTAAGAATGTCTTGAGATCATTAAATGAAGGTACCTCTTTATTGGCGTTTGATTTTGGGTTTTCCCATTCGCGTAGTGGACGAATCTAATTTGGTGGTTATAAGGTGAATTAATAATACATCCCAGTGATCTGTTTGTTGTCTCATTTGCTTAAGAGAATGTAAGTGTTTAGAGTATGTGTCGATTAAATTGCGTAATTTGTAGGAGGATTCTTTATGCATGGTTTCTAGGTTGAAAAGTGATTTTACATGATTAAATACTAGAAGGCGCTTATTGCCGTATCTTTCGCGAATAAGATTCCAAGCCACAATATAATTGCTGCTTGTAAATTCAATCGAACGGATAACTTGGGCCGCACCCGATTCTAAAGATGACCGTAAATAATGAAATTTTTGAATGCTATCCAAGGCCTCATTTTTATGCACTAATGATTCGAATAAATCCGCAAATTCTAACCAGTTTTGGTACGAGCCGTTAAATTTGGGAATCTCAATGGGTTTTAACTTTATACCTGCAAGTTTAAAACTATTGTTTTCGTAAGCGCTGTGTATAGGGTTGGTACTAACTAAATTAAAACTTGATGCATTGTCTGAAGATAAGGAAGAATATTTTATGATATTTTTTGCTATTGCTATTTGAATGTGAAAGTTAGATTCAAATGTATCGCGCTCTTCGTATTCAATTTCTAATAAATCTTCATCTGTTGTCTTTTCCTCAATCACACCCTGTATGTGCTCAAACTCAAAAATTATATTTTTCGAATGATTTAAACGTTCTTGCAGCGCTAAAAGGTCTACGTTCGCTAGAATCGCATTCGTTCCTTTAATGCCTGATAAATATTTCCCAAAATTAGTGAGCGTAGCTTTAATCGCGCCACGCTTTCTTTTTAATTCTTCCAAAGAAAGAGACGTAGTATCTGACATTTTGCGAATATTTAAATATAATGAACAAAAAACAAAATGTAGTAAATAATGAATTGTGATCAGTAAATGTATGAAATAGCTTATGTTATTATTATGTTAATTTTGTATGAAAATGGTTAACAAGAAGTAAATAATGAATTGTGATGTGTAAATGTATGAAATCGATTATTTTATGATTATGTTAAATTTGGAAGAAAATTGATTGCACAACCTTAGCTTTAAAAAACTCTCGTTAAAAACACAGATTTAAAACAATAACAAATTAGCTCTAATGATTGTATGAGAGGAACGACCTCACCTGATGATTTGCGATGCAGTTGGAAACTTGTTGCTTTTAGGCTTCGTGCTTCTAGGATCCACTTACAAATTTGATAATAATCCTTTATTGTTGCGTTATGGTGTAATGTCCGGGAATTCCGGATATGCTTGCGTTGTGCACTCGCGTAAGACACTACCTTCACTTTCGTCTTTGGTTACACGCACGAAAACTTTTCGGCGATTGACGATTTCAACTTTTAATTGTTTACGCGAGTAATCACTTGTTTTGTTTTTCACTTGTATTCGACAAGATCCGGCTTCGGAGGACCAATATGTTCATGAGATGTGTGTCGGAATAAAAGTCGTCAAGTGAAATTAATGAATTGAAACTATATTACAAAAATTAAATAAAACTAAGATTGTACACAGATGAAACGAGTTCTCTTCTCAGCGTCTTATAACATAATGTCGAAAAAATGTGTCCTCAAAACAGGTATAACAGATACAATAAGGGTGGTTTAACCATTTTACTACAGATGCTGTCCAGATGGCACAAATATTTATGATTTAGTATAATGGCAAATATATAATGAGTGTTAAGTAACTAACAAGTGTGAACAAAAGTAGTTAATGAAAGCTTTCAATATGTATTCAAAGGAAGATTTGGATGCGGAACAACTATTTCTCAGCACTGCGAAGAAACTTCGACTAGTTTTTCTTTGAGTTTGTAAAAACTCCTTCTTCTAATTTCCTTTTATCTTTTCAGTTGTTGGATAGGGGTTCCGGTCCCTCTTATACCTTTCCCTTGTTGCTGTCATCTGGCTGATTTCAAATAAATAAATATAAGGAATAGTTCTTCCCCTTTCTCTATTGTTCTTTCTATTAAGCTCCATATAATTGATATATTATCACTTGTTTGTCTTTCTGGTCTGAAAGCTGCCTGTTCTTCTAGTCTTAGTTCCATGCAGTGTCTTTTTCAAAATTTTTGTATAGAGTTTGTAACTTGTTTGTGCCAACCATATTGATCTATAATTTTCGCAATGAGTTTGTTCCCCTTTTTTGTAGATAGGTACTATTAAATTATTTTAGCTATTTTCTCGGTACCTGGTTTGTCTCCCATGCTTCTTTGACAATTATTCACATCTAATATTTTCCTATTTCTCCCAGCCTTTTAATTTTGGTACTATTCCGTCTACTCCGCCGGCTTTTCCTGTTTTAATGTTCAGTATGACTTCTTCTACTTATTCTCTCGTTATTTCTTGTTGATCTATATTTATTTCAATTACCTTTGTATCATCCTTTCAGGTATTGTGTGTAATGTAGGCAAATTTCACACAATACCTGAACACAGTATTCTCTCCATGTGTCTGGTATTTGTTCTTCCCCTACTTGTAGTTGATTGTTTTCGTCTTTTTTAAAAACATTATTTTTTATTTATATGAATTTTTTAGGTGACAAATTCTTCATTATCAGAGCAGGAACAGTAACAATTACCACGGAAAAAGATGGGATGGTAGGCGTTTATAAAAAAGGTGATTGTTTCGGAGAATTGGCTCTCCTGGAAGAGGATAGCAGGAAAGCAACAGTTACAGCAAACGCTCCGGGCGTTGAATGTTTAACTCTTAGAAGACAAGAATTTATCGCTCATTTCGGAGAAATTAAAAAGTTTAAATATATCAAAGTAACAGATAAACCAAAAGATTCAATCCGCTCTGTTCATGCGGAATTTGATGAAATTGATTTGAGAGATCTGAAAATAAAGAAATCAATTGGAGTTGGTGGATTTGGTAGGGTAGAATTGGTTCAGCATATCCAAAATGAAAATATTGTATTCGCCCTGAAGTACTTGAAGAAAATTGAAATAGTTCAACAGAGTCAACAAGAGCATGTTTACAATGAAAAGGACATTCAGATGAGTAGCAGATCGCCTTTTATTGTCAGATTGTACAGAACATATAAGGATAGGAAGTATGTTTATTTTTTGATGGAAGCTTGCTTAGGTATGTATTAATTCAGCTGAATCTACAGAGTATTTAAAAATTGGTGTCATTCCTTTCCATGAATGAATCGGAGGAACAAATTAAGTGAGAATCAAAAATTTTTGCGTTTCCTCCTTTTCTAAGCAAAACATAATTCAAATATTTGAGAAAATCTTCTTAAGTACATGCAAACATTCTTGAAATTAAAAGACAGTCTAACATTATGATAAGTAGCTTAGATACAAATCACATTTTATCACATGTCTTCAATATAAATAATGGCTAATACGGTAGCTTTTTATTGATTATATAAACCAATTTCAAATGTGAAAATTTTAACAACGGTTCCTTCTTAACTTCACAAATGCTTTTCGGTATAATCCTATCTATATGTTATCCTATGAATCCAGATATACTACATTTTTAGTCATTTTTGGAGAAATTTCGGTATTTAGCAGCACGCACCATCAGAAGAGTATACAAGTGACGATTTTTATGATTCCAGATATACTACATTTTTGGTCAGTTTTCGAGAAACTTCGGCACAATACAGCATTCGGAGTGTACACAAGCTACCAATTGTATGATTTAGTATTGTTTGTGGCGTCTGACAGATTAACCTTTTGATTTTCAGCTCATTAGAGCGAGTACAACGGGTGCTATGGTACTTGAAGTACAACATTTTTGGTAATTGTTTGAGAAATTTTAGATTGTTAGCATGATAAAGCCTCCGGAGTGTATACAACTGACTAATTTTATGATTGGAAATCGTTCAGAGCGTCTCGCAGATGAACCCTATTGATTTTCAGATCACCAGAGTCAGTACAACGGGTCCGATGAAGCCAGTTATACTACATTTATGTTAATTTTTGAAGAATTGTCGGTTTGTTAGGACGATATCTTTAATCTTCAAAACAGTTCAAATTTAGACCATCTCATAAGACTTGAATCTATTCAGTACCTTCTTCCGGAATAAAATACAGAAGAGGTTTATGAAGAAGCCTTACATCGCTTTTTCAAGCTTTTTTACTCTTCAATCTAGACTTTTGCTAGGAAAATACTCTTCTTCTTCTTTACTCAGACATGGCGAACTGTTAATTTTCAGTTTGCTTCTGTATTATTTCTTGTGAGGTGGATTGCCAACTGATGTGCTGCCATCTTTTGGGTGGTCTTCTAGGTAATCTCTTTCCTGCTGGGCTAGCGTGGGAACCTGTTTTCTTCCATACATTTTATATGCGAGTACCCTAGTCTTTTTCTATGTCTGTCCCATTTTAGCATATTTTTTGTTTTAATTGTCTCCTCTCCGATATCTATTCCATATGTCATTATCGGTCAGATGCATGTCTTGTAAATTCTAATTTTGTGTCTATACGCATATGTTGTTTCATTAAACTATTTGCATGTTTGATATAGCTACTATTCTATTTATTTTACTTCTCAGATCTTTTTCTGGATCATGGTAGAAAGATATATATACTGTTAAGATTTGGTTCTTTTTAATATAGAATATACAAAAAATCCCAATGGCACAAGACCAATTGGACATGCTAATATCAAGTATCATTTTGCAACAAATCAAAAACAACAAAATACAAATTTTTTGCTAAATTTGTTATATTTTTTAAATACATTTTTTCATGTACGTTTTAAGAAAAAGTGTTAAGGCTGTAGAGGGTATTAAGGTTTATAAAAAATCTTAGTAGTTTTTTTGCTTCATATCAAAAACAACGGAAACACGATTTTTTTTCAACTTTTACAGGCCGCCATTTTATTTCTACTTGACAGATTTGACCCGTTAACGAACTCTTCCAAGATTTTGACCCAACAGATTTTTATAGCGAGCTAGGTTTCAATCCGTCAAAAAATGCGCTCTCTATCGTGCTTACAATTCCGTTGTAAACATACATAAATTTATAAATTTATAATATATATATATATATATATTTATATTACATATGTATATAAGTATATATATATTATATATGTATATGAGTATATATATATATATATATATATATATATATATATATATATATATATAGGTTGTCCCGGGACTAATGGGAAAAAGTCAGGAGCGTATAATCCAAAATATTGTTAGTACTTTATATAAACTTCTTCTATGCCGGCCCTCGTTTTCGAGTTATAGGCCTCCAAAGTTTTAATTTTGAATTTGATTTTTATTTTTATTTTTTGTACTAGTTATTTGATATTTATAAAATTTACGGCAAAGCTATAATGTACGTGCGTGTTTATTTTGGAGAGGTAAACAGATTTACAGTAATGCCTTGAAGCCAGGGACGGACTACTCGCAAGGGTTAGTGAGCCAAAAATTTTGCTTTGCGAAAAGATACTCGTGTTGGAATTCGATAAAATAAGCCGTTTGGCTAATATTTACAGTTTTATTAATGCACTACGTACCAATTTACCTAGCTAATTTATTAAAACGATGTCCATGATTTACCTGCAGTACTACAAAAAAATAATTTGATGATATCAGATGATAAAAACATTAAGAACTTATTTAATGGGAATTGAATAGGTACGCAAATAACGTAATTAGTTGCTTTTAATCAAAATTACGAACACAATATTATCGAACCATTAAGAAAACCTCAAAAAACACGAGTTATAAAACATTAGACTAAAACTAATTTCTAAACAACAACAAAAACTAACTTTATTATAATAAATGTTCAATATGATCTCCGCCCACTTCCACGCACATTCTAAGTCTACGAAGATTGTTTCTTTGCACTTGAAGAAAGAACAATCCCATATTATTTCTAATAACAATGCAGTGTAACACAATTCTGTCTATTAAATCTTGCCTTGTTTGCACAGGTGTTGCGTATACCTTACTTTTGAGATAACCACAAATGAAGAAATCCATAGGATTAACGTCTCCTGATCGCGGTGGCCATTGAAAAGGGCCTCCATGACCAATCCATCTATCAGGAAACATTGTGTGTAAATGCTGCCGTACATCTAAACTGAAATGAGAAGGGCCCCATCATGCATGAACCATAAATTACTACGAGTTTGTAGTAGCTTATCATCGAACAGGTTCCATAACTCATTTTGCAAAAATATTTCTGACCTGTCAGTACCGTCAATAAAGTATGGCTCTATCAAATGATTGCCAATTATTCCTGCCCAAACATTAACTGTGAATCTATATTGGTTCCTATTTTGGATAATGCCATGTGGATTGACATCATTCCATAAATGCATATTATGAGAATTAATGACTCCATCTCTGGTGATACTGGATTCGTCCGCCAAGAGAACGTTACTAATAAATATATTGTCTGCTTGTTGTTGTCGCAGAAACCACTGACTATCCTCAATTCGTGCAGGATAATCAGCCACTGTCATACTGTGTACTTTTTTCATGTGAAAAGGATATAACAGCTGTTCTCTTAGGACGCGATGAACAACTGATTTCGAGACGTTATGTTCTTTTGATAATTTTCGTAAACTCGTTGGTTCATTATCAACTACATTTAACAGGTCTTGTTCAACTGCCACAGTACGTACGCTTCGTATTGGACCTTCTCCGCCTTTTTTGGCAAAAAACTTCCTAAAATTTACAATTTGGTTTTGTATACATGGAAAATTACATTCACTTATTCATACCTGTTTCTCGTAACCTGAGGTCAATATGCTCAAACATGCAAAATGTTCTGCATAAAGCCTTCTGGCTTCTAAACAGTTTCTGACTACGAACTATTCTACACAACGTTTGACAACTAATCCTATGGTTACTTTATGAACGGTAAAAACACTTTATAAAAGTTTTTACCAACTTCCGAATTAATAAGTCGTTAACGTTTTTTATCTTCCGCTATTGTTAAATTATTTTTTTGTAGTACTGTAGGTGAATCTTGGACATCGTATTAATAAGTTAGTTAGGTAAATTGGTACGTAGTGCATTAATAAAACTGTAAATATTAGCCAAACGGCTTATTTTATCGAATTTCAACAAGAGCACCTTTTCGTTGGCTTAATGTGTGGGGAAGTCAAGTTCGATAATTTAATATAGGGTGTGTCATCCCTGCAAAATTTTTGGATCACTAACCCTTGCGAGTAGTCCGTCCCTGCCTTAAAGGCATTACTGTAAATCTGTTTACCTTTCCAAAATAAACATACACGTACATAATAGCTTTAGCGTAAATTTTATAAAGAGCAAATAACTAGTACAAAAAATAAAAATAAAAACCAAATTCAAAATTATAACTTTGGAGGCATATAACTAGAAAACAAGGGCCCGCATAGAAAAAATTTATATGAAGTACTAACATTATTTTGGCTCAAATTATACTCTCCTGACTTTTTTCCCATTAGTCCCGGGACACCCTGTATATAATGTGTAATATTTTTCCAAATAATTTCTTTAATAACTAGTATGAGTTTCTCTGTAAAAAAAGAATTTTATTGATTAAAATTATTGAACAACTTATCATAATTTAAAAATCTTACCTGTAAACAAAGAAACGACATTCAAGCTTACAGTTTTATAATATTTAATATCAAATTATCAAAATGACTATTTGTAATCTAACTGACAATTCCTGTCGTTTTCAAAAATCAGGTAGACTCGTTAGTTAATTAGTTAGTAGTAGTAGTTAGTAGTGAGAGGGATTAAAGTAATGCATGTATTACTTAACATCTCCCTCCCTCTGAACAAAATTTATGAAATTTAAAACCAATAAAATCTTAGATCTAGTATTAAATACCAAAATTTCAATTATCTGTATCTGGTGCTGGAATAAGTTTAGTAATATGAAATAAATTCTATTAGGCTTTTGTATATCCTGTGTCTACTTTGTAGATATAATTCGAAATCTTTTCTATGATCTGAAAAGAACCTATCCTTATTTCATCTAATTTTTTTCTATTCAGCGATTTCCATTTTCTACATATTCTACATCTCCCTTGTTGAATTTTATTTGTTTTCTATTTCTATCAAATGATGTTTTATTATAGTTGTGTGATTTTTGTGTTTTCCAGTCCTAATTTTCTATTTCGAGATAAATTCGTTATTGATATTTTGTTTTTGATTCAATTCTTTTGGTAATGTAAAACATTTCCTTGTTATACGTATATTGGTGAGAAGCCTGTAATAGTATGTTCAGTTTCATTATATTTTCGTATACATTCATGTGCTATTGTCGTCCAGGCTGTTTTGTTTCCATATTCATTGATTTTGTATCTTATTTTGTTTATTATAGTTTGATTTAATCTTTCATTCAGCCCATTAGAAAATGGTGTACTGACTGAAGTGTAGGAAAACCAAACGCTCTCATAAATGAGCGTTTGGTTTCCCTGCTGAAATCCGTTATTTTGTGTTTTCCCATGTTTCGATTAACATCTTTGCTCCCAAATTTCACATCCTTATTTGGTTATGCCGTGCTGAAGAGGCAAAATGAGCCAGAAACATGCATGTCCACGGTTACCATTCTATTTCAGTAGCCCTTTATTTTGCGTGAATTACCCATGAATCTCTTTGTTGTTGTTGTTAACATATCACGCGATATTCCTACATCTTCTTTATATATATATATATATATATATATATATATATATATATATATATATATAAAAGGAGGATAGTCTTTGCTGACTAGTTAGGAATAAAACTAGTGAATATTGGGGATTTGCAGCAAGAAAATGGAAAAGGTATACTCTTAGCGGAAAATGTTCAAGCTTTCGAGGATGATTGTCATCATCAGGGAGACTAAAATGAAAAACAACAGTTAAATACTGTGGTCAATAAATAATAATTTGAATTGAAGTTCAGAACCACGTCTAGCCTCCAAAGTGAGGTTAGACTCCATCAAGTTGTAAAATAGTAAACTACAGATTGTAAATTGTGAAATGATTTACAGGAATTGGGTCAACAGAAGGTCAACCAACCGCATTACAACACCAAGTAAAATTGTCGCAACATTTTATAAAATGAAATAAATAAATTCATCTTCATGCGTTACTATGCTGAACGCCGGTAGGGAAATGATATAGTTTCCCTCCAATTGGGATGTAACAAGAGACAAACGGTGCTGCCAACAGTCAAATCAGAGATCTGTAGGGCAATGTAACCATTTCAGTAATGGACTCTGTTGTAGGGCCAACAATTGGTTTAATAAGAGCATGTATTATTTTAGAAGAGAGGAAAAGGGAGAGAGAGTGCGAGACAGAGAGAGGGGGAATGCTCTCAAATTGTGTTAAAGGGGAAAATTTGAGTGTGTAGAGAACATAACCCCAATATGACTTACACTAAGGATAAAAAGAGAAAGAAAACAGTACAATAACAGTATTAATATGTAGTAATAATAATATAATATAGTAATTAAGTAAAATTGTAATAATTATATAATATGAATGTATCTACCAACACCAATACATTCAAATTTAAGTTTTTATTATTATTAAGTTAAAGTAATAAAGGTGGTGCTGTTAGGAGCAATATGGTTGTTTAATGCAACCTGAGGAGTACAATTAGTATCTAAGGACAACAAAAATGAATAGACCTCACTCAAGTGATCAATATAAGTTTTCTTATTTATAACATTGTTGTATTGTGAAATAAGAGCCATTTCAGTCGCCAACACTTTCACAGCCTCATAATCCATCTGATGATCAAGAGAATTTACATGAAAAGCTAACGCGCACCTCTCTGGGTGTAATCTACAGTCACTCTTTTGTGAAACTATACGGCTCGACAGAGATCTTAATGTCTCTCCGATATACTGTTTATCACAATCTCTACAAGGAAAACTATACACCACGTTAGTAAGTGAGGTCAAAGGATTCTTATCTTTTACTTTAGTGTAAATCGATCTGATTGAAAGAACAGTTTTATTAGCAATTTAAAAGTTACCGCATGAACTGAGCAATCTGGCGAGTCTCGGAGTTATGTCCTTAATATATGGCAAAGTAGCAAAAACCGGTCGAGAAGGGGACACATCAGTTCCAATATCCGTCTGGGCTAAGTTAGGATGGCTATTTCCAAGCAACAAGTCCACAGCATTAGATGTGCTAAATACTATTTTATTCAATAAAGGTCTTGGATAAGAGTTATACAAGAAAAGATTAAGCAAAATATTAAGATTTTTATTATGAAAAATATTATTGGAAATTCTGAGTACTCTGTGCTTCATTTGTGTAACCATATTCACTTTCATAGAATGTTTATGGTAGGAGTGATAATTAAGATATCTACCAGAGCTGCATGGCTTCCTGTACCAATCTATTATAATTGTATTGTTGTTACGTATAAATTTAGTGTCTAAGAAAGGTGCGGAATTCTCGAAGTCTTCCATTTCGATTGTGAATTGGATATTCGGATCAAAGCTATTAAATGTATCCAGAATTTCATCTAGGTCTTCTCAAGGAAGTGCCAAAATAATGACAGCTGAGAAGAAACTCATGAGCTACCATGGTGTCCCTCCAAAATTTTATTCTCTTCCGAAAGTTCATAAACCAGTTCTCTCTGTGAGACCGATAGTGGCTTCGATAGGATCTCTGTGAGACCGATAGTGGCTTCGATAGGATCTCTGTGAGACCGATAGTGGCTTCGATAGGAACCCCCACAGAAAATATTGCACAGTTTTGTACGGGAATACTGACAAAAGCGTATGATTATGACAATTTGTATTTTATTAAAGATTCTTTTGAAGTCTCTGAAAAGTTTGATAATTTGGTAATTCCAGAAAATTATGTTCTGGCCAGTTTTGAAGTGGTCTCGTTGTTCAGTGATGTTTATCTTGATGCTTGTTTGAGAGCAATCGATAAGGGTTGGGATCGTATCAGTGCCCATTGCTCCATCCCGGAGGAAGTTTTCCTTGAATTAATAGTTTTCCTGTTTGACAGTACTTACTTCACTTTTAATAACAAAATTTACAAACAAACCTTTGGTACTTCAATGGATGCCTCAATTTCTCCTATCTTGGCAGCATATATCATGGACGATGTTCTTGATACAGTCATACCTGTTCTTTCTTCCACTCCTTTTTTTATAAAAAAGTATGTCGATGACATTATTTGGGCACTTCCTCGAGAAGGCCTAGATGAAATTCTGGATACATTTAATAGCTTTGATCCGAATATCCAATTCACAATCGAAATGGAAGACTTCGAGAATTCCGTACCTTTCTTAGACACTAAATTTATACGTAACAACAATACAATTATAATAGATTGGTACAGGAAGCAATGCAGCTCTGATAGATATCTTAATTATCACTCCTACCATAAACATTCCATAAAAGTGAATTTGGTTAAACGAATGAAGCAGAGAGTACTCAGAGTTTTCAATAATGTTTTTCATAATAAAAATCCTAATATTTTACTTAACCTTTTCTTGGATAAGTCTTATCCAAGACCTTTATTGAATAAAATATTATTCAGCACATCTAATGCTGTGGACTTGTTGCTTGAAGATAGCCATCCTAACTTAGCCCAGACGGATGTTGGAACTGATGTGTCCCCTTCTCGACCGGTTTTTGCTACTTTGCCATATATTAAGGACATAACTCCGAGACTTGCCAGATTGCTCAGTTCATGTGGTAACTTTAAAATGGCTAATAAAACTGTTCTTTCAATCAGATTGATTTACACTAGAGTAAAAGATAAGAATCCTTTGACCTCACTTACTAACGTGGTGTATAGTATTCCTTGTAGAGATTGTGATAAACAGTATATCGGACCGACTTTAAGATCTGTGTCGAGCCGTATAGTTTCACACAAGAGTGACTGTAGATTACACCCAGAGAGGTGCGCGTTAGCTTTTCATGTAAATTCTCTTATCATCAGATGAATTATGAGGCTGTGAAAGTGTTGGCGACTGAGTCTAACAGAACGAAAAGATCATTCTTAGAAATGACTTTCATTTCGCAATACAACAATGTTATAAATAATAAAACTGATATTGATCACTTGAGTGAGATCTATTCATTTTTGTTGTCCTTAGATACTAATTGTACTCCTCAGGTTGCATTAAACAACCATATTGCTCCTAACAGCACCACCCTTATTACTTTAACTTAATAATAATAAAAACTTAAATTTGAATGTATTGGTGTTGGTAGATACTTTCAGATTATATAATTATTACAATTTTACTTAATTACTATATTATATTATTATTACTACATATTAATACTGTTATTGTACTGTTTTCTTTCTCTTTTCTTCTTTAGTATAAATCATATTGGGGTTATGTTCTCTACACACTCAAATTTCCCCCGTTAACACAAGTTGAGAGCGTTCCCCCTCTCTCTGTCTCGCACTCTCTCTCCCTTTTCCTCTCTTCTAAAATAATACATGTTCTTATCAAACCAATTGTTGGCCCTACAACAGAGTCCATTACTAAAATGGTTACATTGCCCTACAGTTCTCTGATTTGACTGTTGGCAGCACTGTTTGTCTCTTGTTACATCCCAATTGGAGGGAAACTATATCATTTCATTACCGGCGTTCAACATAGTAACGCATGAAGATGAATTTATTTATTTCATTATACAAAATGTTGCGACATTTTCACTTGGTGTTGTAATGCGGTTGGTTGACCTTCCGTTGACTCAATTCCTGTAAAACATTTCACAATTTACAATCTGTAGTTTACTATTTTACAACTTGATGGAGTCTAACCTCACTTCGGAGGTAAGTACACACGTGGTTGTGAACTTCGATTCAAATTATTCTTTATTGACCACAGTATTTAACTGTTGTTTTTCATTTTTGTCTCCCTGAAGATGAGGACAATAATCCTCGAAAGCTTGGAAATTTCCGCTAAGAGTATACCTTTTCCATTTTCTTGCTGCAATTCCCCAGTATTCACTAGTTTAATATATATATATATATATATATATATATATATATATATATATATATATATATATATATATACATTCACGGGGTGAAGTGGCATCCGCCCATGTTAAAATCGCGGTAGCTGTGGCGTCCTCGGCACTATGACATCCGATATACGGACGTCACAGTGCATGCTTGGGAATATATTGCTGATGAAATCAGCAGGACGTCACTTTGGTCGTTTTTTGTATAAACACCAAGGTTTACAGGTTCTCTGTACGCGGCGTTATAGTAGCACACTTATATATTTATTATACATCTGCCGCACGAAGTGGCATCCGTCAGTATACATATCGAAGAACGGTATAGTTTGGCGTCTGTATATACATTTTTCTTGCATAGTGGCATCCTGCCGATATCACTTCTGGCTATAGAAAGCTTTCAACATTGGATGTGATGATTCACATCTGTTTTAATACTTCGATACAATTGTGCGGAGGATGTTAGTTATTGCAGAATATTTACCGTTATTAATAGAAAAATGATATTTTCATTCTACAATTCACTCAAATCTGATTTTGAGGCAAAATAAAACACTACTGGCGATAAAAATGAATAATGTTGGCGATAAAACAAACTAAAGAATTCTGAATTTCTGTAAATAAGGGGAAAATGAATTGAATTTTCCAACGTAAACCACGAGATGAAGTAAAATTACTACTCAATTTTCAGTTTAATTTTTGAATGGGTATATTTTCCTACTTCATTATAGCAGAAGTCAAGTTTTTTTGTGAAAATTCCGAAAACCTACATGTAATCATATTACTAGGTGGATTGTTAGTAGTTGACCTAGAATATTGAATTTCACAAAAATTTCGGAGACGTTGAAACTTTCTCTGGCAGATACAGGGTGTACCAATGGTAACTGTATGGACGATAACTGCATCCTTATTTGATCTAACGAAAAAAATCTCTTAAAGTTGTAGAGAGCAATAAAATTATGTATACACTAGAGTTTTTTTCACAACATCATAGCGGTTTAGTGTTGGGAAAAAACTTTAGTCCGTTCATTACTACACCGCCGGTTCCAAACAGTGCAGAGCAAAAATGAAAGCTATGTTCCAATATGTAAAGAGTCTGATAAATGCGAAACTTAAACATGTGCTAATGGTTCTACTGGTGTGATGTCTGTAAACAGGGTGTCCCAGACCAACATACAATTATTCCTACAGAGTCAACTAGAGCTCAAAATATGGCGATTGAAATCAACTTTCCTTTATATGCTCCATTGAGCCGTGTGAGTTTGATGAAGATTTTTTTTCATACTCTTGAATAGTTTGAAACCCATGAAAAGTTGGGCTCTGAATATTGAAGAAAAAATTTGAAACAGGATTTCAAAAAGAACAGTGTTAACACGAAATTTTAAAAAAAGTCTTGAATTCACTCGAATTGCTAGACTTATGTGTAACGCTAATGAAAATCATATCAAAAGAATAAGGAATCTAGAGAGATAATGAAGTAGTGAGGAATCCATCATGACTCTGTAAACGGTTTCAGATAAGTATCATCATTAAAACTCTTCGCTATTGTGCGTTTTAGATAGAATAGACATAAAAAGTATTTTATGAAACTTACACAAATGTTCGTACAAAAAATAAACAGTACATATTCCCAGGAAATATACGTTTTCTTTCTATACGGGTGTTTCTTAAGTAATCTAAAATATTGTAGTGGGCGCTTTGTCACTCCATTTTATGACGAAAAGTTCTCTCATAAACATGTCTTGTCGTTAATGAGATACAGGGTGTTGAGTTGTTTTATTATTTCAACTTTGATGTTTTATAACTCGGTTTGTAATGCCGGTGGAAAATGCCGTATTTTTTATGATTGTACTTACCTCCCTCTTTCCATTTAATTCTTTCCAATTCACAAACGTAACCGCTACGAATTTTTTAGGGGAATTTTTAATAAAAATTCTAAGCCACATTAAAAAAATTCGTTGCAGCTACGTTTATGAATTGAGAAGAACGAAATTATTAAAAATCGAAAGAGACGAGTAAGTAAAATATAAAAAAAAGACGGCGCTTTTCCACCGGCATTACGACATTACAGAATACAAGAAATACAATATTAAACATTTATGATGTTCTTGTCTTATCTTTGACGAATAAAATAAAATCATAAAAAAAATTGTTAAAAACTAACTTTTATTCAAATGCGCTAGGAAGTAAAAAATAATTTCTTTGGATGTATAACATGGATTATTCTGTAGGTTACAGATTAAATAGCTTGTGTATTCGAACTAAACATTTTTGCGGTATGCTCTGTGTGAAAAAAAGTGTATACAAAGTGTCGTTAAAATTGGGCCACCCTTAAGTTTTTATTTTCAAATACGAATCTATATTTTTAATCGCATTGTTTCTAATGCCAAGAGTCATATTTCATATCGGAGTAGTATTCACATCTGAACTTGTGTCCTCTTCTTAGCCCAGCCCTTCCCCAACCTACTCGTTGGGCTACAATGCGCTAACCGGACGCGAAACATCTTTATACAATTTTATAATACAGTAGATTTCTATTGTTTTAAAACTTTGACCCATTTTATAAAAGTGATTTCTCGATCAAACTGTGCGAGTGGGTGCGTCATTCGAATGTTGTGTAGAAAAAGAATTTATAATTACATCTTGCATAAATTTCTTGCAAACTGGCCGAATTTCCTTGCTGAGTGTCGCACTAAACATCATTACTTGTTTTCCATGTGGCGTGTTTCGATAAATTTCCTGGACATCACGTCGCATATCTGAAAAAAATATCAGCCACTGAACATAATATAAATATAGGTAAATTAATGAACATATAATAATAATACAATAATTTTCAAATCAAATTTGTACCAAAAAAGCAAAAATTTGTATAATAGATATACCGTAACTACAGACGTGCTAATTGAGTAACACTCCAAAAGAAGTTTGGTCATATTAACTCCTGTATTGAAAAGGTGTAAAAAAATGCAAAAAAAGGAAATTAAGTGATTCCTTTACAATAACACTGGCAGACACGATTTTTAGCCATAATGAGTGGTTACTGGTTTTGGAAATATTGAACTATACCGGTAAAATTTCAAATCTTCAATAATTAAAGTCCTTGTTGTAAGACCAACTTGGCATTGATTCACTTCTTACTCACTAATATTTTTCAATTATAGCTGTTATGGAATATTAAAATTGGTTAAAATTGTTCTCGTAATAGATCAATATTTTCAAAACACAGTTCAGATGGAAATACTACGCAAATATGAAACCTCTTGGCATTCAAAAATTTGCAATAAAAAATGCAGGTCCGTATTTGAAAATAAAATGTTGTGGGTGGTTCAATATGTTCAATTTTTATTCGCATGTTTGGATAGTTTACAGAAAATTGGTATGGCAAAGTTTTGGAAAATCCTCGCAAATAAAAAGATGTAGGCAAAAGAATAATTTCAAAATTTTCAATTTTTCCGGTGTACCTCCAGAACCAAAGAAGCTAGATTGTCTTAAATGAAATAAATGACCTCTGAAATACACAACTTTGCCCCCATTTAACCATCCCTATATCTCTTACCGTTACCATGATTCCAATGCATACACTCGAATTTGAATAGCAGTGTATAAGAAGTGTGGAAAGTGACATATTCCGTACGAGTGCAGGTGTATATCGGGGGTGCCACAGAGCTATAAATCTATAAGGATGCCACTTCAACGGCTATCGCGATATATATATATATATATATATATATATATATATATATATATATATATATAGGGTTGTCCAAAAAAAAACCGGAATTTCCTTTTTTATTGATTTTTTTTAATTTATAGGTCGATTTTATTGATGTCGGTTTTGTTTAAAAGATAATTGATCAAGACACACTACTAATCTAATATTTCGCGTTTTGTTTAAAAAACAAAATGGCGGGCACATCCAAACTTAACCAAACTTTAAAACTGACTGGAAATTTTTTGTTTCGCACTGTATATGTTTGCGAATTATTTTACGAAAGTTCAGACATTTGTGAATATAACGAGAGGTCAAACATAGAAATCGGTCAAAAATTGTCTGATGTATGGCTCGAAAAAAACAAGTATGTTATTACATAGTGAATTTTAATTTCTTTCGATATTATCTACTAAAAGTTAATTGAAACAAAACGAATTTTTTATGAAGAACACAAAACAATAACTAAAGTTGAAGAGATAATTAAACATTAATATGGCCACCATTAGCTTCAACTACTAGTTGAACACGACTTCGCCAGCTGTCGATTGCTTTTCTAATATGTTCTCGTCTGATTTGGCCCCAACATTGAAGAATTCTTTGTTTAAGTTCTTCGACATTTTCAAATGTTATACCATTTTCATGAATTCTAGCCTCTAAATCGCCCCACAGAAAGTAATCGCACGGATTTAAATCTGGACTATTTGGAGGCCATTCGTGAGGCTCTAAAAAGTCAGCTACGTTTTCTCTTAAATAATTGAGGGTATGTGCACTGGTGTGACACCTTGCGCCGTCCTAAAAACATATTCGCAACCATTCAAAGAGCAAAAAAAATAAAACACAAACATACCTGCATAAAAATATAGTCCGGGGCTCGATCCTCTATTTCGGGAAGCATTTGTGTTAAAACGGTATCGCAGTAAGTTTGAGAAGTTAACCTGACGCCTTGATTAATAAAAATTAGATTAATTTTTTGATTCCTCGAGATCGCTGCAGACACCATTACGTAATTACCAAACTTGTTTCTTTCCCTAAACAGACGATTTAAGGGCACTTCCCTTTTGCGTTGGTGGTGAGGTATACATATTCTGTCATTTTGCGCGTTTTTCAGAGGATTTATTGTAAAAATCTTCTCATCAGTAAACCAGATTTTTTCAATTTCTCTTCTAGTCCTAAATTTATTTAAAAGATTTCTGCACCTCAGCAATATTCTGGCTTTTACTTCATTAGTAAGTTTAAAAGAATATTCTCGTTAAATAAATTCAAGTCCTAGATCGATATTTATTATCCGGTTTACGGAACTACGGGAAATATTACACCTCCTCGCAATTTGCGGAGCACTTGAACTAGTACCAGGTGCTCTTTCAGGACTAACTGCCAAATTCGAAACTCGGAGAATGTTTTCCTAAATTAATTTAATGTGGTTTATATAACATAAAACGTACGGTATCCTACTCACCTGTGTTCGTATACTCCTTGGGCGCCCACTACCTTCACGCCTTGCAATAGACTGCGTTAAATTGAATTTTTTAACGAAGTCGTAAATTGTACTTTTTTTGTAACGCTCTTCAGGAAATTGTTCTAAGATTTCATGCACCCTGTATCCTCTCAAAATTAAAGTTTTAATAAAAATTTTGTCGTCGTTAGAAAGAACCATATTTTGATGAGCCTAATAAGTTTTATCACAAAAAAGATATATTTGACAAGTGTCAACAATTCTTATTAACTACAAGCAACAATATTTGACATTCGCCCACTTGATTTTGGAAAATGTCGAAAGAAATTAAAATTCACTATGTAATAACATACTTGTTTTTTTCGAGCCATACATCAGACAATTTTTGACCGATTTCTATGTTTGACCTCTCGTTACATTCACAAATGTCTGAACTTTCGTAAAATAATTCGCAAACATATACAGTGCGAAATAAAAAATTTCCAGTCAGTTTTAAAGTTTGGTAAAGTTTGGATGTGTCCGCTATTTTGTTTTTTAAACAAAACAAGAAATATTAGATTTGTAGTGTGTCTTGATCAATTATATTTTAAACAAAACCGACATCAATAAAATCGACCTATAAATAAAAAAAATATCAATAAAAAAGGAAATTCCTGTTTTTTTTGGACAACCATATATATATATATATATATATATATTTCGGCTGTGTTTGTTGAAAAATGATTTTACGACGTCAATCTCGTGCAAGTTTTGTTGTTTTTATTGTTTTTATTATTATATTATACTATAACAGCCTCAATGTTGTTAATATTGTTGCTAGTTTGAATATCAATTTTCCCTAACTGATGCCATGTGATGAGTTCTCGAGTTTAGGACCAAATATTGCAACGGAAATTATTAAAAAAACACAATTACCAACTGATAATATTATCTGCAATATAGAGGTAGGTATAAACCACTTATCATACAAAGAAAAAGATGAAATCAGAAGTAAAACAAGCAACATTCGAACAAATTTTAAAAACAAATTAAAAAATAAACAAAATAATACTCCATTTTCAGCAAAGGTAAACAAAACCAAGAATTTCCTTAAAGATAATCCTCAGATTAAAATTCTTAAAGCTGATAAGACCAACAAAACTGTCATAATGTCATCATCTGAATACAACGATAAAATAAACCATTTATTACAAGATAAAAAAACCTATAAACAGATTAAACAAGACCCCACAAATAAATATCAAAAACAGAACAATGATTTAATTGACCTTTGGGAAAATAAACAATATATCTCGCCAAATATTGCAAAAACTTTGAAAATTCTAAATTCAGTACCACCAAAAATATATGGCCTCCCAAAACTCCATAAGGAAAATACACCATTGCGCCCTATTGTGTCATGTATCCAATCTCCTTTTAGTTTGCTTTCAAAATTTCTAAAAAATATCTTAAGTAACATTGTCTTCAATAAAATTAAACAATTTTCCCGAATCCCCATAAGACTTATTAAATCTACAATATCTAGATTTAAAATTTCACGTGACATAATATCATTGACAGTGATCCTGATTACATAATATTCGTAGATATTTGTTTAGTTCTTTAATGGCTCTTCCTATAATACTGCCTTTTAACATGTTTTGTATTTCTAAATCAACTTCTTTTCTATATTTATAAGGTATGGGATACGTTCTTATTCTAAAATTCTATATTCCTCTTCCTTATATCTTATGCACATTATTATTTGCCATTCTCATTCCTTTTTGAATCAATCCTTCATATTTCATTACCAAATTCTTCACCTTCTCTTCCTATTCCTTATTTCCACACACTAATTCCAATTATTCCATAATTCCACTCCTTTTTATATTCCATAACTTCTTATTATTCTCTTCAATTGCCAATACTTCCATATGTTCCTCCTCAAATTCAATTCTATTACCATTTAATTCTAACTCTATATTTTTAAAATCAATTATTTCCTAATATTTGGTTAATTCATCTATAATTATGCCTGTTTCTAAATTATTTACTGACAATTCTTGCATAGCAACTTCTTTCCCATCCATTTCCTCATTTGTTTGTCTTTGTATTTTTATAAATTGTATTTCTTCAGTTTCCTTCTCGACTTCTTTAATCTCCATTAAACTTTGTATTTTTACTTCGTCTATTTTCTTTTCCATTTTATTACATATTTTCTGTTCTACAGTATTTATATTGTTATTCATATTTACATTCACGTTATCCATGTTATCTAACATCTTATCCGTCTTATTATCAATCTTCCCCCCTACTTGGTAAACTTTTTTTACCATTATGTCCGATTTTCTATCATCACTTAATTTATCACACCATTTCTTCCTATCTTTCCTAATTTCTTTCCTCCAACTAATCAATAATTTCTTTAGTTGGTCTTTGCTATTTGTAGTTTCCCTTCTCTCTTGTCTCCTATCCTCTTGTTCTTGGGCTTCCTCTCTCTGATTATTCATAATATTTTGTTCCTGTTCATGCTGATCTCCCTCTGATTGTTCTGTTCTTTGTTCCAAATAGTACACCTGAAAATCACCTCTTCCATGACTCCTTTCTTCCCTTTCTTCATCAGATCCACTCTCAGATTAACAAATGAAATAGATATGTTTGTTTTGATCTTTTCTGGCCCCAAACATTGAATCACATTCTAAGCTCACTTGCGGACACATCCACTGCTTTGCCATATTTACAGTCTCTTTAGTTGCAGGAAAAATGAAATTAGAAGTTTAATTGAAAATGTGTTAAAAAGTTATGCAAATAAAAAAAAGTCATAATAATGTATGCATTTGAGTCGGTATTTTTAAAATTAATTAATAATACTATTTTATTTAACAAAAGCATATTCTTATATAAATTTACAACAAGTATTTGTTGTATCCTTAGATACCTTTATGGTTATAACTAAAAGTGGCAACATTGCTCAAAATTTCAGTACCTGTTTAATGTCTCAAGAATAATCTATTTGTCCTTGTTAAATTACCATTCATTTCGAATACGTCGTAGTACTGTAGTAAATAATGTCTAACGTGGTTTGTTCATGCGAGCGTCATTACAACTAGAGAGTAAACATTTAGTTCTTTCTTTTTGATGTGATTTTCAAAACTTTTAGTGACAAAATAAACTTTTAAGTTGATTAATTCAATGTTTTTGGATTATCATGGTAAGTTTGTTAGAAAAACAGCCGAAATTACCAAGGCCATGTAGCTACAATACCATCCCCCCTTTTTGAAATTCATTCATTATTTCACTACTGGCCTTTAGATTTGTTGGTCACAAAAATAAACGTGTTTATGAATGAATAGCCCTCTCTATGTTTATTATTACTCTAAGGATCCACTATCAGTTCCTATTTGCTTACCATCTCTGTCATTCTTCTCTCAATTTTACTCTTATTTTAAATATTAGTAAAGTTTCTAAAATTTTCTATTATTCGCGCCTTCTTACTATTCGAGCCCCGCGTTGTTGACATCAATATTGTAGAGACAATATTGTATATGCGTTGTGCTTATAATATTTATACTGATTTTGAAATTATGGAATATATACTTTTATACTATTATCTTAATTTATCGAACCTGTCTAATAACGCCTCACGTTGCAGCGACAATATTGTGTACACACGGCTTAAACAGCGTATGTTATGTATTTCATAATTGACAGTTGTCAAAATTCCCAGCTAGCAGAATAAATATTGTTTTAAAATATCGAAAGATGAGTTTATATCGTTTTGAATTATTTTACTCTATTCTCAGGTGGGTTCAGTTCGTTCTAATATAAAAGTTTATTTATAATTTTTAATGTATTTTCTGAATTCAATATTTAGATTATTAATTTTGTTCTGTATTATCTCCTGTGAACGAATATTTAAGATCAGAAACACCACTTAATTGCTTACTGTCACCTACTATGAATAAATGACTTATCTGTCACCAATGATCCACTAAATTTCACTGTCTAAATAAAAATTTGTATTCAATTTAATATGTTAATTTTCATCAACCTTTCTAATATGATTCAAATAATTTCCAATGAAAATAATTTTAACGATTATATACAATTATCTACAATTATCCCAATCAACAAAATACAAATTTAACTTTCCTTTTTAATACAAATAATGAAATCGTATCTTTTACGAATAGATCAAAATTAAAACAACCTACAAATTAAATAAACGCCTAATATCTAATTTCAAAATTTTCTAATTTTTTCAAAAAAAATGCAGAATTTGAATCGTCACTCAACTCCTCGGTAAATGTCAAGTACCCGATTTTTCAAAATAATCTCTTCCATTAGTTTTAATTGTTCGATGAGTATACTTATATTTCGTTATTATTTGAATTCAATTATAATTTCAATATTTGGATGCATCTAATTTTAATTTTGTTTCAAGACCTAATGTTCAATGATATAATAATCTATTTAAATAATTCTGGAGCGAACTCATCAGAAGTCTGGACGTAGAGAAGAAAAAACTGCAACCTCGTACAACTGCAAACACTAATTAAGGATTCAGGATCCTTCACCTGCTTTTTAATTACGAATGATTTTTCGAAAACACACGCACTGAATTTACTTCGAATATACCGAATAACACTCTATACTAATTAATTACATTGTTCAATTACTGTTATATAAAATTTTTGGAGAGATCTAACATGAGATTCGGATTCTTAAATTCAACTCCTTTATTTATTTCAAATACATAACCACATTCTACTGTGATTACAAACCTTCTTCTTTTTTGAAAAAAAAACTAAACTTGTTATTATCTTACAAGGATTTGGGATACTTTTGTTACAACTTCTTACCTAGCATGACTTATATTATCTCTAACCTTCAATATGTTTTTCAATGGTGACAGGTAAATGTCATCGGAAATTAAATAGCGTCAAATCGTACATATACAGGGTTTTTAAAAGCGGATTGAAGGTACAGAAAATAGAGGATTAAAATACATAGAAAAGAAGGGTATTAAAATAATAAAACAAACAGAAAGTACCATTGGGAAATATTTATAAATGGATGAAATCTGAATTGGAAAATAAAAGAGGAAATAAGATATTTTAAATTATACCAGAAATATAATTTCAAACTTACCAGAGAAGTTGTGTCAAGATCCAGAGAAGGTGTATGTGGTAGACACATTTATAGAAGAGTTGGTGTAGAAGATTATTAATTGTTGGTTCCAGAAGAAGACATCGGTAGTGTCAGGTTAGTGTTGCGTACTTCATTGGTTAACCAATTAAATAACTGAAATATTTCTGATTTGGCCATTTAAATTTAATTTTCTAGCATAAAGGTATTTTAATTCAAAATTTCATTAGGTGATTATAATTAAGGAAGAATAGGTTTGATACCATAGGCGTACCAACGTATTTAAAATCCAGAACTCAAAGGGAGTAAAGAGTTTCTCATGCCCGACTATATACATTTTAGCTAGCCGAACCAACATTTGTTACTTCATAAAAATAAAACATATAAATATCATTATAAATTTACAACTCAAAATAGGGCTTATATATATTATAAAAAATGATAATAAATTATCACCACAAAGTGGGGCATATATAAGAAATAATATATATATATATATATATATATATAAACAACCATAAACAATCAAGATCGACACGGAGGCGCATATAGCCCCCCGCCTGAATCTTCCGATCCATAGTAAATAACAAAGACGATGTAGGAATATCGCGTGATATGTTAACAACAAAGGAAAGAGATTCATGGGCAATTCACGCAAAAAGAGAAAGGGCTCATTAGCCGTCATCGGTACGGTACAACCAAGGAAAGATGTGAAACATGGGAGCAAAGGTGTTGAATGAAACATGAGAAAATATTACAGAATTCGTTGCTTATTGTTCATATGTCACGCACTATTCGTACATCTTGTTATTATTTCATTAATCTGGGTCGGAAGTATCAGACGGGAGTGTTATATGCACCTCTGTGTCTATGTTGGTTGTTGTCTCGAATATTCGAGATCTTCTAATATTACTGACACAAATGTTGTGTTCGACTATCCTGCTGAATTCTGTTATATTTTCTCATGTTTCATTCAACACCTTTGCTCCCATGTTTCACATCTTTCCTTGGTTGTACCGTACCGATGACGGCTAATGAGCCAGTAACATGCATGTCTGCGGTTACCACTCTTTTCAGTAGCCCCTTCTTCTATTTGCGTGAAATACCCACTAATCTATTCGTTGCTTATTATATATATATATATATAAATATATATATATATATATATATATATATATATATATATATATATATATATATATATATATATATATATATATATTGCATTAGCGTCCGCCCCGGCGTCCGTATAAAAAGTAACCACCCTAGGGAAAGTTACGTCAGGATAATGGGACGGAAAATAATTTTCCCTATGATATGGGTGCCATACCAATGTCCTAATCATTACTATATAAAAACAGCATAGAACATAAATATTCTCCAAAGCAATGATAATATTACTAGTTATCATGATCGAATAGTTCTGACACTCTATTGTTGTTATTACGGTTGAGAAAATGGCGTTAAACTAAATTAGTCCTCCACGATCGATAAGGAAAGGGTGCTATTTACCACAGGTAAAAGAGATTCAAAATAATCTTTAAATATACCTGAATCTGGGAGTAGCAGACCAATCACAACGGTCCTAGTCAGGTAACCAGCTTCGATGACGACACTTAGCATTAACAGCGGAGGGCGTGGTTTGTCGATTCGGTGGATTTTATTTCGTAAGAAAATACTTGCAACAAGTAATTAACTCTGACTGCGAGATGGAAACAAGTCACAAACACTCGGTATTTCCCGATAGGAGGGCATACGAATCTCGTAACGTTACGACTAAACTCCGGTGACTTGAATTCGCTGATCCGAAAATATTACAGTAATAATCGCAAGAAAAAGAGATACTTCGGTACGGTACGTACGACACGATATTCAGGGTTGTAACCTTAAGAAAAATACAACGAACTCTCTTGAGTATTCATCGCTGACTGACTCTCTTGACGAGCTTTGGCCAGAAGCAGCCTCTCTTAAAAACTTCTAGAAAATGTCCACAGAAAACGAATGATGCCATAAATTCACCAATAACGACGTGACACAGCCCCCTGCGAAGATTGGAACCGAGTACCCGCGAGATTCTACTCAAAATATAGAAAACGTTTTATTCCTCCGAGACGGGAATGTTAGGGGGTGGTAACAAAGTTCCACCTTGTCAAATGATAACTGCGCGTGTCAAACGGCTAGGTAAACTAACAGGGCATAATTGATAAGTCATAAGTAGATTAGCGAGTCATGAACGTACATAACTTCGCACGTCACGGTGCATTTTAGACCAATAGAAGTGTTCCTGAATACTGGCTAGAGTTTTGAAGAAACATTCGTGGGACCTCATAATATTTAGTCTCTGGGACTTAGGGACGAGATATTTCCGTTCAACTTCATTGGTCGAGAAGGGGAGACTAAACGACACGAATTTGAAGACCATATCATTTTCTAATTGCCATGGGGGTGAATACTAGGAGAACTGAAGTTTTAAAATTTATTTTATTTCATATGACTTATACGGTCGAATAATTATCTGAGGTGGTGGTTCGAAATTGAAACTGAAGATGGCGCCAGTTGACTACTTCTCGCTAGTGTGTAACCACTCGAGCCAGTGCGAGAGGTTCTCTCTGAACTAGAAGGCATTACGACACTCTTGAAGAGACCTGAAGGTCGGAACCGGTCGGTTGCGAAACCGAAATTTATTTTTCATATAGACACACCTCGTATTTTATGAACTTTTAATTCATATATATATATATATATATATATATAATTTAGAAATATTTGTGAGGATGCAGCAATTGGCTTGGAAATTAAACTCTTATTCTAATTTAGTTTTAATACTTCGTCAGTCACGCTAAAATACAATGTATAACTAAATATGAAAATCAAAAAATGGGTTCTTACATTAAACGAGTAAAAATGAATTAAAATCCAGAAAAAACAGTGTAGAAATATTGATATATGCTTGAGACTTTTCAAAATTATTGTTAATATGAAGTTGACAAATGATTGATATAACAGAAATGTTCGTAAAAATTATTGTAAAAGGTTGAACTAAGATATTGATGAAAAATTATTATCAAATCTGTGATTCTTTTTATTCAATTTTGTTTCAATGTCCAGAATATTGGAGTAAATAATGTTTAAATTTTGAAAATCACTTTTTTTGTTCGATCTATTTGGTTCATTTTTGATATAAACCATTTCTAAAAAAATCTTTTAAACAGATTATTTTCTTCGGTTGAAATAGAAATGTTACTGAAATCTATGGAATGTTCTGTTACATAAACGTGCTGTGACAAGCACACGCATTTGGTCTTAAAATAATATCGCTCTTATGTGAAGTAATTCGTGATTTCAAATTTCTTGAGGTCTCACCAACATATTTTTTGTCACATTCTTGACAACTGATTTTATAGACAACTCCATTCTGATCAAGTATAGGTGCTTTATCTTTTAATTTTGTGAATAATGAATTAAAAGTTTTAATAGGTTTATTAGCCAGAACTATGTTTTTTTTCTTCTTTTAATACATTCTTAATTTTGGAAGTGAGTTCTTTCATGTATGGGAATGATCGACATTTTTCAATGATATTTTCTTGAGAGTTTTCATTATCATTTATAATATTATTTGTTGAAAATATTGATTTACGAAGTAGTCGTTTTGGGTAGGAATTTTCAATGAGTAAATTAAATAATTTCTTGAAATTTTTCATTTTCAAAGTTGCATGACATATTTTGTCTATTCTATATTTCATCCAAAGTACTAAATTAATTTTGGTTTTTTCCGGATGATAGGAGAAATAGTTCATAAATCTCCCAGAACTTGTAGGTTTAATATACCAGTCTAATATTATTTTCTGGTGTTCTTATGAGTTTTGTATCTAAAAATGGAACACTTCTTTCAGTTTGGGTTTCAATTGTAAATTGAATATATCTGTTATAATTATTAAAAGAATTAAGAATCTCACTTTCTTTACCTTCAGGTATCGCACAAATAATATCGTCCACATATTTTTTTTAAAAAAGGAATTTCAAAAGGTACTTTAGGTATACAATAATTTAGTAAGTCATCCATAACATATAGAGCAAGAATAGGTGATATTTTTGATCCCATGGGAGTACTGAAAATCTGTTTATAAAATTTTTCATCGAGGGAGAAAAAAGTATTGTTAAAAATGAATTTGATTATCTTAATGAAATTATCTTTATCCAGAGAACAATGATCCTTGATAGAGTTCCAATTATTGATGATACTATTGATAACTAATTCCTCAGAGATGTTAGTGAAAAGTAAAACACCATCAAGACTTATAATAACGTAGTTTGATGGTAATTGAAAATCATTAATTATTTCTGAAAATTTGAAAGAATCTTTAATATAATATTCATTATCTACGTTATATGCTTTGGTAAGTATATCTGTGAGGAAAGATGTTGATTTATCGGTAGATGCATCAATAGATGCAATAATAGGTCTTAGTGATAATAGTGGTTTGTGAATTTTAGGTAAACCATAGAATTTTGGACACATGGAGTTATAAATTGTTAGTGATTTACTAACATTTCCGTCAATATTCCGAATTTAATTCATGGTTTGATTTTCCTAAAAGAACATCCTGGAATTTACATAACAAGATCTGATAAAAGTAACATCACAGTAGCTATCGATAGAGATAAATATATTGAATTAGCCGAAAATAGTGTTTATAATGAAATCTATTACAAAAGGATTCCCAGAGATCCAACATCAGGAACACAACAAAGAGCTAATAAATTAGTTAGGCAATTGAAAAATAATATACTCTTACAGGTCCGCGTGGGAGTGTGGATTCACGATATTTTAATGTTTTAACTTTTATTTTATTAATGTTTTTAAAAATTAACCAGTAGTGGGCAAATGTGTTGCCAACTGGACTTATTCCTTTAATGATTTGCTGTTTTAGACATTTCCGATTCTCAAGATCTAGGATGCAATCTCGATTAATTTCCCTGATGATGTAAATAAAGATTTACAAAAGCTTGGAGAATTTAACAGAGTATAGTTTTCCTCATTTGCTGCTATATATATATATATATATATATATATATATATATATTATTGTTGATTTATGATATATAATTAATTTCATATTTATATTTAGTTTTGTTATTTTTATATGTAACCTCGGCTAGCTCAAAATTTAATATTTTTTCTAAGTTTATGTTTATCTAAATTATTTAAATCCTCAGTCGGAAACATGAAACTCCTCCCTTTGAGTTCAGGATGCATTAAACCAATGATTGATGAAATTTATTCATAATCTTACCTTTTTCCTTTGTGATCTCTTGATGACACTAAATCTCTTAAATAAAAAGATTGAAATACAAAGATAATGCTAATTTATTCATGGATGTGATAAGAATAAAAAATCACCAACACTTTAATGTAAAACTATTTAATAAAATATTTCGAAACTATTGATTTAATTTGAACAATGAAATTTATGAAATTTCGCCACCCTATATATCATGCATTCTTAGCTACCAATTATTCTCACTATTGCGTCGGCGCATAATATCCAAACGCATGCGCTCCTGTAATATAATATGATACAAGGAAAGATTTTCCCACTATAAGAAGCGTCTATTCAGTTAACATGCCACTAGCACGTTGGCAATGGTGAAGTTTTTGAAAAGTTATAACATTTATACCATCAATTACATATACGTGTGTAATTCTAACATAAATATGTGTGAGTTATGAATATGAAGAAAGTGATAGACAATAGTAAGGCATGCAATAATTAGAAAGAAGCTGTGAAAATTATTGGAACATTCATGATGCACGTGATATATCTAATGGATGAAATTACAAAGGTGAGTACAATAATTTTTAGTGATTAAATATGCAATTATCAGTAGACAAATTTATGATGCATCATATTCTTATTGTTTTTTGGCCTTTTTTAATGCATTATTTGATTCGAACGTTCTAATAATAATTTGATTGTTCACTTTGATATATGTTAAATGGAATTCCAAATAAGTTTATTTAAAAAAACACAGACCTTAGTTTTGATATCACTGCCGGCTGCAACTCTCATCTTCTAATTCTTGATGATATCTCACAAGAGATATGCACCTTCAGTACTACTTTATCCTTACACAGGATTAGATACACTTGGTATTAGTTTGATTTTACTTTTTGATGTAAATTTAACGTTTAAGCATTTTTTTTAAACAAAATTTTCACAGAGAGCCATCTCTATCAACGCGTCCTCTCTCACAACCCAAATCGACCTTTTTTTGTTTTTAAAATCAACAAGCATCTCGGCTTCCCCAATCCATAACTCACTTATTTGTTATTTTTAACAAAAAATTGTCATTTTCATGTCTTTTAGTTATTAATTTGAAATACTTGAATTTTTTGTCCTGGAGGGTAATCACACTGATTCACTATTTTTTTTATTGCACTAAGGAATCTATATTATGTCCTTTTTTCCTTATACAATAGTTAATTTATTGATAATTATGTTGTTTAGCTATTTTGATAAATGTTTATTTTTACAAAATTTACAAACTACCTTAGTAATTTACCTATATGTAATTGATTCTTTTTTTTAATTTTGAATTTTATTCTATAACTATTCTACATAAACTCTTGATTATTTTAGTTTTTTTTATTAAAGTTCTATATACAATAAATAATCAATGATTTTATGTTGGTAATTAAAATTCACTAGGATTCATTACTTCCTGTTTATATTCATTTCCTTTTCATAAGTTTGTGCTGTGTTCCATCTATTTTATGCCATACCGTTTTCAACCCTTTATGAAATTACTGAATGAATGCATAAAATTCTAAACTTTTACTATTAAAACTCATGTGAATAATGTTAAGCTATTATTGGACTGATTATTTTTTTATATTATTTTAGGTTTCAAGATATAATATAAAATTTCTTACTGCGGAAACTCCTATGGCAGTGTTCAGCACAATGTGAAATTTCTTGACATTGACATCTATTTGGAATTACTTGTACAGGTAACATTTAATATTTAATTAGCTAATATTGTTTTTGGATTTTCTATTCTTTATCCCTTTTTTAAACAATCACATCAATATTCAACCAGATTTATTCATATTTCACTTTTTTTATATTTTTATATTTGACTTGTTATGGATTTTTTTATAATGGTTGTGTCTACTGACACACCTTCCGTTATAATAGGACCTTGTTGTCATGTTTATTTATTTTAATTTATTTACAAAACTAGATAACTAGTTCAATATATATATATATATATATATATATATATATATATATATATATATATATATATATATATATATATATATATATATAAAATAACTTTTTACACACGGAAAAAGGTTTTTCAAAAAATTATTTATTTAACAAAAGTTACAAGTTCCACGATTCGAAGTAAATTCTAGACTGACTATATAAACTAAACAATTCAAAAAGGTAAAAAATACAATGTAAGCAATAATAAGGTTCAACAATTTATAAAACAACAGGTTATTACACAATATGCTGATTAAGCAATTTATTTAATATGTACTAAGTAATTTAAGGTATATGAGGTATATTAGATCGACGCACCCCCTGGAAGTTGAATTTTCTTTTCTTGTAATTCCATTGGAGTTTCTTCTGATTTTCTACTTTTCTGAATTTTCTTCAAGAGTAGCCAAAGAATTATCAATACACCGCTAGAATATAGAAATATAGTCCATATGCTAGGAATATGGAGATTTAATTGTTCTTCCTGAATTTGTGTCAATCCTTTTAATTTTAATTTTTTCAAATTTATTTCCGAAGGCTGGATTTTAATTTTATTAAAATGTGTCTGAAGTTTATTCAGTACCAGTGGTTGACCAAAAGTTCTATCTTGAAATATTAATTCTTGATTTTTAAAAGTTAATTTACATGGCGAATTTTTGATTAGGAAAATTCCTTTTAAAATTTTGATTTCTGTGTCTTCTGAACATTTAATTATCAATTTTTCCTCTTCTGGAAATACTACTAGGTATTGGTTTATTTCTGGTAAAATTTCCAAATGATTTTCAATAATTTTGATTTTAGTGTATTCGCAGTTAGTAGAGTTTTCCATTAATAGCATTTGTTCTTCACATAACTGTTTATTATCATCTTGAAGGTGTGAAGCACATTGAAAATTTTCACTTCTTGTACAAATATCGTTTAGAGGTTTTATCTGTGTATCAGATCTTAGCAAATACTTGGAATTTGGTATTATTATTACGAATTCTGATTCTAACTTAATAGGTATGGGTAATAAATAAAATAATTCAAGCTCAATATTAAAATATATACTCTATATTCTACATGTTATATCTAAAATTGATTCAAAGTTTAAAATATTCTCGTATTTCAATTCCAACGGTAATTGTAATTCATAATACGAAGATATTTTTTGCAACTCTGTAAATCATTCCTTCCATTTAATTATACTAGGGTGCAATGTCTTTAGTTTGCAGAATGTCCAGGAATTCTCTACAGTTTCTATTACATCTAATATAACATTATAAATAATTAAAACTTCATTCAACATATCCTTGAGATAAATAAGATTCTCATATTGCACTTGAAGGTCAAGCATATCTTTTATGTCTAATAATTTCGATTTGAACAAAATTTCATTATTTTGAATATCTTGAATAGTTTTATTGAAATTATTTATTATTTGTTCGCTAACGCTGTACTGCATTTGAATTTGACTTTGAAGATTAGCTTGATTTTGTTTTAAATACTCTAAGATTATATTTATTTTTTCTTCGTCTTGAGAATCAAGGTTGCCGGTTATGGCTTTTATTATAGATCCAAGTCCATTTATTAAGCCTCTTCTGTTTCTATTTGTTATTGAATGAAAATTTAAATTTTCAAATTTTTCTTCTATATTACTCTTAATGTTGTACGAAATATGTATTATTTGATATCTCGACTGTGATATTTGCAAAGTGTTTATTTAAGGAATTGTATTCCTCCAGTAACGGACTTAAGTTATAGAAATGTACAAATGTATGACTTGATTTTTGTAGTTTTGCCGGTCCAAGATTTATTGGTAAAATTCCTAGGTTATTAGTGATGTCTTTTATTTATATTCTTGCTTGTCGGAATGAGAAGAATCTGTAATAAAAGTATAAGGTTTCTTCTTAGGTCGTTTTATATTTGAAATATGAATATCTTCAGCGGTATTAAAATGACGTGTTACAATTTTCGCAGTTTTATGTTTTCTGTTTACGTATTTTATTTTTTCAGGTTGATATTTATTTTTTGTCTTACTTTTAATCTGCTTATTTTTGACAAATACTTTTGTAGGTAGAGGGTCTGGAAGATCTTCTCTACTTTCATTAGCTTTTGAAATAACTTTATCTTTAGTTTCTTGCAATGATTTATTTATTTTAGAATAAAATAATTTCATTTTTTCTTTGTGATTATGAATATAATTATTTACTAATTCTCGATCAATGTCTAAATTAAAAGAAGAGTTATTCTCTAAATGACCTGTAATAATTTCGTATGGTTTTAGTTTCGTTACAGAGTGAATACTATTATTATATGCCAAAAGAGCATAATTTACTTTTATTTCAATAGGTTTTTTCTTAAATTCGTTCTGATTATTTAAAAGTCTAATATGTTCAATAATTGTTGAATGAAATCGTTCGGAAATGCCGTTTGCTTCAGGATGTTGTGAACTGATAAAATGAATTTGAATTTTATGAGTTTCTAATAAATCTTTGACTAAACTATTTTTAAATTCTGTTCCGTTATCGGATATTATTTGTTCCGGTATACAATGATGGGTGAAATATCTAATTAAATTATTAACTATCTCTATACCTTGGGCTGAGTTCAATTTATACAACTGCCCGTATTTTGAAAATTAGTCTATAATAGTAAGAAATTTCGTATTTTCTAAAGTAATAGTGTCTAAATGTATTATTTGAAATGGTTTAATAGCTGTTGGGGTAATATTAAAATATGGTTTCACGGGTTTGCGATCATATTTTGTTATTTGCCATATTTCGCATTCGTTAATGTACGTTTGAATAGAAGATCTTTGATTAGGCCAATAGTATCGAGATTTTATATTATTTTCGGTTTCATCTAATCCTGTATGATTCCGTTTACCTTCATAATAGTTTTATATTACTTCTTTGATTTCATTTAGAGGGATGTCAATTAATTTTTTATTACATTTGATAAATGAAATGTGTGAGTTTTTAAAATATGTTTGTATAACAGTGCTGAATTTTTCGTATAAGGGATCTTCAAAATAAATATGATATTTTGCTTTTGGTGCAACATATTCTTTCACAAAATTTATTACGTCTTGTTCAAAGTTATTTTTAGAAGATTGTACTAGAATTATTTGCTTAGTTTCATATAATTTAATTATAGTTGGTATAGCTAGTTCAAAATTACCTTCAGAGAATATTATTTGATTTTTTCCCACATTTACTGCAGATTCCGAAATAGGTATTCCTGCAATAGGATTTTCTATGTTAGTGTGAATAGTATTATTATCGTCATCGATTTAGTCATTGAAATCTTCAGCTTCTACAATAAGTGATTCGGTTCCTACATTCTAATTTTTAGTATTATTCGAAAGTGAGTCATTAGATCTTTCCATATAAAATAATAATTTTTTGGGAGGATTTTCCGAAGAATTTACTTCATTCATATTTAGCTGAATTCGTGATAAACAGTCACTATTAGTGTTCAATGCACCTTTCTTGTACACTATATCATAGTCGTATTCTTCGAGTTTCAACCGCCATCTAACTAATTTAGAATTGGGTTCTTTCAAAGAAAATAACCATTGAAGTGGTTTATGATCTGTTACTATAGTGAATTTTCTTCCGAAAAGATATGGGCGGAAATATATTACAGCCCAAACAATTGCAAGGAGTTCCTTTTCAATTGTTGAATAATTTACTTCAGAATCATTAAGTGTTCTGCTAGCATATGCCACAGGTAAATCGGTTCCGATTTTTCCTTGGCTGAGAACAGCGCCTAGTGCAAAATTGCTTGCGTCTGTTGTGAGATTAAATGGACGAGAAAAGTCCAGGTATTGTAAAATAGGATCATTTAATAACATATTTTTACAAGTATCAAAGTAATTAATATAATCAGTATCTTTTATGTTAATTACTGCATTTATCTTAAGACGATTAGTTAAAGATTTAGTCAGTTTTGAAAAATCTTTAATGAATTTTTTATAATATCCAAGAAGTCCGAGAAAAGCTTTAATTCCTTTACTAGTTTTTGGTATGGGTTATTTTTGAATAGCACTTATTTTATCAGGATTTGGTTTTACACCTTCAGGGGTAACAATATGTCCTAAATAAGCTACTTCTCTCCTAAAAAATTCGGATTTGTCAATTTGTATTTCAAAATTCGATTCGCGTAACCTCTTAAATACTTCTTTTAAATTATTTATGTGTTCTTGCAAGCTTGTACTAAATATAATGATATCGTTAAGATAAACTAAACATTTTTCGTTTTGGATACCTCTTAAAATGTTGTCCATCACTCTTTGAAAAGTTGCTGGAGCTCCCTTTAATCCGAATGGTATTCTCAAAAATTCCCAGTGGCTATTTTCAGTAGCAAAAGCCATTTTGGGTATATTTTCTTCAGTCATCTCAATTTGGTGAAATCTGGAGGCAAGATCAAAGGTAGTGAAGTATTGGCAACGTCCTAATTTATCCAATAGATCGGTTATGTTTGGTAATGGATATCTATCTCCAATAGTTATTTCGTTAAACTTGCGATAGTCTACGACGACTCTGAATTTTTGTTTACCGGTAGAGTCTAGTTTTTTTGGAACAACCAAATACTACTCGAGTACGGTGAGGATGAGGCTCTTATGATATTTTGATCTAACATACTCTGTATTTGGTTGACTTCTTTTTTATATACTTCTGAATATCTGTACGATTTACTATAAATAGGTACATCATTTGTAGTTTTTATTTGATGCTTGATTTTACTAGTAAAAGTTAGTTGATTATCATAAACATGAAAAATGTCACAATATTCTTTAATCAATTTAAGAATAGCATTGCGTTCTTCAGAATTCATATGTTCTGTTCGACCTTTATTTATATCAAATTTGAATTTTTCTGCATAAATAGCATTAAAATTAGGGCTCAAGGTTTGTTCGTATTCGTCGAACTGTTCAACCTCTAAAGGAGCACTTAAATCTACTTTAAAATATGACTCAGACGGATTCAAAATAGTGCATATAGCTTGACTATTTTCCGCTCTTGTATAAGGTATAATTATATCGTCATTATTAATATTATCAATATTCAATTTAATTATTTGTTCAGTGCGCGGAGGCACTACTATACAATTCGTGTTCTCGCTTCTGATTTCAAAATAATTTATTTTTATTTCACTATAAGGCGTAATTAAAACATTATTTACTAAATCAATAGTTGCATTCAATTCTTTCAGATTATCTAAACCTAATAAGCAATCAAAATGATTGTGAAATTTAAATATACAATATTCTAAGTTCATTTTATTTTTCATTTTAAATATCGTTGAAGATGGAATTACTGTACAATAATTTTGTTGACTTGAGCCTAAAGCAGAAGTTACTTTGAAAGATTTTTTCATAGTCGATTTTGAAAAATATTTCTTTGCAATTTCAGGTGTTACAAAAGATTTTGTACTACCTGTGTCAATCATTACTTTTAAATTTTGTTCAGGAAATATTATGTACGGTAAATCACTTTCATAATTCGTGAAATTAAACATTTCTACGTGTCTGTCTCTTCCGAGGCAATTTCGTCTAAAAAACAATCTTCAGCATCAGTGTGACGTTCAGTATCGTCCATATTATGCATTTCTTCCGAAATAAAATTTTTTCTATTACCTAAGAAATGCGATTGATTTTGGCCATTATTTTTATTCTGTACATTTGGTTTATTGTACGTATTAGAAGTAGATATACTCATTGGAGTAGGTTTTTGAAGTTGATGATTTCTACTAGGTTTGAAAACACTAGTATTTCTATTCTGAAAATTTGTATCTCTACTTGTAGTAGGTAAATTATTTTCATTGTTGAAATTTCTATTAAATTGTGGTTGATAATTATGTTGTAAATTTGGTCTGTTTACTATTTGGTTATTATTAGGATAATTATTTTTATTATGTGATGTAACATTAAATTGTGACTTAGGCTTATTAAACGAATTTTTTGGTTAGGTTAGGTTAGAACATTTAAAGCTGCATTTAGATCGCTAGGATTCTTGGTACGCATTAGTGTACCGAGAGGTTCCTTTAAACCGCGCAATAATACTCTTAGTGCTAAATTCCTGAAATAGTGGCCTAAAATGACTTGTTCACTTGCATTAGAGCATGTCATTAATAATGATGTTTGTAGATTTAAAAGATGCTGTATCCTATTGTAAAAGTCAGAAGGTGATTCATTTCCTTGCTTTAATTCCGATATTTCAATACTTAGCGTGTAAATGTCTCGTTTATCAGCATATGTGGTTAATAAAGCATCTTTCAAATTCTGCCAATTTGAAATACTATAAGCTGAAATATTTATTGCGGCTTGGCCTTTAATTTTAGATAAAATACTAGACATCAAATATTCATTTTGAAAGTTTGTTAAATCTACTGTATTGTAAAATTTATTTACTAATTTTTCAGAAACAAAACTATGAAATGATCGACAAACAAGTAAATTTTGAATAGGGAAAACATATAAAATACAATAAATCAAATATTCAATGATTTTAATTTTAAAAAGGAAATGTAAAGTATAGAAATCTGTAATTTGTGTAGGTAATGTCAATGAATAGAAAGTTAAGATATGACAACAGGGATACCAACTTACAATGTAATTAATATCAAGTAATAAGAATACAATATAAGATAATATTGAAATATTATGTTCGGCAATGCAGTGAATAGAAAGAAAATGTAAAATAAATTGTATACATATGCTTTATATGATTATTTATGTTGTAGAAAGTAAGAGATTTGAATTTTCGTGTTGACCAATCAGAAGACTCCAATATTATTAACTAACTAAAATTACAATTATAAAAAATATAATTGAACAATTTAGTGACGGTAATTAAGATAGCGCGTGAAAAACAATGTGTTACAATAATTTTAAGTCAGAAATATATCAAACTTTACAAAACCATAAGTGACAATAGGACGCTAACAATAGAAAAGTCTAGAAAAATATCAACTTCCGGTCATCAACAAAGGGTTGATGAACAAGAAGACGCGGAGAGTGTTAAAAGAGAAGCCTAAAGTGTAGCATCCATTGTAATAAGTTAGTGAAAATTTTATAAAAAAGGTTAAAATATCGTAGTAACAAGTATGATATAAAGTAAAATTTATATAGTGCACAATTAATAAAAAGTGTGAATAAAATTCCCAGAAGCAGATGAAGAGTTATATCCAGTTATCAAGAAATCAGGAATTGCATCAGCAACCAACGAAGCGTCAAAATGCAGACATGTTTGAGAAGCGCAGTTTATAATCAGGTTGGTGATAGATAAATAATTTTTTTTGGATCCAAAAATAATCATAACAATGTAAACAGACAATAGAATGATCATTATAATTTTATAAACATTCAACATAATTGATGGCCAAAATAATCAAATGAATGAAACGTAAAGAGTAAACTTATATAAGTAAAAAAAGCCTCAATAATATTTGTATATGTATATAAAACTCACCTGATATCAAATTGTAGATATGTTGTATACATCTGGTTTGTAAGAAATTTAAAACATTTTAAATAATTCATAAATATTTCACTATTTTACTCACATAGATATAATCTATCCACAGTAAAAATATCAATATTATAAAATGAGTACACGAATTTAAAACGAATTCACTACCATTGCATTTCTGATGAACATAAATATTACAAATGTTATTTTAAATAGAATATTTCTCTTCCATATAGGAGGAATAATGTCGTATGATTTTGTTAAACACAGATATTTCTTAAAATATATTCAAGTTTCGAAGATATGAAAATTTATGCAAATTAGTGTTCATAGGCGTCCCATAGTTTTCAACTTTTATAGTAAACAGTTGTAAATATAAGTTCCATATTATAATTATGTCATTATCAAATATTTAATTTATTGAACAAGTAGTTATTTTTTTTAATAAATGTCATAAGTATTTAGGTTGGTGTCTTAAATCATTAGCCCTGAATCCTACTGAGATTAGGAATTATTAAGTGGAGAAGTCAGAGCAGCCGAGGTAATTATGTGAACAAAAGAACCTGATATAAAATAGCAAGGTAAAGAGGAAGGTGATAGTATCATAAATGTTAATTGAAACAACATGGTAATAATAGTAATAATAAAACAGGGGTAATAATTAATAACAACAATTATAATTAGCAAATGAGTTTAACTAGTAAATTCTATGATTTTAAATTATCAGCCTAATGTTGAGAGTATAACAATGCAATATCAAAGATAATAATTTTTTATATAATATATCTAACAATTCAAAATTCATTACACTCAAATGGTATAGAAGAATTCAATTTAAAATTTAGCTAGGCCAAAGCAAGTGAAATATATAGATAAAATTCAACAACATTAAATTTAAATTATATAAATTGATATACTAAACCTATTATAATAATTTTAAAACATGTTTCTCAAAAAAAAGTATATATATATATAATGATATATATTATCAGTACGCAAAATATAAAGCCGCCTCCGTGTTACCATATATAAAGAGTGATCGACTCGTCTAACTTGCCTCTAACAATGTTGCTACTTTTCAATCATTCAAGAATCGAATAATCAATAATTAAGGCTAAACTGTGGGTCGTTTTGTTCAGAAGCAAAGCCATTAGTAAGCTACATTTTATATTTACTTTTTATTGGTATAATTCATTATTTATTGTTTTTTAATTAATTTGAAATATTTGTCTAAAAATGAGGAATTTATAAAATCAATATTTAAATTTGATTAAAATTTGATTTAAACTCGTACCTATACAATTTTCTTGAAAAGATATCTTTCAATGCAATATCGTATTTCTAAAATTTTTAATATTTTTGAAGAATTTAGTATTTAGAAATCAATTTATTGAAATCTAGGCGTAAACATTTTTTTGTTATTATATCAAAAAGAACATTTAGGTAATCATTTATTTGTTCTTTTCAGAAAGTTATCAACATGTATGTGTGTATATGCATTTACATAGCAGCTTTAATAAAATTTACTAATCCTCAACCTGCAGCTATTGGAGAATTAGCCGCATCGCCACTGCCACCACCACCACCACCGCCGCCGGGAAAAGGTTTCCAGTTACAATGTAGTGATCAGTTTCCTTATGCAGATACAAGTGATCCAATTTTTTTAAGAGATTTGAGCAAAAGGCTCCACCAGGGTACCATGTGTTATCCGTTGATCCGGCTATATTCCCTGGCAAATGACCTACCACACGATCCCTATTCTCATTTAAAAAATCTTCGATTACGTCATCACGCCCAAATGGATAACGATGGACACTAAAGAATGATATTAGAAGTTGAAGAAAATAGTTCAATCAATTTTCTTGATTTAAAAATTCAAAGAGTTATAATGTACTTGATTATTCGATTTACCAAAATCAAACACAAACTGATGTGACTATTCCATACAGTTCCAATCATCCCATGTCCCATAAACTGGCGGCATATAATTCAATGATACATAGAGTTCCTATGAACAAATGTAATTTTGATAGAGAGATTAACACAATTAAACAAATAGCAACATCCAACGGTTACCCATTACATATGATAAATAGACTAATTAGTAAAAAAGAGGAAAAAGTGGCATCACAACTAATATTTCCTAAACAAACTAAAGAAAAAAAAACTTATAAAACCATTACATATGAAGGAAATATTTGAATGAACAGTTAAATCTAGGGAGTTCTCCACTTTTAAACTGTCTTCTTAAGCGATAATTGTAAAGATCAGCAGATATAGTTTTCCTGGTTTTCTATATCATTGCACAGTTATACTGACCTTAATTTGGAAAAACGATATCCAGGATATCCCCATAGGGCTAATAATATCTAAGCTTCAATATGTGTAATATCTTCTTTTTTCTATTAACATAGACACTTCTTGGACTAGCCAAAAATAATTAAACATCAGGTAGGCATCGAATTAAATGTAACTTATGTCATTCTGATGATGATATTTAGTTAATATCGAAGCACTTGTCAATTTTTCAGAATTTTTAACATTTTTGAATAAACTGTGGAGTTAACTAAGAACAGTAAGTTTCATTTAAAACACTAATATGATATACATGTCAAAAATTATAATTTAAAAATAAAAATCGATCGGTTTCAGGATTTATCTCTTAAGTCGTCTATTCTCGAAAAAAATGAATTTATTCCATAATTTAGACACCCACTGCATATAAAAATACATAAATGTAGTTGAATATTGAATTGAATAATTTTAGCTTGAATTAAAGTAATTTTGAATCAATCATATATGTTATGTAGGAATTTGGATTTTTTTCCAAATTGGTCTGAACGATTCTGAAAGGAAAACAACTACTGAGATATATAAAGCTCGAGAAACGTTCTAAACAATTTGGAAGATTTTTTTAATACATGAGGTTTAGAAGCATAAAACTTGTTGACATAATCATCCGTCACCTCAATACATTATGTGTGAAAATATGTATGTATTGGACTTTTAATAAAATAAATGAAAATAAATTAACTGTCTCAACCCTCACTTTGTGGAATCTACTCATATTAGTGTTTTAAATGAAACTTACTGTTTCTAGTTAACTCCACAGCTCAATAAACTGTGGAGTTAACTAGAAACAGTAAGTTTCATTTAAAACACTAAATGAAATTATTCTGTTTTTTTCTTGAATTGGTAACTAAAGTTTTTCTAAACATATCACAAAAACCATTTTAATTAGTATGAAAGAATTCCGAAATTCTGATAGGTATATGCAAACCTGATAGTAAATAGATGAATAATTTAAAAATTGCTTTAGGTTAATTTAAAATCATCGAACACATTTCGATGTCTGATATAGGTATAATTAATGTGTGTTATTATTAACAATTTTGCGTTTCAATTAGAGTCACCAATTTTCAAAGTGGTCGAGATAAATCAAGACATTGAAAAATGTATAATAATTATGAATTTATACCTATAACTTGTTGTAATGTAATAATCCTAAATATAAAGCTATTTTTAATTGGAAGACCTCGGATAATAATCAAAATATGCAATTTTAGATCATTAAATGTAAAGTGTAAAAAGTAGTTGACCCAAAAAAGTAGGCCTATATTTTGAACATAGATTCCTTAGATCAGTGTTAGAAACCGGTGTTAATAAATTTTTCGGTTGGGGCTACCATGTTGAATATACAGGGTGACAAATTTAGTTTTGAAAAATACGTTTTTCATTACATTTTTGTCGATTTATTGAGTAGATGGCCTCAAATTGGTACACCAGGGATTTTGGGATGACAAATCATAAATTGAGCCTAAATGTTACCTACCTCATAGAGAGCGCTAGTGGCAAAAGGTTTATAACCTTCAACCCCCCAACTTTTTCGTGCCCTCCAATGGTGGTTACGTAATATCAATTTGTTGTCTAGAAATCACAAGCCAATCGCGACTTTACTATCCAGGTAGTCGGCTTGGATGATGACACTTGCATAAACGCCGGAGGAGTGGTTTGTCGATTCGGTGGATTTAATTTCTTGAGAAAATACTCTCGATAGTGGTACTGACTAACGACACGATATCTTAATCTCAATAACGATAAATTCGACACGGTAAATAGGGTTGACATTCTAAGAAAGTTACCACTAGTTCGGTTACGTCTTAGACGACGACTTATTCTCGATAGCGATACTAACTAACGACACGATAATTCACGCTGACACTCTAGGAAAGTTACGACTAGTTCTGTTCAGTCTTAGACGCTGACTTATCTTGATAATGATAAATACGACACGGTAAATAGAGTTGACACTCTAAGAACTTTTCAACTGACACTCGGTATTCTTCGGTAACTTTAATAATAATCACGGTAGTAGGCACAATACACTATTCGATTCGATTATTTTAATTCGCTGAATAAGAACAGGAAATATCGATACTTTGATACGATACGATACGATATCTTAATCGCAATAGCGGTAATAACGACACGATAACTAGCGTTGACACACTAGAAACTTTTCACCTCGTTCGACCAAGCATTGGTCGCTGACTTAATATCGATAGGCGTACTAACTAACGACACGATAATTCACGCTGCCACTCTAGGAAAGGTACGACTAGTTCTGTTCTCTCGATAAATACGACACGGTAAATAGACTTGACACTCTAAGAACTTTTCAACTGCTTCGGTTAAGAATCGGTAGCTGACTGCCTTCTTTACAGGCTTTTGGGGGAGAGGCAGCCTTTTTATAGAAAGTTTTCCCCTAAAAATAACGGTGAAGCTAGTTTTGGAAAATAAAACCATATAACAAACCATAGGAAACGAATCGAGGCCATAAATTCACCAATTACGATGTCTACCCAGAATTTCGTAAAAACACCCTATGGTCAGGGCCCGACTAAAAACTATTATACAGATCGTACTTTTTTAGAGGCGATACTGAAAACTATTATATATTTATCAGTTGAAAATCAAGGTTGGAGCGTAACGAACCTTTTCGGCGTCGGGGCACATTGCTCGTAAATTTTTTAATGTTCATTGTTCATGAAGAACGATATTCTACTCAGTTCGGCGAAAATGTCTTACGCCAGGCCGCACTGGTATAGGGATTATTCGAAAATAACTCTCGATCTAGTAGGGCAAAATATAAGGAAAATAAAAACGTTACAAATTTGTTCCTCGATTCTTCCTTTCAATATATTAGTAAAACGTTTCATGGTTGTATTAAGAAGAGATATGCCCCTGTAATTATCTGGAAAATACTCAACTCAATGAAATAGCTATTTATTATTATTAATTTATATATAACCTTTTAGGTGGTGACTTGTGGAGTTTGTTACAGAGACACAAGAATAGGCGATTCGACGAAAAAGACGCAATATTTATATGTGGATGCGTTCTACTAGCTTTTGAGTATCTTCATGGACGAGGTATTATTTATCGCGATCTTAAACCAGAAAATTTACTTATAGCTCCGAATGGCTTTATTAAGTTAACAGATTTTGGATTTGCAAAGAAGATTGTGGGAATGGGAAAAACATATACTTTTGCAGGTTAGTTAAAACACTGTCCAGTAAATAATACGAGACAGGTCAATTTTATTTTTAAATAAATATTTGCTCCCTCATGTGCCAATTCCTTAGGAGAATTAAATGTTACATTTGAAATCTTAAATTGGAAGGGGGATTTTTTATTTGTAATTTTTGAAAAAAGCTTTACGCTTAACCAGTACTATCAATTTTCAGTCTAATGTGAGAAGTATGTGTCTCTCAGACACAATTTAAAAAAAATGTCATATGAGATTCGTTTCAAAAAATATGTTATAATATTTATGTCCAAACGTTTATTGGTTATAATATATAGGAAATAAAAACATATTAGGGTAAAAAACGAAAAAACAATTCAATTGAAAATTATTGTTGGTTATGTACTTAATGCGAAACGTAAAATTTATAATTCTTGACACATTCTCTACACATAACTTCCTGGAACATTCCAAACAAATGGGTTTTTCAAATTTCATATATTCCAATGGTATATAATATTCGAGATACTTGTGGAATTGTAGCCAGAGTGAGTGGTGCACTTTTTGATTTTTTTTTTCGATTTTTCTAACTTATACGGTTTTTGATCACAGATAGAAAAGAAACAACACCCTTCATATTTTTGTAGCTCTATTCAAGACCTTTCGAATAGTGTGTAATATTTGAAATTTTTGCTATAGCCTTGTGGTGTTATAGCCAAAATGATGGGTCCACCTTTTGTTTTTTTTTGTTTTTTCAAGTTTTTCCAATTTATACGGTTTTCAACTACAGATAGCGAATAAGCACCCGATATGTTTTTTGTGGCTCTATTCATGATATTTCCCACGGCATAGATATAATATTTCAGGTTTCTGGTGTACATTACAGGTGTAACGGCCATCTGAGTGGGATAGGTCGTTAATCAAACAAAAATTCGGTTTTTTTATTTTTTATACATTTTGATGCATTTTTAATCTATTTTAAATGGAATTAGTGGTTGGAAATGGTTTATACCATGCCCATAATTGATTGTCCAGTGATTTCAGAGGCCCATAACGGCTACCATCAAAAATTTAGTTCTTTCAAAAAGTTCCTAAATCTTGTTGGTCTCATGAAGAAAACGTGTGAAAAACTAATTCTTTATGAAAATAAAAAAAATGCTTATTTCATTCGTTTCATTAACAAGATGTGAAAAAAATCGATTTTTGGTGAAAATATCGAAATTCCACTTAATTTTGTTCGTTTGGTGGACAAAATGCGAGAAAAATTGATTCTTCATGAAAAAATAAAAATTCGTTCCATGTACGAGATGTGAGAAATATCGATTCTTTGTAAAAATATCAAAATTCCGCTTGATTTTGTCTGTTTCATGGACAACGTTAATTCTTTATGTAAGTATCAAAATGTCGCTTATTTTCATTCGTTTCATGGACTATATGTGAGAAAAATCGATTTTTAGCGAAAATATGAAAATTCCACTTAATTTTTTTCGTTTCATCAAAAAATGTGAGAAAAAACTAATTTTTTGTGACCATATCGAAATTTCACTGAATTTTGTTCGTTTCATGGACAAAATCTGAGAAAAATTGATTTTTTGGCTTGTTAAAAGAAAACGAAAAAGCTAAGTCGGGATAAAAAATTAAATTGTGTAGCCGGTACCCGGACACCTTGTTCTGAATATACAAAAATAAATGGAATTTCGTTATTTACCGGAAAAGCGAAAATCAATTAAGAGGACGAAAATAAGTATTTTTTTTTATTTCAAATGAAAGACATATGGTGGCTTGAATATCGATATTGAAAAATAATTCCGATAATTGATTTCCACTTAAGATAGAAAAAGCATAAAAATACGTTATAAAAGAAAATAAATGGAAATTATGCGATGCATAAAAAAGGAATAAAGTGTATATGGCGCGCAAAAATCCACGTCTAATGTCTTTGATGGGCCACCTTCTTGTCAAAATATTTTCTAACGAAAATAATAAGAGAGTTGTAATCGAAATTTCAATACTACTAATGCATAAACGAAGGCGGCAGCATCGCTAAAAAGTAAAATTTATTTCTATTCTATATAAACGTTGCTAATACAGAATTAAGATGGCTTCTCAGAATGCAAAGAACTTAAAAATAATTGTGACATTTAGCACTTCTGTCAAAACATTAGTTTTCAAGTCGCACTAAATATTAAAATAAAAAGAAAAACTTAAAATAATAAACAAATTAAAAATGTAAATTTTGTCATGAAACTTGGTATATAGGGTTGAAATAATCCAGAATTGACCCTATTTGCCAACTCGTAGTAGGCGGGTATAAATTTTAAATTTCAGTGGTTATCTTTAAAAAGGAGGAGGTCCATGACTGCGTAAAAATTCGTAAAAATCTTAAATGCTCACTGTATAAATCCAGTCATCATTTTTAATTTGTCAATAAATCGATTTTTTTAGGTACCCCAGAGTATGTAGCTCCAGAAATTGTTTTAAACAGAGGTCATGACAGAGCCGTCGATTACTGGGCATTCGGAGTTTTCGTTTTCGAGATGCTAACAGGAAGAACTCCTTTCAGAACCGACGACAGTACTCACATGAAAACTTATAACATGATTCTCACTGGAATCGACAGTATTGCTTTTCCAACTTTTATTAATTTAAAGGCGAGACAACTCATAGAGAAATTATGTCGTCCAGTACCTTCGGAACGTTTAGGTATGCAGAAAAACGGGATTTTAGATATTAAAAATCATAAATGGTTTGGAGTAGTTGATTGGCAAAAGTTTATAAATTTAGATATGAATTCTCCATTTAAACCAAAATTATTAGGACCTGCAGATACTCAATTTTTCGATAATTTTAAAAGAGATATTGATAATCCTCCTGATGAGTTGTCGGGGTGGGACGAGAAATTTTAATTTTTCAGAATTTTAAGATATTTTCGTTTTCATCTGGACTCAATATTTATGTTCTACCCGAGCGTAGGATACGTGACGTACTTGATGGCCTAAAAAAACACATGGTGGAATTAAATGCAGAAAGTTGCGTACAAACCACCAGAGGCTGTAAAAACGACGCATTTGTGAAGATAGTTACGTTTTGCCAAAATATTTGAAGCATCAATACGTCAATTATTCTCCGCTCGAGTAGGACGGCCTTCAGTCTATTAAACATACATTGATTAGTTGCTATTTTTATAAGGTCGCTTATCAATTTATTTAGACTGATAAACTCTGTTTTTCAATCATTACAGTAATTTATAATCACATAAAGTTTTATCTTGAAATATTTTTTAAATCCACTAGGGCTAATATTCCTTGGTCATTATTGAATCTTACCGAAACTTTACAAAAATCGTTTGTCTTCCATCCTTGTCTGTTGACCAGTCTCATGGTCTCTTTATGACATGATTTTCGTGTTTCTTTGCAACAACCTTATTTCTGATCTGCCCTTTTCAGCCTTTCGCAATTCAATACATTTCTTAGATATTGTTGGGTTTTATTTGATTGGCAGGTTTCGCATGTGTAAGCTAAACTCTTAAAAGTGACATTATCTCTTTTGCGTTGTTCAGATATTTCTTGACACCATTGTAATGAATTTAATACACCGATAATTTTCTATCCTTACTTATACGTTGTTGGATTTATTTTTCATTTCTTCAATTACGGGTTATTAGGGTTCCAAGATAGGTAAATTTGTTTGCAGAATTTGATGGTCATTCCGTTTTCCAAGACCAGATCCTCATTATTCATATCAACGCAATATAATTGCAAAATAAAATGTATTGGTCCACGAAACGGGTAACTTTCCCATCTTAAATTTACACACAAATTACCAAAAAATTGTGTTGTATAGGGGATGATATTCTGAGAAATTTTATATATATATATATATATATATATATATAATATAATATAAAAAAGAAAAATATAGGTATTGGGCATAATTAATCTTTATTTCTATGATAAATCTTGATTAATCTAATATTTTTCGAGATATTCTGAAAAACCGGCTAAAATACGGGGTATTCAGATCTCGATAAGTTTTAAGTTTATGTAGATCATATTAACTGAAATTGTAGACAATTAGTGGCCGAAAAAGAAAAAAATGTAAAATTATTTTTCTAGATATAGAGGTTAATACAAAAAAGGCGCCTTCGAATGTCGGCTCGCTGTTTTCGGGGGATGATCGTGAAGTAACGTAATAAGGATAATTTTTTTGCTAAAGAGTTGTACTATAATGTTATTGACAAAAACATGCTTGAATTATTAGTAATAATTCAAAAATGACTTGAAAAAACTCGATTTTTTTCATGTTTTTCTAAAATAACTTTAACCTATTTCTGTCTGTAATATATTTTTGAATGAACTTCCCCAGTCTTTCAGGACTCAATAACGATATATTTTAAAGAACGTTGAATTCAGAGTATCTTCCTGTCGTAGTCATTTTGTATTGTTCCAACAAATTCTAGAACTTCGTTATGGGCTTATTATCACAGGCTTTAGTAAAATCGATGAAAACTAGATGTACCGCTCGTTCACGCACTACATTTTCCTCAATGAGTTGTATCTAAGTGGAGATATAGTCTACGCCTGAGTGACCCTACTAATTGTACAAATCATGAAAAAATTGGTACTTGAATTGAAAATTATTTATTCTAGATGATGCACTATTTTAAATATAAGAAAATAGACTGGAATAACTTTGTAAATAAATAAAAGTTTTCCTGATAGACAACGTGTTTTCTTTTTAGTCTAATATTATTTTTTCTGATATGGATACATTTAAAATATTCACGGTCTTCACTCTGTCTTTTCGAAGAAACAGCGAGTTGCTCCCAATTGTTAAATAAAAACACTTCAAATTGATGGACTGTATATGTTTATTCTCTAACATCAACAAGGCGATTGACTTTAAACTAGAACTGGCTCGGACGGCGTGATATCTGCTCACAGGCAGGGCCGTCCTCAGTATTAATTAAACAAAATTGCAGCGAACATGCCGTCCCTATTTGAAAGCATCGTCTTTCAAAATACAGGTAAAATTAGAATATGGTTACAAAGAGTATCTATCAAACATGAAGTTTACACAACAAAATAAAATCAGCTCTTTCAAAAACAGGCAATAATTTAAGTCTTTTCGAGGGCGATGATTAATTATCCACAGGTAACGCGCACAATTTTGCAACCGCACGTTTTAGAAAATGCCCATTGCTCATTTTGAGCGTCACTACACTCACAACACCATCCTTTCCGGGGTGAACCTCCATTATTCTTGCCAGAGGCCATTTTAGCGGTGGTGTTCCGTTTTCTTGCAAAATTACCATTTGCCCGGGTTTAATTAGTTCCGCCGAAGACTGCCACTTTTTTCTCTCTTGCAAATTGGACAAATAATTTTTGGACCATTAACTCCAAAAATGTTGCATCATTTGCGTTATCAAATGAAACTTGAATGCGTCCTGGATTCAAATGCTTAATGTTTTCTTGCGGGAAAGCCACCAAAGGACAACCAATCAAAAAATGTCCCGGCGCGAGAACGTTAAAATCAGTGGGATCCTCAGAAATGGGAGTTAAAAGGTCGGGAATTTAAGCAGGCTTCGGCCTGCGCTACTACCGTATTCAGTTCATCATAGGTCAAATCAATCTCTTCAACAACCCTCTTTAAGTGATGCTTAGCCGATTTTACAGCTGCCTCCCACAAGCCACCGAAATGTGGAGAATGAGCTGGTATAAAATGCCATTTAATAGAGAACTCTGAAAAATATTTAGCAAAAAAAGTGAATACATCTTGGAGGTGATGTTTACTTCCTACGTCCAGTTTTCGTTTTCTCCCATCTTTTGTCGATATATGCCATATAAGCTATGTCGAGCGATTTTGTCATTTCTCTTGATATTTAGCACTGTTTACCGGGAACTAGTAACATTAACCGACATTTAGATAGATTCAACCTAGAATCTTAGATGTAGATGTTCACGATATCTACCAATAATAAGGAATATATGGCCGGCCAATATTGCAAGCTTTCACAACTATTCAGACAAATGCTTCGATTTTGGCCATAACAAAGTCCAGTTTTCTTTTGTCGATATATGCCATATAATTTATGTTGAGCGATTTTGTCATTTCTCTTGATATTTAGCACTGTTTACCGAGAACTAGTAACATTAAGCGACGATAGATTCAACCTAATCTAGCTTATTCACGTAAATTTCCGCGATATATGCCTATTATAACAGATATATGGCTAATATGGGAAGTTTCTAGAACGATTCAGACAAATACATCGATTTTGGGCAAAACTAAGTTCAGCTTTTGTCATCCTATCTTTTGTCATTATATGCCACATAACTAGCTATGTTTAGCGATTTCGTAATTTCTCCCGATATTTAGCACTATTTACCAAGAACTAGTAACATTAACCGACATTTGGATAGATTTAACCCAGCATTATATATGTAGATGTCCACGGTAACTACCAATAATAAGAAATGTATGGCCAATATTGCAAGTTTCTAGAACGATACAGACAAATGCATCGATTTTGGGCATAACAAACTCCAGTTTTCTTTTGTCGATATATGCCATAAGCTCTGTTTAGCGATTTTGTCATTTCTCTTGATATTTAGCACTGTTTACCGAGAACTAAAAACGTTCAGCGACGATAGATTCAACCTAATGTAGCTTATATACGTAAATTTTCGCGATATATGCCTGTTATAACAGATATATGGCTAATATTGGAAGTTTCTAGAACGATTCAGACAAATGCATCGATTTTGAGCAAAACTACGTCCACCTTTGGTTATCCCATCTTTTGTCTTTATATGACATATAACTAGGTCTACTGAGCGATTTTGTAATTTCTCCCGATATTTAGCACTATTCATCGAGAACTAGTAACATCAACCGACATTCAGATAGGTTCAACCTAGCATTATTTATGTCGATGTCCACGAGATCTACCAATAATAAGAAATACATGGCCAATATTGCAAGTTTCTAGAACGATACAGACAAATGCATCGATTTTGAGCATAACAAAGTCCAGTTTTCTTTTATGGATATATGCCATATAAGCTATGTTGAGCGATTTTGTAATTTCTCTTGGTATTTAGCACTGTTTACCGAGAACTAGTAACATTAAGCGACGATAGATTCAACCTAATGTAGCTTATTTACGTAAATTGCCACGATATATGCCTATTATAACAGATATATGGCTAATATTGGCAGTTTCTAGAACGATTCAGACAAATGCATCGATTTTGAGCAAAACTAAGTCCACATTTGGTTATCCCATCTTTTGTCTTTATATGACATATAACCAGGTCTACTGAGCGATTTTGTCATTTCTCCCGATATTTAGCACTATTTATCGAGAACTAGTAACATCAACCGACATTTAGTTAGATTTAACCCAGCACTAAATATGTAGATGTCCACGATATCTACCAATAATAATAAATATATGGCCAATATTGCAAGTTTCTAGAACGATTAAGACAAATGCATCGACCTTGGGCATAACAAAGTCCAGTTTTCTTTTGTCGATATCTGGCCATATAAGCTATGTTGAGCGATTTTGTAATTTCTCTTGATATTTAGCACTGTTTACCGAGAACTATATGATAATACTCTAGCAATCATAATGTCGTTTGACCCATAAAAATCTGACCAACAATAGCAGAGATATGTGCCAATGCCTTTACGACCTGCGCAGAACGTTAAAATACGTCTTTTACGGCCTGTCTGCAACGAAAAACATGCGCAGTATACGGAAAAAGTAGCCTCGCGACACCCTGTATATCGAACATCGTAGTGACGTCACAAGCGCCCTGACACATGAAAAATGACACACGTGACACTTGACAGACGTTACAGTTGAAGCATGTGACTTTTGACAGGACCAGCGCCCCGCCAGCGCCATCTAGTGGCGAAAATTAGAAGTAGTGGTCCAGAAATGGGCTAAGATGAGCTCAGACTAACACAGCTTATCTACTTGTCATTGTGATATATATACAGCATGTCATCTCACAACAATACCAAGCTATATTTTTCACTTGAACAAATAAGATATTCGATTTTTACGTGTATAATCTTTGCTTATATATAAGCTACGCTCGCGTTATATATATCACGATGACAAATCAATCGTAAGAAATTTCACATTACTGTGAATTCTCGGACAAGTTTGAATATCTATTGTAACGTCAAACCCTCATTATTCACTTTAATGGTCGTGAACGCCCATTAATAAAAGAAAGTTTAGCTTTAAGTGCCTGCTCACCAAAAGTCTTTTTATAAAATAGAGATTATGGAACTTTCCAAAACTATTAAAATGTTACGACAAATAACTTTGAGTGATCCCAGACAACATGGGATATTCATTGAATAATCTTTAAATACACTAAAAAATATGAGAATATTCCCAATCAACTAAGAATATTCTATTAATATCCCTTAGTGAATATTCACAGAACAAACCTGATGAATATTCTTAGAATATTCATTTTAGAATATTACCAAACTGAATATTCCTAGCATATTCTTTTAAGCATATTTACTTATAATTAAAGAATATTAATATTATTTTTCACATGGGACGAAAGTTATAGTTCAAACATTTATCCGGATATGTAACCCTACATAGACGCAAATAGTTAAAATAACCTTCATACAAATAAAAAATATAGTATATCAAATAATAAACTATTAACCATGTATTAAACTCATTGAAGTTCAGAAAAAGATTATAAGATAAGAAAATTATATAAAAATATGCTCGATATGAACTCTACATAAACGGTTGATACGGTGTGGATATAATGTTATTCATCATATCGCCGTGGGATAAAAAGAGAACAAAGATATAAATCGTAATTGTAACATTCAGCGTAAAGCCAAATCAAGACAGGTACCCAATCGCGTCAATAAAAAGCCGCCAGCCAATTAAAATGCAACTGGTGTCCTCTATACACACGTTTATTGGTTAATTCCTTATATCATGTGTCTGCGATGGGCTTAAGCCTGGCATGCTTGAAGTCAAGTATCAATAGGTTCGTTTCTCTTCCGTTTTATCTAATATCAACCTATGAACTGGAGTGGATAGACATCCACCCATAGCTTAAATATATATATATATATATATATATATATATATATATATATATATATATATATAGAAGATGTAGGAATCTCGCGTGATATGTTAACAACAACAACAAAGACATTCATGGGTAATTCACGCAAAATGAAGGGCTACTAAAATAGAGTGGTAACCGTGGACATGCATGTTTCTGGCTCATTTTGTCTCATCCGCGGTTACCACTCTTTTAGTAGCCCTTAATTTTGCGTGAATTACCCATGAATGTCTTTGTTATTATATATATATATATATATATATATATATATATATATATATATATATATTTATTTATTTTAGCTTAACGTGCCTCGACAGCGCAGGTCATTGGCACAGAAAAATAATTACAATTATTTACATGATATGAAATAACAACTATTCTTAATTTTTAAATTAGATTTTATGGTAGAGATGCGTAGCTTTCAGAAACTGTAAGACTTCCTTGATCTCGGTGTGACAGTGTAGCATTTCCTTGAGGTAAGGCCTTAGGTCGAATCGTTTTTTATGTAGCGGAAAATTGTTTGCAGTCAGTAAGTAAGTGCTTAACGGTCAGTATAGTATTACAGCTATGGCAAACAGGACGATTTCCTGAAAACATCAGATGACCGTGTGTGAGTTTGGTGTGGCTGATTCGAATTCTTCTTATTATAGCGGCGTCTCTCCTTGTTAAAAAGCTAAGGGAGAGAGAAGAAGTAGATGAATGAATATCGTGAAGTGCTGTCGTACTGTTGCGCCACAGATGTCGCCAAGATTCTTGCGTGACGTTTTTGAAATGGAACTTGAGGTCGCTGGCGAGTTGGACTATGTGTTTTGGATTGTTGCTAGAGGCGATCGGCAGTTTCGTTACCAGCAATTCCAATGTGTGAGAGAGACTGTTATATCATGAGCAACGAGAGTTTGATATATATCATGTATGTTCTGGACAATTGGGTGGTCAGTGTAGATTGCTTTAATTAATAAAATGGAGGAATGGGAATCAGTGCATATAGCAATATTTTTGTGAGGGAGGGGGATATATTTAAAAGCCTGAAGAATGCTATGAAACTCACCTGTATGGACGCTACACACTGGAGGTAAAGTAAAGGAGCCTATGAGTTCATGTTTCGAGGTAACTACACAACCAACTCCGGAGTCAGTTTTGGAAGCATCAGTGTAAAGTGTTAAATCGTAAGATTTTTTTTGTAATAATTCAAGGAATGCTTTCTTTACAAGTGCAGTGGGTGACTCATGTTTATTAAAAATGGTGAGCGAGGTATCGATTATAGGAATAATTTTGGTCCAAGGAGGAGAAGAAGGTAGTGGGAGCGGGGATGTCAGAGAGAGGTCAGTATCTTTGACTAAAGGAGTGAGCAATTGGGGAAGAGATTTGATAATTGTTCGAGGGTTAGTAGTCGTTGAAGTGTAAAGTGAGGGAACAGGATTGAATGGATTGGAGGATACTGAGGCAGCATAAGAAAGAAGTAGGGATTGTCGTCTTAAGGGAAGGGGTGATTCATTAGCTTCAATATGGAGACTATCAGCAGGACTAGAGCGGAAGGCACCAAGGCAGAGAGGGAGAGCGGTATTTTGAACAGAGTTCAGCAAATCTGTGACAGATTTGGGGGCTGACATGTAAATAAAGCAACCATAGTCAAGCTTCGAACGGATGAGAGCTCTGTAAACTCTTAATAATACGATTTCGTCGGAACCCCAGTGAAAGTGACTGAGCGTTTTTATTATATTTAATCTCTTTAGACAGATGCCTTTGAGTTCATGGAATCGGTGTTTCCAGTTAAGTCGAGAGTCGAAGGTTATTCCGAGAATTTTACATTGATTTACAGTGGGTAAGGGTGAATTATTAAATAAAATGTGAGGTAGAGGAGAAGATCTTCTTCTTGAAAACTTGATTAGTTTGGATTTACTTGGAGATAAGGATAATCCCAGGTAAGAAGATCTATCCTGTAGAAAGTTTACTGCGGTTTGAAGAAGTGGATGAGATCGATTTACCATGACAATAAACAATTAGGTCATCAGCATATTGGACATATTTTATGGGAGCAGGAAACTTGCAACAGAGCTCGTTTATTGTGAGGATGAATAGAGTAGAACTTAATACTGATGCTTGAGGGACACCAGCATTTTGTGGAGACCCTGAAGGTTCTACAAGTTAGGAAATTATGAATGAACGATAGAATGTTGACATGAAGATTATATTGGGAAAGTTTATTTAGTATTGCCGTTCTAGATATCGAGTCAAAGGCACCTTCAATATCAAAGATGGTTGCAACGACTTCCTGGTGATTGTTTATTGCTGGAGTGATATGTGTTTGGAGAAGAAACAAGGTTGTCACGAGTGGATCGATGACGCCGGAAGCCGGATTGGGATTAGGAATGATTTTGTACTTTTCAAGAAACCAAAGTAGTTTTCTATTGATCATTTTCTCCAGGAGTTTGCAGGTAGTGCAAGTGAGTGAAATCGGTCGGAAGGAATTGGGCGATAAGGTGGATTGCTCTGCTTTTTTTCTTGGAATAATTATGGATTTACGCCATGCGTCAGGGAACTGATTAGTACTCCAGATTAGGTAATAGATTTCGAGAAGCTTAGAGAGAGATGGATTGGATAGTTTTTTGAGGAAGATGTAAGGAACATAATCAGGGCCGGCGGCAGAATTCCTACAAGTAAACAGGGCAGATTTGAGTTCATTTAGGCTGAAAGGGGCGTTGACGGAAGCAACGTCATGAGGGTTTGACTGAAAAGTGGAGGAAGGCTGAATATGAGAATTGTGATAAACAGAATTGGGGTTACGATTAATGAATTTGTCATCAAAATTTTGTGCGAGTGACTCGGCAATTGTTTGGTTGTCGGAGATAACAGTGCCAGTCAATATTAAGGAGGGAATTTTAGTGTTGGTTTTCTTGCCTTGAATTTGTGAAATTTTTTTCCAGACTTGACTGGGATTTGTATTATGATTCAGCGAGGTGGTATAACTTTGCCATGAAGATTTTTTGCTTTGTTTGACTACGAATTTAGCTTTAGCTTTGAGCTGTTTGTGTAGGAGAAGGTTTTCTTGTGTTCTATTTCGTCTAAACCTGTTAAGAGCATGTTTGGACTCTCGGATGGCATTTTCGCAAACTGAATTCCACCAAGGCACAGTTTTTTGTGCAGAGGAAGTGACTGATTTACCGATGTGAGTCTCTGCAGCGGCAAGTATGTTGTCAGTGAACATTTTTAGAGTGTCATTTATGTTTGCAGAAATAGCTAAAGATGATAAATAAGTTTGGGAGAGAGAGGTAAACTCAGACCAATTTGCGTTTTTTAAGTGCCAGAAGCTTCTAGTTATAGTTTCTTTATTATAATGATTGGATAAGATGATAGGAAAATGGTTGCTATCATGAAGGTCATCTGAAACTTGCCAGGAAAGGGAAAGTGCAGTTTTAGCGTCACATAAGCTGAGGTCAAGGGCAGAAAAGGAGCTGGAGGAAATGTTGAAGTGAGTGTTGAGTCCAGTATTCAACAAGCAGGTTCCGGAGGAGTTTATGACGTTTTCAATAACTTTGCCCCTAGTGCAACCACGAGTTGAGCCCCACATGATGTGATGTGCATTAAAGTCACCAACAAGGATGTATGGGTGCTGGAGCTGAAATATTAGGTCGGTTAAGTCTTCTTCATTGAGGGGGTGATCAGGTGGAATGTAGATACTGCAAATGGTAAGCTTATTGGGGCATCAAGCAGTTACAGCAATTGCCTCTAGATTTGAGGTTAGTGGGAGATGAGATGAGTATACATCGCTAGATACAAATATTGAAGTACCACCACTGGCTCTCATACAGTTGGTACGGATGTAATGATAACCTAAGTTTTTTAGCTTGCATTGTTGGTCAATTTTGAAGTTGGTTTCCTGGAGGCAGAGACAGTCAGGGGCATGAAGAGATACGATTTTCTGAATTCTTTCTAAGCGAGGATTAAATCCATCGCAGTTCCATTGAATTAGAGAGAATGGTACTAATTAAAGGTGGAAAGAGGTTAATTACTGAGATAGTGTAGATGAGTCAGTGGTGGTACCGCCATTAGAAAAAGGATCGTCAGTAAGATTGTTTTGGTCGGGGTGAAGTTTAAATTTAATTTTATTGGTCAGACGTGTAATGCGATTTTTCAAAGATCTTTCGTTGATATTAGAATAAATTAAGGATAGATCTTTCAGTAGGGAAGCAGTGTCGGAGATAAATTTATTGGCTTTAGGTAGAGGGTCGTTGACGCGGAAAGTATTATCGAGGAACGCAATAAGTTGGATGCTATTAAGGGAGAAGGATTTAGGAGACTCTTCAAAAAGTTTATGTATGATAGAACGTGATTCGGGGCTTATATTGTGACAATCATTTTCAGCCAGTTTGGATTTTTTAGTTCTTTTTTTGGCAGATTTTTTTGAATTAGAATTTGGGAATTCTGGGGGAGGCATTGGATTGGGATTATCGAGAGGAGTATTGGAAGGTGATATAGGCTGCGGGGAGTCAAGAGTGCTATTATTAGATCGCGGTCGTTTTTCGCCAGGTACAGGGGAGGAGGGAGCGAGTGGCACTTGAGAGGGTAATTCGGGATTGTCTGAAAAGGTATCAGTAGTAGCTGGGTCAGCTGAAGTGGAGGGTTCAACATTGACGGAAGTATTTAATAGTGGGGGAAGGTCGTGGGAAGTGTTGGGACATGATTCAGCGGTATGTCCAGCCTGCTTGCAAAGAAAGCATTCAAGTTTATCAGTAGAAATGAATACTCTGTGTGAAGTATTTTCAAGCGTAATAAGAATCGAAGTTTGCAGTGAAAAATCGTTACTGGTGGGCAGAACGTAAGTTACACGGCGGAAGCTCAGGACATGTGCGTATTCGTCATCATGCGATTCACATTTGACGTATGAAATAGGGGAGGTAAGTGTTAATCCTTGGTTATACAGGGCTTTTTCAATACCGGAATGTGGAATGGAAGGACTGACATTGGAAATAAGGATTCTTTTGGTGGGGGAAATAAGCCGATGACTAGGAATGGCATTGGAATTAACTAAGATGTTTTCATTCGATTTTAGAAGGTCATCGACTTGAGTGGTAGATGATAAATAAATACATATGCGGCCATGAGAGATTCTGGAAGCGAAATGTACGTTTTTGGGAGAGACAATGTTACCTATTGCTTTGATATAATCGAATAGTACAGTGTTGGGGATAGAAGGCATCATGATGGCTTGGTCTCGAGATGGTACCGGGGGAGGAGGTAGTCTAGCGGAAGTAGCCGCGGCATAAGTTAAGGGTGTTGAAGGGGTATTTGTGTTTATTGAGATAGATTGGTTAGTGGGGGTTGAAGAAGTGGTGGTATTTGAGAGCAGTGGTTGTGAGGGGAGGTTTGACATATTGATATGATCCTGGATACCAAAATCACAATCAATAGCTAGAAATAGAAATAAAAATATATAAGTAAATCTCAGCTCAGATAAACAGTCTGTAACTCAGTAACTGGCCTATCTATTTCCAACACAAATAAGTAAATTTGAGGAATATCTACCAATTTTATAGAGAAACAGCACTTTACAAGTTTTATTATCACATTTTAATGATGACAAAAAACACGTTTTTAATTTGTTATGATATTGACGACTTGACTTAATAACGATCCGACTCTAATGAGTTTTGACTCGTGAATGATAAATATATTAAAAATAGAATATCCACCATTTTAACGTTTAGCAAAGAATACACCAACACAAACTGGCGAAATGTCGACTTTCAGACAGTTCATTTTCTGAATGGACAGGTGTGACGTGTGATAGACGCCATGTTTCAAATATGTCAATGTCATATTTCATGTTAATCAAAAAATATTCTTCGTTGTTAAACAAGCATACGCTTTTATTAGAGTTTATTTTGATTTCGTTTCCAACAATATCGTGACTAGTGGAACTCTTAGTGAGAAATTATTGTATTTGTTATGGGATGAATTACTTGTGCAGTTCGTGGATGTCACTCAAGAACAGGAGAAGGAATAATTATGTTTGGATTTCCCAAAGACCCTGTGAGGTAAGAGAAATTGTTTCTATATGCAATATATTATAGGTATATATTACTTTTTTAATATTTTACATTTTACTTTACACGTACCTATGCATTGTAAGTTGTGTAATTCTTTGTTTTTGGTTTTCAACATTGATCTTTCTCTCTACCTTTAATAACATGAAATATTAATATGTACTAGAATAAGCTTTCTGCTGACGAGCACTGTTCAGCAAAAAATATATTGAATGATATACACAATATTCAATATAAATTAGTAGTTGATTCATTTTATAGACATGTGTAAATATAAAAATATACCTACATTTATTTACTTTTTAGGGCACACTTATGGTTGGAAGATTGTAACTGTGCAGATTTGTTTGGAAAGACTACAGATGCTTTACAAAAGAATTATAGGTTGTGTGAACTTCACTTTCAGGAAAAAAATATTTCCAAAGGAGGATATCCCAAGCGTTTGTTTTCATGGTTAAAACGCAAAGGTCACATTTTATTGAATGATCCACCAACAAAAATAGTTGTTCAGTCTGGTAAATATTAAATTTAAGTAGACATTATAATCAGCTGTAATTGATATTCATTTTTTGTCATCTGGCAGCATAATTAATTAATACTTTCTGACGGTATTAATACATTCTTGGAATTTGTCTAAGGGAATTTCCTAGTGTTAATATAATGGAGCCAAAAAAATTAAAACATTTATATATGTTGATAAAACTAAGTAAACATTCATTTAAACAAGTAAATTATCCTAAGAACTTGAGGCTGGTAAAAACTTACATGAGAAGAATACAATAACTAATCACCAATGGTTTGTATTTAAGCGACAGTACAGAATACCAGTGTCAATGTAATGTATTCTGCATAGTGACAAATTTAAGCAAATAAGATATTTTTTATACTTATATTTGTAAAATTCTACAAATGATTACTACAATTACTTTTACAATTGCAGATACCACACCATTACAGCAACCGGCACGTTCAACTCAGGCCGTCGCAATACCTTCTAGTGACTGTGACGATATAACGCAAGTTTATGAATCCACACGCTGCCAGCTTTTAACACCGCCTTATGTGAACTGGTAAAATTGATATATCTGATTGAAAAACGTCAACAATAAGGATGTTTTTCAGTTATACCTCAGTTATGTAGCCTTAACCAGACGATTTTATCCATTTGGGTAAAACGAATGCTAAAAGCTCGCAGTGTGTGGGCTCTATATATATTTATAAATTTCAACAGATTAACCCTATATTTTTTGATAGAAACAAGTATTTGACCAAATTTGTTTTTTCTTTATTTTTTCATTCCTCACAAAAGAATGCAAGTAGCTATAAATATTTTATTTTACGAAGATGATGTTCAACAAGTAGATTCCTGCTTTATATATTTTGTGAAGCGCTCTCGTTTTGGCTTAAAAACGATAAAACGCAAGTTTATAGGCTCCACATACTGCCAGCTTTTAATACCACCTTACCCAAACAATTGAAACTGTCGGGTAAAATTGACATATCTGACTGATTGAAAAATATGTCAACAGAAACGACATTTTTCAGTTACACATCAGTGATGTATATTTTCCGGACAGTTTCACCCATTTGGGTAAAACGAATGCTAAAAGATCACAGTGCGTAGGCCTCATAAGGAGCTTTCGACAAAATTTCCACTCAACTTGGTGGACGAAATTTGACGTCATCAACGTATTTCTATGATAATTTAAACTCTTATAGCAAGAATGTACACCTGTCAAATTAGTGGGCAGAGTTATTAAGTTTATGTTTGTCTAATAAAAATTTGGGCAATTTAATATTGAATTTTATTTTATTATGCTTAGGTAGTTAAAATATATTTTTTTCTCATGTGTAACCAGAATTAAGCACTAGTGTTATTGGCCTCATGTTCTGAATCGAATTTTTGCCTGTGCCGCTTTATTCATTTTAGAAGCCATCATCCAGTGAATGGTCGAGTAGAGAATCCCATCAGTCTATGCAAATTTGTTGATTTACAGAAATTTGAAAAAAGGGCATTTACATGCATCCTATGTACTAAATCCCCCTCCCTAAAAGTATGGTTCTGAACATTCCAAGGATATTCCTGCAATATTCTGAATATACAAAGAATATCCCCTGAATATACAATTTGAAATAATTCTACAAAATTCCAAATGAATCTACCACGAATATTCATAGTATATATTGAATATTCTGGAAACATTCATTAAAGAACATTCTTAGATAATGTTTTTCAGAATATTCTCAGAATAATCCTAGCTTATTATTAATACGAATAAGAATATTCATTTGGGAGTATTCTCTGAATATTTAGGATATTCCCATTTTCACTTTCAAGTAATATTCCAAGAAGCATAAAGATATTCTTGGCATTTTTAGAGAATATTCCAATGTGCCAAAATGAATATTACACGGATATTTACAGAATATCTAATGTTGTCTGGGATCTGCGATCCTTCAATTAACACTGTGAACAATATTTCAAACCCTTCCACAAATGAATAGGGAATCAAGTATTCGAAATAAATGTTTTATGGATTGACATAAATTAACTAACAGGAAACTATTTATCGCTTGACTGTTAATTGGGTAATTAACTTTATGTAAAAAAATATCACCATTCAACTGACAGAGTTATAGTTTGAAAGAGAAAGTTCTACCCCCAAAAAACTTATATCTACAGAAATTAACCAATTTCCAAACAGTCAGTTTCTCAACATCACGCAGTACAGAACTAAATCCACTCGGTCGACATAAAAAAGTGTGACAATTCCTCACGTTCGATATATATAGTGTGCGTAAACTATATCTAGATCAACCTGAAGTGTTAAAATATCTCTCGCGTTACGACGCAATATAAAAATGTGCGAATTTCTGTGACTTCGTTCGAGAATTAGCGGAAAAGTAGGTATACATATCTACCACACGAGCATTTAGTATCTTTAAGAAAACTGTAACCAACTATCAACTCGCTGTGGACATTCTTGTTGCTCTATCTTGTTAATATTTTGTTGCAAAAAGATTTACGTGTTTAAAATTGTCGTATTTAAGTGTTTTATTGAACGTTACTCAAAATTACGACTGGTCCTTCTTTCTACAACCTTATCGAAGAAAAACAAACAACACATCTACTTAGGTGCAGTAGTGACGACGATTTAATATTGACAATCCCATCCCACTCATCTATAATAATTCCCATTTGTGGGTACAAAAAGAAAAGTTTGCTATCGGGTAAAAAGGAAGGAACAGAAATGCAGGTGGATAAAAATATCGGATAAATTACGTTACCGTAGTTATCAGAAAACAACCGTTGCGTGAATGTTCTGTGAACGCACTTTGAGACATAACATTATACGCTGGAATTGTTTCTTCATAATAATTCCTGTTTTTTTCACGACTACCACGTCTTCTTAAATTATAATCATGTGGTAATGGCTCCTGCAAATCTTCTGTTGCATGGGTTATAATATTTCTGTTTGTATCAATTATATTACCATCATCTAATAACGCAAGAATTAGATTGTATCTAGCCATAATTTCAATATTGTTTTCCAAAAAAATTATCGTTCAACAGACACACGTTAACCATTATTATTTGTTGCTCAGTGAGTGGGCATCAACGGTTGAGTTATAAGTTATGTTTTATGAACGCACCTGTTGTTTACAAATGAGTTTTACTAGTGGAAATGTCAATCTGTATAATGGTTTTATTAGTGAAAAGGCGAATTTACATTCCTGTGCTACTCGATTTTTACAAGAAACTTTTTTAATTTTTGTCTTTAATTTGGCTAGTAGTGGAAAAAATTATATATACACCACGGTGGTGATGACATTTATAAGTCTCGCACCTTGTTCCGCTCGGGGCAAAGCCCCTCTCGAAATAATCTTGGTGCTTGGTCAATAATAACAGTCTTGACCACCTTGGTGTATAATATACTATTTTCCACTACAGCTGTGAAGTTGACAATTATTGTGTCTTCTAGCCAACTGGGAAGTAGAGTTTCTCTATTAGTGGTTAATAATTTTTTCTATTGTCAACTTAGGTCCATAATGGACAAATTCAAATGTTTTGAGAATTCAGGGATAATAGCTTAACAAAAACTAGTGCAACATAATTTTGTATACCCAGGAGATTGTCTTTAACATATTGACTGCTGGGAATTACCTAACAAGATACAATTATTTCAATAAAACTGTCATTAGTTTAAAATTCACGATCGACCAAAAATTTGTGATGACATAAGGAGTGTGTTCATAATATATGGGTGAGATGAGGAGCGAAAACAGTGTCAGTCAGACGATAGAGTAAACGCCTAGGGAGAAATCAGTTTGAACGATTTGTAGATCGACACTATCAAAATTTGACATTGAAATGTGTTGTTTATTTTCCGTTAATTGCCGAAAAAACGTGGATCGAAGAATGTTTTTACCTTCAACATTATCGCCAGTGGAATTTGATACTATTCTGTTGATAGAAACTCGTAACTAACCTCGACCCACAGAATATCGATTACCGGTGCCTTAACCTCTATAAATAAACAAGAACATGTGTACATTCTACATATTATACGAATTGCGCATATCAGGGTAATAGTTTCCCCGATAGCAAGCGGGGAACTAGGAGTGCACTCTTGTCGATTCTCGTGGTTCGTTTGTGAACGCTGTGGTGTAGAGTGTGAAGTACATACACAAATAATATATTACTTTCCCTATGGTGAAGTAATCGTTAAATGTTTTATGAACGCTCAATTTGTACCCAAGTGTTGTGAATGCACTACCGCTGTAATTGTTCAAAGTAAAACATAACCACGTTTTGTGAAATTTCTGGATGTGATCGTATAATTGGTTTCGTTAATTCGTTGCACTTAATATTGGTGATAATGAACTATAGGAATAATGGTATTATATAGCTGTGTGATTGAATTATACCTACATGAGTTTTATAAGACATTTTTTTATTAGTGTTTTTAAATGAAACTCAAGGTCTCTAGTTAATTCCACAATATAATACAAGTTATTGAAAATTCTAAAAAATTGACAATTGTTTCGATAAATCAATATCATCGTCAATTGTCAATTTTTTAGAATTTTCAATAACTTGTATTATATTGTAGAATTAACTAGAGACCTTGAGTTTCATTTAAAAACACTAATATGAGCATATTCCACGAAGTAGGGGTCGAGACAGTCAATTACATTTTTTTATTTTTGTCTTAAATTTGGCTAGTAGTGGAAAAAAATGTATATACACCACGGTGGTTAGACATTTATAAACCTCGCATCTTATTCCGCTCGGGGCAAAGACCCTCGCGAAATAATTTGGGTGCTCGATCGATAAGAATAGTCTTCACCTCCTTGGTGTATAATATACTATTATTATACAAGGGAAAAATATTAGATATTACCTCGCGAGAGCAAAGCGATATTTATCACTTGAACGAATAGGATATTCGATATCCTTGTTTATATATAAGCTACGCTCGCGTTATATATAAACAAGGGTATTGCCGTGAGATGACATGCTGTATATATATCACGATGACAAGTAGATAAGCTATGTTAGTCTAAGCTCATCTTAGACCATTTCTGGACCACTACTTCCAATTTTCGCCACTAGATGGCGCTGGAGGAGCGCTGGTCCTGTCAATAGTCACATGCGTCAACTGTTACGTCTGTCAACTGTCACGTGTGTCATCTGTCATATGTGTCAGGGCGCTGGTGACGTCACTACGATGTTCGATATAGATGGCGCTGATCGTTGGTGGGCGATTCAAATATGGCGCTTGTGACGTCACTACGATGTTCTATATAGATGGCGCTGATCGTGGGCGTGCAATTCACGTCTGTCAACAGTCACGTGTATCATCTGTCATATGTGTCAGGGCGCTGGTGACCTCACTACGATGTTCGATATAGATGGCGCTGATCGTTCGTGGGCGATTCAAATATGGCGCTTGTGACGTCACTACGATGTTCGATATAGATGACGCTGATCATGGGCGTGCAATTCACGCCTGTCAACTGTCACGTGTGTCATATGTGTCAGAGCGCTAGTGACGTCACTACGATGTTCGATATAGATGGCGCTGATCGTTGGTGAGCGATTCAAATGGGCGCTTGTGACATCACTACGATGTTTGATATAGATGGCGCTGATCGTTGGCGTGCGATTAAAATGGGACGCTTGTGACGTCCATACGATGTTTGATATAGATGGCGCTGATCGTTGGCGGGCGATTCGGGGTACTGGTGACGTCACTACGATGTTCGATATACCGGGTGTCGCGACAAGAGAAAAGGGCGCTAAAATATCCATTACGCGAAAACTCTACTTTTTCGAGCCAAAAGGGCGGTGGTAGCGAGGCTACTTTTTCCGTATACTGCGCATGTTTTTCGTTACAGACAGGCCGTAAGAGACGTATTTTAACGTTCTGCGCAGGTCGTAAAGGCATTGGCACATATCTCTGCTATTATTGGTCAGATTTTTATGGAACAAACGACATTATGATTGCTAGGCTATTATCATATACAGGATGTGTAAAAAATAAGTCAGTAGCGCATATCTCTGCTATTATTGGTCAGATTTTTATGGAACAAACGACATTATGATTGCTAGATTATTATCATATACAGGATGTGCAAAAAAGATGTCATTATGGCACTAGCGCATATCTCTGTTATTATTAATCAGATTGAAGTTGAATAACCGTTATTGTTAGGTACGTCACTACGACGATATACAGGGTGTCGACACAAAGATGTCATAAGGGCACTCCGTTATTATTGGTCAGATTGAACGGTATTATGTTAGGTACGTCACTACGACGTACGATATACAGGATGTCGACACAAAGATGTCATAAGGGTACTCCGTTATTATTGGTCAGATAGAAGTCGAACAAACGGTATTATGTTAGGTACGTTACTACGACGTTCGACTACGACGTTCTATGAATATACAGGGTGTCGACATAAAGATGTCAAAGAGGCATTCGGTTATTATTGGATTTTCATCGAACAAACGGCATTATGTTAGGTATGTCACGTTCGATCAATATACAGAATGTCGACGATGTCATAAGGTTATTATTGGTCGGATTGAAGTCGAACAAACGACATTATGTTAGGTACGACCCTACGACGTTCCATCAATATAGATAGTGTCGACATAAAGATAGTACGTCACTACGAAGTTCAATATACAGGATGTCGACATAAAGATGTCATAAGGGCCCTCTGCTATTATTGGTCGGGTTGAAGTCGAACAAACGGTAGGTACGTCACTACGACGTTCGATCAATATACAGGATGTCGCCATAAAGATGTCATAAGGGCACTCTGTTACTACTGGTGGGATTTTAATTGAACAAACGGCATTATGATATGTACGTGAATCAATATACCAGGGATAGACATAAAGATGTCATAAGGGCACTCTGCTATTATTGGTCGGATTTTCAAAAAAATAGGTCACTACGACGTTCGAACAATATACAGCGGTCAACAGAAAGATGACAAAAAGGCACTCTGCTATTATCGGTCGGATTTTTATCGAACAGACGATATTATGTTAGGTACGTCACTACAACGCTCTATAATATGTACGTCACTACGGAGTTCAATCAATATACAGGGGATCGACATAAAGAGGTCATAAGAGCACTCTGCTATTATTGGTTGGATTTTCAAAAACAATAGGTCACTAAGACGTTCGAACAGTATACGGGGTGTCAACAGAAATATGTCAAAAGGCACTCTGCTATTATCGGTCGGATTTTCATCGAACAGACGATATTATGTTAGGTACGTCCCTACGAAGTTCTATCAATATACAAGGTGTCGACATAAAGATGTCAAAAAGGCACTGTGCTATTATTGGACGGATTTTCATCGAACAAACGGCATTAGGTACTGTGATGTGAATTCGGAGGTGTGTGGTATCGGTAGCAGCCTCTTGCTCTACCTCTTAAGGCCTCGAAACGTCACTTCTGATACCTTTGAAACCGTGCACTTTTCTCGGGCGCCAGATTTTTAACGTGGTTGTCTCCACGGCCCCTCATCTTCACTCGTCGAGAGTTCCAGGTAGCTTCAGATGGAGGTACGGTAAATTCCAGGGGTCTACTGTCGTCGAAATCCGGGAGGTTACTGCTTAATATAGAAACGTTCTCACTAGTCCTGAAATAAACATTATTATCCTGATCCACGCTACGGGGAAGCTAAAATTCGTACAGCCAAACAACTACTCTACCCTAGGGAGGTGCTAATTTATAGTATGTCAATAAAACACAGAGGTTTGTTTAGGATCTATTATAATTTTATTCTCTACAAAGCCGTTACATATATAATAAAAACAAAATACTAATAAGGGGAGACAATACCATTGTATCCCAAAAGCACATACGTATTATTTGACTATATGTATATTAGATAAGCACTAATCAGTGACGAAGCAGGCAGGGCAGAAGCGAGAGTGGTTTATGATAATAAAATAGTGTATATGAAAAAAAGAGGCGGTAAAAGCAAACAACAACTATTCAAAGTTTGGTGGTCTTTTCATTCGAATGTTTTACAAGCTTCCATGAATGGAACGGGTTAGGTGTTATTCCTATAAAAAAAAATATCAGATTGGGAACGATACTGAAGATTGGGGACTCTAGATTTAAAATATCAGGAAGCCCTAGCGTTTATGTATGCCTGGCGCTCCCGGAGATGTCAATCAGGATTCGCCCCCTAAAATCGGAAAACACAATACTAGGGTCGGGGCTCTAGACTTAAATTGTCAGGAATCTCACCACAAATAAAACAAAATCGAGAAGGGTACTAAAGATCGTGGACTCTAGAATTAAAATATCAGGAAGCCCTAGCGTTTCCGTATGCCTCGCGCTCCCGGAGATTTCAATCAAGATACTCCCTACAAAATCGGGAAAGGTATTAAAGAACAGGACTCCAGATTTAAAATATCAGGAAGCCCTAGCGTTTATATATGCCTGGCGCTCCCGGATATTTCAATCAAGATTCTCCCTAAAAATCGTAAAAGGTTTAAAGAACGGGAATATCATGAACCTCACTAAAAGAAAAATCGGGAAAGATACTAAAACTGGTGACTCTAGATTTGATATATCAGGAAGCCCTAGCGTTCATGTATGCCTGGCGCTCCCGAGGATCTCAATCAAGATTCTCCCTACAAAATGAGGAAAGGTATTAAAGAACAGGACCCTAGATATGAAATATCAGGAAGCCCTAGCGTTTATGTATGCCTGGCGCTCCCGGATATTTCAATCAAGATTCTCCCTAGAAACCGGAAAAGGTATCAAAGAACGGGAACTCTAGATTTGAGATATCATGAACCTCACTTAAAGGAAAATCGGGAAAGATACTAAAGTATCACGAATCTCACTAAAAAGAAAAATCGGTAAAGATACTAAAACTGGGGACTCTAGATTTAAAATATCAGGAAGCCCTAGCGTTTATGTATGCCTGGCGCTCTCGGAGATTTCAATCAAGATTCTCCCTACAAAATCGGGAAAGATATTAAAGAACGGGGACTCTAGATTTAAAATATCAGAAAGCCCTAGCGTTTATGTATGCTTGGCGCTCCCGGAGATTTCAATCGAGATTCTCCCTAAAAAAATCGGAAAGGGTATCAAAAAATGGGAACTCTAGATTTAAAATATCATGAACCTCACTAAAGAAAAATCGGGAAAGATACTAAAATATCGCGAATCTTACTAAAAAGAAAAATCGGGAAAGATACTAAAACTGGGGACTCTAGATTTAAAATATCAGGAAGCCCTAGCGTTTATGCATGCCTGGCGCTCCCGGAGATTCCAATCAAGATTTTCCCTTAAAAATCGGAAAAGGTATCAAGGAATGGGAACTCTAGATTTAAAATATTATTAACCTCACTAAAAGGAAAATCGGGAAAGATAATAAAATATCACGAATCTCACTAAAAAGAATAATCGGGAAAGATACTAAAACTGGGGACTCCAGATTTAAAATATCAGGAAGCCCTAGCGCTTATGTATGCCTGGCGCACCTGGATATTTCAATGAAAATTCTCCCTAAGAATCGGAAAAGGTATCAAGGAACGGGCACTCTAGATTTAAAATATCATGAACCTCACTTAAAGGAAAATCGGGAAAATACTAAAATATCACGAATCTTACTAAAAAGAAAAATCGGGGAAGATACTAAAACTGGGGACTCCAGAATTAAAATATCAGGAAGCCCTAGCGTTAATGTATGCCTGGCGCTCCTGGAGATTTCAATCAAGATTCTCCCTACAAAATCGGGAAAGGTATTAGAGAACGGGGACTCTAGATTTAAAATATCAGAAAGCCCTAGCGTTTATGTATGCTTGGCGCTCCCGGAAAATTGGGAAAATACTAAAATATCACCAATCTCACTAAAAAGAAAAATCGGGAAAGATACTAAAACTGGGGACTCTAGATTTAAAATATCAGGAAGCCCTAGCGCTTATGTATGCCTGGCGCACCTGGAGATTTCAATCAAAATTCTCCCTGAAAATCGGAAAAGGTATCAAGGAACGGGCACTCTAGATTTAAAATATCATGAACCTCACTAAAAGGAAAATCGGGAAAATACTAAAATATCACGAATCTTACTAAAAAGAAAAATCGGGGAAGATACTAAAACTGGGGACTCCAGAATTAAAATATCAGGAAGCCCTAGCGTTTATGTATGCCTGGCGCTCCCAGAGATTTCAATCAAGATTCTCCCTACAAAATCGGGAAAGGTATTAGAGAACGGGGACTCTAGATTTAAAATATCAGAAAGCCCTTGCGTTTATGTATGCTTGGCGCTCCCGGAAAATTGGGAAAATACTAAAATATCACGAATCTCACTAAAAAGAAAATTCGGGAAAGATACTAAAACTGGGGACTCTAGATTTAAAATATCAGGAAGCCCTAGCGTTTATGTATGCCTGGCGCTCCCGGATATTTCAATCAAGATTCTCCCTAAAAACCGGAAAAGGTATCATAGAACGGGAACTCTAGATTTAAAATATCATGAACCTCACTAAAAGGAAAATCGGGAAAGATACTAAAATATTACGAATCTTACTAAATAGAAAAATCGGGAAATATACTAAAACTGGGGACTCTAGATTTAAAATATCAGGAAGCTCTAGCGTTTATGTATGCCTGGCGCTCCCGGAGATTTCAATCAAGGTTCTCCCTAAAAAATCGGAAAAGGTAATAAATCAGATGAGATATGAAATGGTTTGCCACACTCCGGTGTACAAAGATATTCCAACTTATTTTAAAATGAAAATCAACTGCATGAATTTTCTAAATTCATAATTGAAAAGACTACTTATTTTTCGGATTTTTATTACTAAAAGTTCTTAACTTCACAGCAATGGAATTATCGAGACGTTTTTAAGGTGCGGAAAAAAATTCGAAAAGAAATTTATCGGTAATTGGCTAATCAAAGCCAAACAACTTTCGGCGGACGGTGCACGATTGCTTTCTCCTGCTCCGGTTAGCCAGCACTTTTGCACTCCTGTTCGATTCAAAATCTACCTGTCTTCAGCCTTACTTTCCCACCTCCCTCGATTAGTTCGACCTGCGCGCTTCTACCAATATCTATCTAGTAGCAGTGGGGAAACCAGTACATTGAAATTTCTCCATCGCAACCAGATAGTAAAAATAAAAAAAAATATCATCGGATCTTTGAGTAACTATCAACCTTCTACAAAAAAATTGGTGAATACTGTACTATTAAACAAGACGTTCTTCAAGGTAGTAAAGTTATTTTCATACACAAACACGATGAAAGCTATTATATGGTTGAAGACGAAGTTCATCAATTTTTTAGTGTATCCCCAATCATAGTAGATACCTGCAAGTTTTATGGAACGCTTTGTGGTACGGCAAAATTTCACCAAGATCCAAATCCTAGCCACACCACTGGACTGTATTCGTGCACTCAAAGAAACGTGGAACATCTCCGACGCCGGTTTTCGAATATAATATTACCTGTGCAATTTTTTTTATTGCAAATAAGTAATTTTAAGAACTATGTGAATTTTATTAAAGCACCTCAGTATTTTTTCATGCTCAACAGCTTGTATAATAATAATTTCTTCATTATTTTTCTCATAATGTAGACGCTGAGGTCTTTCCAACGAGCTCACGCATGCTCAGATAGGACGATTTCTCGTTAGGCTGACATGATGATGATCCTCGAAACGTTGCTTTAGGTTTTTATGTTTCGTAATATCCAGCGTCACGTGTAACGTCTAACGTAGCGTGTAACGTCGCGAACGTCGTAGTGACTTATTGTTTTTGTTCGATGAAAATCCGACCAATAATATCAGAGTGCCTTTTTAACATAGTTCTGTTGACACCGTGTATATTGATCGAAAATCGTAGTGACCTATTGCTTTTGAAAAAATCCGACCATTAATAGCAGAGCGCCCTTATGATAACATTATGTCGACACCCTGTATATTGATCGAACGTCGTAGTGACGTACCTAACATAATGCCGTTTGTTAGATGGAAATCCATCCAATAATAGCAGAGTGTCCTTATGACATATTTGTGTCGACACCCTGTATATTGAACTTCGTAGGGATGTACCATCTCTATGTCGACACCCTGTATACTGATAGAACGTCGTAGTGACGTACCTAGCATAATATAATAGCAGAGTTCCCTTATGACATCTTTATGTCGACACCCTGTATACTGATCGAACGTCGTAGTGACGTACCTAATGCCGTTTGTTCGATGGAAATCCGACCAATAATAACCGAATGCCTTTTTGACATCTTTATGTCAGCACCCTATATATTGATAGAACGTCGTAGTGACGTACCTAATGCCGTTTGTTCGATGGAAAATCCGTCCAATAATAGCAGAGTGCCTTTTTGACATCCTTATATCGACACCCTGTATATTGATGGAACTTCGTAGTGACGTATCTAATGCAGTTTGTTCGATGAAAATCCGTCCAATAATAGCAGAGTGCCCTGATGGCATCTTTATGTCGACATCCTATATATTGATTGAACGTCGTAGTGATGTACGTAATGCCGTTTGTTCGATGAAAATCCGTCCAATAATAGCAGAGTGCCTTTTTGACATCTTTATGTCGACACCTTGTATATTGATAGAACGTGGTAGTGACGTACCTAACATAATATCGTCCGTTCGTTGAAAATCCGACCGATAATAGCAGAGTACCTTTTTGACATATTTTTGTTGTCACGCTGTATATTGTTCGAACGTCGTAGTGACCTATTGTTTTTGAAAATCCGACCAATAATAGCAGAGTGCAGAGTGTGAAGAAGAAGAAGAAGTGACGTACTATCTTTATGTCGACACGCTGTATACTGATAAAATGTCGTGGGGTCGTACCTAACATAATATCGTTTGTTCGACTTCAATCCGACCAATAATAACCTTATGACATCGTCGACATCCTGTATAATGATCGAACGTGACATACCTAACATAATGCCGTTTGTTCGATGAAAATCCGACCAATAATAACCGAATGCCATTTTGACGTTTTTATGTCGATACCCTGTATATTTATAGAACGTCGTAGTCGAACGTCGTAGTGACGTACCTAACATAATACCGTTTCTTCGACTTCAATCTGACCAATAATAACGGAGTGCCCGTATGACATCTTTGTGTCGACGCCCTGTATATTGAACGTCGTAGTGACGTACCCACATAATACCGTTTATTCGACTTCAATCTGACCAATAGTAGCAGAGTGCCCTTATGACATATTTATGTCAACACCCTGTATGTCGACACCATGTATACCATCGTAGTGACGTACCTAACATAATACCGTTTATTTGACTTCAATCTGATTATTAATAACAGAGATAAGCGCTAGTGCTATAATGACATCTTTTTTGCACATCCTGTATATGATAATAATCTAGCAATCATAATGTCGTTTGTTCTATAAAAATCTGACCAATAATAGCAGAGATATGCGCTAATGCCCTAATGACATATTTTTTGCACATACTGTATATGATAATAGTCTAGCAATCATAATGTCGTTTGTTCCATAAAAATCTGACCAATAATAGCAAAGATATGCGTCAATGCCCCTATGATCTGCGCAGAACGCTAAAATACATCTTTTACGGTCTGTCTGTAACGACAAACATTCGCAGTATACGGAAAAGCTCATATCATCTACATAGTCATATTTTCTTGTTAGCTACCACGTGAATCACCTCTGCTCTGTGCTGATCAATAATAGCAGAGTGCCCCTATGACATCCTCGACACCCTGTATATCATCGTAACATAATAACGTTTATTCAACTTCCATCTGATTAATAATAACAGATATGCGCTAGTGCCATAATGACATATTTTCTGCACATCCTGTATATGATGATAATCTAACAATCATAATGTCGTTTGTTCCATAAACATCTGGCCAATAATAGCAGTGATATGCGATACGGCCCTAATGACATATTTTTTGCACATTCTGTATATGATAATCGTCTAGCAATCATAATGTCGTTGGTTCCAATGATAGCAGAGATATTCGCTAGTGCCCTAATGACAACTTTTTTGAAAATCCTGTATATGCTGATAGTCTAACAATCATAATGTCGTTTGTTCCATAAACATCTGGCCAATAATAGCAAATATATGCGATAGTGCCCTAATGACATATTTTTTGCACATCCTGTATATGATAATAGTCTAGCAATCATAATGTCGTTTGTTCCGTAAAAATCTGATCAATGATAGCAGAGATATTCGCTAGTAACCTAATGACAACTTTTTTGAACATCCTGTATATGATGACAATCTAACAATCATAATGTCGTTTGTTCCATAAAAATGTGACCAATAATAGCAGAGATATGCGCTAATGACTTATTTTTTGCACATCCTGTATATGTTAGTAGTCTAGCAATCATAATGTCGTTTGTTCCATAAAAATCTAACCAATAATAGCAGAGATATGCGCTAGTGCCCTAATGACATCTTTTTTGCACATCATGTATATGATAATAGTCTAGCAATCATAATGTCGTTTGACCCATAAAAATCTGACCAATAATAGCAGAGATATGTGCCAATGCCTTTACGACCTGCGCAGAACGTTAAAATACGTCTTTTACGGCCTGTCTACAACGAAAAACATGCGCAGTATACGGAAAAAGTAGCCTCGCTACCACCGCCCTTTTGGCTCGAAAGAGTAGAGTTTTCGCGTCATCGATATTCTAGCGCCCTTTTGTCTGTTCGCGACACCCTGTATATCGAACATCGTAGTGACGTCACAAGCTCCCTGACACATGACAAATGACACACGTGACACTTGACAGACGTTACAGTTGACGCATGTGACTTTTGACAGGACCAGCGCCCCGCCAGCGCCATCTAGTGGCGAAAATTGGAAGTAGTGGTCCAGAAATGGGCTAAGATGAGCTCAGACTAACATAGCTTATCTACTTGTCATCGTGATATATATACAGCATGTCATCTCACAACAATACCAAGCTATATTTTTCACTTCAACGAATAAGATATTCGATTTTTCCGTGTATAATCCTTGCTTATATGTAAGCTACGCTCGCGTTACATATAAACAAGGGTATTGTTGTGAGATGACATGCTGTATATATATCACGATGACAATTCAATCGTAAGAAATTTAACATTACTATGAATTCTCGGACAAGTTTGAATATTTATTGTAACGTCAAACCCTCATTATTCACTTTATTGGTCGTAAACGCTCAGTAGTAAATACACGTATGTTCTGTGACACTTTATCGGATGAACAGGCGGATGGCCTATGGGTGGTTACCGATAGGAAGAAGTTTCCAGAGGGTTTACAGGAAGTAGAAGAAGTCTCTAGATGGTTAGCAAGTAATTACGGTAGCGTCTTCGGGGGTTATGCAAAAAGTAAATAAGTGTGTATGTTGTTATGTGTATAAGGTATCTAGAGGGTGGTTTAGAAGAAGCGAAGGGGTTTTTAAGGGTAGCGTCTACGGGGATTAAGCAAAAAGTAAATAAGGGTGTATACAAGAGCGGGGGTTATGCAAAAAGTAAATAAGTGTGTATGTTCTTACGTGTATAAGGTATCTAGGGGGTGATTTAGAAGAAGCGAAGAGGGTTTTAAGAGTAGCGTCTACGGGGGAGGGGAGCGTCTACGGGGATTACGTAAATAAGGGTGTATACAAGAACGGGGGTTATGCAAAAAGTAAATAAGTGTGTATGTTTTTACGTGTATAAGGTATCTAGGGGGTGATTTAGAAGAAGCGAAGAGGGTTTTAAGGGTAGCGTCTACGGGGGGGTTGCGTAAAAAGTAAATAAGGGTGTATACAAGAATTAATTAGAAGAAAGAAAATATATGGAGGATTGTGTGTGTAAGAGATGAGGGGGTAGTGCTTACGAGGGGGAGGGGCTATGCAGTTAGCTGATTTTTTAAGGGTTCTATATTTGGAATTCTCAAAGGAATGTTATTAGATTGATAACCAACATTTTTTTTAAAACGGATATTTGTGTGAATTCATATCATTTTATAGAAGGTTTTTTTATATTGTAATAAATGAAATCTCACATTATATTAAATTCGCTTAGTAGGTAATATTTATGCGTTATTTCTATAGTTAGGAGGCACGTGCAGACCAAATCATTTATTCAGACAATAGTGAACTTGTTTCAAATATGATTAGATCGGAATGTCATGATTTCTGGTTTATAATTGTTAGTAACAGATTAGATTGTACGAAATCGTAGAAAATACAGTTTTCTGGAAATATGATGATGATATCAAAAATAACTCATTGGACTTGTGCATCCCCCTCTATAATAAAATATTCTTTTAAATAGTGCTCACCGTAAATACTAGGCAATAGACTGTACTTAGTGTTCCAGTGAAAAGTTGTCGTTTGAGGTTCCACAATACATAGTAAGTTATTTATAAGTTTACTATTTTTTTTTCATTCATCTTTAACTATTTTAAAAAACTTAATTGTTAAATAATTCTTTCTTTTTTACAGAAGAATTTTTTAAATGAGATTAATACAATAAGCACTGCTTTTGCAGAAATAAAACCCGTTATAAAACTGAAAGATTTACCAAAGGATACACCACATAGAATAAACAGCGCAAAGGTGCACCAGGGGCAATTTGGAGCCCAAATACTTCTGGAGCTGGAAGAAAATATAGTATTTCTCCCCAAAAGAGTGACGGATCCATTTGCGTCGCAAATCAATTTACGCCGGGGAAGTTCAGCATTACATTCCTGGGACTTCAAACTTTTCAAAGGGTTTCCCCTATGACCCCCTTCAAAATAGAGGAGAATGTATAAAAAACATAACAAAACAGTACATATTGAATTTCAACACCTTGAAAAATAATCTGGACATAGGTGAACAGCTTCAGTTTTCAAAATCGTAAGTTTTTATAATTTTTTGAAAATGAATTCTGAGGAAATAGCTCTCCTAACTGATAATATTGTTAAAAAGTTTCAAGCAATTGAAAATATTTTATTTCAAAAAAAATTGTACTATTTATGATATAGAAAAATGGTCAAAACAAGCTAAATGCCACATTAGACTTTGCAACTTAGCAATAAGTGATGGGGATCTAGCCATTGGTACATTACGTAAACTACAAACCAACTTGGGTCACTTAAAGCGGTTTAGAATAATAATTCAGAATCTAAGTAAATCTGGAAAGGGGCTTACTATTAATAAAAAAAGAAGTAATCGAGTAAAATGGGAAGATATTAATTCAATTTTTGAAAGTAGAGTTCGAACCGGGGTTATTATAAATAAATCTCATAAAGATATCTTACAATTTTTTGATGATTCGTTGTTTCTTTTCAGCACTAGAATGAAAAACGCATTAAAAAAATGCAATATGTTGAAAGTAAATACTTGTTTTTGTGCAGAATTTATTAGAAAATCAGGTGATACTGAAATTACAGAAAATAAATATTTTTCTACAAAAAATGAAATAATTGATAAGACAACTGACTTTAAAAAATGGTTTGCAGTTAATGTAAGAGATGTCATTTTAAGAAAACTTTCAGAATATTCTGAGGAAGGATCGGGGTGGGCCTTAAGTAAAATTATATCTCTGGAAATCAATATGAATAAATACGAGGTGGCTAGTGGAATATCATCATATATTAAATTACCAGACATAATAGCTAAAGGAAAGGCGTGTATCAACGTTCAGAATGACGATAATGCATGCTTTGCTTGGGCAATTGTTTCAGCCTTGTTCCCTTGCGTTATTAATAAAAATCCTACACGTACTTGTTCATATCCTCATTATAGCAAAGTTTTGAACATTAACGGTCTTACATTTCCTGTACACCCAAATCAGATTACAACTTTCGAAAAAAATAATGTTAATATTTCGGTTAATGTTTTTGAATTGGAAATTTTTAGACAATGAAATTTTAGTGTTGTGCCAGTACGTTTAACAAAACAAAAAAGAGAAAAGCATGTCAATTTACTGATTATTCAAAATAAATATTTTCCTAAAAAGAATGATTGTGAACCAGAGTCAGATAATGATGATTATGATTTTAGTGATGATATACAGTATCACTATATTTGGATAAAAGACTTGTCAAGACTTTTATCCAAGCAACTCTCTAAAAATACTAGAAAAAAAATATATATGTGATAGATGTTTGAATTATTTTGTTTCTCAAGAAAAATTGGATGACCATTTCAAATATTGTGAAGAAATTGATAATAATTGTAAAATTGAGTTTTCTAAAGATCCATATGTCAAGTTTAAAAAATTTGTATACAAAGAAAAAGTACCTTTTATTATTTATGCAGATTTTGAATCACTACTTATTCCTTATATTGATGTTGATGCTAGAATAAAATCTCAAAAGGGATATGGTTCACAGTCGGTAACGAGAAGTGCTAGGTATCAAAAACATAAAGCTTATAGTGCTGGACTATATTTTAAATGTAATTTTAACGATAACTGGTCATTTTATGATAGTAATCGAAGTTCTGATTGTATGCTATGGTTTGTAGATAAAATTGAAAGTATTGCAAAATTTGTAATGTCAAAAATGTTGAACCAATGAATGTTGAAGTGAATTTAAAAGATGCTTCAGGTAAATGTCATATTTGTGAGGAGATATTTAAAGAAGGTGATAAGATTGTCAGGGAACATTGTCACCTAACAGGTAATTTTCGAGGTTTTGCTCACAACCTAAGTGGTTATGATTCACATTTCATAATTAGAGATTTAGCTAACCGAAATTATGTTCAACTTTTACCTGTTGATAAAGAAAAATACATAAGTTTTACAATATGGGATAATGATACAAATATTAGGTTTAGATTTATAGACTCTTTTAGATTAATGGGATGTTCATTAGATTCATTGGTATCAACATTAGAATCAGAAAATTTCATTCCACTTAGAAAATAATTTTCTAATCTAAATACTGAACAATTTAGTTTATTAACTAGAAAAGGTGTTTTGTTTTATGATTATTTAGATGATATAAAGCGATTAGATGAAACTGCATTACCTAGTAAAGAATATTTTTACAACAAACTTAACGATGAACATATAAAAGATATTGACTATAGGCATGCAAAATTAGTTTGGTTAGCATTTAGTATGAAAACCCTTACTGATTACAGTGACTTGTATATGAAAACAGATATTTTACTTCTAGCGTCTGTTTTTGAAACATTTCGTGATACTTGCTGGAAAACATATGGTTTGGATCCTGGTCATTATTATTCAGTTCCTGGTTATACTTGGGATTGTATGCTCAAGTATACTCATTGTAAATTAGAGACAGTGCAAGATATTGACATGCTGCTATTTTTTGAAAGAGGTATAAGGGGTGGAATATCTCAGTGTTGTAATCGATACGGTGAAGCTAACAACAAGTATATGCCTACGTATAATGAAAACAAACCTGTGAAGTATCTTTTATATACAGATATTAATAATCTTTATGGTTGGGCTATGAGTCAGGAGCTTCCCTACGGAGGATTTAAATGGGTAGATCATAATATTGATATAACTCAAATTCCAGATGATTCCCCTGAAGGGTACCTGCTCGAGGTTGATTTAGAGTATCCAAAAAATAAACACGATCTACACAAAGATCTGCCATTCTGTGCAGAACATATTTCACCACCAAATTCTAAACAAAAGAAATTAATGACTACTCTGTATAATAAAAAAAATTATATTATACATTACAAAAATTTAAAGCAAGCTATAGCTCATGGATTATTGCTTAAGAAAGTTCATAGTGTATTAAAATTTCAGCAAAGTTGTTGGTTGAAGCCTTATATAGAATTAAATATTTTGATGAGATCCCACGCAAAAAAATAATTTTGAAAAAAATTTGTATAAACTTATGAATAATGGAGTATTCGGGAAAACGATGCAAAATTTGCGTAAACATCGGTTAGTGAAATTAGTTCGAACGTGGTATGGCAAACGAGGAGCTAGAAATTTAATTGCAAGTCCCACATTTCATAGTCGTGTTATATTTAACGATGATGTTGAGAATCCTTTATTGGCTATAGAGCTTAAGAAAACTAAAATTGTATTTGACAAACCTCTTTATATAGGATTAGCAATTTTAGATATTTCAAAAATATGTGTTTATGAATTTCATTATGATTATATGCTGACCAAATTTTCACCTAAACAATGTAAATTTCTTTATACCGATACTGATAGTTTAGTATACGAAATTCAATGTAATAACATATATGAAGAAGTAATAAAGGCGGATATTCACCGTTTTGATACTAGTGATTATCCTGTAAATAATGTGTGGGATATTCCTCTAGCTAATAAGAAAGTACCCGGAATTATGAAGGATGAAAATAACTCAAAAATTATGACACATTTTGTAGGTTTACGTTCTAAATAGTATGCCTTCAGAGTGTTAGGTGAGGAAAACGATGTAAAAAAAGCTAAAGGTATTAAGTCTAATGTGGTAAAGAAAAAAATAACTTTTGATGATTATATTCTCTGTTTGCAGAAATTTATAGAAAATCCTCAAGAAGAGTGTTTCATGCATGCAACTCAACGTTGTATACTATCAAAGTTACATGATGTATACACTATTGAACAGACAAAAATTGCTTTAAACCCATCAGATGGTAAAAGATATTTGATACCTGGTTCACATGACACTCTTCCGTGGGGACATTATAGTATTATGGAGTTATAATAAATTGATTGGAATTTATTTTCAGATTAAAAGTTTGGAAGATCTATGTATTAAGATAATTTGTAATCCTATTACTAGAATTTCAAGTTTTCTTGTACAAGCTCAAATTCCTCAGTTTTTGAAAATAAAAATTTCTCGAGAATTTCGTACCTATAAATGGTTGCAGATAAAAGAAGAAAGTGATAAATCTGATCACTGTGATGCTATATTGCTTGATTTTGAATATCAAACAAAAATTTCACCAGAGCTTCGAGATACCTTATTAAATTTCACTTATTTAGATGTGTTTACTGAACACGATCTCTACTGCCTAATTAGTAAATATTACCACATTTCTCCTTTGGGTCTAAAAGGTTGCGAAGAGTGTTTTCGGAAATATTTTAAACTTATGCCTAATATAAATTACACATTTCACGAAGAAATTAGTGTGAGCACTTCAGAAAATTTTACACGATTTTATAATTCTGAACACTATTGGTGTCAAAACGATTTTGAGGCAGTTGTTTTCATATTATGAGAATATTTTGAGTGTCTAGAGGCTGCAGCAGATTTACCCTACTGATTTCACTGTATCTTTTATCTGTATAACTATATTTAATATGTACTGTCAAATGTATAATTTTCGTTTTGCCTTTAATGTAATATGTACTGTTTTTTTTTATTTGATGTAATATGTATATAAATACAATTAATAAAACGATATTCATATAACCTTGAAACTTGATTTTTTATCCTAGCTCCTTCCCCACAGGTTTTCAAGAATTTTTAACGTTATTACGTCGATTTGAAGTTTCATAAGTATTACATGAGTAAGAAGTGCTGTTCCTTTAGACTGGTGTTTAAATTGTAAATTTGGAATTTTGTTGCCAAATATGCCTTTTCAGCAACATATGACGGTGATGCTAGAGGAAAATACCGATTTAGGTTAGTCTTTTTCCCATTTTGTTCTAACGCGATACGAATGTTCACCATCATGATCGTTTTCATTTACACTACATCGAGGTCGCTCTAATAGTTGAATAGTTGCAGGATTTAGAGTGCCATCTACAGGAAAATTTAATTTCTCTTGGAAATCTTTTAAAATCGATGACATATTTGTGATATCATGTTCCGACTTGTTAACATATCCAAATCTTTCGATAATTTACATCAATTTTCTCAGATGCCACTGAAGGTGGAATTATTATTAATAGTAAAAGAAACATCCTTCACTTTCGATGTTCAATACTGATTCCAAATCAACATAAAAGTTTTCATTATCAGCATTACTTGTGTTAGAGGTGAAATGAAACAAAGAATATTTTCATAATTTTATAATGTTAAATCATTGATTACATGGACTTTGTAATAGTACAGATATTCTCTAAGTGCTCTTCCTATTAAACTGCTGTTGTCATAAGAATAAATTTCACAAACAGCATACATTTAATCTAAACAATTGGAAAAGCCACATATTGGATTCGATATAAATGTTTTTAATAAATTAATCATATTGTAATAAAAATCGCAAAAGTTCACTTTATTTAAAATTGAAATATGACGTTGAAGCAAATTCTCATGAACACGTAGAATTTCTACAACTTATTCTTCATCGAGGAAAACTGTTACATCATCTTTCTGAATTTTCACAAATTTTTGATTATCATAAATAACTTTAGTTATTTGACAAAAATCTTGGTGCAACATGATGGGATTAGAATCTACAACATCATCATCTGGAGAATTGAAGAATAACTCGTTACTTTTATGCAGCACTTCTATGATCTCATCCCATTCTAAAGTATTGAATGACATTTTTGAAGGTTCCACGATAAACGATGATAAAATGATGGCAGGTGCAAAAGTTCTGGCAGGACTCAGGCAACATCCAACTTCAAATCGATGACCAACATTGAAAACTGTATGCAATAAATAATGTCTTTCTTTTCTTATTGCGATTTCATAATTAAGTACAATTTGATCTGAATCACGATCATAATTTGGTTCTTCATCATAACTACTATTATCACTACATGACATTGTAACACTATTATAATACCCAGAATCGTGACTACTCATTATGATGACTTCTAAACTAATGTCGATCAATTTATATGTTTATCTCTGTCCTCCACTCAATTAAAGTAGATTGGTTGCTGGTGATCTATACTACTACATCATCAGTGTTGATCCAACTGTTATGTTTTACATCTAATCCTAACCATTTAACGTACATTTTGTTACGTTTCCTCTTCTACACCTTTTCAACGAGATAAATGTGGGGATTTTTGGTTTTTTGTAATTCTTCTTCATAGAAACAACCTCTAATAGGCGATCCAGTCATATCTTCTATCAAATACGTTACAGGATTCGTTATTTTGACTTTCGTAATTTTGAATAGTTCAGTTGTAAAATTGGGAGTGTAACCTTTTTCAAAAGCATGTTTCGCTTTACTTATTCGCACAATATCTCCCACATTTAATTTTCTGTGTCCGGCGATTTTCAAATAACTGAATTTCTTATTTAAAATCAATTTTTCGTTACTTCGATTCACCTCTGATGGTTTGTATCCAGTTTTACAATGTTTTGTGTCGTTGTATTCCTTTGTGATTTGAGGTAAAATATCGATCCATTGATATTTCCCAATGAAGCTGAAATGTTTATAGAGTTTCGTTTTGAGCGTTCTAATAACTCTTTCTGCAATTGCAGCTTTCTTCGTACTAAATGTACTATAATGATAGATATTATGTTTTTTCATTAGAGATTTGAATTTACTATTGTAAAATTCCGTTCCCTGATCTGATTGTAGATTTTTTGGCGTTCGACTCCTGATAATACTCGAAAATGCTCGTGTTATTTCTTCGGCTGTTTTCGTCTTGAGTGGACGAGTCCACATGAATTTCGAGAAACAATCGATAACCACCAAAATCATTTTAAATTCTTTATTGTGCTTTGCATAAGGTCTCATTTCGGCTAAATCCATTTGCCATAAGTCATCAAGACCTTTGATTATTGTTCGTCGACGTGGATAATTTCATCGAATCGGTTTATGCAATTCTTTAACAAGTTGAATCCTGTCTGCAGACATGATGTATAGTGAACAAAGAAGGTTATTTTGTTATATATATATATATATATATATATATATATATATATATATATATATATATATATACATATATATATATATATATATATATATATATATATACATACATATATATATATATATATATATATATATATATATATTCTAAAGGTCAATTATTGTTCTTCTTCTAAATTACACTGTACGAGAAGATCCAGAAGATCCATACAAAAATAATCTCTACTACCCAATTTGAATTCTATTCCATCGTTCTTCTTTATGCTAAGGCCGTTTAACTGTTGATACTGATATTCCATATTATTCTTCAATAAAACGCTGCCATCAGAAGCATAATGTTTAAAATTTTCAATTTTACAATCAAAAGGGAATACAAAAGCCGTACCTTCCGTATCCAAAACGTAAAAGTTCTTGTTGAATTTCTTCGTGCCCCTAAAGCTGATTAGACACTTTGTGTGATACTTTTCTGCGAATTGGTGTATCTGTCTGCTGATATTTGTCGATGAAACGAGATTATCGACATATTTTTTTATCGGAATGTTTGTATTGAGAGTAGCAATCCTTGAATCATAGTTTCTATGTATTTCAACCAATGTATCTTTCATTTTTTTGTCAAGTATGTTTACTATAAATTTTCTATTTGATTCAATTGCATTATCTACATGCTTTTGAGTTGATCCATTATTTATCAAGGATTTTATTTTATCATTTATTTGCTGAATACTTGTGTTCAACGACAATTGAGCTATTTCGATTTTTTTAAATCGCGCTTCGAGATTTGTATCATACTTCTTTTTATATGCGTCAGAATGTCGACCAAACTTGTCGAGACTCATTTTGAAAATGAACATAAATCAATCGATGGTTAATGTATATAATCGGCTTCACGAAGTTCATGTATAATGGCAACAATCTCATTATTATTGGAAGTGTTACCTGCATCCTTGGAAGCTATTAACTCTTTCAACAATCTCGTTTACATCGTCCCAGTAAACGTACTCTATATCTTTATCATTATAGGTCATGATGTGATCAGGTAATCCTTTACCTACGATGTTAGCGGTAGTGTTTCGTCTTATAATAAATTGCTTTTTAATAATATTGATATACTTCCACCGCTGATAACCTTTTAGTTATCTATCTTTTTTTAAATGAACCCCCGTTCGTTCCAATAATATTTTGTATGTAGGTAAATCATCTTCGGTATATTTGGGATGTTGGTAGAAAAGTAATTGGTAAAGACCTGGAGTAGCAGGTATTCTATCTCATCCTTTATCTCCTTCTACGAATATATCTCCGTTTTTTGCGTCAAAGTTTATGCGTTTATTCCCCAGAGTCCACTGATCGTTTTCAGCATTATACTTTGGACCGTACAAATCATCGATTTGTAAGTCTTCGTTAAAGAAATCGATGACACATTGTCGACCCATTGTAGGATATTGTTCGATGTACTCATTGACTGTTCGTGGTGAGAAATGTTCACTAGTATTCACTTGAGGTTCACCATCATCATCATCATCCGTAAATACTGATTCATTTTTCGGATCATAACTGTATAATTCTTCATCACTGATAAAATTGGGAACATGTTCTTTTTTCTCTTTAGATGATGTGGGCTGTAGTGGTGGTGGTGGTGGAGGTAGGGTTGCTGTAATCTGCTTGTTTGCCTTAGATGTATTCATAATATTTACGATATCTTTGAGTGGATTAGATATAGGTTTGAAAATTCTATTTAGTGTCTCATCATGCTCAGTTTTGTTCAGTTTAAAAGATAAATACTTTTTTCTAATAATTCGTTTCAGATCTGCAATTTTTTGTTTTCGCACAGCGTCTGCATCAGATGACATCATAATGAAAAATGAATGGTTAAATAATTATTATATTTTTATATACATATCGAATCCTTTACGATATCTACCATCTTGTAAATCAAAATTTTTAACAATAACCAAAGCGCCATATTTATCATTCCAGCATTCAGAGCACATTTTCTTGAATTGTTCAAATGACATGTCGGGGGAAACGTGTTCGTTGAAGGCATGTTTAAGGTTAATTTCATCCTGTTTAAACATTACAATCATATTGCAGTTATCACGTATTAGCTGCTTTGGTATTTTCGAATAAGTCTGACATAGGTAGAAGACATCAATACTTCTGTGTCTACACATGGGAAAATATTCTTGAATTGTTTGTTGTTTGTCGCATGACACATCGTCAAAAATGAAAATCGAATTCGGTTTGGATTGTGTAGGACTTACAATTTCATCGTTTTCTTTAAACGGATAATATCCCACACCTTTTACACCAGTCAATACTTCTTCGAGCAGTTGGTATTTTGGTTGATATAGAGATTTAGAATAAACGTAGACATTTTTAAATTTTACACCATTTGGATTGAACAGCAATGATAGCACAATATTTGTTTTCCCACACTCGCTGGGGCCACAAATAATAGCACGAAACGAATCAGGTAATAAAAGTCCATGTTTTCGACTACGTCTATCTTCCAAAACGCTATCGAAATTTTCAATCGGTAATGACTGCTCTTGTTTAACAATCTCCATCTTATGATACTTTTTCAAACAGTGCAGCTATAATTATAGGTTCCATCGTGAGCATATAGTCAGTCTCCATGTTGATTCACGAAGGTGAAGGTGTGCTAAATTCACTCATAAACAATTTGCCTTTTGAGCTTCATTTTCCTGGCTACCAATACTGTGGACGTAAGTTTTACTATTTTTATTTTTTCACAATATTAAATCCTCTATTTATATAGCTGGAACGCGTCTGAAAAAAAGACTACTACGAGGAGATAAAGGTGTCGACGCTCTCGACGCAGCTTGCAAAAATCACGATATCGCATACGCAGCCAACAAGTCACTAATAGATCGTCACAAAGCCGATTTTGCACTAGAAAACGCCGCTTGGGAGCGAGTACAGTCAAAAGACGCTAAAGTAGATGAAAAGGCAGCCGCCTGGCTCGTTACCACCGGAATGAAGGTCAAACGCAAGTTGGGAATGGGTATGAAGCCGAAGCGTCGTAGATCTTTTCATCGTGATGTTGTTATGAAGGTGAAGAAATCCATGAAAAAAGGATCTTCGCTGTCAGATACAGCGATAATTGCTTTGCGAGCAGCAAAATCTCTTATTAAAAAATTCGGAGGCCGAAAACATGTTCCAATACCTAGAATAATACCTGTAGCTAAATCTGGAGGATTTTCACCTCTAATACCTCTTTTCGCTGGACTTTCAGCTTTGGGAGCATTATCAGGCGGTGCTGCGGGAATTGCGAAAACTGTGACCGATGCAAAAAATGCTCTAAAGAAATTGGAAGAAGATCATCGTCATAATAAAGCTATGGAGCCTATAGGTAAAGGATTGTATTTGCGAAAGAACGCTAAAGGTGGATATGGATTATTCTTGAAAAAAAACTACCATTGAAGCTACCCAATAGAGCATTATTCGACTATGAATTAATCAAGTTTGCCAAATTATTGAAAATAAAATATTTTCGAGATGTGTACATGCGCGATTCTCTACCGAAAAACGGACCTCGACGATGTGAATCAGCAATACTAAATTTGGATGTGTCTAAAAACTCAGGCACGCATTGGGTAGCATATAGAAAGATGAATGACTGCGTCGAATATTTCGATTCATTTGGTAATCTGAAGCCTCCGAGAGAACTTGTCACTTATCTTGCTGGCAGTAAAATATTTTACAATTACGAGCAATACCAAAATTACAATCAGATCAACTGTGGACATTTGTGTTTGCAATTCCTCTATAATGTCTGAAGCATGGTTGGTTGGCGAAATACAATTGTTGTCGTCTTTTACAAGTGCCGAATTGAAAACTATTCCTCTAAAGTATTTGGTAGAGCGAGTTAAACCTTGAGATTTATTGGACAATTGGCATAAATTACCAAAAGAATATCAATCGAATTTCAACTTGCAAATTTGCTTCCCTTGTTTTATGCATTACAATCGACCGGATCAACGTACTCATGTCGATGGTCCGGTTAGCTCACAACGCAACTGTCATGCATGTGATTATTATTTGAAAAAATAAAATTATTTTTTCTAATCTAGTAATATTATTTAAATACACCACTCCCATAAACATAACAGTCATGTCTCAACTGTTGAACTTAACGTCCACATCGAATGAATTCTCCTTCACTCCTCCCACACCGATAATATTGAAACCTGAAAAAGAATACTTTATTGGTGTGTTGGGGTTTCATTCGTATCATTCTATACCGAATATCGATGGTGAGAAATTTTATTTCTACAATAAAAATGATCGTAAGAAAGGACTCATCACCATTAACTTCCCGTCAGGATGTTACGAAATCACAGATATTGAAGCTTATCTCATCGATCAATTCAAATTGAAGACGGATACAACTGTGGCCGATATATTTTGAAGCCCAACAACAACACTCTTCAGTGTGAAATTTACAGTCGACAGCACGCCATCGATTTTGAATACTCTGATAGTTTGAGTAAAATACTAGGATTTTCTCCAAAGATACTAGATCCTGGTAAAGTCCACCGTTCCGATCTACCTGTTAACATTTGTAAAATATCAACTTTACTATTCGATTGCAATATTGCTGAAGGATCGTTTGACGGAGATAAGCCTGCTCATACAATATTCAGTTTCCCAATTACAGTGGACCCTGGTTATGCGATCAACGAACGACCGAACAATCCGATTTACTTAGCTGTGAGCAGCACAAACGAAATCAACAACATTACCGTAAGAGTGTTGAATCAAGATCTCGAACCAGTAAATTTTCGAGGAGAAAAAAGCACGTTACTTTTACATCTATTGGAACGTTAATGGGTCTACTTATCAACAACGACTATTATAAAAGTCCCTCATCATCTACAACCAAATTAGTCTCTTGCAGATTGTTCAAAAGAACGAAGCTTCATCTAACTCCTGAAAATCGGGCGTTTCTCAAAGCAATCGGATTAAAATTGAAGAAGAATGACACAAAAAAGAAAGTACGTGCGTTCTGATAGGACACCACCATCAACGAAAATATCTTCGATATTTGACCTTTACCGAGATCCACAATATGATGAGTCGATAAGAAAAGAAGATTTTCACACCTATGTTCCTTATGTGAAATCATTCAATAACAGCGATTCTGTGGAATTTGACATCCAACAAACTGACGCATTTTTTCTCATGTACGAAACTCAACTTGAAATTAAGGGAAAATTAGAAGTTAGTGGCGGAGGAGGACATGTTAATCTAACGCCAAATTGCGGTGCATTCCTTTTCGATTGTTGTTCCTACATTCAAAGTGGAAAGGAAATAGAAATAGTACGAGATTCCGGTATAGTAAGTACCGCAAGAAGTTTGTTGTGTTATAATCCACAATCGAAAGAAATGGCTTTAGCTGGCTGGAATTATCCCAATAAACCGCTATTGAATGATGTTGATAAATCGTTTAGTTTGTTGATTCCTCTAAAACACATTTTCAATGTATTCAATGACTATACTAAAATCACATATGGAAAACAAACTTTTCGATTCATACGTGCTCGTCATGATAACGATGCTGTAATAGTAAATGAAGTAACAACAGGTACTACGACATCTAACACTACAATAAAGTTTGTTATAGATAGCATGGTATTGAAAGTTAAACACGTCTATCCTAACGATGAAATAAAATTACGTATGATGGAGCAAATAAAAAGTGATCGACCAATATTCATTCCGAACAGAAAATGGGAACTTTGTGTATTGCCTACGTTAACGAAAGACGCTAAAAATGAGATTTGGTCAGTTAAAACGAGCTCGTCTGTCGAGAGACCTCGATATGTTATCGTATGCTTTCAAATAGATAGACGCAACAAGAAGACAAACGATCCTTCGAAATTCGATCACTTGAACACCAACAATGTAAGATTGGCTTTGAACGGAGATTTTTGGCCCACCGAACGATTAAAGATGGATTTCGGAAAAAACGACTATACTCTTGCCTATCATAATTACGCCTCATTCTATAGAAGCTATACCAATTCCAGCATAGTACATCCAACATTGGACTATGAAGCATTCAAAGATCGTGCTCTCTTTGTCATAGACTGTTCCAAACAGGAGGAGGGTATGAGGGCATCAACAGTTGATATAAAAGTGGAAATTGAAGTAGGTGTAGGATTTCCTGCCAATACTAGAGCATATTGTATAATTATACATGACTGTTTATTGGAGTATTACCCCCTAACGGAAATTATCACAACGATCATATAATACCAGTGTTGAAACACACAGCGAGACAGTTACAAATAAACCACGATGAGAATAGCATTCATTGACATTCAAGGCTTCATTATCGAGGGTACATTCCATCCTAAGGAATTGTCCATCGAAATCGGATATAAACATAGACACTACATATTTAAGCCGCCACAACCCTTTCATTTGCTAAACAATCAAGATAAAAAAACAAACAACTTTTTGGAACACCATATCCATGGAATCAAGTATTCTGCTGGCGATGTTGATTATTCAAAATTGGACGAGATTTTGAAAAGTACAATGTCTAATGTCGATTGTATTTACGTTCGCGGTAATCAGAAATATGAATTTTTACAAAAGAAATGTGAAGAATATGGAATTTCTACGACAACTGTTGTTGATGTCTGCAAGTTTGATGGAACGTCCTCAGCCATGGAATGTTTAAAAAAACATTCGAATGCTTGTCATGCCGATGGGGCTTTCAATTGTACACAAATTAATGTAGAACGATTACGATATTGGTTTTTAAATGTAATACCATTGTAATTTTACTTAAATAGAGCTACGCTCTCGTGATTTTGCCAGAACAGCTCTCGTTAAATTGCCAATGAAAGTAAGTATTCGAAAACAACCACAAAAATATCCGGCTAACTCTGAGCTCTTGTGGTATTACCCCCGAAAAAATATTACAATATATTATTGAAGTAAGAAAATCATTGATGAGAAATTTGAAGTTTTAAACTGCTAGGCTGTTGTACTTATAGCCGGGGGCGCGCCAAATCATGCGGCCGCCTGTGTGCAAAATATGTAATTTTACCCCAATTACCCATTTTTTAGTAAAAATGTTTACTAGCATGGGTGGGTACACATAAATAAAATTAAAATACGTGTTAATATCTATATTTAATTTCGATCCTGACATATCAGATAAGGGCGAGTAACCATAAAATAGAAATACTCGCTATTACTTATCTAATTTTGAAATGAAATATGTGTTACATGTTAATATATATACCGTATAATGTATAATCTTAAATTTTAAATCATTATCATTTGATGTTTGCAAATAAAGGAAATGAGTATTTCTGTAAGCTCAAATAAAAAAATTGTACTGATTTTAATCAGCATGATATCTGACTACTCATGCCCATACATTTAGAAGATGTTGACAAGTCTTAGACATAAGGATTAACGAAGATTGTAAAAAAAGCAAAGCAATAACAAAACTGACAAAACAATAAAAATGTTATGTAAAATAACAAAAAAAAGAACAAAATAACATATTGAAAGCACTTTTCGGCAAAATCTTCAATCAACTCGTCTAAAGGAATATAATCCATCACTTTCTATGAATATAATTGCCAAAATTCAAATTGCCAATGCAGTACTTGGAAATGTCGAAATTAAAGTAATCTCTAGAATATGTTGAATAATTAACTGAGGATCTAATTCATTTCCTAGCCTAACCTATTTGATAAGTTTAATCAAGATCCGATATTTTTTAAGGGAGTCACTCTTTTCGTGCCTGTTTAGTACTATCGACAAATGTTTCCAATCAGAACACCCTTCCTTTCATTAGACAAGTTGGTCAAAGACATACCAAAAAGTTTGCAACAGACACAATGAACCTCATCTCTTGTTATTGAGTAAATCATCCAACCTCTTTCAACTTTCTCTCCATTAGCGAGGATACGATAAAACATCTGGTAGAAAACTCTCGGCCTTGTGAGGTTATTGTGGATAGATCCAGATCCAGATGGGGTCCTTTTTTCGGTAAAAATCTTGTATCAGCGGATGTAATAATATGGGGCCACTCTCTAGAGTCATCAGATACTACGGTGGAGTTAGAAAATAGTAATGCTGCTGCTGCTACAATTAAAAACAAATGAGGAACTTGGGGCCGAGGAATAACAAGACACTCTTTTATTAATGGCACTAAAGTTTCGTTCACATTTACTTGTTGATACAGGAATAGTGTCAATAGCTTTTAGAAATGGTTTGACCTTGTTCTTGTGCGTTAATTTTGTATGCTCGACAGCCACGAATTATCAATTCTTCATTCAAATGAAATTGGCAACATAAAAGCCTAGCTTCTTTATCTCCATATTGAATGTCAACACTTTCATTGTTTGATTTTGGCAATTTTTTTGGATTAATAACTAATAACCTTAATGCTTTCTATTAGATTAGTATACGTTTCGATATTTAAACGTCATTAGGCATAACAGATTCAACGTGAGAGGACTACACAGTTATTAGGTGAATTTTCATGTTATTTGTCAAGCTAGTGTAGAATTGAGAGTGACTAATTGATACAACGTTATCCTCGCAAAAGTCTAATCCTTTCAATTTGAGTTCGTTGATTGAACTCAAGGCATTAATAACTTTGGGTCCAGGTTCAGAGGACATTAAATCAAGTATTCCTATTGTGGTCCTTATGGTTTTGTCAGCATCGACGTTTCTGTTTTGAAGATATTTTGATAAATTCCCTAATTCGTCAAGGGCATCAGCCGTAATGTTCAAATTTTTCACAAAGTGTAGTGAGGCTAAATTTTTTTCGACCCATCATACTTGTCTCTCTCACTTGTATCTCTAGTGATATCCATAGAAGGAGCTTCAAAGTGAACACAAAGAAGTTCAAAGTTATGTATAACAAAATTGACTGTTCGACGGCTTGATGCAACCCAGCAGACTAATAACATTCTTCCATATCTGTATTTCTAGTGATGTATAACTTATCAAATAATATTTTGATGTGGTTTATACCAGTCACTCCGTTAATGCAATCGTTTACTGTGAGTTCCAGTCTGTGATTTGAGCGGTGCCATATCAAAATGCCTGGAAATATTTCTTGAAATCGCTTCATTGCAAAAGCGTCACCACATGCAAAGGCTATTAGCAACGTTTCCAAAAAAGTTTGATCTAAACAATTTCTGTTTGAACATCCAAAAAGTTCATTTGTAATTGTTACTGCATTTGTATCAGGAAGTTCAATCAAGATTGAAGGCATAGGCTTCCGCTGGATAATCTTCAAAAAATTATCTAATGGTTACCACCAGAGTACATTTCTTACTAAGTTGTAACGAAGTTACATTTTCAAAGACCGGGCAAAAGCACAATCTTCCGTATAATATGAAATAAAGCATTCGAACACCGTATTTCTCCGTCCGTATCGATACAATGTAATATAAACATCGGTACAATATAACATAATATAATTATCAAACCTGCACCGACAGTCGGCGACACTTACGACTTCGCACCGTATCCCCAACAAGCCATACCGTAAAGCAGAACGATTCTCAGAGTCGTCAGTCTATCCGTAGACTCAGATCCTTACCCGCATACGCAGGTGAGAATTAAATCTAAGAGACTTCATTGTGCTCATAAAACCGTTCTCTTTCAGAAAACCGATTCCGTTAATTCGACCGTACCGTTTACCGAGGTAAGTGATATTCCGAATTTTATACCTTAGGGTATATGGTTCTCGCCGTACAATCCGGCCAGGGGTAGTAAAGGGGAACCGTGTCCGCTGCTAGAACGTTGAGTTCTCACATCCTAGTAGCGGCCGTGTTTGGGCCTTAAGCCGTCCGATCGAGGAGTACCGTGTCCGCCACTAGAAAGTTGAGTTCTCACATCCTAGTGGTGGCCGCCGCAACTCCGAGATTTCGATACCGCGGAAACCGAGAGCCATATTCCCCGAAAGTAGAGCTTTGATTAACCTAGAGAGTCGCTTGCAATCCGTAGTAGTTCTGCACACTTCCGCTAACCGTCCACCGCATCACCCGGCTTCCGCTAACCGTCCACCGCACCCCGCCCATTTTTTTGTTGCTTCCGCTTGCATAGCTTTGTTTTACTCACCGTAGTAGAGACCGTTTTGAACCAGTAGGATAGTAGTTAGTACTAGTGCTTTTGCCCCGCCTACCCGAATTAGAGGACATTTAGTTTAGTTTTCCGTTTAATAAAGACTCTTTGTAAATAAGTAACTTTTGGTTTCTCTTCTCTCCAACTCCAACTACCAGTTAACCTCCGTAAAAAGGTAAGAACGTTAGGCAGCTAATACCCAGGTTACGAACCCGGGGAGGCAAGTAAAATCTGCCCGACCGGCCGCAACACTTTCGTCACCACCATAAAGTGACCCCTGGAGTATTTTAATTCTTCACTGACGCTGCCCGGTGCGAGTGGAGCATACCACTTTAATAAACTGGCGCCCGAGGCAACCCGTCACCTGTAGTTAAGGCGCCAACCCGTAAAGTAACGACGCAAGAGCGTTACAAATTTGGCGCCCGAGCAGGGACCGTTTTTATGGTGTACCGTTTCCGCTAATTACCAGATGTCGTAGAAAAACGGTTTTGGAGTTGGTGGAAGTAATCCAAACGTTACAGAGAGGTAAAAACCGTTGCAAACGTTTTAGTAGACCGTCTTATATCCGAATCCGTCGAAATCCGCCGACCTGTCATTTTTGACAGATTAGCCGTTTTCCGCGGAAAAGACCATTTTGATAGTGTACCGAGGCCGCTGATCTTCGTAACTTGAGTAAAACCCGTTTTGAGGTAGTGAAATTGATTCCGTCACTTTAGAGGTCCGAAACACACCGCAAACACTTCAGGGCACCGTATTATACCCGAATCCGACGGAATCCGCTGACCTGTCATTTTGACAGGTTGCCAGCTTCGGCTAAACCGAGGACCGACCCCCTGTGCCACCCCTCGTTTGATAGGTTACCGAGTACGTAGAACCGATTCGCACCATCCGTTTATTGATTAGAGTCACCCGTCTAGAGATACGAGCAATTGGTAAGGGAAAAATAGGTTTCTGACCGTTGAGCAAGGAAGCTATACCGATTCCGAGTAATAGTAAAATGGCTACTAAGAATTCAGTACCCGCAAATACTCCGGACGAAGCTACCGCCGCCCTGAACCCGCTTCCGAGAGAAGAACCGACTGATACCCGTGTTGGATGGGTATACCTCCTAAGAAAGGAGGAACTAGACGTGGAACTAGCCAAATTTAGGCTAGAAGTCACCGGAACCGTAGATGATAAGAGACGCCGCCTTTCCAAGTTCATCCGTGAAGGCCGCGCCTCCCCCGCACCGACCGCCGCAATGCCGTTTGTATTTCCCGCCACATCCGGAGCAACCACCGCCACCGCCGCACTACCGACCGTCACCGTAACAAGGGCAGAATCATACGGAGCAACCACAGTTACCGCCGCATTACCGACCGTCACTGTTACCAGTGCAGAAGAACCCGCAACGACAAACGTGTTCAATGGTACACTGGCAGGAATCCATTCCACACCAGGGCCAATCTCAGGACCAATAATGCCGCCTATGAGAACCAAGGATTGGAGAATAAGCTTCAATGGATCAGGAGACCCCGCTGCTTTCCTCTAGAGGCTTGAGGAGATTTGTGAGTCACAAGCCATCTCTCTCGACCGGCTACTGCAAGCTATGCCCGAGCTCTTACATGGAATGCCAGCACTTTGGTTCCGGAACAACCGCAAATACTGGTCTAACTGGCAAGAGTTCTGCACCGCCTTCCGAGATTTTTTCTTCCCGGTCAATTATCTCGTCGATTTAGAGGTAGCCATCAGTAGAAGAACCCACCGGCTTCAAGAGAGTACCGCCACATATATCACAGATATGCAAACACTCATCCGTCGCCATGGAAGTATCACCCCGGAACAGGAATTGAATTGGCTGTACCGGAATCTCCACCCAGAGTTTCGCCGTCAGATTCGTAGAACGGACTTCTCAAATCCGCGGGAATTTGCCAAAGCCGCCCGGGATTACGAACTGCTACGCTCCGAGATTGAGCAGGCTCGTGGACAAACCGATCGATCCAATTAGTATCCAGTTCGGCAGCCAACGGAGAATACGCGTTAGCTGGACTATGCAGCCGCTTCTGCCGCCATACCCTGTCGCTCTCAGCCGCGCCCGGCTGCAGCGACCGCATCAGCGACCGTTAGGGCAACCCACCAAGGACCTGCGTCCCCACCTCGGCTCACTGGACGCCGTTTTGACTCAAAGGATACAGTAACTGCAACAGCACTCAACAAGCAACCAACCGGCAGAAACCAAGAATGTTGGTGATGTGGCCAGACCGGACATTTTCGCAGTCAATGTCGAGGAACTCCCAGGATCTTCTGCTCCAGATGTAAGAGGGACGGAGTTATGTCCCGAGACTGTCCGTGTCCACGGCCGGAAAACTGCTAAGGCGCTGCGACCACCCGAGGCTTGAGCAGCAAAGCCCTCAAAACGCCTCAATTCCCCCCACATCAGCTGACCTAGGAAATCGTCCACCTAGGACAAAGGCTGGCACCAACACGTCGAGAGTCACGACGAATCACCGTCCCGTCCCAAAGGAGACCAAAGGAGACCACCAGTCGCTCCGTTGGCTTCATTCGATCAAAAGCCCAGCCGGACGCCTTGCCCGATGGAGTATGTTCCTCCAACAGTACGACTTCGACATCGAGTATCGCCAAGGAGGGTTAAACAAGGTGGCCGACACTCTATCCCGAGAACCCCTAGATAATACCGAGGAAGGCGCTGAAGATATAGCAATCGTAGACACAGTGAGCGGATGCCCCTGGTATGATCGGAAGAAAGAAGAAGTACGACGAAACCCTGAAGCATTTCCCGACTATTGTATCCGAGAAGACCGTCTGTATCGACATTTTTGGGATTGGAACGATTTCACTGAACCAGAATTAAGCGACCCCTGGAAATTATGTGTTCCCAAACCGACTCGGCTCAGCATACTACAAGAGATGCACGACGCGCCCACCGCCGGACACATGGGAATCGCCAAGACTATCGCCCGGATTGCAACTCGCTACTATTGGCCTGGAATGTTCCGCGACACCGCTAAATATGTACGCAGCTGTGACTTGTGCCAACGGTATAAGTCTTCCCAAATGAAGCCCGCAGGAAAGATGCAACCGTCGCCCAATCGTCAACCCTGGGAATGCGTCAGCGCCGACCTGGTGGGTCCCTTACCACGATCTACGCGGGGACACTCCTTTCTCATCGTATTCCAGGATCGCTTTTCGAAATGGGTACAATGCCGCCCGGTCCGCAAAGCAACCGCTAAGGCCGTCGCACAAGCTTTGTATGAAGATATAATAACCCGCTTTGGTTGTCCCAAGGTAATCCTCACCGACAATGGAACTCAGTTTACCGGCCAGTTGTTCGAAGAGTCGCTAAAAGAATTCGGTATTCAACACCGTTTGACTCCGCCATATACCCCGCAAGCTAACCCCGTGGAGAGGGCCAACAAGACATTGAAAACCATGATAGCGCAGTTCTGTGAAGAAGATCACCGGAAGTGGGACCTGCACTTAGCCGCCCCCGCGTTCTTGAACTTTGGAAGAGAATTAGAAATTCCCAAGGCTATATACCGCCCAACCTCCCCCGTTGAAGAGGGGAACGTAAATACCAGTCAAGAGGATGCCACTCAGCACACCGACAGATTGTCCCGTCTAAGGGATACATTCGAGATGGTACGGGTAAATCTGGCCAGGGCATTCACCTTTCAGAGTCATCATTACAACCTCCGGCGCCGGGATTGGCGTTGCCATGTAGGCGATCAAGTCATGAAACGCGAGCACCACCTGTCATCCGCGGACCGAGGATTCGCCACGAAACTTGCTCCCAAATATTCCGGCCCCTATACCGTTACCCATGTCCTCTCGCCGGTAGTATACAACCTCAAAATCAGAACAGGCAAACGACTCCATCGGATTCATGTCAAAGATCTACGACCGGCACATACTTCCGATAAACACTAGGTAAGAGATAACCGTTTTCTTTTCAGAGATGGCAAGCCGATGTCCAGGAGAACCCCCAAGGGGAGCCGCCCCACCGCACCCTCTGCTTGTGCTTCGAAAAAGAGGGGTTACTAAAGAATACTGTAGTATAGTTGTTCTTCTTTTTCGTATCTTAGTGTTCCGTTGGTTTCTTTAATTTCATTTTTATAGATAGATACTAGAATTGGTTTTTATTTATTTGGACCCCTATCATCCGTCAGTTAAATTACGTCCGAACCTCATCTATGACAATCCGTTGTAATAGTCATTTGTTTGGTATCTCTCCGCCGGACCGTTTGTTGGGTTAGATTACTGATTTGCTTTGACCTTTCAGGAATCATAGAAGGAGAGTGCTAGGATAGATCCGACTCCCGAAACCAAGTCAGCCGTAGACAACGCCGTCACTGACCTTCTGGAGGCCATGGAGGAAAGCCAAGACACACCTAGTCGCCGTGAGGCCGCCAACCCCGGAGTTTCAGTGTCCAAAGCACCTTCCAGCGCTGCCATGCGCCGTACCCCGCCTGCGGATGTCAGCATCTCTTCAAGACGTGTCTTCAGTAGAAGTTGGAAGCCCCACCCCAGTCCGACATCAACCGAAGAACCGAGAGGTTGAACATTATTTTCTTTTTGAATTTCATCTTTTCATTTCCTAATATTTGTGATAGGTGTACCTACCCCCAATAAAAGGGTTCGGCCGCAAAAGGGGTAGGCGCCTAGTCGTTTTTTTTTGTTTTGGGATCTTTTCCGCAATCGATAGTTCAGGGGAAGTTTTTGAAAAAAAATATATAGGTATACATTTTTTTTCCCCGAAGTGGGAAGGGTGTGTAACGAAGTTACATTTTCAAACACCGGGCAAAAGCACAATCTTCCGTATAATATGAAATAAAGCATTCGAACACCGTATTTCTCCGTCCGTATCGATACAATGTAATATAAACATCGGTACAATATAACATAATATAATTATCAAACCTGCACCGACAGTCGGCGACACTTACGACTTCGCACCGTATCCCCAACAAGCTATACCGTAAAGCAGAACGATTCTCAGAGTCGTCAGTCTATCCGTAGACTCAGATCCTTACCCGCATACGCAGGTGAGAATTAAATCTAAGAGACTTCATTGTGCTCCTAAAACCGTTCTCTTTCAGAAAACCGATTCCGTTAATTCGACCGTACCGTTTACCGAGGTAAGTGATATTCCGAATTTTATACCTTAGGGTATATGGTTCTCGCCGTACAATCTGGCCAGGGGAAGTAAAGGGAAACCCTGTCCGCTGCTAGAACGTTGAGTTCTCACATCCTAGTAGCGGCCGTGTTTGGGCCTTAAGCCATCCAATCGAGGGGAACCGTGTCCGCTGCTAGAACGTTGAGTTCTCACACCCTAGTAGCGGCCGTGTTTGGGCCTTAAGCCGTCCGATCGAGGAGTACCGTGTCCGCCACTAGAAAGTTGAGTTCTCACATCCTAGTGGTGGCCGCCGCAACTCCGGGATTTCGATACCGCGGAAACCGAGAGCCATATTCCCCGAAAGTAGAGCCTTGATTAACCTAGAGGGTCGCTTGCAATCCGTAGTAGTTCTGCACACTTCCGCTAACCGTCCACCGCATCACCCGGCTTCCGCTAAGCGTCCACCGCACCCCCGCCCATTTTTTTGTTGCTTCCGCTTGCATAGCTTTGTTTTACTCACCGTAGTAGAGACCGTTTTGAACCAGTAGGATAGTAGTTAGTACTAGTGCTTTTGCCCCGCCTACCCGAATTAGAGGACATTTAGTTTAGTTTTCCGTTTAATAAAGACTCTTTGTAAATAAGTAACTTTTGGTTTCTCTTCTCTCCAACTCCAACTGCCAGTAAACCTCCGTAAAAAGGTAAGAACGTTAGGCAGCTAATACCCAGGTTACGAACCCGGGGAGACAAGTAAAATCTGCCCGACCGGCCGCAACACTTTCGTCACCACCATAAAGTGACCCCTGGAGTATTTTAATTCTTCACTGACGCTGCCCGGTGCGAGTGGAGCATACCACTTTAATAAACTGGCGCCCGAGGCAACCCGTCACCTGTAGTTAAGGCGCCAACCCGTCAAGTAACGACGCAAGAGCGTTACAAAGTGTTGTCGATCCAATCACTAAAACAGAAATTTTTTCTTGGGAGTCCACAATACTTTGGCATATGATACTTTTAATTTGAAGTGCAATATGAATGTTTTCTATCGGCAAACCATTTGAAAATTGCTCATATATCTCAATAGGCAAATCAACAAATAGTCTTTGCATTTTTGCTATTTTATAAACTGCTCTGAATACCCGCTTAGTTTTTGTAAAACTTATTCGGTTCATTCGGTGATATGCATAAAGTTGAGTGGATACTCCATTTGATATGCATAAAAATGAGGGTATAAGCTCCAAATTAGTAGTGTCTACTCTTTCCGTGAGGGTGTACTCGCTCCTTAAGTACCGATTTTTATTTTTCTATGCATAAATGCATCCACTCCATCCACTGAGTATCTACTTTCAAAAATGCTATGCTCCTTAGTAGCTTCATAAGAATTACATACCTGTACGTAATGGCTGAGTTTATGCCAATTTATCAGCCTACCAAGGTGTTTAAAGTTGGTAGGGAATCAAGTGAAGTAGAGTATCGTGCCGTATATCGGTTTAGTAGAGCTAATGTACAGTGGATAACTAAACATTTTCTTGAAGATACTTTTTTTACGTAATGTTGGTAATCGAGGATTCCAAATTGGCATAGCAGAAGATATTGGTGCCCATCGATCGACGGTATCTCGATCCCTTATCATAATCATAACACGTATTGTGCGGAAACCAAATGTTTGCATCAAATGTCCATCCTCACATGAAGATCTGCATATTGCGAACAATAAGTGGCAAGAAAAGTTCAATTTTCCTTCAGCTATTATATAAACCAGGGCTGTCAAACATGAGACTCGCGGCGTTATTTTTTGCTGGCCGCGGAGCGGGTCTCTGAATGTATCAATTACTCTCAAATTCGAAATATGCACAATTCTTACATTAACGATAAAATACATATTAAATAACGTGTGACGCCACTGGCGACGGATAGAAGGTCGCAGCGATGTTACTGGGAATCGGACCGATTTTACTCGATCACCCTTGAATATTCGAGAAGCCGCGCGCACGTATATAAGAAGGTTGAGTCAAGCGGAACGGGCAGAGGGCAGAGTTAGTTAATAATTGTTCTAGTGTGCGGTACGCACCAATTTTAAAACCTTTTTAAGTGAAATACTCGGTGAAATATATCTTCTAAGAAAAGAAAAATAACTAACGAACATCGAGTTTATAATGACCGTTGGGAATCAGACTATTTAATCACGAACAACAATAATAAATTTCAGTGCATTGGTTGTATGCAAGTACTATCAGTTTCCAAAGAATATAATATGAAACGACATTACACTACGTTACACAAGAAAACGTTTCAGCAATAAACAGGGAGTCGAGGAAGGCTACCATTACGGATTATAAGAAAAAACTAAAACTACAACGGTTTTTAAAAAGCTGATACCAAGTACAGTATTGCCGCTTCTTATGAAGTAGCGCTGGAAATTGTCAAAGCGAAGAAGCCCTTTAGTGGTGGAGTGCTTATTAAAAATTGTGCAATAAAAATGGCAAAACAATTCAATGCATAAAAAATTGGCGAAAAATTCGAAATAGTCTCAGTGTCGCATCAAACAATTGCAAGACGGGTGGAGCATATTAATAATATGTATCCAAAAAACTGCATGACACGGTTTAACACTGTAAATATTTTCGCTATGCCTGGATGAAAGCACCGATCTGTCCGACATTAGCCAGCTTGTAGTTTTTATCCGAATTATTCAAAACGACAATGTAGCTGAAGAGATGCTTGATCTTATTCCTCTCCATGGTACAACCAAGGGTATGGATATTTTTGAAGCTGTGAATAAAGTGACTTCAGACTACGGAAAATTCGATAAATGTTCCTGTATTGTCACTGATGCAGCCAGAGCTATGGTAGGAACTGAAATTGGATTTGCAGGACTCTTGAAACAAAACAACATTAACTGTCCTGTGATACAGTATATTGTTCACCAAGAGGCCCTGTGTGGAAAATCCTTATGTCAAATGAATGTCATGAAAGTGGTTGTTAAAATAACCCATATGATTCGAGGGGGCAATCGTGCTTTGACTCACAGAAAGATTCGTGATTTTTTAGCCGAAGTAGATGCTACATATGGGGATTTGTTACTTCACACGGATATTCGTTGGTTAAGCGCCGGAAACTGTTTGCAACGATTCTTCGCTTTACGCAAGGAGATACCTATTTTTCTTAAAGGTGAAGTTGAGTCTAACACTACGGAACTGGAAAATCAAATGGTAGATGCACAATTTTTAGCAGACCTTGCATTTAATAGACCTGACATCTCACCTTAACG